>CM024754.1:166629753-167229753 GCA_014218235.1 Colocasia esculenta
TCCTACATGTTTCCCATGCTCCCCTCCCCTTGTGGATGTGTTTTGGTGTGGTTTTGGGGTGGTCCTCGGAAGGATGTCTCGGACCCCTCTCACTGATGTTGCAACCGCATAGGGGAAGCGATGATGTTGCGACCCGTACTCGGCTGCCTCGGCATTATTGCGAACGCGCTTGGGCATCACAACAGGTCCTCAAACCGGGCCTTGGAGTTGCGATAGTGTCGTGACAGCCTTGGCTTCGCGACAACACCAGAGGCAGTAAGTTCTTGCAGAGTTCCATTTCCCATGGAGTCTTCGCCATTTCTGGTTCTTTCTGTACTTGTGGCACCAGTGCTATTTCCTAGTACGTCCCTACCACTATCGTTTGCCCGGTGCTCGACACATGAGGCTTGTCCCTGTGAAGAGGTGTTTTTTACCGTTTACCGGGACCCCCGTCTCGTGCATCTGTTGAGGTAGTGCTCCATATGAGGGTGTTCTCGAGTCACGAACTCTGAGTGGAGGGGAAACGTGGTTAGACAGCGGCGTTGATGTCGTTTGCAGAGCACTCTGGTGGGCTTGGACACCGAGGACGTTTGGAGTTCTCCCCGGCGTAGGCCATTCATCCTTCTTCTCACTACCTCCCTCTCTCTTTGGGCCTCGGAACCACCTATAGAGTCTTGGCATGGGATCGTAGTCCTGCCATACTACGCGGTTACTATGGGGTTACTTTGTGCTCCTGCCCCCTGTAAGGCCCGTGAAAATTTTTGGGTAAGTGCTTGTGGAATAATTCTATTGTGAATAGTACTTATTTATATGCATGCCTTAATTATGTTTATGATAATGGATACATTGTATATATGTATATATCTATATGTGTTGTGGTGTAATAGTTCTGCATGTTTTAGTCTGATTCGTCACCAATTGGCGTCAACATCATTTTACGTTGACTGGGAATCGGCATATGGCATGTGGGATCTCGGCACGGCAATATCGATGGACGCCTATTCTGAATCGACGACCAAGATATTGACGTCAATATCCCATATCAGTTACGTTTTCAGATCCGGAAACATCTCCGGAAACTCAGTCTCTTGTTTTAAGAAACCGACCCAACGGCTCTATACCTACACAAACACATCTCGACCCTTGCCCTTATAAAAACACCCTCGTGGGCCGATCTGACTCCTTTTGACTCTTTGTCAAAACCCTAATATTCTATGTGTGAAACCCCGACTTGGACCTCTGAATCCTGCGACTGGCGACTTCACCGGCGTTCTACAACGACTGGAGAGGAGTCAATACATCCGGGAACGACTTCCCCACACTGGTGTGCTGAGGAGATCAACACAGAAACCGGTGAAGTTGGATTTGAGGACTTTTGGTTCAGGCGAGGAGGGCTTCTTCGACTCAATCATCGATTGAGAAATTTTCTACAGGCAAGTACCCCATCCACATAATCCCTACATTTGTCTAGTAGTTCCCAGGAATTTTTACAGATTTTTCCTATGTCCTAGAACCCCCATTCACATAGTCTTTTGGGTGTTCAATCTGTGTTTTTCACAGACAGGAACTTAACGGAGGGATCCCTTGCCATTAAGATCCTGAGCTGACAGCACCCTATGTCGCTGTTTAACATGAGTAACGGCCATACCTTGCCGTTGAGTTCATCAAGCAAGAGAAGTGGACTGTCTGCCTTTATAAGCTATTTTTTTTTTCGGATTTTCCTACGCAGGTATATGGTAAATTTTATATGTTATGTAGTAGTGTAGTGGAGCATGTTGTGTATTTCTGTGAAATTTTGTTAAGTGTATTAATTATAAAAAATTTGAAATACATGTTAACTGGTTCTGAATATTGTAATTACTGTTTATGTTATCCTTGTGGAAATTAAGTGTTAGAAATTTTTTGTGTGCTTAAATCGATGTCAGAGCATGTTGTTAAAATTTGGAAATTTTTGATGACTATGTAAATTTATATATTTTCTGACTAAATATAGTGAGCATGTTTTATTAGTGTAGAAATTCAATAAATAACAAAAACATAAAATTCTTAGAAATTGACCTATGCTTAGAAATGTCATTTTTCATGTATAGAATGAATTTTGAGTCCACAATGAATATTCCCATTAAGTTTGACTATTTTCATCTTTTGTAATACCACTGTTAGAAGTTTCAGAAATTGTGTGTAACTCAGAAAAATGCGAAATTTGGTATGCATGATGATTAACCTGTATATAGATTTTTGGTTAAAATTTTGTAATGAAATGATGACAGTGACTATATATTCTGGTTTCATGTGACCTATTGATAGATTAGCACATGTTATGTGGGTAGATATTAAAAATCTGAAATCTTCAGCATGATTAGACTTATTTTGAAGATTTTAAGTTCTGAAAACAGTAGTGCCATGCTAGGTAATACTGAAGTATGTGAAAATGTGAACACAATATAAATATGATAATTGTGCATTAAGTGTGTGTTAAAAGTTTGGAAAATGTGTAATTGTGCCAATGGGTGACATGCTACCTTAGAGGGCTGTGGAACTGTACTGTGGTAAAGTCCCCACGGGAAAGTTCAAAGTGTGTGATGTCCCACGGCATTGGGATTAAATCCTGGAGGCGAACAAGTATCGCTGGTTAGGGTGGAGAGTGCTTCTCCCGGTTCGCGCATAACTAAGATTTATCACTGAAATGCCTAGGTGGAAGATATGTGATGTGATTAGTGTGTGTCCTTCTAAAAGGTGGTTTTGGCTATGTGTCACGGCATTTAATAAATGTGAACTTGTGTTTAAGTGAATGAATGTGTAAATTGTGAAATTGTGTAAGTGATCATGTACTAGTATGAATTTTGTGATAGCATGTAAATTGATAACTTCTTAAATGATTATAATATGTACTTAGCAACACAACAATTTTTCAAGAGTATAAATGCGTTCTCCATGTGAAAATGCTTTTAGAATCCTGTTAGAATCATCTCTTAATTATGTGTACAAACCCATGTTAAAATGACAAATGTTTAGCTTGTAAGTGTGTGAATGTGGCTAAATGAGTTTAGTTTAATATATTAAAAAGTGTGTAGAAAGCATGTGATAGGCTTGAAGTATTGAAAATTTTGTATAAGACAATTTCCATGTGTAACCTGTGTAGAAATTATGTTTAAGATTTTACTTTAGTTAATTGTTAATTCCATGTTTATATGTTATTGTGTAGTATGAAATGTGAAAGTTATGTGATGCATGTAAGTTTAGTGTGTTTTGGTGTTACTTGTTGAGTTCTTTTGAACTCATTCTTGCTTCGCGTTACAGGTGCAGAGATTACTACTTCTTCCGAGGAGATCGTTAGGAGCGACTCGGAGGGAGTAGGAGAGACCTTGTTTAGATTCAGCATTTTATTTTCATTTTCATAAGTATGTATAAAGACTCTGCGTAGTCTTATGTGGACTATTTTTATTTTACTTCTAAATTATGAAAGTTTGGTTTGTTTTCTTCTATATGACTGTGAATAGAGTGGATGATGGAATAAGAGTTACTTTTCAGTTATATTCAATTCCGCTGTTATGTGAATGTATTTATGTATATTCCAGCCTATTATATAATTGTTGGGTAAATGTCCCACTGTAGTGGCGCTCATTATATCGATGAGGGTTGGTATAACCGTACCGGTATAAGGAGGGTCGTTACAGAGATTGGTATCAGAGCGACAAGGCTGAAATTGTACATAAATATACACATAGACCATCATCTTCATTGTATGCTAAGTCTGTGTAGATTGTCCACATATGGATAGTTAGGAATTAGATAGCCTAGTTTCTAAATTGTGATTAAATATCTTGCAGGCTATGGCTTCACGTGGTAGGCGTGGTGTTCCTACTCGTGAGGTGAGCAGAGGAGAGATGAGCCTAGACATGAGGATCAGGGTGAGCACAGCCCCAGCACCCCAGGGTCCTGTGCTTCCCCACCGCCACCAGTAGACTATGGAGTGTTCATGCAAGGTTTAGTGCAGGCCATGCAGACGCAGGCTCACACCCAGGCTGCACTCCAGGCTCAGTTGGAGGCTCAGGTAGAATGATAAGATAAAGTAGTTTGTTTTATTAAATGCATGTTTGATATGTTGTATGTGTTGCTTATGATGCTTGTTGTAGCAGGCTCAGGTGCCAGCTCCCCAGGCTGACCATGGTGGACCCTCCATCATGGAAGGTTTAAGAGGATGTGCCACCCTCTTTTAAGGGGGAGAGCGATCCGTTATTAGCTGAGAGAGGATGAGGGAGATTGAGAAGATCTTCCGGGCTATTAGGTGCGCTGAGGATGACAAGGTCACTTTAGCCACCTATATGCTACAGGTATGTGTAAATTATTTGGTGGTTAATTCTTTAAGTATAATTATTTTGATTGTTCCTTATGGATGGTTTTGGCAGGAGCGAGCCGACGTGTGGTGGTCCTCGTTGTTGCGTACGCGGTCGGGATGGTGCTGTGGAGGTGGTTGGGATGAGTTCGTGAGGCTATTCCGAGCCAAGTTTGTCACGGAGCACATCCAGGATAAGATGGAGCAGGAGTTCCTCTCGTTGACTCAGGGCTCCATGACCGTACTAGAGTATGAGGCCAGGTTTGCAGAATTATCAAAGTATGCTCCTCATATAGTAGCTGATGAGCGCAGGAAGGCGAAGAAGTTCGTGATGGGGCTGAGACCATCACTGAGGACGAGGTTGGTGGCTTTCGATCATCGTACCCTTGAGGCAGCACTTAGCGCGGCGTGTCGGCAGGAGGAGAGATGGAGCAGTATCTAGAGGAGAAAGGCTTCTCATAAGAGGCCAGCAGCTCCATTTCAGAGGCAAGAGAAAAAGAAGCGACTTTTCAGTCACCGCAGCGTCCCGTGGCATCGGGAAGCAGTCAAGTACCTTCTCAACGTTCCCCTAATGGTTAGAAGGAGTGTCCTCATTGTGGGAGGGCACATGGTGGTACGGAATGTTGGAATCTGGCGGGGAAATGCTTGAAGTGCGTGAGCAGCGAGCATAGGATCAAGGATTGTCCGAGGCTTCAACAGGGAGTCCAGCGTGGACCAGCCCCAGCAGCAGCAGCGCCAGTGACGGGACGACCAGGGAGACCTCGAGCCCCGGCTCGAGTGTTTGAGTTAGCTCGTGAGGACGCCGAGCAGGCGGATCACGTCACCGAAGGTACGGTTCTATTCTTAGGTGTTCATGCTTGGGTTTTGTTCGATACGGGTGCTACCCACTCGTTCATTTCCGAGCGTTTTGCTAGGCAGTTAGCCTTAGAGTCAGGGATAGAGTCTGAGGATTTAGAAGTCCCTTTGTCTGTGCACACACCTGCTGGTACGGTATCGACTAGGAAGTGTATTCTGTCTTTACCAGTGCGCATTGAGGATAGACTCCTAGAAGGGTGTTTCTTCTTGCTAAAGATGAAGGACTACGATGCTATTCTTGGTCTGGATTGGCTAGAGGAACACAATGCGTTAGTAGATTGTCGTGGGAAGAAGATCATTTTTCGCATTCCTAGTGAAGATGAATTTTCATCCTTGCCAAGAAACTTGGTAGGGAAGTTTGTCATCTCTGCCATGAGGGCGATGAGAATGGTAAACAAGGTTGTGACGCTTTTCTTGCCAGTGTGGTATTAGTACCCAAGGCTGATGAGTCACTTACTCTTGCGGAGATTGATATAGTGCGGGAGTTTCCAGAATTTTTTCCTGATGATTTATCTGGATTGCCACCGGCTAGAGAGATAGAGTTCACTTTAGAGTTACTTCCAGGTACCTCCCCTATCTCGAAGGCACCTTATCGGATGGCACCTGCAGAATTAGCAGAGCTAAGAAAGCAGTTGTAGGATTTGTTAGATAAGGGATTTATGCCCTAGCGTTTCCCCTTGGGGCGCACCTGTCTTATTCGTGAAGAAGAAGGATGGGTCACATAGGTTATGCATCGATTATAGGAAGCTAAACCAAGTGACGGTGAAGAACATGTATCCCTTACCTCGGATTGATGTTTTGTTTGACCAGCTGCAAGATGCATCAGTCTTTTCTAAGATTGATTTGCGGTCTGGTTATCATCAGTTGAGGATTAGGAGTGAGGATGTGTCCAAGACGGCGTTTAGAACCCGTTATGGACATTATGAGTTTTTGGTCCTTCCTTTTGGTCTGACCAACGCCCCTGCAGCGTTCATGGATCTCATGAACTGGGTGCTTAGACCGTATCTAGATAGTTTTGTGGTAGTTTTCATTGATGATGTACTGGTCTACTCTCCGGATGAGCCACACACCATCAGCATTTGAGGATAGTGTTAGAGGTTCTTCGTGAGCACAAGCTGTATGCCAAATTCAGCAAGTGCGATTTTTGTTGCGCGAGGTTCATTTCCTTGGGCATGTTATCTCCTTGCTGGTACAGTGGATCCAGCGAAGGTCCAGGCTGTTATGGATTGGGAGATTCCTAAGACTCCTTCGGAGATTCAGAGTTTTCTTGGTTTGGCGGGTTATTATCGAGATTCATTGAGGGATTTTCATCCATCGCCGCCCATTGACTCAGCTAACCAGGAAGGGAGTAAATTTTTCTGGTCTGAGGAGTGTGAGAGTAGTTTTCAATTATTGAAGACTAAACTCACATCGGCTCCTGTGTTAGTTTTTCCGAGTGGTGTAGAGGGTTTTGCTATCTACACGGATGCATCTCGGATTGGCCTTGCTGTGTATTGATGCAGCAAGGAAGGTAGTAGCGTATGCTTCTCGTCAATTGAAGGAGCATGAGCGAAACTATCCGACTCATGATCTTGAGCTTGCGGCAGTGGTTCATGCACTGAAGATCTGGAGGCACTATCTTTATGGTGTCAGATTTGAGGTGTTCACTGACCACAAGAGCCTAAAGTATCTTTTCTCCCAAAAGGAATTAACCTTAGGCAGAGAAGATGATTGAGTTCCTGAAGGACTATGACTTTGACCTCCAGTATCATCCTGGAAAGGCGAATGTCGTAGCGGATGCCCTTAGTAGGAAGAGGTCTCTCTCCAGCAGGATTGGAAGATGTTGGAGGATGCAGCGTGTGCGATGACTGAGTTGAGCCATCATTGTGCCAGGCTTTGTAGCTCAGTTGTCCATTAAGTCTTCGGTGTTGGATGAGGTGATCGAGCAACAGAAGCCGACCCTAGACTCCAAGAGTTAGTGGGCAGGGGGCATTTCTCGTGATGAGGATGGTGTGATTAGATTCCATCACCGTGTTTGTGTTTCCTGACATCGTGGATGTCCTGTGGCGTGTATTAGCCGAAGCCCATAGGTCTAGATTCTCTATTCATCCGGGTAACACTAAGATGTACCAGGATTTGAAGAGATCTTTTTGGTGGTCTGGCATGAAGAGAGATGTAGCAGAATTCTTGTCTAGATGTCTAGTTCCAGCAAGTGAAGGCCGAGGGCAGCGACCATCTGGTCTTATGCAGAAGATGAGATCCCAGTTTGGAAGTGGGAAGCTGTCACTATGGATTTTGTTACAGGTTTACCTCGATCTAGACGAGGTAATGACTCGATTTGGGTAGTGGTAGATAGATTCTCGAAGACTGCGCATTCTTGCCTATGAAGAAGAAGCAGTCAGTAGAGAGTTTAGCTAGATTGTATGTAGTAGTATTATTAGATTGCATGGAGTACCGAAGTCGATCATTTGGATCGAGACCCGAGATTTACTTCGAGATTATGGAAGGGTCTTCAAGATGCGTTAGGTTCGGAGTTGAAGCTCAGTTCGGCGTTTCATCCCCAGACAGATGGACAGTCCGAGAGGACTATCCAGACGCTCGAGGATATGTAAAGGCGTGTGTTCTGGATTGGAAGGATGATTGGGAATGCCATTTACCTTTAGTGGAGTTCGCATATAACAACAGTTTCATGCGAGTATTGGTATGGCTCCATTTGAGGCTTTGTATGGTAGACCCTGTAGATCTCCTTTGTGTTGGGAGGAGACAGGCGATAGGCAGTTGATAGGTCCGGAGTTAGTTCAGGAGACTTCGGAGAAGGTTCATTGATTAGGAAGAGGCTTGTTGCGGCACAGGATAGGCAGAAGAGTTATGCCGACAAAGGAGGAAGGATTTAGAGTTTGCAGTAGGTGAGCATGTCTTTAAAGATTTCGCCTACTCGTGGTTAGTTAGATTTGGCAGGCATGGTAAGTTAAGTCCTAGATTTATTGGCCCGTATGAGATTCTCAGATGATTGGGCAGCGTGGCATATGAGCTAGCTTTACCCCCAGCGTTAGCTAGTGTTCACCCTGTTTTCCACGTTTCTATTCTCAGGAGGTATGTCAGATCCATCTCACGTTATTAGTCACGATCCAGTGGAGATCCAGCCAGATCTTTCTTATGTAGAGCAACCAGTAGCTATTCTTGACCGGAAGGTTCAGCATCTCCGGAATAAGAGCATTGCGTCGGTGAAAGTCTTATGGTGCACGTTCTCGCGAGAGGAGGCTACTTGGGAGCTTGAGGATGCAATGAAGAAAAGAATCCTCAGCTGTTTGAATAGAGTTGGTCTAACTTCGAGGACGAAGTTTCTTTAAGGGGGAGAGGGTGTAAGGCCCGTGAAAATTTTGGGTAATTACTGTGTGAATAATTCTATTGTGCGTAGTACTTATTTATATGCATTGCATGAATTAGTGTTATGATAATGTATACATTGTATATATGTAGATATCTATATGTGTTGGTGTATATAGTTCTGCATGTTTTAAGTCTGATCTGTCAACCAGTTGGCGTCGACATCAGTTGACGTTGACTGTGAATCGGCGGCAATATCGATGGACGCCTATTCTGAATCGACGACCAGATATGTTGACGTCAATATCCCAGATCAGTTACGTTTTCAGATCCAGAAACATCTCCAGAAACTCAGTCTCTTGTTTTAGAAACCCACCCCAACGGCTCTATACCTTACCCAAACACATCTCCGACCCTTGCCCTTATAAAAACACCCTCGTGGGCCGATCTGACTCCTTTTGACTCTTTGTCAAAAACCCTAATATTCTATGTGCGAAATCCCAACTTGGACCTCTAAAATTCGGCGACTGGCGACTTCATCCGGCGTTCTACAATGACTAGAGAGGAGTCAATACATCCGGGAACGACTTCCCCAGACTGGTGTGCTGAGGAGATCAACACAGAAACCGGGTGAAGGTGGATTTGAGGACTCTTTGGTTCAGGCAGAGGAGGGCTTCTTCGAATCAAATCATCGATTGAGAAATTTTCTACAGGCAAGTACCCCATCCACATAATCCCTGCATGTGTCTAGTAGGTCCCAGGATTTTTTACAGATTTTTCCGGTGTCCTGGAACCCCCATTCACATAGTCTTTTGGGTTCATCTGTGTTTTCACAGACAGGAACTTAACGGCGGGATCCCTTGCCGTTAAGATCCTGAGCTGACGGCACCCTATGTCGCTGTTAACATGATAAACGGCATACCTTGCCGTTGAGTTCTTCAGGCAAGAGCAGTGGACTGTCTGCCTTTATAAGCTATTTTTTTTCGGATTTTCTGCGAATGAGGATATGGTGAATTTTATATGTTATGTAGTACGTGTAGTAGAGCATGTTGTGTAATTTCTGTGAAATTTCGTTAAGTGTATTAATTATAAAAAAATTTTGAAATACATGTTAAACCGTTCTGAATATTGTAAATTACTGTTTATGCTATCCTTGCGGAAATTAAGTGTTAGAAATTTTCTGTGGTGCTTAAATCTATGTCAGAGCATGTTGTTAAAATTTGGAAATTTTCTGATGACTATATAAATTTATATATTTTCTGAACTGAAATATAATGAGCATGTTTTATTAGTGTAGAAATTCAGATAAATAACGTAAAAATATAAAATTCTTAGAAATTGACCTATGCTTAGAAATGTCATTTTTCATGTATAAATGAATTTTGAGTCCAAATGATGATATTCCATTCTAGTTTGACTATTTTAATCTTATGTAATACCACTGTTAGAATTTTCAAAATTGTGTGTAACTCATAAAAATGCAAATTTGGTATGCATGATGATTAACCTGTAATAGATTTTTTGGTTAAAATTTTGTAATGAAATGAGACAGTGACTATATATTCCGGTTTCATGTGACCTATGATAGATTAGCACATGTTAATGTGGTAGATATTAAAATCTGAAATCTTCAGCATGATTAGACTTATTTTTGAAGATTTTAATTCTGAAACAGTAGTGCCATGCTAGGTAATACTGATGTATGTGAAATGTGAACACAAATAAATATGATAAATGTGCATTAAGTGTGTGTTAAAAGTTTGGAAAATGTGTAATTGTGCCAATGGGTGACACTGCTACCTTAGAGGGCTATGGAATTGTACTGTGGTAAAGTCCCCACGGGAATGTTCAAAGTGTGCATGTGATGTCCCACGGGCATTGGGATTAAATCCTGGAGGCGAACAAGTATCGCTGGTTAGGGTGGACAGTGCTTCTCCCGGTTCTGCGCAGTAACTAAGATTTATCACTGAAATGCCTAGGTGGTAGATATGTGATGTGATTAGTGTGTGTCCTTATAAAAGGTGTTTGGGCTATGTGTCACGGCATTTAATAAATGTGAACTTGTGTTTAAGTGGAAGTGATGTGTAAATTGTGAAATTTTGGAAGTGATCATGTATTAGTATGAATTCTTGTGATAGCATTAAATTGATAACTTCTTAATGATTATAATATGTACTTAGCAAAACAGCAAATTTTTCAAGAGTATAAATGCGTTATCCATGTGAAAATGCTTTTAGAATCCATGTTAGAATGATCTCTTAATTATGTGTACAAACCCCATGTTAAAATGACAAATTTTAGCTTGTAAGTGTGTGAATGTGGCCAAATGAGTTTAGTTTATATGATGTTAGCTAAGTGGGTATATAAAAAAGTGTGTAGAAAGCATGTGATAGGCTTGAAGTATTGAAAATTTTGTACAGACAATTTCCATGTGTAACCTGTGTAGAATTATGTTTAAGATTTTTACTTTAGTTAATTGTTAATTCCATGTTTATATGTTATTGTGTAGTATGAAAATGTGAAAGTTATGTGATGCATGTAAGTTTAGTGTGTTTGGTGTTACTTGTTGAGTTCTTTTGAACTCATTCTTGCTTCGGCGTACAGGTGCAAGATTACTACTTCTTCCGAGGAGATCGTTAGGAGCGACTCGGAGCGGGAGTAGGAGACCTTGTTTAGATTCAAATTTCATTATCATTTCATATTATGTATAAAGCCTCTACGTAGTCTTATGTGGACATTTTATTTATTTTACTTCTAAATTATGAAAAGTTTGGTTTGTTTTCTTCTATATTGACTGTGATAGAATGTGGATGATGGAATAAGAGTTACTTTTCATTATATATTCAATTCCGCTGTTATGTGAATGTATTATGTATATTCAGCCTATTATATAATTGTTGGGTAAATGTCCCACTATAGTGGCGCTCATATATCGATGAGGGTTGGTATAACCGTACCGGTATAAGGAGGGTCGTTACAGAGATTGGTATCAGAGCGACAAGGCTGAAATTGTACAAAATACACATAGACCATCATCTTCATTGTATGCTAAGTCTGGTAGATTGTCCACATATGGATAGTTAGGAATTAGATAGCCTAGTTTCTAAATTGTGATTAAATTATCTTGCAGGCTATGGCTTCACGTGGTAGGTGTGTTCTCCTGCTCGTGAGGGTGAGCAGAGGAGAGATGAGCCTAGACATGAGGATCAGGTGAGCATAGGCCCCAGCACCCTAGGGTCCTGTGCTTCCCCCACCGCCACCAGTAGACTATGGAGTGTTCATGCAGGGTTTAGTGCAGGCCATGCAGACGCACAGGCTCACCCCAGGCTGCACTCAGGCTCAGCTGCAGGCTCAGGTTAGAATGATAAGATAAAGTAGTTTGTTTTATTAAATGCAGTTTGATATGTTGTATATGTGTTGCTTATGATGCTTGTTTGTAGCAGGCTCAGGTGCCAGCCCCCAGGCTGACCATGGGGGACCCTCCATCATGGAAAGATTTAAGAGGATGTCGCCACCCTCTTTTAATGGGGGAGAGGATTCGCGTATTAGCTGAGAGCTGGATGAGGGAGATTGAGAAGATCTTCCAGGCTATTAGGTGCGCTGAGGATGACAATGTCACTTTAGCCACCTATATGCTACAGGTATGTGTAATTAATTTGTGGTTAATTCTTTATGTATAAATTATGTTGATTGGTCCTTATAGATGGTTTTGGCAGGAGCAAGCCGTATGTGGTGGTCCTCGTTGTTGCGTACGTGTTCAAGGATGGTGCTGTGGAGTTGGTTGTTGGGATGAGTTCGTGAGGCTATTCTGAGCCAAGTTTGTCCCGGAGCACATCCAGGATAAGAGGGAGCAGGAGTTCCTCCTCGTTGACTCAGGGCTCCATGACCATACTAGAGTATGAGGCCAGGTTTGCAGAATTATCAAAGTATGCTCCTCATAAGTAGTGCGATGAGCGCAAGAAGGCGAAGAAGTTCGTAATGGGGCTGAGACCATCACTGACGACGAGGTTGGTGGCTTTCGATCATCGTACCCTTGAGGCAACTCTTAGCGCGGCGTGTCGGAAGGAGGGAGAGATGGAGCATATCTAGAGGAGAAGAGGCTTCTCATAAAGGCCAGCAGCTCCATTTCAGAGGCAAGATAAAATAAGGCAACTTTTCAATCACCGCAGGGTCCCGTGGCATCGGGAAGCAGTCAGGTACCTTCTCAACGTTCCCAAAATGGTAAGAAGGAGTGTCCTCATTATGGGAGGGCACATGGTGGTACGGAATGTTGGAAGCTAGCGGGGAAATGCTTGAAGTGCGGGAGCAGTGAGCATGGGATCAAGGATTGTCCGAGGCTTCAGCAGGGAGTCCAGCGTGGACCAGCCCCAGCAGCAGCAGCGCTAGTGATGGGATGACCAGGGAGACCTCAAGCCCCGGCTCGAGTGTATGCGTTAGCTCGTGAGGACGCCGAGCAGGCGGATCACGTTACCGAAGGTACGGTTCTATTCTTAGGTGTTCATGCTCGGGTTTTGTTCGATACGGGTGCTACCCACTCGTTCATTTCCGAGCGTTTTGCTAGGCAGTTAGCCTTAGAGTCAGGGATAGAGTCAGAGGATTTAGAAGTCCCTTTGTCTGTGCACACACCTGCTGGTACGGTATCAACTAGGAAGTGTATTCCGTCTTTACCAGTGTGCATTGAGGATAGAGTCCTAGAAGGGTGTTTCTTCTTGCTAAAGTTGAAGTACTACGATGCTATTCTTGGTCTGGATTGGCTAGAGGAACACTATGCGTTAGTAGATTGTCGTGGGAAGAAGATCGTTTTTCGCATTCCTAGTGAAGATGAATTTTCTCATCCTTTGCCAAGAAACTTGGTAGGGAAGTTTGTCATCTCTGCCATGAGGGCGATGAGAATGGTAAACAAGGGTTGTGACGCTTTTCTTGTCATTGTGGTATTAGTACCCATGGCTGATGAGTCACTTACTCTTGCGGAGATTGATATAGTGCGGGAGTTTCCAGATGTTTTTCCTGATAATTTATCTAGATTGCCACCGGCTAGAGAGATAGAGTTCACTTTAGAGTTACTTCCAGGTACCTCCCCTATCTCGAAGGCACCTTATCGGATGGCCCCTCAGAATTAGCAGAGCTAAGAAAGCAGTTGCAGGATTGTTAGATAAGGGATTTATTCGCCCTAGCGTTTCCCCTTGGGGCTCACCTGTCTTATTCGAAGAAGAAGATGGGTCACTTAGTTTATGCATCAATTATAGGAAGCTAAACCAGTGACGGTGAAGAATAGGTATCCCTTACCTCAGATTGATGATTTGTTTGACCAGCTGCAAGATGCATCAGTCTTTTCTAAGATTGATTTGTGGTCTGATTATCATCAGTTGAAGATTAGGAGTGAGGATGTGTCCAAGACAGCTTTTAGAAACCGTTATGGACATTATGAGTTTTTGGTCCTTCCGTTTGGTCTGACCAACGCCCCTGTAGCGTTCATGGATCTCATGAACAGGGTGTTTAGACCATATCTAGATAGTTTTGTGGTAGTTTTCATTGATGATGTACTGGTCTACTCTCCGGATGAGGCCACACACCATCAGCATTTGAGGATAGTGTTAAAGGTTCTTCGTGAGCACAAGCTGTATGCCAAATTCAGCAAGTGCGATTTTTGGTTGCGCGAGGTTCATTTCCTTGGGGATGTTATCTCCGGTGCTGGTGTAGCAGTGGATCCAGCGAAGGTCCAGGCTGTTATGGATTGGGAGATTCCTAAGACCCTTCGGAGATTCAGATTTTTTCTTGGTTTGGCGAGTTATTATCGCGATTCATTGAGGGATTTTCATCCATTGCCGCACCATTGGCTCAGCTAACCAGGAGGGAGTAAAATTTTTCTGGTCTGAGGATTGTGAGAGTAGTTTTCAATTATTGAAGACTAAACTCACATCGGCTCCTGTGTTAGTTTTTCCGAGTGGTGTAGAGGGTTTTGCTATCTACCGGATGCATCTCGGATTGGCCTTGGCTTGTATTGATGCAGCAAGGAAGGGTAGTAGCGTACGCTTCTCGTCAATTAAAGTAGCATGAGAGAAACTATCCGACTCATGATCTTGAGCTTGAGGCAGTGGTTCATGCACTGAAGATCTGGAGGCACTATCTTTATAGTGTCAGATTTTGAGGTGTTCACTGACCACAAGAGCCTAAAGTATCTTTTCTCCCAAAAGGAATTAATCTTAGGCAGAGAAGATGGATTGACTTTCTGAAGGACTATGACTTTGACCTCTAGTATCATCCTGGAAAGGCAAATGTCGTAGCGGATGCCCTTAGTATGAAGAGGGTCATCTCTCGGGGAGCACGATGAGGGAAGGATGACGAGAGAATGCTGTGGATTATGCAGTGTGTACGACTGGTTCAGCCATCATTGTGCCAGGCTTCTGTAGCTCAGTTGTCCATTAAGTCTTCGTTGTTGGATGAGGTGATCGAGCAACAGAAAGCCAACCCTAGACTCCAAGAGTTAGTGGGCAAGGCGGGCATTTCTCGTGATGAGGATGGTGTGATTAGATTCCATCACCGTGTTTGTGTTCCCGACATCATGGATGTCCGTAAGCGTGTATTAGCCAAAGCCCATAGGTCTAGATTCTCTATTCATCCGGGTAACACTAAGATGTACCAGGATTTGAAGAGATCTTTTTTGGTGGTCTGGCATGAAGAGAGATGTAGCAGAATTCGTGTCTAGATGTCTAGTTTGCCAGCAATTGAAGGCAGAGCGGCAGCGACCATCTGGTCTTAGCAGAAGATAGAGATCCCAGTTTGGAAGTGGGAAGCTGTCACTATGGATTTTGTCACGGTTTACCTCGATCTAGATGAGGTAATGACTCGATTTGGGTAGTGGTAGATAGATCTCGAAGACTGCGCATTCTCTTGCCTATGAAGAAGAAACGTCAGTAGAGAGTTTAGCTAGATTGTATGTTAGTAGTATTATTAATTGCATGGTACCGAAGTCGATCATTCGGATCGAGACCCAAGATTTACTTCGAGATTATGGAAGGGTCTTCAGATGCGTTAGGTTCAGAGTTGAAGCTCAGTTCGGCATTTCATCCCCAGACAAATGGACAGTCCGAGAGGACTACCAGACTTTCGAGGATATGTTAAGGGCGTGTGTTCTGGATTGGAAGGATGATTGGGAATGCCATTTACCTTTAGTGGGATTGCGTATAACAACAGTTTTCATGCGAGTATTGGTAGGGCTCCATTTGAGGCTTTGTATAGTAACCCTATAGATCTCCTTTGTGTTGGGAGGAGACAGGCGATAGGCAGTTGATAGGTCCGGATTAGTTCAGGAGACTTCGGAGAAGGTTCAGCTGATTAGCAAGAGGCTTGTTGCGGCACAGGATAGGCAGAAGAGTTATGTCGACAACAGGAGGAAGGATTTAGAGTTTACAGTAGGTGCATGTGTTTTTAAAGATTTTGCCTACTCGTGGTGTAGTTAGATTTGCAGGCATGGTAAGTTAAGTCCTAGATTTATTGGCCCGTATGAGATTCTTAAACGATTGGGCAGTGTGCATACGAGCTAGCTTTACCCCCGCGTTAGCTAGTGTTCACCCTGTTTCCACGTTTCTATGCTCAGGAGGTATTCAGAGATCCATCTCACGTTATTAGTCACGAGCCAGTGGAGATCCAGCCAGATCATTCTTAGGTGAGCACCAGTAGCTATTCTTGACTGGAAGGTTCAACATCTCTGGGAACAAGAGCATTGCGTCGGTGAAAGTCTTATGGCGCAACTTCTCGCGAGAGGAGGCTACTTGGGAGCTTGAGGATGCAAGAAGAAGAATTATCCTCAGCTGTTTGAATAGAGTTGGTTTAACTTCGAGGACGAAGTTTCTTTAAGGGGGAGAGGGTGTAAGGCCCGTGAAAATTTTTGGTAATTGCTTGTGTGAATATTCTATTATGCGTAGTACTTATTTATATGCATTGCATGAATTAGTGTTATGATAATGTATACATTTATATAGTAGATATCTATATGTGTGGGTGTATATAGTTCTGCATGTTTTAAGTCTGATCCGTCAAGCAGTTGGCGTCAACATCAGTTGACGTTGACTATGAATTGGCGGCAATATCGATGGACGCCTATTCTGAATCGACGACCAGAATATTTGACGTCAATATCCCAGATTAGTTACGTTTTCAGATCCAGAAACATCTCCGGAAACTCAGTCTCTTGTTTTAGAAACCTACCCAATGGCTCTATACTACCTTACCCAAACACATCTCCGACCCTTGCGTTTATAAAAACAACCTCGTGGGCTGATCAGACTCCTTTTGACTCTTTGTCAAAAACCCTAAATTCTATGTGCTAAACCCCGACTTGGACCTCTGAAATCCGGCGACTGGCGACTTCATCCGGCGTTCTACAATGACTGGAGAGGAGTCAATACATCCGGGAACGACTTCCCCACACTAGTGTGCTGAGGAGATCAACACAGAAACCGGGTGAAGTGGATTTGAGGACTCTTTGGTTCAAGCCGAGGAGGGATCTTCGACTCAAATCATCGATTGAGAAATTTTCTACAGGCAAGTACCCCATCCCCATAATCCCTAAATTGTCTAGTAGGTCCCAGGAATTTTACAGATTTTTCCCGTGTCCTGGAACCCCCATTCACATAGTCTTTTGGGTGTTCAGTCTGTGTTTTTCACAGACAGGAACTTAACGACGGGATCCCTTGCCGTTAAGATCCTGAGCTGATGGCACCCTATGCCGCCGTTAACATGAGTAAACATCCATACCTTGCCGTTGAATTCTTCAGGCAAGAGCAGTGGATGTCTGCCTTTATAAAGCTATTTTTTTTGGATTTTTTTACGCATGAGGATATATGGTGAATTTTATATGTTATGTAGTATGTGTAGTGGAGCAGTTGTGTAATTTCTGTGAAATTTCGTAAAGTGTATTAATTCAAAAAAAAAATCTGAAATACATGTTAAATCAATTCTGAATATTGTAAATTATTGTTTATGTTGTCCTGGTGGAAATTAAGTGTTAGAAATTTTCTGTGGTGCTTAAATTGATGTCAAGGATGTTGTTAAAATTTGGTTTCTGATGACTATGTAAATTTATATATTTCTGACTGAAATACAGTGAGCATGTTTTATTAGTGTAGAAATTCAGATAAATAACGTAAAACATTAAAATTCTTAGAAATTGACCTATGCTTAGAAATTTCATTTTTCATGTATAGAATGAATTTTGAGTCCAATGATGATATTCCATTCTAGTTTGACTATTTTAATCTTATGCAATACCACTGTTAGAATTTTCAGAAATTGTGTGTAACTCAGAAAAAGCAAAATTTGGTATGCATGATGATTAACCTATAATAGATTTTTGGTTAAAATTTTGTAATGAAATGATGATAGTGACTATATATTCCGGTTTCATGTGACCTATTGATAGATTAGCACATTTATATTGTAGATATAAAAATTGAAATCTTCAGCATGATTAGACTTATTTTTGAAGATTTAAGTTCTGAAAACAGTATGCAGCATAGGTAATACTGAAGTATGTGAAATGTGAACACAATATAAATATGATAAATTGTGCATTAAGTGGGTGTTAAAAGTTTGGAAAATGTGTAATTGTGCCAATGGGTGACACTGCTACCTAGAGGGCTGTGGAACTCTACTGTGGTAAAGTCCACACGGGAAAGTTCAAAGTGTGTGATGCCCCACGGGCATTGGGATTAAATCCTAGAGGCGAACAAGGATCGCTGGTTAGGGTGGAGAGTGCTTCTCTCGGTTCTGCGCATAAGTACTAAGATTTATCACTGAATGCCTAGGTGGTAGATATGTGATGTGATTAGTGTGTGTCCTTCTAAAGGTGTTTGGGCTATGTGTCACGACATTTAATAAATGTGAACTTGTGTTTAAGTGGAAGTGAACGTGTAAATTGTGAAATTTTGTAAGTGATCATGTATTAGTATAATTCTTGTGATAGCATGTAAATTGATAACTTCTTAAATGATTATAATATGTACTTATAGCAAAACAGCAAATTTTTCAAGAGTATAAATGCGTTATCCATGTGAAATACTTTAGAATCCATGTTAGAATGATCTCATAATTATGTGTAAAACCCCATGTTAAATTGACAAATGTTTAGCTTGTAAGTGTGTGAATGTGGCTAATGAGTTTAGTTTAATATATTAAAAAGTGTATAGAAAGCATGTGATAGGCTTGAAGTATTGAAATTTTTATAAGACAATTCCATGTGTAACCTGTGTAGAAATTATGTTTAAGATTTTTACTTTAGTTAATTGTTAATTCCATGTTTAAATGTTATTGTGTAGTTGAAACGTGTGAAAGTTATGTGATGCATGTAAGTTTAGTGTGTTTGGTGTTACTTGTTGAGTTCTTTTGAACTCATTCTTGCTTCAGCGTACAGGTGCAGACATTACTACTTCTTCCGAGGAGATCGTTAGAGCGACTCGGAGCGGGAGTAGGAGACCTTGTTTAGATTCAGCATTTCATTTCATTTTCATAAGTATGTATAAAGACTCTGCGTAGTCTTATGTGGATATTTTATTTATTTTACTTCTAAATTATGAAAAGTTTGGTTTGTTTTCTTCTATATGGACTGTGAATAGAATGTGGATGATGTAATTAGAGTTACTTTTCAGTTATATTCAATTCCGCTGTTATGTGAATGTATTTTTGTATATTCCAGCCTATTATATAATTGTTTGGTAAATGTCCCACTGTAGTGGCGCTCATTATATCGATGAGGGTTGGTATAACCGTACTGGTATAAGGAGGGTCGTTACACCCCCACTCTGACGAGACATGGAGGTCTGGACCCGGGTCGAGGGTAAGACATCAGTGGACCCTCCTGACAGGTTGACTAGTGGTAGCGGTTTCCGTAGCTAGTGTCGCTTTTCCAGGTGGGGTTCCCCCACCTGTGTTTACAGCCGTGTGGTGGTCACGACATGCAAGTCGTATGGAGTTTTCGACCGCCGTGTCCATCCGTACCGTTGCTAGTTATTTTGCTTTGCTTTTGCACTTTCCTGTGTAGATTAGAATATATAGAACTGTTGTCATTTACTTTGTTTACATCTATTCTTTCCCACCTGTTAGAGCCAGTAGGAGATTGGTAGTCCCTACTGAGCTTCTGTTGTGAAGCTCATCCCTTCTTTTTCCAGGTGTGACTTCTCAGCAGCGGCGGGGTGTACGTCAAGCAGAGGAGACGGGGCAGTTATCGTCCTCCCAGTAGCTGGCAGTGGGTTTCCCTCTATCAGTTGTGCTTCACCCTCGGGGTATGCCCCTAAGGGCTCTATCATTCCCCTTTTTACTTGTACTAGTTGCGTGTGTTGGGACTGTGCCTAGAGCGATACACTGTGGTCTCGCTTTTCCTTCTGGTTCCATGTGTGTGCTTCTAGTTCAGTAGTTGACATTTATTTCCCTTACATATTCTGTTTGACTTGTGTTATAGCCCTTTCGGGTCCTTAGATCCGTGGGCGGCGACTACGAAAATCAGGTCGTCGACTGTGGCTGAGGGTTGGATTCTCGGGGTCATTACAAAGGCAAACAGATATTGATGTAGGTTAGGTGTCGGGTGAAGATTCTGATGATGAGGAGGAACATACCAGTGATGAATGTGAAGATGATGATGAAGATGGAGCTGAATTAAAGATATCGTCATCATCAGAGGAGGAAATGGATATCATTTAAAAATGGGTAGATTTTTTTCATATCTGTTTAGTATATTTAAAGTTGCCCACTTTCAATACAAGCAATTGACTAATGAGCATGAATTTTGATGTTTCTTATGAAGATATGGTGCGTGGAGCACGATCGGGCTCCATTCTAGGAGGTGGCTGAGTAGTGGGAGTGGTTCCTCTGAGGCATAGATATGTATATTTAATGTTGTATTTTTCTTTGTGCATTATTTATACATATTATTTATGCCATTTAAATTGTTATAGCTCTGGTCCTTCTGTGCCTCCTCTGGCATCAGGTATGTATATTTAAAGTTGTAGTTTCTTTCTGCATTGATTCACTTATATTATTTATGCCATTAAAATTCTTACAGACTCGGGTCCGTTTACGCCTCCTTCTTTATGGTAGTAGGTATGTATATTTGAATTTGTAAGTATTTATACAGTCATTATTTATATTCTTTAACATTTATATTCTTGTATTTTTCTTTGTGCATTATTTATACATATTATTTATGCCATTTAAATTTTTACAGCTTCTAGTCCTTCTGTGCCTCCACCTCTGGCAGTAGGTAAGTCTTGCTTTGAAGTTGTAAGTAATTGTATTGCTAATATATTTTGTTATTTCTTTCTCATTCTAACAAGATCGAGTCCTCCCACGTTTCCTACCCCTGCGACAGGTATGTATATTTAAAGTTGTAGTTTCTTTGTTCATTGATTCACTTGTATTATTTATGCCATAAAATTCTTACAGGCTCGAGTCTATTTGCGCCTCCTCCTCCAAGAGTAGCAGGTAAGGCCCATTGAATTTGTGTAGTTGTATTTATATTCTTTAACATTATATAGTTTGTTACATTGCTTTTGTCTGTCAATTTTTTGTACAGAACCAAGTGCTTTCGCAGCTCTAGTTTTTTTGGCAGGTGCATTTACGGTGCCAGAGGCAGAGGATGTTGTCAGTCTGCTAAAGGGGGGAAGTAGTTTTTATGTTGGCACTCTGTTGGAGGTGTGGATAAATGGGTATGTAATAAATTTATATGTATCTTATATTAGAGATAGTTATTTAGTTCATAAATTCATTCTAACAAGTTACATAATTACAGGGATAAAATAGAGCCCACCGAGGCATCTCAATTTATCACAAGATCAATTCAGGCACACATTCCTGAGCCTATTCATAAATTCAACGATTTTCTGATGAACGTCTAGAAGTTGTTGTACCAGATGTTCATGGTATGTAATTTCTTATTATAATCTATTTGTTTTCTTACTCCTACATTCAATAAACTAACTCTTATCTGTACATAGAAATCATCAATTCATGCGTCCTTCAGACGAGGCGTGGTCTCGATCAATATGGACGACCACCGCCCAATCAAATTTTAAACATTCGTTGTATAATGCAAGAAAAATGCACAGCTTGTTAGAGTCCAAACTGGGAGTCTTTGGAGGGAGTGCGCACCGACATGGATGAGGAGAGACTACTGGCAAGGTCTGTACAACATATGGGCCTGCAGAGAGATAGCAAGAAACCTCCACAACAAAGAAAGTGAATCGGGCTGCCGATCTAGAGGCCAACAAGCATACAAGTGAGTTTGTCTCCTTTGTGGCCCATCAGTCCAGATTGGTAACTCATATGTCCGTTTGTGGTATATTTTATTTATAACGGTACTCATTTACGTAATATTTTTCTGTGAGATAGGAAAAAGAGCTAAAATGACTCCGACATTTCAGGAGGTGTTTGATAAGATACATAAGAAAAAAGGGACGGATCAGTACATTAGCAACAGAGCTCGGAAGGTTGCGGAAAGTATTTATAGTCTATTGACTATTTATTTTTTCTCATTATAAATTGACAATTTTATTTTTTGTAGGAGTCATATAGCCAGCGCATGACAGAGAAGTATGCCAAGGAGGAGGAGTAGCCACAGTCTTGAGGTATGGGTTGCGACTTTTGGTGCCCCAACGAAAGTCCATGTGTATGGTTTTGGGCACAATATGGACACGAGCAAGTTGTTATATGGCGCCTCGAGTTCAGGCTCACAGGCGACTAGTGCATTCACCACACCTGGTGCTTCATGTACTTCTCCTAGTGAGGTGATGGGCTTCATTCGAGATGAGATCACTGGTTTGAAGTCTCGTCTGGTCACACGATGCATACACAGGTGTTCGACGTTGTCCAGGCCCAGCTCTCCCTGGCTCTATCCCATGCTCTCTCCAGGCTCTCTCTCAGGCCCCCTCCCAGGTCAGCATTCCACCTCAGGAAACGCCATCGACATCTTTTTATTCCAACACGGTCAAATTGATTTTATTTTAATTTCATTATTTTAATAGTCAAATTTTTAATCACTAAGTTTAAAACATCGAAACTTAGGTTTGGGCATCCAAAATAAGGAATACCTATCAGATCGACATCCGATTTATTCCAACACGGTCGGGCTGATGAGCATGACTTGTGAAAACTGACAGGGTTCAAATCGGACATTTGGTTTGCACTCGAGGCTCAAATACACAATTGTCAAATTAATTAGTTAGAAACTATTTGAAGTTGGGTTTGGGGGTCGAAAGTAACAAAAAATAACCTGATTGGCCCTCGGTTTGTTCCAGCATGGCTAGGGAAATAAGTGTGACTTATGGAAACTGACGGAGTTCAAATTAGACTCCCAGTTTGAGCTCAGTGCTCAAACTCACATTAAGAAAGTTAGTTAAGTTTAATTTAAAAATGAAGAACATAGGTTTGATGGTCTAAAATTAGAAATATAATCCGATTGGCCTCCGTTTGTTCCAACATGGTTAGGGCAATGAGTGTGACTTGTAGAAACTGACGGAGTTCAAATCAGACTCCCAGTTTGAGCTCGACATTCAAATTCACACTAAGAAAGTTAGTTTAGTTTAAAAAGAAAGAACTTAGGTGGGGGGGTCCAAAATTAGAAATACTAATCGGAATGTCCACCAATTTGTTCCAGCCTGGCCAGGGCGATGAATGTGACTTGTGTGGAAACCAACATAACAAATCGGACTCCCAGTTTGAGTTGGGCGCTCAAGTTCACATTAAGCAAGTTAGTTTAGTTTAGTTTAAAAATGAATAACTTAGGTTTGAGGGTACAAAAGTAGAATTACTAATCCGATCTGCCTCTCCTTTGTTCGAGCACAACCAAGGCAATGAGTGTGACTTGTGGAAACTAACGGAGTTCATATCGGACTCC
Source organism: Colocasia esculenta (assembly GCA_014218235.1). Classification (NCBI taxonomy): domain Eukaryota; kingdom Viridiplantae; phylum Streptophyta; class Magnoliopsida; order Alismatales; family Araceae; genus Colocasia; species Colocasia esculenta. The sequence continues at coordinate 166,653,114 of CM024754.1, forward strand.
CGATTTGAGCACGACACTTAAATTCACATTAAGCAAGTTAGTTTAGTTTAAAAAGAAAGAACTTAGGTTTGAGGATCAAAGTTAGAAATACTAATCCAATTGGACTCCGGTTTCTTCCAGCATGACTAGGGAAATGAGTGTGACTTGTGAAAACTTACAAGGTTCAAATCGGACTCCTAGTTTGAGCTCGACACTCAAATTCACGGTAAGCAAGTTAGTTTAGTTTAAAAATGAAGAAGTTAGGTTTGAGGGCCGAAAATTAGAAATACTAATCAGATTGGCCTCCGATTACTTTCAACATAGCCAGGGCAATGAGTGTGACTTGTGGAAACTGATGGAGTTCAAATCGGACTCCCGGTTTGAGCTCAGCGCTCAAATTCACATTAAGCAAGTTAGTTTAGTTTAGTTTAAAAAGGAATAACTAAGGTTTTTGAGTCCAAAATAAGAAATACTAATACGATCGGCCTCCGGTTGGTTCCAACATGGCCAGGGCAATGAGTGTGACTTGTGGAAACTGACAGAGTTCAAATCGGACTCCTGGTTTGAGCTCGGCGCTCAAATTCACATTAAGCAAGTAGTTTAGTTTAAAATGAAGAACTTAGGTTTGGGGGTCTGAAATTAAAAATACAAATCCGATTGGCTTCCACTTTGTTCTAGCACAGCCAGGGCAATGAGTATGACTTGTGGAAACTGACAGAATTCAAATCCGACTCCCAGTTTGAGCTCGACGCTCAAATTCACATTAAGCATGTTAGTTTAGTTTAGTTTAAAATGAAGAACTTAGGTTTGAGGGTTCAAAATTAGAAATACTAATCCGATCAGCTACGGTTTGTTCCAACACGGCTAGGGCAATGAGTGTGACTTATGGAAACTGACAGAGTTCAAATTGTTTGAGCTCGACGCTCAAATTCACATTAAGCAAGTTAGTTTAGTTTAAAAAGGAAGAACTTAGGTTTGGGGGTCAAAAATTAGAAATATCTAATTGGCCTCCTATTTATTCCAGCATGGACACGGCGATGAGTGTGACTTATGGAAACTGACGCAGTTCAATTTGGACTCCCATTTTGAGCTCGGTGCTCAAATTCACATTAAGTAAGTTAGTTTAGTTTAGTTAAAAAATGAAGAACTTTGATTTGAGGGTCGAAAATTAGAAATACTAATCAGATCGGCCTCTTGTTTGTTCTAGCATGGCCAGGGTGATGAGTGTGACTAGTGGAAACTAACGGAGGTCAAATCGGACTCCCAGTTTGAGCTCGGCGCTCAAATTTATATTAATCAAGTTAGTTTAGTTTAGTTTAAATTGGATGAATTTAGGTTTCAATGTCAAAAATTAGAAATACTAATTCGATCAACCTCTGATTTGATCCAACACAGCCAGGGCAATGAGTGTGACTTGTGAAAATTGACGGAGTTCAAATCGGACTCCTAGTTTGAGCTCGGCGCTCAAATTCACATTAAGAAAGTTAGTTTAGTTTAAAAAGGAAGAACCTAGGTTTAGGGGTCCAAAACTAGAAACACTAATCCGATTGACTTGCAGTTTGTTCCAGCACGGCCAGGGCGATGTGTGTGACTTGTGAAAACTGACAGAGTTCAAATCGGACTCCCACTTTTAGTTCGGCGCTCAAATTCACATTAAGGAAGTTAGTTTATTTTAGTTTAAAAACGATGAACTTATATTTGAGGCTCCACAATTAGAAATACTAATCCGATCGGCCTCCGATTTGTTCTAGCATGGCCAGGGCAATTAGTGTGACTTGTGAAAACTGACGGAGTTCAAATCGGACTCCCAGTTTGAGCTCGACACTCAAATTCAAATTAAGCAAGTTAGTTTAGTTTAAAAAGAATAACTTAGGTTTTGTGGTCCAAAATTACAAATACTAATCCTATTGGCCTTCGGTTTGTTCCAGCACGGCCTGGACGATGAGTGTGACTTGTGGAAACTGACATAGTTCAAATCAGACTCCCGGTTTGAGCTCGACACCCAAATTCACATTAAGCAAGTTAATTTAGTTTCAAAATGAAAAATTAGGTTTGGTGTGTCGTGTTATGGTTTTGTGAATAACCATAATTATTATTTTGATGATGATTGATTTGATAATTTGATATGTTTTGATACTGACATAATCATGGTTCATCTTGTCACATCATAATATCATTTGGTTGTTGATGTACTTAAGTGATTTCATGTTACATATCATTTGATTCATGCATGAAATTCATAGATTGACTGGCCACATTCCAATCTAGCTAAAATGAACATTGGATGTTCACTTTTGGTCATAGTTAGTCGAAACATACACATCGGATGTACAGTTTTGTTCTCTGTCGGTCGAAGTCAAACTTCGTCATATACGAAGCTGGACTTTGGATATGACGAAGTGGAACTTCGTCATATACAAAGCTAAGCTTTGGATATGACGAAGTCACTTCAACTAATCATGATATATTTAACACTGTAACTTCGGATGTTCTATTTTTTTCTTTGTCAGTCGAAGCAGAACTTCGTCATATACAAAGTTAGACTTTGGATATGACGAAGTGGAACTTCATCATATACGAAGCTAAGCTTCGGATATGACGAAGTCACTTCGACTAATGAAGACACATTTATCACTGTGACTTTGAATGTACTCATTTGTTCTTTATTAGACAAAGTGTAACATCATCATATACGACGCTAGACTTTAGATATGACGAAGTGGAACTTCGTCATATACGAAGCTAAGGTTCGGATATGACAAAGTCACTTCGAGTGATTAAGACTAAATTCAACACTGACTTTGTATGTACTCAATTCCTCTTTGTCAGATGAAGTGTAACTTCGTCATAAATGAAGCTAAGCTTCGGATCTGATGAAGTCACTTCGACTGATGAAGACCATTTTGTCACTGTGACTTCGAATGTTCACTTTTACACCTTGTCAGTCGAAGTGCTGAGCTTCATATATTCATGTTATAATCTTGATAGTTGATGTTATGACAGTCGATCAGACATCGATTACCTCATGTTTAAACATTGATTGTCTACACATCGATTACCTCATGTTAGACATTGATTACCTCATGTTTAATCATCGATTGTCTACACATCGATTACCTCTTGTTAAACATCGATTATCTTATGTTTAAACATTGACTGTCTGCACATCGATTGCTTCATGTTCTAAAATTGATTACCTTATGTTTAAACATCGATTGTCATAACATGGATTGCCAACAACTTAAACATGAATTACCATATGTTTAAGATCAATAAACATAACATCGCTAACCTTTTTCTCTGAACACTTATAGATGCCATCTGTGTAAGTTGTCATGTGACTAGCACGTGTCTTACTTAGGGTACACGACACCCTAAGTACGAGGTTTGGAGATTTGGGTATAAATAGGTCCTTGTCCTTTGTGAAAGGTGTGCGGCTAAAAAGGAGAAGCATCTAGTAGGTGCGGCCAAAAAAAAGGAGAAGTATCCAGAGCAGGTTGATGTTTGAGTCTGATTTGATTTGATTGCTTCTTTTTGGCCCTTGTGATTTGATTTGTTTTGACAATTAGAAGTGATCTTTTAATTGACATCAGAGTCAATGCTCTGTACATCGAATTTGCTTTTGCAAATCTAGTGCATCTTATGCTTCGAATCATATTGTGTGATTAATTGTTCTGATCCAACGATTTGGAATCATAGTAGGTGCACTATACATTTGTGTTGGTGCGACAGATCTGAGATTTGGTAATTTTAAGCTTTTGGATCTCTAAATTACTTTTCTAAAACATCATTTGATTTTCTTGAACTCTTTAATTGATTGAATTGATCACCAATTGTATGCTCACTGGTTGATCTAACGATTAGAAGTGATCCTACAATTGGTATCAGAGAAGGTTAATTGATTGAGTTGATCACCAATTGTATGCTCACTAGTTGATCTAACGATCAGGAGGGATCCTACAATTGGTATTAGAGATTGGTACTCTGTTCATCGGTTGTGATTTGGCAGATCTATTTTAGATTCATTGTTAAATCATGTTGTGTGCTTAATTGCTCTAATCCTACAATTGGTATCAAAGCGGGTTAATCTCTATTTCTGATTCTGATATAATTTGATCACGTTAATTTGATATATCTGATTTGATCTGTGTGCTTAATTGTTCAACAGCTATATAATTTGATTCATGGATTCTCGAGGTTTTATAGTTGAGGGCCACTCTATAAACAGACCACCCTACTTTGATGGATTTGACTATGTTTACTGGAAGAACTGAATGCAAAGCATTTCTTAGAGCCCAGAATCATGAAATCTGGAAGATTGTTGAAAAAGGCCCTTATGAAATCGCTGGCGATGAGGATACATGGACAGAGGGCAAATAAGGGCTACATTAAATTTTAGTGCTATGAACATGCTTCAATGTGCAATTCATCCACAAGAATATGCTAGAGTGTCCATGTGCTCCTCTGCAAAGGAAATGTGGGATAAGCTTCAGTTGATGTATGAGGGAACATCACAAGTTAAAGAAACTAAGGCCAATTTGTTGATTTTGATTATGAAGTGCTTACCATGAAGTCAGATGAATCTATATCTAAGATGTTTGCTAGGTTTATGGTAATTGTTAATGGACTGAAAGGATTAGGTAAGGATTACATTGATGCTGAGCTAGTAAGAAAAATCCTTCGATCCTTATCTCATGCATGGCATTCTAAGGCAACTGTCATCGAGGATTCTAAGGACTTATCCAAAATCTCTCTGGATGAGCTCATAGGATCACTGATGACTTACGAAATAAATTTAAAAAGAATTGTAGAACATATGCTACAGGCTAAACCAATCGCACTCAAAGCCTCAACAAGTGGAAAAGACAAAGAGAAAAAATTTAATGTTTTTTAATCATCTGAATCTGATGAGGATGAAATTGCCCTCATCACTATAGACACCCGATTCTGGCCCATAAGTCGAACCACATTGCTTGTTCTCTTAATGAGCCCCAAGTTGGTTACTCACCATGAGCCCATGTGTTAGCCATGTTTTGAGCCCATTAAAGCCCATTTCTCAGCTTATCCCATCCAGTCATCATTTCGGAGTCCTTATTCTAGGGTTTCAACACTCAAGCCTTAACGCGACGGCCTTGGAGGTCGCGTTCTTGCTGCCCAAATCGATTTCGTCTCTTAGGTAATCGATCATCTTTCAAGAGAGTCGATCAGAAAATGTCAATATAATCAGTCATCCTTAATGCGACGGGTCGTGGCGCCACGGTAATACTTATCACGTCACCCTTGGCCGTCGCAGCAGTGCATTCATATCCTTCACGTGCCTTTATTGATGCGACCATCTTGGCTATCGTGACAATCCATGTCACGTCCCTACGACCCGTCGCGACATGATCTGCATGTGCTAGCCTCTGCAACCACCTCCTCTTTATCCTCTATTCTCCTTATCTCTATCTCCAAGCAACTTCCCAACCCCCCAGTCGCGATTTGAGGTTCCATGGCAACATGGGACCGTCCTAGGACTCTGCCCATCAGGATTTACATGGCTTTTATCACCTTTTTTGGATCATTATCACCTATGGACGAGATAATCTCTCTCCTTTCTATATAAGTGACACTCCACTTTCTTCAGAAGGAGGAGCCCGAATTTTTCCATGAATTGCTGCCGAAATCCTTCCAGACATTCCCCTTAGCTCGTGGCTCACCCATTTCCCATCTATCCTCTTCATCATTCCATGGTTTCTTCTTCACATATGGGGCTTGGTGATTGAGGAGGTGGCTTCCACCTTCATCAAGGGCTTCAGCATGACCAAGGACACTACATTACAGCCAGGGTGTCGCCCCATTGGGGCTCCTTCTTCCTTTCCTTCTCTCATTTTCTCTTCATGCATATTATTTTCTTCTATATAGGAACGCATTTCCTTTCCTTTCCCACGTTTTATGCTACCCAAGGGGTTTAAAAACCACCCCCAGGTTTATTCCCTCTATGCTTTTTCCTTTTCATTCCATTTTGGATAGATACTACTCTTAAATATGGTCTAACAGAGTTTCTTTTGTTGAAGCACTATTTCCTAGCCCATCGGGTGAGCTTGATTTCTAGAATGGATCCTATTAGTTATCTTTTAGAGAACCAGTCCTCGTCGACAGATTAGCACGTTGGCAAGCTTCTTGTCCCAATTCGATATCACCTTTGTAGTCCAAAAGGATATAAAAGGGTATGCCATTGTTGAGCACCTTGCTCACCTTCCTCTTCCTCATAGTGACAGGGTCCAAGAAGATTTCCCTAATGAAAACCTGTCACTCATTTCTTGCGATTCCTTCTGGTCGCTCCATTTTGATGGAGCTCTCAATTCTAGGGGATGGGGCATAGGTGCTGTTCTGCTCACCCCAGAAGGAATTGCCATTCCAGTGGCATATCAACTTCAATTCCCACCACCAACAACATTTCTGAGTATGAGGCTCTCCTAGCCAGTCTCAAACATGCCTATCTCATAGGCGCGCGTCAACTCAAGATCAAAGGAGATTCTCAGCTCGTCCTTCGGAAGGTCCTTTCTACTTATCGCACTCGTAACCCTAAACTCAAGTATTATCAAGATTTGGTCACACTCCTAGCCAAACAATTCCACAAGCTTATCTACATTCATACTCTTCACTCTCAAAATATTTTGGCGGATGCCCTGGCATCTCTGGCCTCATCTCTCTCCTTCCCTCTCAGCCGCAACGTTGAGACTATCATTGTTCAGAGGTTAGAGATACCATCCATTCAAGACCCTTGGTTCGATAACCTCAGGAATTCTTTAGTTGTGAAGGCAGAGAGAAGAGAAGCGAAGGAGGTGATGCTCATGGAGCTAGGAGAAACGATGGAAGAAGAAAGGCCATTGTACCATGAGATTGAGATGTATTGCAAAGATGGTACCTTCCCAGAAGAAGCTAAGGCTAGAGATAGGAGAGCCATCCATAGAGCAGCGCTAAGATATACTATTGTTGGAGAAGTGTTGTATGGACGCGCTCTAAATGGGATGCTCCTCAGATGCTTACCCGATGAAGAAGCATGGAAGGTAGTGGAAGGAGCCCACTCCAGTGATTGTGGAGGGCATGTGAATAGCCAGATGCTAGCTAAGAAAATCCTTAGGCTGGGCTATTACTGGCCAACCTTATAAGAAGACTGTGCCATCTACGTCCATAGGTGTGTCAAGTGCCAGCTACATGCTGATAAGATCCATGCTCCATCTTCCTCCGTATATCCACTATCTTCTCATTGGCCATTCTCCATGTGGGCCTTTGATATCATTGGGCCTCTTGGTGATCCCAATGCTCAAGTCAAATAGAAATCATTCATCCTCACTGCCACTGAGTACTTAACCAAGTGGGCCGAAGCGAAGCATTTGCAGAAATCAAAGGTTCGACCTTGTGCCAATTTATCATGAAGAACATCATCTCGTGGTTTGGAGTGCCAAGCGGCATCGCCACCGACAACGAGCCCTAGTTCATATCTCAAGAGCTTCAGAACTTGTGTAAGAAATTCAACATTTCTCTGCATCATTCATCTTTGTACTATCCACAGAGCAACGGTCAAGCCGAAGCCACAAACAAATACTTTTGAAAATTTTAAAGAAAACTTGTGAGTCTCATAAATTTGTTGATTGGCCTGAGAAATTGATTGAGGCTCTATGGGCCTACCGTACCTCTGTGCACATGCCTACGGGGCAAACTCCCTTTTCACTTACTTACGGGATGGAGGCAGTATGTCCACATGAGATACTCATTCCTTCGCTAAGGGTACAACTGGACAAAGAACATAATCTCGATGAACGTCGAGAGGCGTTACTTACACAGTTGGAACCCTTAGGCGAATAGCGTCTGGCCACTGCCGATGATGTGTTGTCATATCAAAATAGACTCTCAAGATATTTTCAAAAGAAAGTGATTGAACGTAAATTCCAAGAAGGAGACATGGTTTTGAAGTAAATTTTCATAAAACCTAGAGGTCCTAGGTCAAAATTGCAAGCTAATTGGGAAGGTCCATACATTGTTAAAGAAGCGTACCCTGGGAATGCATATAAGCTAGCGAATGCCGATGGTGAGGAGCTCTTTCACCCGTGGAATGGTTTGTACCTTAAAAGATTCTACCCTTTATAAAAGATTTTCTATAGTGACACCATCTTGTAAAGGAATGCTAGCAGTCGTGGGTCTCATGTTCTTTTCATTGTTGTCAAATAACCCCTGGGTCCAGCCAACACACACAGCATGGCAACTCACGGTCAATTCCCCTTAGGCAAAAGTGTTCCTACTTAGCCCTTGTGTAGGAAGATGAAGGTCTATTCTCTTCTTATTCGGACAAGGCCTAGGGGTAAAAGGACGCTGACTTGTAGACGAAAGGGGGGCGCAAATCATGTGTGAATGAAATCTCAAATAGAGGTGGTCAATGCAAAAGAAAGAAATAACAAAGACAACAAATGAGTAAAAAATGGAGAATAGGGACATGGCAAAGAGTGGCAAAGTCCCCGCGGGACGAAAATCAGCCCGGTCGTATGCATGCCCCCAAAAAAAACAAAAAATGACCATAAAGTCTCTGGACAACAGATGGAATCCATGTGAGACACACCCTCACGAGTCAAACAAACCAGTGTCCCAAGCGTCGACGCACGTCTTACCCCCTTACGTCTTCCATCCCCACTAATGACCGGAACACTCCCACACTTGGTCTATGTAGGAACGCTAGCAACTAGGGGCAATCAGCCATAACGAAGCCAAGAACAAATCATGTACATTGCACCTAGGGAGTATTTGACAGCATAAGTTAGGAGATGAGATTCATAACTAATCACTCAAGTGCAGAGGGTGCAGCTAGAGAAAATCCAAAACAAAAAATCAAAAATCCAAAAAAAAAAATCAGAAAATCTCAAAATCTAAAAAAATAATAAAAAAATATTTAAAATTTAAAAAATTTAAAATTTAAAAAAACCAAAAAATAAAAAAGATCCAAAAAATAATAAAAAAAAAAAATCAAAAATTAAATAAATAATTAAATCCCAATCCAAAATCCAAAAAAAAATAGATCATATCGTTTTCTTTTAGCATGCATTATTTCCTTTTACTTTCCGCCTATTTAATAAGGCTCGGCCCCTTGACTATCATGAAGTCAAAGTTAATCCTTGCTTAATGCAAGGGGCTGAGCCAAAGAGCAGATCTATCTTATTTTGCTAATTGTGCAAGGATATAAGGTTTTGAGCAACACAATGATGTACTCAGTTCTCTCTCTCTCTCTCTCTCTCTCTCTCTCTCTCTCTCTCTCTCTCTCTCGGATCTCATTCCTACTCGTGTCAATCAAAATTCATTCAACATTCACAAAAACAAAATTGGCACAAAAGCAAAAGGTCTACTAATATGAACATCATGTACAAGATAAAGGGGAGGTGGCTCACAAACTCCTCACTGTCCACCACCACTCTTCCTAAATCCCTCCTGCCTCTCAGGTGTGGTGGCATCTCGCCACCACCCCTAATACTCTGGGCGCTCGTCTCGCCTACATGGCATCTCTCCTCCTCCTCGTTCCTCTGACGACTGGAGGAACCTGCTAAAAATTATCTCACGGAGGCGCCACTTGCTCCACTCACTCCACTCCGGCTCATACTGTGAGCAGCCGGGCTCATCATTGCCATGCAACTCTGGAGCTCCTCAATCCGGACCTATTGCGTGGCTACCTTAGTGCCCAGTTGGGTCACCTCCGCCTGGTCTGCTGACGACCCCTGCACTCGCAGCATCGCCAGCTCCATCGTTAGCTCCCCCACTTGGGACACCACTGCCTCCATCTGTGTGTGCAGCCGGGCCACCTCTGCCGCCACCATCTTCGCCTGGAGGTGCCACTGACAGGCTGACGCCACCGCCATGTCGGCCTGCTCATGCCAGTGGCATGCCTTACCAGTGGAGACCCTCAGCACCACCACTTGTGTCGAAGCATGTAAGTATGTCAACTCTAAATCAAGTTAAGACCAGGTCAGTGTTATACATACCCTCTCATCTAGTGTGGCCTCTGCCTCCTCTGCTCTCCTCAAAGCACCTGCCAGTCGGTCATCTAGATCCGACTGGGAGGTCTCCACCGCTACCCGAGACGAGGATGCATCCGCCTATGTCATCCTCAGCCTCGTCAACTCTGCACGCTGCACATGGAACACCTGTTAGTTTCTCTAAGGCTACAAAATTTGGTACGCTACTGAAGTCTGAGTAGGTACTTACCAGCTGCTCTGCCTCTCTCCTCGCCACGTCTTGGTCCTGCACGGCAGAGTGCAGCAGGGCCTGGAGCGAGGCGATCTACCCGATCGGGTCCACCTGCAAATTACCAAAGCTATGTCAAATCCAATTCAATCATAAGGAATCGCTAGGTCTAAGCATTGAGGTATACCTGTCATCGGGGGCCCCTATAGACCCTCACCCCGTACTTCAAGGTGAAGCACTGCAGGTACGCCTCATCGGACTTCGCGTCAGATCAGACTCGTCGCCCTCTGTGCTCCCAGTCCGCTATCTGCTCTCGAGCCCACTCGCGCCAGTCGGTCATGTCGTGGAGTCCCCGACAGCTCCGGCCAGGCCTAGGGGTTCTGCCTCGGCTAGGGAACTCTACAGCAGCTCCGGCCAGGCCGAGCGACCTTTGAGTTAGATGCAGGTGCAGAGGTAGCACGAGGTTGAGAGCATGAACCCAAGTCGCCCTACCAAAGTAGTGGCGGGCCTGCTCCAACCAGGGTTGTCCCTCGTCTCCCTCCTCCAGATATAGTTGTCACTTCGCCTGCACAACAAGGAACACATATAGTCAGTGGCCAATAACATTTGAAGAAATCAAATGGAGTTTAAAGGGAAAAGGTTAGTACTCACATCTAGCTGAGGGTGGATATCGTTGTCGTCCAAGATGGATGCTAGCTACTCCTCTAAGGGGTGCGTGTCTCGGCACGGCACCCAATGTCGAGCTAGGGGCACGAGGCCCAGTCGCTCTAGAACCACTCTCCCTAGGCCTAGGAGGTGAAGGTAGGTTCAGACCTGCAAAAGTAGAAGCACAGTCAAATCATTTGAAATGGAAAGGCAATTTAAGTAAAAGCAAGAGGAAGATAATTGTGCCTGGAGGAAGGGGAAGAGGCCACTGATCAAGGTTTTCCGGTCGGAGGACCCTAGACTATCAAACTGGTGCGCCAGAAGGGCAGCACCCTATGCATACTCTCCCACTCGGTCTAGGTCCTCTAGCAGCAGTAGGAACCGACAGTGGACCGTGTCGCCCCTTGTGACAAATAGAAGTCTACCAAGGAAGAAGGTGAGGAAGCAACGCAGGTCTAAGTCCGCCTGAGCACCTGGCTCGCCAGCAAGAGTCTCCCTACACCCTCTCACTAGTCGGTCCAACTGCTCGTCAGCCGTCTCACCTACCTCTCGGCCCATCTGCACGAGCCCTAGACTCTCCTGCAAGTCTACCCCAGGAACTAGAGAAGACCTCTGACCTACTGTCTAGCCTAGAAGTCTATGGGCTAGGTCTCTATAACATGGGTAGGTGTACTCGCTAATCGGGCGGCCATAGATACTCAACCCAGCGATGCGACTCACATCCTCTAGGTCGGGGATCATGTGATCCCATGGGAACATGATGGCTGTCACCTCCGTGTCCCACCTACTCCTCAGCTCCTAGGTAAGGGGAGCGTCCGCCCTCATCCTATCCATCCTAAGGACCTCCCCGAACCCCATCTCATCTAACCTCTCCTCTGGAATCCCGGGAGGGCAAGTAAACCGCCAGCACGAGCAGCCATGAGACCCGGGCCTTCTTCTCCCTTTGCAAACACACAGAAGAGGCAACCAGTCAGAACATCATCAACTCCATAGGTTCTCGGCTGAGGTCGCATGGAGCCAGGTGGTCGTGATGCCCCGATGCGCTGCGACATGGTTGCGACGCCTCACGGCCTCTAACCCCGTCGTGACATACCATGTCGCGACGAGGTGGGCCGTCGCGTTCTCAGACGGGGACCGACCGGAGCCTTCCTTGTCCAGTGGCCGTTCTCTTGGGCCTCTCGCCCTACATCCGCCCTCTATGGGGCCTTGGCATTCCACAACCACACAATTGAAAGAGGCTAGGCTTCGAGGAACTACCTTTTTCATTGCCACCTCTCAGGCCATCGTCGCCGCCTCCACGTCCACCGCCAGTGCTTCCTTCTCTGTCATTTCCACCTTCGGCACCTCCCTCGTAGGAACTTCCTCTGTGCGCTGCCGAGATGTCCTCGCCATCGGCCACTTCTTCCATTCACCTTCGCATGTGCTTCCGCCACCGTTGCCTCCACCCTCCATGGCCGTTCAAAGAGGAAGAGAGTGACAGAGAAGAGTAGGAGAGGGAGTGAGAGAGAGCACAGAAAGAGCATAGGATTGTCGGAGATTGCCAAATCACCAGAACTCAGAATGCTTGTGAGCACAAAATAGGGGAAGATGGGTGCTTCTGCGTTTTGAACTCTTGATTAAGGTTGCGACACCTATAGGGGTCGCGTTAAGATCGCGGCGGCCAGATAGGCTACGACATTGTCGTGACCTGTCGAGCCGTCGCGACATTAAGGCGACCACTATAGCTATCGCGTCATCAACTGAACAATGCAAACAATGAAGAAAATTCATTTTTATTGATCCAAATCATCAATTACAAGTCCTATCATGCCTATGATTAATTAATCAGTCTTTTCCAAGCCCTACCTACCCCCTAATACATTTCCTACCTTTCTCAAACACCCTGTGTAGCCTCCGCCACAGCACGATCTCCACGTGGTAAAATCTTCTTCAATGCTTGCAAGTATTCTTGATACCCATCCTCATCCTCTGCCACTTCCGCTATGATGAGGCTTGTAGCACACCCCTCCCAGTGGACGATGGCACTCCTCACATCTCGTTCATCCTGTTCATCGTCTATCTTACATCCTTGGATAGGCAGGTAGTGAGAGAGAGTCGGTACGACTGTGCGTGCTGCACCAAGCTGAAGATAGCACCAATCGGGGTTGTAGAGGACCAATGCTTCATTGCCGATCAGTCTTAAGCCAGGCCGATGTGCTGAGGAAGGTGGATTAGCTTGTTATGGAGGAAAGTCGAGAGCATCTCGAATTGCTCCACCGTTATTGTGTTCAAGTACACCCTCCACTCCTTCAGTCCCTTGACTGTCACTGTCTTGCACCATGCTTGAGGTGTCATGTAGAGTGGAGTGCCGATGAAGGCGAGCAGGTGATGGAGCATGCTCATGCACTTGACGGAAGTGTCATCCGTCGCCTTGAAGTTGATATGCATCCCCATCCAGCATTCGAGGGCGACCACAAAGCCGAAGAGAAGGCCGCCAGTGGCTTCAGAAGAGAGCCCAGCATAGAGATAACCAAGAACAGCTTGAGAGATGAACATACCTTCCCACACGCTGCTGATAGTACTCAGGTTGGCTGCAGACAGAAGGTGGTCCTGCGCAGGGAAGAGGATGATGCCGGATTTGCATATGGTGGCGGCCTTTGCATTGTGAGGTGATCCACTGAGAGAGGGGGATGAGATGGATGTAGCCCAGGCTTGTCATTGTGCTCACGTCCGAGGTCCGGGTAGTGACATCGCCGAGGATGGCCCAGGAGTCTACAGTGGCTATGGTGTGCGAGATAAGGTGCTCCGATCCCTTCATGTCTTTAGGGAGCCCCAGCATGAGCTCCAATTCTTCCAGTAGGATAGTGGCTTCAAAAGAGGGGAAGATGAATGTATGGGTCTGCGGATGCCACAACTCCGCGAGCACTGCAATGATGTCCAACACATGCACGATCTTATGGTAGTTCTTGGCCAACACGAGAACGGTGGTGAGCTTCCACTCACGCAATAGGTTAATGGACGCTATGGGGAGCTCCTTGATCATGGGATCCAACCACGGTATCTTAGAGAAGCGCCTATCGCCCGAGAGAATCTAGAAGAAGTAGAAGAGGTTGGTAGGAGAAAAGAAGAAGAACAGAAAGAAGAAGAAGAATAAGAGAGAGAAAATCAAAAGAAGAGTGAGAAAATACTTACTTGACCATCATGTCTTGAACATAGATGGCTAGGCACGGAGGAGAGGCGTTGGAGCTCTGCATGGGCAGTCCTTGCAGCCTTGGGACCGCCATAGGGCATGGGGTTAGCCTGGGGGGAAGAGAAAGATGTCTTCATTGCTAGAAGAGAGAGAAAATCAAGAGAGAAGAAGACAGAGAAGATGAGCTGCGGGTTAGAGCTCTGCACCCCTATTTATAGAGTTCTAGGGGGTGCTAAACCCATCCTAATTTGCCCATAGGTGTTAGAGTAGCAGTAGTTTTGGGTTTTGGAGTCTAATAGGTATTAGGATTAGCCTTAGGATAAGGATAAGGCTCAGTTTCAGAGTTTATCGCATAGAGTATTGTCACGACGCCCCGATCCGACGCGTTAAGGTCGCGACCCTCTATGGCGACACGACAGTGTCGCGCCCTCCAGAGGCATCGCGTTTATATGTTTTGTGTTTTCTTGTGTCTATACATAGTTTGCTTGTAATATTGTTGTGTTTATACATATTTTATTTACTTTTAGTCAATTATTGCTTTGTTTATCATCAGAAAACCAAAAAAAATAAAAAATCAGAAAATCACAAAGAAAAATGGAGCTTCACAGGTAAGTCAGGTAAGTATTCCTATCCCTTCTCCCTTGCATTACTATATGATAGCCTACCTATTATAGCATTTCAAGGACCGGCTGGTTCTCAACGTGTTCTAGGATCTGAGTTCCCCTTTAACAAAAATGATGATGATCTAGGTATACGTTGCTAATCACCGGATAGGCCGTTAAGTTAGATAAGTTTGGAGATGATGGACTCTGTCTTGTACAGCGGTTGCAGGAAGATTCTCGATCCATTCTTATTTAGTTTAGCAATATTATCCTTCATGTATTTTCTATTTTCTTTTTCTTTGCATTTGATTAATAATTTCTTTTCCTTTAGCCTAGCATGCATCATGTAAGACTTTGAGCTATCATGATTCATTCCTGGATAATGGTGAGCTCTTGTTGAGTGCCCAACTGTTTTTCATGTTCAGAACAAGAAATCCTATTCCACTCCGAATCAGAAGGTTTATCTTCGAGCGTGTTGCTCCTGCTAGTCTGTCAAGAATTTCCCTGTCTGGATTCTCTATCTAATTTTCATCCTAATTCCTTTTGATCCATTTTGGTTGCGAACAGCTCCCAGGACAGAGTCAGAGTTACCTGCCTGGCACGCACATGTCCCTCCAAAATGAAACCTGCAAGCCAATAGGTTAGGGTACCTTTCAATCGAGGGGTTGATCGTCCTTTTCTCTCCTTTTCATCGAGACTTGTGTTTTTCTTGCATTCTGCTCGAGCAACTAACTCAGGGCTTTCAAGAAGATTCCAATTACTTGTTAGTTAGATCAGGTGTCTCTTTACCTTGGCTCCTATCTTTTCAGTCCACTCCACGTCATTCCCACTCCATCGTCATTTCATGACACCTCCGCTACACTTCTGCTACGCTCCCTTGCAAAGTGGAAGCCAAGGAGGGGCAATATGTGGACACCCGATTCTGGCCCATAAGTTGAAGCACATTGTGTAAGACCCGGCTCTCTTAAGCCCTTGGCCCCATCCTCAGGGTCGCGACAGGCACCCTGGTCACGACATGGTAGCACCAGGGGAGCCTGTTACGACAGGTTTCGGGACGCGACACACCTGGCCGTTGCGACGGGGGTGGGCGTCGCATTCTTGTCGCGGCATCTGGAGGCGTCGCGACTGATTTTCTGATCGACTTGACCGTTGTCCTGTCTGTCAGAACGGCCTTGTTGGGTGTCAGGTGCATACAACGTTGACGAGACCTGGTCAGCCGTCGCGTTCTGGTTTCCGAGTCTTCGAGGTTACACTGCCTTTTGGGGTCACGCCATGGGTGGCCATCACGACATGGTCACGATGCCTAGGATTGTCGTGACATCCTCGTTGTCACGCCGGACCGACCTGTCACGTCTCGGGGCCCCTCAGTTTAAAACCGAGGGTCGCGCCCCATTTCCCTCTCTTGCCCTTTCCTTCCTCTTCTTCCCCCTTCTTCATCCTCCTCCGAGTTCTCCCCTCTCGGGTGGTTTCCCGGCGTGCTTGAGGTGCTCATGGTGGGAGGTGACGCCCCGTTCGTGCAGGCGGCGTGATCGTGGAGCCTGGAGCGAGGAGGAGGTGGCCATTCCAATGTGAAGGCCCTAATGGGTCGGCTCTACTTCTGGAGGTAGGGACCCTTGACTCCTCTCACCCTAGCATGCTCCCTTCCCCCTTGAGATTGTGGTTTCTCGTGGTTTGGGGTTGTGGGAGCATGAGGATCATGCTCGTGTGAGTGAGGATTCCATCGAGAGTAGATTCCTTGTAAATCCATGTTTTGTGGGGTTTGAGTGTGGTTTGTATGGTTTATAAGATTTCCTACATGTTTAGCATGCTCCCCTCCCCTTGTGGTTGTGAATGTATCGGGTTTGGGGTGGTCTCCGAGAGGATCATCTCGGAACCCCCCTCGGCTGAAGACATGACCGCTATAGAGGTCGCGATGATGTCGCGACCGGCAAGGCCGCCACGACATCCTCGCGACGCTCTTGGGTGTCGCGACAAGGTCGCGACGGCTTGGGCTGCCGCGACAGTGTCGCGACAGGTCTGGGCGTCGCAACAAGGTCGCGGTGGCCCGATGCGTCGCTACTACAGCAGAGATAGATAGGTCTTGCGAAGTTTCATGTTTTTTGAGGAGTCTTCACCGTTTTCGCTTCTTACTGTACCCGTGGCACCAGTGCTAGTTCCCTAGTACGGTCCTACACTAGTCGTTCACCTGGTGCTCGACACTTGAGGGCTTGTTACCATTGCCTAGTTTCAAACATATTCAAGGCAACTTGTTAGGTGGCGATCACATTTCCATAATCCATGCTTTCAATAGCGTAAACATGTTGCGTGTTTCGAGGGGTGCGCAACCCCGTGATTACAATCACCAGAGAGTCCAAAAAAATTTTGACATTAGGAATTGGCAGACACCATGGAAAACACAACAAATCCATTGGCAAGAAACACTTTCCATCTTCATCCTCCCATCTGAACAAAAGTGACAAGAAAACTGATAATCTAATTTTATGTTACAAGTGCAATAAACTAGGACACATGAAAGGTGGGTGTCCTAAATTTAAAAGAGACATGAGCAAGAAGTCAAAAGCAATGCTAGCAACCTAGTCAGATGAAGACCAGAGTGAAGAAGAAGAAGACAATTCCTCAAGTTCTAAAGATGAAGAAGTATGCTTTATGACCAACAACAATGACAACAAGGTAAGCTCTTCCTTTGAAGAATACACTATTAATGATTGGCAAAATGCTTATGCCACATTGGTTGAAAAATGTTCTGAAATAAGGAAAGAAAATAAATATCTGAAAAGGAAAGTTGAAAATGTTATGCATGATACTTCTTTAGCAAATAGAATGCCTAAACTTGAAAAGGAAATTTTTGAATTTAATGATGAAAGAGAAGTAATGCTAGATGAATTGGATAAATTCAAAATCATGTCTTAGAAGGCTAATAATGAAATTGAAAAATTGATAGAGAAAATTGATATAAGGCCCTCAAATTTTGTGTATATAATATTGTTTATTTCTATGCATATAATATATTTATTTAATTATGCATATAATATTTACTTATTTCTGTGCATGTATGTATGTTTGACATTTTTCTGTTCTGCCCGAAATCCTTGTTTAACGTCAACATCCCTTGACGTTAAGAGCAAGT
This sequence comes from Colocasia esculenta, assembly GCA_014218235.1. NCBI lineage: Eukaryota > Viridiplantae > Streptophyta > Magnoliopsida > Alismatales > Araceae > Colocasia > Colocasia esculenta. Next base: position 166,670,845 of record CM024754.1, read on the forward strand.
TGACGACAACTTGTTTGTAGTTGATTGTGCAGCTAGAGGATCTAGACGTCAACATTGATTGACGCTTATTTCGAGTTGACGACAGCAAAGTGGCCGTTTACTTCTCCGATTGTGTTTGGGATTCCAGATCTGAAACGGCCCCGTTTTCTCTGGAATCTAACTAGGAAATGTTCCCTCAACGGTCAGGAATTCTAATGCTAGGCTTACCCCGACTCTTAACCTATATAACCTAAGTATTTCGGCTAGGTTAGACCCTTCGGTTTAGAGGAAAATCCTAGGGTTTTGTTGTGAGAAAGTCAGACATTTGTAAGGCTAGATCCGGCATTTGGGAGGCTTCTTCAGCAAACTTCTTCAACTAAAAGGTTGATCTAGAGGTGAAGCAGCATCCTCGACTCCGGGTGATCGACTGCAAGAGGCGTGAGGACCGGATTTGGGGCTGAAGAAATCACCCTCTTGGCATGGCCGAGGAGGGCTTCATCGCAAAATTTGATCTTTTGAGATTTTTATTCAGGCAAGTAACTTAGGGGTATTATCCCTAGACATGTCCTCTAGAGTTTAGGTATTTTTGCAGATTTTTACATCGTGTCCTGGACCCCCAAATTCTCTCTTTTATTGGGTTCGGTCTGCACTTTTCTGCAGACAAGAGGTTGACAGCAACCATGTTGCCGCCAAGTTCCTGAGTTAGAGGCAACTTATTGTGCCGTTAACCCAACTTGACGGCCAGACCCTTGCCGCCAAGTTCTTCTGTTTTTATAGAACTATGATTTCTATCTGTGTGATATGATTTTTGAACTTCTGGAAGGTTGTACATACTGTAAAAATTATGGATGTTCACGTATTGTCCTAGGGTCATCCCATGAATTTCTATCGAATTTTTGATCTTGCTTTTATTTAGTATAATTTTTGTTATGAAAGAGTAAGTATGATTGAACAGGATTTAATTCTTAATAATTAGTTTCAATGCATATTATGGATGCCAAAAATTATCATGAACTTAGGGTTACTTTTTTCATGTTTTAAACCTATGAGAATCAACTATTTTACTGTCTATCATGTTAAGTGGAAAATCTTGCTAAAATTGCATGAAACCTGTATTAAATGTTAAAAATAGTTTTACTATTGCAAAAATTATGAAAAATTAGTCATATGACTTATTACATGTGTAGAGTTTGTAGTTAAAATTTGGTACTATTTTGATATTCGTAGGCACTATTTGTACTTTTAAAGGGTGTTAAAGCCATGTTAAGCATATTTGATTTAGATAATGTATTTTCAAGTGATTAGTAGCATGTTTAGGTACTATTATGCTTAATTTGACACTGTAAAATAGTCATGACAGGTTCTATAAACTGAGATTTATATGTTTGAAAGATTTGCATATAAATGAATTAAATAGTGCATGTAAATAATGTTAATCATGTGATTAAGTAAGAAAATGTGTTTAAGTGAATTATGTGCCGAATTGACATTGTTACCATAGAAGGCTGCAGAGCCGTACTGTAGAAATGTCTCTATGGGAGCGCTCAATGTGTATGTGATATCCTGTGGGAATCAACATGAAATTGTGGAGGTGGACATGTACCACTGGTTAGGGTGGAAAGGGTTTCTCCCAGTTCTGCGCAGTTACCAAGATTCGTCACTATATTGCCTAGGTGATGGGTATGCGTTATGTGAATGTGTGTCCATGTGATGATGTAATAGTGATATGTTAATGTGATACCATATGAAAAGATGTGAAACCATATGAATGTGTTTTATTTATGTTAAAGTAGCAAGTAAAAGATGTGATTATTTGATATAAAAGCATGTGGAAAATGTTAGACATCATGCTAGGTGTGTTAGTAACTATGTGCTTAATTCTATGATCTATTTGTTTAGAAATGTGAAATGATGTGAATGGAAATTTACACCATGAATCAAGTTAAATACCATGTGTAGAAAGCATGTTATAGGTTATTCATGTGTATTTGCTTATTTAACATGAATCATGTGCCATACATCTCTTCTTATTTAAAAGATTAGCATGTATGTGATATGTGTAAGGATGTGCCAATGGGTTGCTTGCTGGGTCTTTTTGGAACACTCATACTTGCTTTAACATACAGGTGAGACAGGTGTCCTCGTGTTAGAGCAGGACATAGTGAGGAGCGACTCAGAGCGAGAGGAGTAGCTGCACTTATGGAGATTTTCTTCTTAGACTACACTTTCTTTCATTAGTATGTGAACAATGACATTATGTTATGGACTTATATAATTGTGGACATTGAGTTTATTTTCATTGCTATTATATAGACTGTGGAATGTGTGAATGATGATGGAATAAGAATATTATCCTTTGTTTCCACTATACTATCTTTGTTATTTGTGTACATCTCGACCTACTGTGTTGTGTTGGGTACATGTCCCACTGTGACGACACCCTTTATATCGATGTGGGTTGGTATAATCGTACCGGTATAAAGAGGGTCGTTACAGAGATTGGTATCAGAGAAACAGGTTGAGATTATGCATAAATAAGCCATCATCTACACAAAATTTCAAAGTCTTTATAGAAATAGTCCATACATGTGGAAAATATCTAATAATGAATTAAAGATAAGGACTAAGTAACTTGGGTTCTAACTAAGTTAATTATTTTTCAGTTTTGTTGAAAGTATGATTGTTTATGTGTTGCTTGTTGTCTTAGGCTTAGGCACTGGCTCCAATTCCTCAGGAGCATGACCATGGTGGTTCGTCCATCATGGAGAGGTTTAAGCAGATGGCTCCACCTTCTTTTGAGGGGGAGAGTCAGCCCCTATTGGTAGAGAGCTAGATGAGGGAGGTAGAGAAGATCTTCCAGGCTATCAGGTGTGCAGAAGAAGACAAAGTCAGCCTGGCTACTTACATGCTACAGGTACTTAGAGTATATGTACTTGTGTAAGGTTAAGTATTTGTTTGGATGGTACTTATGGGTTGTGTTATTGCAAGAGAGAGCTGATGTTTGGTGGCCCTCCGTGCTATGTACGAGGTACGAGGATGGTGCTATTGAGGTGACTTGGGCCAAGTTCACGAGGTTATTTCGGGCCAAGTTCATCCCCGAGCACATCCAGGACAAGATAGAGCAGGAGTTTCTCTCTCTCACACAGGGCTCCATGATGGTTCTGGAGTATGAGGCCAAGTTTGCCGAGCTTTCCAAATATGTTCCTCATATAGTGGCTGATAAGCATAGGAAGGCCAAGAAGTTTGTGATGGGGCTCAAACCATCACTAAGGTCGAGACTGGTTGCGTTTGACCACCGAACTTTGGACAAGGCTCTCAGCACAGCATGCATGAAGGAGAGTGAGATGGACCAGTATTTGGAGGAGAAGAGGGGAGCTCAGAAGAGGTAAGTGCCACCTTTCCAGAGGCAAGACAAGAAGAAGGCAGCAGTGTACCAGTCACTGTAGCGTCCAGCAGCTTTGAGTCAGTAGGCGGTTGTGCCACAGTCACCCAGCTTCAGGCCTAGCGACAAGAAGATGTGTTCTCATTACGGAAGGGCATAAGGCAACACCGAGTGTTGGAAGCTAGCAGGGAAGTGTCTGAAGTGTTGCAGCACTGAGCACCAGATCAAAGATTGCCCCAAACTTCAACAGTTCACTCAGAGAGGAGCGCCAGCCCCAGCAGCGGCAGTAGCTCCAGTGATAGGGAGACCGGGAAGGCCTCGGGCCTAAGCCCAAGTGTTTGCATTAGCTCGAGAGGACACAGAGCAGGACGAGAACGTTACGGAAGGTACGGTTCTAGTCATGGGTGTGCAGGCTCGAGTGTTGTTTGATACGAGTGCTACACACTTGTTTATTTCCAAGCAGTTTGCCAAGCAGTTAGCAGCAGAGTCTGGAGTTGAAGCAAAAGAGTTAGAGGTTTCTTTGTCTGTGCACACACCAGTAGGTACGGTATCGACTAAGAAGTGCATTCCATCCTTACCTATGTGCATTGAAGACCGAGGCTTGTTCGGGTGCTTCTACTTGCTCAAGATGAAGGACTATGATGCCATACTTGGTCTGGATTGGCTTGAGGAGCACTATGCCTTGGTGGATTGCAGAGGGAAGAAGATTACTTTCTGTATTCCTAGAGAGGATGAGTTCTTACATCTGTTGCCAAGGAACTTAGCAGGAAGGTATGTGATCTCCGCCATGAAGGCTATGAGGATGGTGAACAAGGGTTGTGACGCTTTTCTTTCTAGCGTAGTGTTACTCCCAAAGGCTGATCAATCACCTACCCTTGAGGAGATTAAGGTAGTGCAGGAGTTTCCAGACGTGTTCTCTGATGATTTGTCTGGATTGCCACCAGTAAGGGAGATAGAGTTCACTATAGAGTTGCTTCCAGGCACCTCTCCTATCTCTAAGGCTCCATATCGGATGGCACCTGCGAAGTTAGCTGAGCTGAGGAAGCAGTTGCAGGATCTTCTTGATAAGGGGTTCATTTGCCCTAGTGTGTCACCATGGGGCGCACCTATGCTGTTCGTGAAGAAGAAAGATGGTTCCCTCAGGCTGTGCATCGACTACAAGAAACTCAACCAGGTGACAGTGAAGAACAGGTATCCTTCGCCCCTCATAGATGATTTGTTCGATCAGCTACAGAATGCATATGTGTTTTCCAAGATAGACTTGCAGTCCGGCTACCATCAGTTGAGGATCAAGGGTGATGATGTGTCCAAGACTGCATTCAGGACCCATTATGGACACTATGAGTTCCTTGTACTACCATTAGGTCTGACTAACGCCCCTGCATCATTCATGGATCTCATGAACAGGGTGTTTTGGCAATATTTGGATAGCTTTGTTGTGGTGTTCATAGATGATGTGTTGGTCTATTCCCCTGATGAGACTACACACTGTGAGCATCTAGGGATTGTTCTGGAGGTTCACCGAGAGCACAAGCTCTATACTATGTTCAATAACTGCGACTTCTGGATGCGCGAGGTTCATTTCCATGGGCATGTTATCTCAGGCGCTAGAGTAGCTGTTGATCCGGCAAAGGTTCAAGCGGTGTTAGAGTGGGAGACACCAAGGACACCATCAGAGATCAGGAGTTTTCTTGGGTTAGCAGGCTATTACAGGCGATTCATTGAAGGCTTTGCCTCTATCACAGCACCTTAGACTAAGCTAACCAGGAAAGGGGTGAAGTATGTTTGGTCTGATGATTGTGAGAGTAGTTTCCAGTTACTGAAGACAAGGCTTACATCGGCACTCGTGTTGAACGTTCCTAGAGGTGCAGAGGGTTTTGTTGTCTATTCTGATGCTTCTTAGATAGGCCTTGGTTGCGTGTTGATGCAAGCATGGTAAGGTAGTTGCCTATGCTTCTCTCTAATTAAAGCAGCATGAGTGTAACTATCCGACCCATGATTTAGAGTTAGAGGCCGTGGTTCATGCACTCAAGATTTTGAGACACTATCTTTATGGTGTCAAGTTCGAGGTGTTCACTGACCACAAGAGTCTGAGGTATCTTTTCTCTCAGAAGGATTTAAACCTGCGACAGAGAAGATGGATTGAGTTCCTTAAGGACTACGACTTCGAGCTTCAGTACCATCCAGGGAAGGCAAATATCGTGGTGGATGCACTTAGTAGGAAGATGCTAGAGGATGCGGCATGTGCTATGATTGAGCTAGAGCCACAGTTGTGTCAAGTTTTCGTGGCTCAATTGTCTATCCGATCCACGGTTCTAGATGAGGTGATTAAGTAGCAGAGAGATGATCCTAGGCTTTAGGAGATGGTGGGCAAGGCAGGCATTGTTCGAGATGAGGACGGTGTTATCAGATTTCAGCACCAGTTTGTGTCCCTAATATTGTGGATGTCCATGAGCGAGTACTTGCAGAAGCTCACAGGTCGAGGTTCTGCATTCATCCAGGCAACACCAAGATGTACTAGGACTTGAAGAGACCCTTCTAGTGGTCTGCATGAAGAAGGATGTGGTAGAATTTGTGTCCAAGTGTTTGGTGTGCCAGCAGGTAAAGGTCGAGCATCAGAGACCATCGGGCCTTATGCAGAAGATGGAGATACATGTATGGATGTGGGAGGCAATCACCATGGATTTTATGACAGGTTTTCCCAGATCAACTAAGGGCAATGACTCGATTTGGGTGATTGTAGATCGTTTCTCCAAGACTGCTCATTTCTTGCCAATGAAGAAGAAACAGTCTGTGGAGAGTTTGGCTAGACTTTATGTGGGCAGCATTGTGAGGCTGCATGGTGTGCCGAAGTCTATTATCTTTGATAGAGACCCGTGGTTTACATCGAGGTTGTGGCAAGGCCTTCAAGAGGCTTTTGGTTCTCAGTTGAAACTTAGTTCGGCGTTTCACCCTCAGACAGATGGCCAGTCTGAGAGGACGATCCAGATGCTCGAGGATATGTTGAGAGCATGCGTGCTTGATTGGAAGGGTGATTGGGAGCATCATCTACCTCTTGTGGAGTTCGCCTACAACAATAGTTTCCATGCGAGCATCGGCATGGCCCTGTTCGAGGCTTTGTACTGGCAGCCCTGTAGATCTCCTTTGTGCTGGTAGGAGATAGGTGATAGGTAGTTGGTTGGTTAGGAGTTGGTGCAGGAGACTTTGGATAAGATTCAGCTCGTCAAGCAGAGATTGGTTGCAGCCCAGGATAGGCAGAAGAGCTATTCTGACAACAGAAGGGAGGACTTAGAGTTCGAGGTTGGCGAGCATGTATTTCTCAAGGTTTCACCTACCCGAGGTGTGGTCAAGTTTGGCAGGCATAGCATGTTGAGCCCAAGATTCATTGGCCCATTTGAGATTCTCAGGCGGATGGGCAGCGTGGCATATGAGCTAGCTTTACCCCCAACGCTAGCTAGTGTGCACCCAGTTTTCCACGTGTCTATGCTCAGGAGATATGTGAGGGATCCGTCCCATGTCATCAGTCACGATCCAGTGGAGATTCATTCAGACTTGTCTTATGTAGAGCGACTAGTAGCTATCCTTGATCAGAAGGTTCAACACCTCAGAAACAAGGCCATTGCATCTATGTAGGTGTTATGGAGGAATTTCTCGCGGGCGGAGGCTACATGGGAGCTTGAGGACACCATGAAGAAGCAATATCCCCATTTGTTTGGTTAGTATTTCTGTGCTAACTTTGAGGACAAAGTTTTCTTTTAGGGGGAGAGGGTGTAAGGCCCTCAAATTTTGTGTATATAATATTGTTTATTTCTATGTATATAATATATTTATTTAAATGTGCATATAATATTTACTTATTTCTGTGCATGTATGTATGTTTGACATTTTTATGTTCTGCCTGAAATCCATGTTTAACGTCAAAAGTCACAACACCCTGAAAAACCATTAACAAAGGATCCAAAGACCTCGAATGTCACAAAGTGATCATTCGCGACTCAATTCTAGAATCCAATTATGCTACTGTGACTGTAGAATACTATGATTGATAACTAATATGATAACCATTCGAAGATTCTAGGTCAGGCCAATTCAGTGAACTCATTCATAATGAGCACTTTTAGCATGTACCTTAGTGTCACCACACTGATGACTATGAGATCAGTCACCTTATCATATCAGTAGACATCATGTGCACTAGTCTACCTAGGCTTCAACATCTCATCTCAAACACCTTATGACTAGGAATATTTAGAACATACATTTATGGATGATTGTTCCTATTATATAATCTCATTATGGTTCAATCTTCATTGCATGTGTTCAAAGAATTCATCACATCTAGCGGCACATAAACTTGATGAACATCTTATCTCCACTCATGTATTTTAGTGATAACAAAACCTTGAACAATATTTGACTAACATGTTTTTTGAAGTGTGTCAACAGGTCTCCAGAGAAATAACTCCAGTAAGTAAATAAACTCAATTGAGTTAGATGTCTTTTTCACATGATTTCTCCAAGTCCACATCGATTACTATTTTAAGTACACATCAATTACTGTTTCAATACCACATCAATTACTATATAAACTTACACCGATTACTAAACACCGATTCTCAAAGTCCACATCGATTACTATTTTAAGTACACTTCGATATTATTTCAATACCGCATCGATTACTGTATAAACTTACATCGATTACAGTTAACTTAAACACCAATTCTCAAAGTCCACATCGATTACTATTTTTAAGTACACATCGATTACTGCTTCAATACCACATCAATTACTGTATAAACTTACATCATTATAGTTAACTTACACACTGATTCTCAAAGTCCACATCGATTACTATTTTAAGTCCACAATTGATTATGTTCAAACATCAATTGTATTTCACATCGATTACCTTAGAACATCGATTACATCAGTTAGACTTAAACATCAATTATAATGGAACAATGATTTGATTTCACATCGATTACATTTAAACATCAATTATTCTTCAAACATCGATTGTCTTTCACATCGATTGTCTTAGAACATCGATTACATCAATTAGACTTAAACATCGATTTTTCTTCACATCAATTGTCTTTCACATCGATTACATTAGAACATCGACTTTTAGAACATCGATTGCCTTTGGATATTGATTATCTATAGACAACGATTACCTTTAGTCATTGGTTATTCTCTAAACATCGACTCTATTATCCCTTGTTAATACAAATAAATTATTATATATACCTTTATAATAACCTTTGAAATAATCATATTGATTTTGTTGGTAATTAAGTTATATTGACTACCATGATGAATTAGCCTTGTTCAAGTCTTGCCTTGCAATATCTTTCAAATTAGTTTTTAAAATTATGTGCATTTCAAAGCTTTCCTGCTAACTATTGAGTATCCTTTTACACAAAGGCTTTATTTCCTTTCAATGGATACACTTCCCATGCATATCGTCTTTTATTGTTTGCCATTTTCATGACATATCATCTAGAACTTTAAATGGTGACAAAATGGCATTTCCTCTTTGGTATATCTTCTTGCAGCATGGCTAGTGACGTCGACTGACAATTAAAAAACATTTGACTTGTTTGTCTTTCAGCATTTACTTTCTGCAGGTTTCTGATAGTCACACACTTTTACAACGTTGGACATGCCATGTGGACTAGAGCACAAAAGATATCCATATGATCTCTCTCTTTCTCTCTCTCTCCTCATGTCTCTATCTTAGAATTTATTGTCTGCAGGTTTTCGGTACTCTTACATTGGACCTGCCACATCTGTCATGAGACAAGTTTGAAGACAAGAGACACAACAAATTTTTCAACAGATATTTCACAAGATGAGAGAATAAATAATAGCTTGTGGAGATAGGAAAATTTATCCATCGGTCTTGAACACACTGAAGTGCATGGATTCAAAGCCAATAAGAAGTGTGTGATTTAGAGCTTGGCCCTTCATTCAGAAACTACTCCAGCTCTGAGCTCTCCTAAAAGTATTATTTCTCATCCTTCCTGTATGAGTGAGCTTGTAGTAATCTGAGAGAGCCGCCTCCTATTGTAGTTCTTTTCTTCTCTCAGATTGTGCCTCAGATCAAGTATTCGATTGTTGCTATTAGCTTGGTCTAGGGGCCACTACCTTAAAACTCTTCTTAGAGTGTCTTTCTTCTTACGTGAAGAGAAGACCTGCTGTGTAGTAAGTGGGTGAATCCCTTTTGTAGAAAGGAAGACATGTTGCAACAGGTGTTGTATTACCTCTTCATGGGTTGAAGAGAAGGCCAGCTAGTGCTGGATATGTAAGTGCCCTTAAGGGGGACTGTATCCTTGGTAAGTAGAATTTAGAGTAGATTCTTGGGGACTGGACGTAGTACTCTGGTGAATAAGAGTTCTGAACCAAGATTAAATTCTTGTTGCATGTGTGATTACTTTTGTCTTCATTTCCTTAACGAACTAACTCTAACCTCCACGTTTAGTGTTTCTAAAGTTATTTGTTACAGATAATTTTTTAAAGGAAAATTGTTGCAATCCATTCACCCCCCCCCCTTTGAACTTGCAATCTGGTCAACAAGTGGTATCAGAGTCAGGTCTCTTCAAGAAAGTAGATCTTACGATCTGAATAGCAAAGATAAATGGCTACCCAAGAATATGCGGAGGGGCAATCTGTCAACCGGTCTCCACTATTCAATGGAGAAGACTACAACTACTAGAATACAAGAATGGAGTTCTTTCTTCAAGGTCTAGACTATCAACTATGGACTATAATAGAAGATGGAGATTTGGTAGTCCTAAACTCCAAAGAGAACTGGATAGATGCTGACAAGAAATTAATGTCTCAGAACAACAAGGTTAAAAGTATATTATGTTGTTCATTAAGCAAGAAGGAATTTAACAGAATATCTACATACAAGTCGGCCAAAGAAATGTGGGATAAGTTGAAACTTACATACGAAGGAACAGATAAGGTAAGAGAAACCAAAATAGATATACTGGTAACACAATATGAAAAGTTCGAAATGCATACGGGAGAATCTATCTCCCAAATGTACAATCGGTTTACAGATATCACAAATGGCCTAGCTGGGCTAGGCAAAAGATATGAGATAGGAGACATGGTAAGGAAAATACTAAGATCCTTACCACTATATGGACTCCCAAGGTTACAGCTATAGAGAAAGCAAATGATCTCATGGCAATGTCTCTCGAAAAACTCATTAGGTCTCTAATGGCTCATGAGATAAATATGGAGATGTTGGGAGAATCCTCCAACAAGAAAAGTGTAACAATGCTCTGAAAGTAGCAGAGAACACATTTGAAAGCGAATCAAAAAATGAAAGAAGTGAAGAAAATAGTGAAGAAGAAGAAGCCTTCCTTCCAAATGACTACAAAGAATTCTGGCAAAGAAGAAGTATCAGTCAGGAAGGAGGAACTTCAAGAAAGGCAAATAATTCAAAAGACCTGAACCTATTTGCTATGAATGTAAGAAGCCTGGACAACTTAAAGCTGATTGTCTAAAACTGAAGAAGGTGGAATATAAAAAGAAGGAGAATACCAAGAAGTTCAACAAATACAAGAAGAAGACAATGGTTGCTGCATGGAGCAATGAAGGAGACTCAAGCAGTGAGTCAAGTTCTAGTGATGAAGAAAAAGAGAAGGCTAACCTAGGCTTTATGGCTAATAATGATGATAAGGTAACTTCTGACTCCTCTTTTACTTCATGTAATGATTCTGATTCTAACTCTGATAATATGGAAGAAGCATTCAATGAATTATATGGAAAATATGAAGACGTATGTAAGCAGTTAAAATCAATCAAGAAAAAGTTTGCATGTCTTGTGATAACCAACTCAGATTTAAAATCGGAAACGGAACAACTAGAAAAACAAATTCAAGAATTAAAAAGGAGAAATGAGTCGTTATGTGAAGATGTAAAAAGCAAAAAAGATAAAATATTGAATCTAGAAAACCAAGAATCTATAAGTAAGTCAAAGAAGGAAATAGAAATATTGTAAGGCCCTCGAATTTTGTCGCATTATTATATTGTATGTAAATAATTCATGTTGTGTATGTACGTATGTAAATATCTACGTGAGTACTAGTTAGTATACTTATGTATGCATGTGTATAATTAGTATAAATAATGTATGAATGCTATGATGGTAGTGTGTACATGATAACGTATACATATGGCATGTATATAGGTGTAAAATGTGCATGGTGTCTGCATGTTTTAGAGTTCTGGCCGAAGGCCAGATTGGCGTCAATATCAATGGACGCTTGTGTTGTGTAGGCGTCAACCCTATGGACGCCAACACTAAGTCCAGCGTCCAGCGATGTTGACGCCAACTCTCTGACCTGCATGCGTTGCAGAGCCCAGAATTCCAAGAGCAAGCTAGCTCACCCATTGGGAAGCGGTCCCCAACGGCTCTGAGCCTTTCCCATCACCACTCCGGGGTCCCCAAACCCCTCTGCTTTAAACCAACTCCTCCTGCACCAGAAAACCCCTCTTGACTCTTTGCAAAGAGGAGAGAAAACCCTAGTTCGGAGCTGTGCAAAGACTGAGCTTTGGAGGCTTCAATCCGGCGATCCAAGGCTTCATCTGGCGTTCTTTTGCAACTGGTGGCTAGAGGGAACCAAGGAGAAGGCTTCCCCACCACTGGCTTAGCACCTGCATCGACCAAGAACCCGGAAGAGTGGTGTTTTGGAGGCTTCTTGGGACTGCCCAAGGAGAGCTTCTCCGGCCATTTAGATCCCTTTGGAGTTTTTACAGGAGGCAAGTACCCTACCCATAACGTCCCTGTATGTGTCTAGGTTGGTTTTATAAATTTTATGTATTTTTCCTCGTGTCCTGGATCCCATTTTTCACCCTTTCATTTGAGTTCGGTCTGTGTTTCTGCACAGACAGGAACTTGGCGTCAATGCCTTGACGCCAAGATCCAGGTGTGCGTCCAGCGATCTTGCCGTCCACTCCTGGAACGGCCAGAGACCGCCGCCAAGTTCATCTGAGCAGAACAGCAAGCTGTTCTGCCCTTCTATATGATTAATTTCGATATGTTTCACGATGAGGATATAATGTAATCTCTTATATGCTATGTTTACTAGCTAATGTGATGGATGGGAATGTGAATGTACTCTTATTTCGTGGATGGTAGAGCTTATTTACATATTTGAAAGCATGTGGAAGAGTGTTCATGTGTATGTTCTCACCATTATCCTGATAATCCGTGGTAAAATCATGTTGCCTTAATTTTGTTAGACCAAGTATGTACCACCCTGTCTGTGCTCTGAATTTCTGGAATTTTCCATGCTTATATGATTCATTGAATTTTTTGTTTTGAAAAATAGAAATCATGCGTAGGTCACGATAAATCTTCTGTAAATTGTGTATTGCCCAATAAATTCGGGAATAAATCATGTGACTCTATGCATGCTAGGGCTCAGACAGTGAGTTGTTAAAACTTGTGATTGTTATTCAACTCCATGCTAACTTAAATTGTGAATAGCATGTGAATTTGATGTCAGATTTTCTGTAATTACGTTTTAGGTTAGAAAATTCTGAAAATTTGTATGTGGGATCCTAAATCCGAAATCAGCTAGTGGTTAAAATTTCAGTCATTTAGACCAGTATATGATGCAATATGGATTTTCCATGTAAAATGTGAAACTAATGCATGCCCTTGTAAAATGATTTGATTTTGTATATAGCAACCTGATTAGTGAATTTCCTGAGTGCTAAATTCTGTAATTGTAGTGCCATGTTAGGAAAAATAGAGAAGTGTGCATGTGAGTGAGAAAGTGAATGAAATGAGAGTGACATGTGTAAACCTATGTGTTAAAATCGGTAAAAATGTGTAACGTGTAAATTGTGCCGAGTGTGACATTGCTTCCACAGAGGGCAGTGGAACCGTATCAGGAAAAGTCTCCCTGAGAAGGTTCAATGTGTAGTGACCCTAAGGGCATTAGGGGGAAATCCTGGAGGTGGACAAGTACCACTTGTTAGGTGGAGACTTGTTCTCCCGGTCTGCGCAGTCCAAGAGTCGCCATTGTATTGCCTAGATGGCGTCTATGTGATGTGATGTGTTGTGTCCTTCTTTGGTAGTTTGGACTATGTGTCACGGCACTAAATGCGAATGTGTAAATGTGAATGTGTAAATGTGTATGTGTTCATGTGAAAAATGTGAATGTGAACAATGTGTAAAAGTGCATGTGTAAAGTGTGAATTATGCGAATTCGAAATTGTGTAAAAATGTGAAACCAAATGTGAGGATGTGAGTTTGTAATTCATGTTATGACAATCTGAAATCATGCTTAAACAGTAGATTTACTATGTTATGATCATGTTTATGTATGCAAAATGCCTAGAATCCATGCTAGGGATAATTGTTAAGCATATATAAACAACTTCCATGCTTGATTGTTCACATGTTGTGATTTAATCGTTGTTGTAGCTCTCATGTGTTAGATTATGGTTGCTAAAGCATGTAAAACCAGCAAGTTTAAAGCATGTAAAATGGTTATGTATATGTGTAGGAATGTGTAGATTCCATGTTAGGAATGTTTCCTTTCATGCATGTTCGGAAATTTATGTTAATGGCTTTCATGTCTTAGTTGGTTAAAGGTAGAATTTCTATGTGAGGAATGAATAGAAAGCATGTGATAGGTGATTCTATTTTAGGAAATCTGAAAGCATAGTCCATGTGTTTAAATTGTAGATTTACCTTGATAGGTTGAAAAATTAAATGTCAAGCATGCTACATGTTGTGTCTTATGAATGTGTATGTGGAACCTACTATGATATGTGCATGTGCGATATGTGTAGAAGTGCTTGCGGAGTCTTTTAGACTCACTACTTGCTTCGGCGTACAGGTGTAGTTGGTGACGAGACACTAGTGGAGGAGACGTTGGAGACCGACTCCGAGCGCGGAGATTAGAGCATTGCTGGAGTACTTGTGACATTTTTTGATTTTCATAGTATGTAAATTGAACATTGTACTAGCATTATCATGGAAGAATGTATAAGTATGGACATCTATGTATTTGATTTTCAGAAATTTAAATTATGTGGACTATTAGTTCTCTAAATGTTATCAAATCATGTATGTTAAATGTGGATGATGAATGAATGAAGGCAGTGGTTCTTTTACTTCCGCTACTCTGTTCTTATATTCACGTGTATCTCAGCTGAATGTCATTGTTGGGTAAATGTCCCACTGTGATGACGCTCGCTATACCGACGTGGGTTGGTATAACCGTACCGGTATAAAGAGGGTCGTCGCAAATATTAACAAAAGACAATGAATATTTAACAACTACAATCGAAAAAATAACTAATGGAAGATCTTCATTAATATTAAAAGGAGCAAGAAGATCGGGTAAGAAGAAATATGGAATTGGTTATATGCCACCATAAAATGAAGAAATAATTATATATCCTAAAAATTACTTGTTACCAAAATTTATAGGTGAACAAGAACTGGGTTACAAAACAAAAATGGATAAACATTGTAAAGTAACAAAAATAATAATATTTTATGTTGTACTCATTGTAAAAAACTTGGTCATACTAAAAATACTTGTACAACTAAACATCTAAAGTGGGTTTCGAAAGGAAAGTCTGTAGAAGCTAACCAATTAGGACCCAAAAGAACTTGGGTACCTAAATCTCATTGATCTTATTGCAGGAAAACCTTAGAGCATCAAAATGGTACCTGGACAACAGGTGCTCAAGGCATATGACAGGAAATAAGAATTTTTTTCATTTATCAAGAGTGAAGAAGGAATAGTCACATATGGAGACAATGGTAAAGGATCAGTAATTGGTTGTGGATCAGTTAGAAGCAAAGAAAAGACACTGATAGAAGAAGTTCTTCGCGTTGAAGGTCTCAAACATAACTTGGTTAGCATAAGTCAGTTATATGACAAGGGTCATCAAGTAAAATTCCAAGAATCTAAGTGTCTGATCATTAAGGAAGGGATAACAGTTTTCGAAGCCTACAGGGAAAGAAATCTCTATGTTTTACGATTGGAAGATCTAAAAGGTCAAGATATATGCTTGGCAGCAAGTAAAGAGCAAAATGCAGAACTATGGCACAGGAGACTAGGACATGCTAGTTTGGATGGAATTAGGAAGCTCATCAAGCATGACTTAGTAGAAGGTTTACCAACTATTAACTCAAGACATGATAAAGTGTGTGGACCTTGTGCCAAGGGAAAATATGCCAAGGCTTCTTTCAAAACAAAGACAATTGTCACCACTTCCAAGCATTTAGAACTGCTCCATATGGATTTATTTGGACCTATGAAGACTAGCAATCTAGGTGGATAAAATTTTGAATTGTTATTGTTGATGATTTCTCAAGATATACATGGGTCTCTTTTCTAGAATACAAAGATGACACGTTTGAAGTATTTGTCAAGTTTAGCAAGCTAGTTTAGAAAGATAAGAAGTTCAGTATTATAAATCTTCGATCTGATTATGGAGGAGAATTTCATAATGACAGGTTTGCAGAATTTTGTGATGATCTAGGAATTGAGCACAATTTCTCAACACCAAGAAAACCACAACAAAATGAGGTAGCTGAGAGGAAAAATAGAGCATTATTGGATATGGCAAGAACCATGCTATCTGAATACAACTTGCCAATATATTTTTGGGCAGAGGTAGTTAATACAGCTTCCTATATAATGAATAGAGCTATTATAAAACCTTTATTAAAGAAGACAACATATGAGATGTAGAAGCAGAAGAAGCCCAAGATCAGTCATCTCAGAATATATGGATGTCCTTGCTTCATTCACAACAATGGTAAGACAAACATTGGTAAGTTGGATCCAAAATCCGATGAAGGTATTTTTATGGGTTACACCTCCAAACCAAAGGATATAGAGTTTTTAATAACAGAAGTCTATTAATTGAACAAACTATACATGCTATATTTAATGAATCTAACCCTTCCTTGAGAAAGGAAATTGTTAGTGATGATGAAGGTATAGAGGATCTATCTGAGTAAATGAACGAAGTATCTATAAAAGATAATGAAGATCCACCCCTGGAAGAACTACAACAGAAAGATCTAATTCATGAAGATCTTCCTAGGGAATGGAGATACAAAAAGAAAATATCATTGGAGATCCAAATGTTGGGGTAAGAACTAGGTAACATTATTCCATGTGATTATTTAGCCTTTGTTTCTCAAATTAAGCCTAAGACAGTCAATGAAGCACTGACGGATGAATCTTGGATTCTAACCATGCAAGATGAAATAAATTAGTTCAAAAGAAACCAAGTCTGGTCCCTTGTTCCTAGACCATCAAATCATCCTATGATTGGCACCAAATGGGTGTTCAGAAACAAGTTGGATGAAGCTGGTGTTATTACTAGAAATAAGGCTAGATTGGTTGCTCAAGGCTATTCTCAAGAGGAAGGCATAGATTTTGATGAAACATATGCACTAGTTGCTAGACTTGAGGCTATTCAGATTTTACTAGCTTATGCATCGGCATTAGATTTAATTTTTTTTCGAATGGATGTTAAATCAGTCTTTTTGAATGGTTTTATAAAGGAGGAAATGCATGTAGAATAACCCCCTGGTTTTGATGACATAGAATATCCTAATTATGTTTTTAAACTGCATAAAGTATTATATGGTCTGAAACAAGCACCTAAAGCTTGGTATGAAAGACTTAGTACTTTTTTGCTAGAACATGATTTCATTAGAGGCAAAGTAGACAACACTCTATTTATTAAATCTTGTGCTAAAGATATATTAATTGTGAAAATTCATGTTGATGACATTAGTTTTGGATCTACTGATAAATCTCTGTGCAAGTACTTTGAAAAGTTGATGCAGGGAGAATTTGAGATGAGTATGATGGGGGAGCTCAACTACTTTCTTGGACTACAAATCAAGCAAGGCAAATAAGAAGGAACTCACATTAGTCAAATTAAATACACCAAGGAATTATTAAAGAAATTTGGATTTGACAATGCAAAGCCCTTATCTACTCCTATGAGCACATCAACAAGGTTGGATAGTGATCCAGAAGGTAAGAAGGTGGACCAAAAACTCTATAGAGGTATGATTAGTTCACTGCTTTACTTGACTGCTAGCAGACCTGATATTTTAGTGTATGCATGTGTGCTAGGTACCAATCTGATCCCAAGGAATCTCACCTGGTTTTAGTAAAAAGGATTTTCAGATATTTAACTCATACGCATTACTTAGGTCTGTGGTATCCTAAAACCTATAAGATAAATTTAATTTGTTAATCAAATGCTGACTATGCTGGATGCAAAGTGGATAGAAAAAGTACCAGTGGTTATTGACAATTTCTTACAGAATGTTTAATCTTCAAAGAAACAAAACTCAGTAGCCTTATCAACTGATGAAGCTAAATATATGGTTGCTGGGGGCTGTTGTACACAACTTCTTTGGATCAAACAACAACTTGATGATTATGAACTGCACATCAAAACTATTCCACTGCTATGTGACAACACTAGTACTATCAATCTCACCAAAAATCCTGTGCAGCACTCGAGGACCAAACACATTAAGGTTAGGTATCATTTCATTATAGATCATGTAGAAAATGGTATTATTAGCATTTCTTTTATAGATATCTTAAATCAATTAGCAGACATCTTTACAAAGACCTTACTTGAAGAGAAATTCACCTCTCTCAGACGGGAATTAGGCATGTGCAATTTGTAAAAGATTTATCTACACATAACTGAAATACATCAGTTTATTTTAGAGTAAAATATTTCTCCTCTCCATTACTAAAATTGATCTTATTCTCTCCTATAATTTATTCATTTTGGAACTATTAGTTCTCTATTTGTGTAAGCGATACAACCCTATTTTTGTCGTCTTGTGAAATTAATGCTCCACAACTTTCAAACACTTTTTCTACTTTATAGTTTCTATTAATCAATGAATGGCAACTCATTCCCCATCAATTCTCTCTCCTCCTGCACCTTCGACTCTGAGCTCTATGAAACCCTCTTTTCCTTCCACAGAGCCTCCCTTCTTCTCTGAGTGATCTTTGATTCTTCCTCAAATTTCTTGAGGGGTTTTACTCTCCTACCTTCTGTGAGCACAAAGAATCTTTCCTTCATGATTTCCATGGCCGCATCAGGAAGTTCTAGAAAATTGGGTGGCTACAACGCAGAGTTTCTCATGGCAGAACAACTTCAGAGGTATCAGGCCGTCAAGATCAAGATATGCGGCAACAAGGCTGTTGATTTGGCAGATTTGGAAAAGCATGGAATGGTCAGCGTTGTTGAAGCCCTTGAAAGGATGAAGTGGACAGGACTATGCACTGTCTCAGAACCTAGCTACCCTCATTTGGTGAAGGCATTCTACACCTACCTTCAATCTGAAGATGGAGGAACACTTGCTTCTTTCGTAAAAGGTAAGCGCATTCAAATTACCTTTGACCTTTTAGAAGAACTATTTGATTGCTCTAAGGAAGATCACAACTTGGTCGACTTAGTAGATATTCATGCCAAAGGGCTTGGCATCATCGGAACAGAGTATAAGCTAAAGGATGGGAAAATAGACATAAATAAGTTCACTACTTTCAATAGATTGCTGCATTTTATTGTTTGTCAAATTCTAGTACCCCATAGTGCCACTTTCTCTCAATGTACAAAAGGGGATGGAAATATTATGTTTTGGGCAGTGCAAATCAGAAGGTGAATATGGCGCAGATTGTGTTTGAAAAAATGAAGTTCGCAGTAGAACTCATCTGGGATATGAAAAAAAAGCTGGCGGTCCCTCTTCCCTATGCTCATCTACTCACAAGAATTTTTTAACACTTTGAAGTAGACCTAGAAAGGGAGTTGCTAGAAAGAATGGGCCAGCCTATCTGAACCAAAAATCTTAAGAAAAGTTGATTTACTTTTTCTATAAATGCTTGGTCCAAGGACTCCATGGCTGAAGGAGAAGCCATTATGGGAGATACTCATAGTGTAGAAGACCCATCAACCCAAGAAGCTGAAACTGAGGTTGTGGGTGCCGAAATCATTGTACCTATATTTTCTGATAGAAGAATAGAGATATACCTCCTGAGCACATTGAACCTATTGAGTCATCAGGGCAAACAAATGTAAGTCCTTTGACTAAACCAGCAATAGAAACTCCTGTTGTACATAAGATAATTCTTAATACTCGTGAAGAGGAAGCTCCTGTTGAGGGGGAGCATGAAGAAAATTTTCTAATTGATATGCCATTGGAAATTTAGAGGCAGTTCTTGTTGAAGGGGAGCATGAAGAATCTGTGCCAGATGATATGCCCTCGGGACATTCAGAGGAAGTTCTTGTTGAAGAAGCTACAGTTCAGGGGGAGCCTATAGTTTATGCACATGAAGAACAATTTGTGGAAGGAATAGTAGAGGATGCATCTGATGATGATCCCCTTATCCATCAACATATAAAAAATGTAGCTATGAATGAAGGACCAGAAGTTGATGATGTTGTTAGAAAGAAGGTGATACATGACAGGGTTTCGAGGCTCACCAGAAGAAGTAACAACAAGCGCAAGATGGTGAAAGTCTATGTTCATCTTGAGCCTATTATCGAACAACTAAATGTTTAGGGAGAATTACTATGTTCATTACAGACAGACCATGCACCTATAATACATAACCAGCATGTTCAAGGCAAACTCTTATGTGAAGTAAAAGATGAACTTCAAGGGATGAAGGTTGAACTAAGCAGTTTGAGGACTATGGTGACTGACCTCACTCAATTTGTGAGAACTCACCTACTCTCATCTACTTCGGTCCACCAACATGATGCTCAAGGGCCAACTGAGCAAGCACCTCAAGTTCCTACTACAGAAGATGATGCTAGGCCATCTGGGTATTCAGAGTAGACAGAGGATGTTGTTGGGCCATCAAGGCCATCTGCCTTGGTAGCAGATATTGAAGGGCCATCCGGACCTCCAGAGCATACAGAGGAAGATGCTAGGCATCAGGGCCATATGTTCAGACAGAAGAAGCTGCTGGGCCATCAAGGCCTCCAGAGCAGACAAAAGAAGCTATTGAGCCATCAAGGCCATCTGAGCAAGTAGAAGCCTTTAGGCCACCAGGGCTGTCAGTCTCAACTGATCCCACTGTAGATATGGAGCCTGGCACAAAAACACATCTTGCAGAGATTCCAACTGTGGCTCAGTGGGAACAGACTCCTACCTCATCCTCTTTAGCAGATCCCTCCACTGCTCCTCTTACTCCTGAGCCATCCAAGAAGACTATTCCCAAACAACTTTCTTCTCCCACTCCTTTTATTGATGAACAACCTGATCAACTGTAGCACCCCAGAAATTACAAGGATTAAAATATTTAGATAATGGAAAATAGATAATTTCCGTATTATCTGAATGGTAGAACATACGTACCACTATCGTACATGCAAGAACACATTGGAAATTCCGTAAAAATTATAATCAACCCCAAACATTATCCTTAAACATTCCACGAAGAAATTTGTGCAACGCAAAATCTGATTGGCCAAGTGTACATCACAATGTGAGTAATTATCGAAATTAAGAAACTAAGTCGGAAAACCGTTAACACGGAAATATAGCATGATCATAAATTAAATAATCATGTTGGAAAGACTTCCAACATAATGCATTGATGACCCATTATCAGAATTGGTCCAATGGATCACTTTTGGCCCAAGAATAAAAGGGAGTAAGAAAAATACCTAGAAATTTGTGACCCTAATTGAGCTGAAATTAGGAGGAGGTAATTAGGGCAAATCCCAAGGCAATTAGTCTTCTTGGCAACCTAATTTCGTGGCTAACCATGGTGGGAGGTTTCCTAAAGCATCACACACTCTATTGGGGTGAGAAATCAGCAAATTATGGAAGGTGGAAGGCCAAAACCGCACCTTGCCTTTCCTTCACCCAATAGGACTTCTAAAACACCCAAGATGTATATATACATGCCATGAAACCTAGGGGATGAATTTACACATTGTTGGGGTCGTGGGAGGCTGTTCTTGAGCATAGGAAGAGGAGGAAATCGCCCCCAACCCAGAGCATTCTTCCCTGTTGCGTCTGCATCAACCTGTGCAGATAGATCTTCTTAGAGTCGACCAAAAGTAGGCCAAACCCTAACCAAGCCTTGCAAGACTTATACCCCTGGAAAGAGGGTCGCGTCTAGTTCCTAATCCCACTGGTTTGCCTATTTTGCATTTAGTAGATCGTGTGCAGTAAGCGTTCTCCTACAAGTGGTCTGAAAGAGGGCTTTCTGGAAAAATGTGACTTCTTCAACCCAAAAGGTAGGTGATCTTAGGCCAAATCTAAATAAATCTTATATCAATGTGTAGATCATAGAGTCTACTTTCATGTCCAAGTGATTTCATTGATTTTCATTAAGTACATCTTGTCTTATAAGCATTTTTCCAAAGTCGCACTTGTTAACAACTTTTCACGTTCATGTCAATTTCTCACACATCTCGAGGCCAATATTAATGATTCTAAAACCATAGTTCTCTTCTATTCCATGTTCCCAACAAGTTTCATATTGACACTTTTGTCCCAAGAGCCCTAGATTAGAAGTTATAAGCATTGGATGAATCGAGTGCATGTTTTCTGCGCTTTCGGGCAAGAATCCAAAATGCGACGTGACCAGGCGTCACGTTTTGGCCTGCATGAACGCGACATAATAGTCCGACGTGTTCATGTGAATCGTGACCATGCCCTACATTGCAATTTCGAGTGCATCCGTACAGTTTTGCTGCCTCAAACTGTGTGCTGCATGGTTTTCAGTGCTTGTATGAAACGCGACGTAGACCCCCATCGCGATTCAGCTTGTTTTTCTGCTCAAGGATTTCAAGCATTTTTATATTGTTATTTCAAACACGTTTCATGAATGCGACGTGGTAAACCATGTGATTCTTGCATGGAGGCGACGACATAGGCCGTCATGATTTGCATCTTCACATGCTAGTCTTGTTCCGACTATACACAGCGTTATTAAATGCGTCGACTATGTCCGACGTGGTTTTCAAGACCTACCTGAGACCTATTTTACATGGTATAGAGTTCATGATTTGCATGTCTTGGTTTTGGTCATTTCATGAGGTATGTTTAATGTCTTAAAAGTGGTCAACCCATTAAAAGCTATAACTACATGAATGTCATTCTAATTGTTCTTTAATGATGTGACCAATCATGCAACTAGTGATTTGCTCTTCTTACTGTTCTATCTTGCTTAAATGATAATTGTTATTTTAAAAGGTTGCAAACTGATGTATAATTAAATGCATAGTTCATCTCATGCTATCATGTGAATTGTTTTCCGCAAGTTTGACGCTGATGTATTGTGGATTGAGACACGTGTTCACTACACACTTGCACCCATAGGCAGCCCTTTCTTGGAGGATTGGAAACTCACGGTCGGTCATTCCGTATCGGCAGTCTAGTGACCTTTCTCTTAAGACCTATGTAATTCTCTGTACTCCATGGATTCCCTCATGGAGACTGAGTTGGTTGTACCATTAAAGTTCCCTAGAGATAGCGTGCACTTCCTTTCTTCTCGTGTTCTCGTGAGTGTGATTTATAATCTAGACTTAAGTCATTAATGTAAAGAGTGAACTAAAGTATAAATTGTGTCATTATACTGCCGAAATTATCTATTGACTATTGTCATCATGAAATCATGTTCACATTACTTACTACTTGTTCTCATCATCATCATGAACATGACATTACACGTGCTTACATCTTGAAACTCTTATTGGCCATTAATGACTGTGGGTATCTACATTTAAAATTAAGTGAGATGCTGATCGGGCACGAAGAGTGTCCAAGGGCTCCAGTCTAGCCCCAATGAAGTAGAGTCATAAATATACTGTTAACCATGGGGTATAATGATTAATGGCGTTGCATCTGCACTGGAGTACTTGCGTGTTGAATGCTTGATACAATAACCACATACACGTGTCCTAGTGTGCATTTCAGGGTGGATCTTTCCTTGGTGTACATTAGTGTCTTCGTGCTTGATTAGTGTTACATGATCGTGCTCATGCTTGCTTTCTTGCATGATGATGATCAGCTTATCCCCATGTAATTTAGATAAATTACATATCTATTTTGGTGATTAACAAAACTAAAATAAAGGTTAATCTAACAAGGTTTCCATGAGATTTGAGCACAGGAAATGAATCTCGAAAGATCAAGAAAAACTAGTAAGTATCTTCATCCTGTAATATTTAAAGTTCAGTGCACATAAATTTTCTAAGTACACATCGATTTCTCTAAATGTTATAACGATTTGCTTTCAAGACATAATGACTTCTACTCATATCGATTCCATAATTTCATAACAATTTCCTTATCTCTATTGATTTCATCCTCATTAAAGTGATCGTATCGATTTCGATTTCAGAACGATTCGCTAAGTGATCGCATCGATTTTGATCTCAGAACGATTCGCTAAGTGATCGCATCGATTTCAATCTCACAACGACTTCGTAAGTGAGCATAACGATTAATCTCATAACGATTCGACAAGTGAGTATAACGATTTTGCTCTTACAATGATTTTGTTTCATAACGATTCGATAAATGAGTATAACGATTTCAATCTCACAACGACTTCGTAAGTGAGCATAATGATTTACTCTCATAATGATTCGATAAGTGAGTATAACAATTTCAATCTCACATCGACCTCGTAAGTGAGCATAACGATTTGCTCTCATAACGATTTGATAAGTTTCACATCGATTTGGTATTTACATCGATTCGACAAGTTACAACAACGACTTGGTCAATATATCGATTTGTTCACAACGACTTGCTCATAACGATTTGCTTACACTGTCATAACGATTTTATTATGAGTATATAACGATTTAGGTGAATATCGATTTGGTTATGAACGTACAATGATTCACATGAACAATGACTCATTCACACAATGATTCTATAAGTCATGTTCATTTCGATTTCATGAGCTATAACAACTTGATATTCAAATATCTTGACAAGTCAAAGTCATCTCGCGTATTTCTCTTTTATCCATGCATTAAATATAACAGTACATTTCTCTGCAAGATGCATGTCCAGATATCTTCTATTCTTATGCTTCTGCATGTAATATTTTTTTAGAAACACATAATGGAATTTCTATTTTGATGTATTCTCACTATAACGTTGACTGACAACAAGAGACAGCTGAGCTGTCTACGTTTTAGCATTTAATGTGTGCAGGTCTCTGACAACATGACTCTATACAACGTTGGATAAAGTAGAAGCTGGAGGATATCAAGAAGGATTTTTTCTTCTTACGTGCATGGAACGCAAGAACCATGACTGCAAAGGAAGGCCATGCAGTCTAACATTCCTGAACATAGAGACAACGGATACTTCAACGGCTACATTTTTCAAAGAAGATATAAATTGAAGATTGGTGCCTACGTGAAGATATACATCTTGAAAATTCAAAATCAGCAAGCACCATAGAAGAGCTCAAGTCTCACTCCATCGTTTTGTTGTAGCTTTTAGCTCTCTGTGTCTAGTGTAAAAACCTTTAGAGAGCCTTCAAGTACTGAGAGTAGTCTGGGTTGTAGATCTTTTTCCCTCTCAGTATTTACTTCGGATCAAGCATTGTGCTATAAGCTTGGTCCAGGGGCGTATCATCTCTTATACACTCTGTTGTGTTTATTCCCTTCATGTGAAGGGAGACCTGGGGGTTCCAGGGTCTATATTTCCCTTCGTGTTGAAGGAAGACCTAGTGGGATCCAGGGTGTTGTTTTCCTCTTCGGATTGTGAAGTGAAGACCAGCTGCGGCTAGGTGTGTAAGTGTCCTTGAGGGGGACTATACCCTTGGGTAGTAGAATCCTGAGTTGTTGCTCAGGGACTAGACGTAGGACTTGTGGAGAGGAGGTCCGAACCAGGATAAAATCTTGTGCAGTATGTGTGTGCTTGCCTGTGTTTGCTATTTGTCTTTTCACTAACACTAACTGGTATCGAAGTGTGTTTTGTGTGAACGTTTTGTGGACAGGTTTAGGTATTCAAATTTTAAGAAATCCCATTCACCCCCCCCCTCTGGGCTTGCTAGCTAAGCAACAAATGGTATCAGAGCTAGTCTCTTCGACAAAGAAGAAGATCCAATGATCTGAAGAGAAAAGATCAAATGGCAGCCCAAGGTCACTTCGAATGTCTGTCAGTAAACAGGTCACCGCTGTTCGATGGTGAAGACTACACATATTGGAAAACAAGGATGGAATTCTTTCTACAAGGTCTTGACTATCAAATCTGGTCGATAGTTGAAGAAGGAGATCTTCTGGTCACGAATGAAAAGGATAAATGGATGGAAGATGACAAGAAGAAGATTTCTGAATTGTAAGGCCAAGAGTATCCTATGTTGTGCTCTTAGCAAGAAAGAGTTCACCACATATCAGCCTGCAAATCTACTATGGAAATGTGGAAAAAGTTAAGGATCACTTATGAAGGTACTGGAAAGGAAAAAGAAACCAGAATAGATATTTTGGTGACTCAATATGAAAGATTTCAGATGCAACCCGGTGAAACAATTACACAGATGTACAGTAGGTTCACCGACATCACTAATGGATTGGTTGGTCTTGGTAAGACCTATCATATGGGAGACATGGTTAGGAAAATTCTCAGATCCTTACCTGCCTCGGGACTCCAAAAGTAACAGCAATAGAAGAGGCTAACGACTGAAGATAATGTCGTTAGAGAAAATCATTGGGTCCCTTATGGCCCATGAGAACATGGAAAGGTTGGGAGAATCATCTAGCAGAAAGAAGCATTCCAATGCACTCAGGCAGAAGAAGACACATCAGAAGAAGGCTCATATAGCCAATAAAGCATGAACACAGTGAAGATGAAGAAGCAGCAATGCTATCTAGAGGTTACAACGCATCTTGGCTAAGAAAAGAAGTATCAGTCCGGAAGAAGAATACTTCAGAAGGGAAAAGACTTCAAAATGTCAGAAGTCAAAGATGCAAAGAAGACTGAAACGATTTGCTATGAATGCAAGAAGCCTGGACATATCAAGGCAGAATGTCGAAGCTCAAGAAAACTGAGTTCAGAAAGAAAGATAGCACCAGAAGACCCAGAAGATTTAAGAAGAAAGCCATGGCAGCAGCATGGGACAACAGTAGTGACTCGGACAGTGAGTCAAGCTCAAGCAATGAAGAAGAAGAAGCCAACCTGGCATTCATAGCCAACGTCGAAGACAAGGTAACATCAGACTCATCTTTCTCTTCATGCAATGAATCGGATTCTAACAACTTAGAAGAAGCTTTTAATGAACTGTATTGTAAATATAAAGAAGTATGTAAATCACTAAAAGCCAATAAGAAAAATCTTCCATGATTAGAAAATACTAATTCAGCCTAAAATCTGAAAATGAGCAAATAGAAAAATAAATTACTGAACTAAAAAGGAGAAATGAATTGTTATGTGACGACTTGAAAAATAAAAATGAACATTAGCGAGTTTGGAAAACCAAGAAAGTGTAAATAAATTAAAGCAAGAACTTAACACTTTAACAACAGAAAATGAAAAATTGTCAAGCACACTAGAAAAATTTACTAATGGCAAAACAACATTAATATTAAAAGGTGCTAGACGGTCAGGTAAAAAGAAACATGGATTAGGTTATGCTCTCCGATAATGAGGAAACAGTAGTATATCCTAAAACATATCCAACTCTAAATTGTACCTGAACAAGACACAGCATATAAATCAAATTTTAAATACATTCCAACTGAAAAGATAACTAAAATGTCTTGTTGTAGCCATTGCAATAAGTTAGGACACATTAAAATATCATGTCCAACTAAACATAAAATATGGATAATTAAAAGAAAATTTGATGATACTAACCAACCAGGACCCAAAAGAACTTGGGTACCTAAAGCTTAATGTTTTTAATGCAGGGAAACCTTCGAGCATCCAAATGGTACTTGGATAGCGGATGCTCAAGGCACATGTCAGGGAACAGAAAGTTATTCTCACATCTTGAAGCTGAAGAAGGAACAGTCATGTATGGAGACAATGGAAAAGGGACTGTGATAGGCAGTGGATCAGTAGGCAGTAAAGACAAAACCGTTATCGAAGATGTGCTATGTGTCAAAGGACTAAAGCACAACCTTATTAGTATCAGCCAGCTGTGCGATAAAGGACATCAGATTAGATTTCAAGAGTCAAAGTGCAGTATTATAAAGGATGGTGCAGTCATTTTTCAAGCTAACAGAGAAAAGACCTGTATGTACTTATTTGGAAGAACTAAAGGATAAGGACATATGTCTGGCAGCAAATAAAGAGCAGTCAACAGATCTCTGGCACAGAAGACTGGGCCACTGCAGCTTGGATGGCATGAGAAAGTTGATCAAGAGAAGCTTGGTGGAAGGCCTACCCAAAGTAAGTACAAACATGATTGGTGTCTGTGGACCGTGTGCAAAAGGTAAGCACACCAAGTCATCCTTCAAGTCAAAGACTGTGGTAACAACCTCTAAACCCTTAGAACTTCTACATATGGATTTATTTGGGCCAATGAGGACCACAAGTCTTGGGGGAAAGAACTTTGGATTTGTTATAGTAGATGACTACTCCAGGTTTACATGGGTTTCTTTCCTAGAACACAAGATGATACTTTTGAGAGTTTTGTTAGTTTCAGCAAGAAAGTTCAAAAGGATAAGAAGTATAGCATCATTAGTATCGATCAGATCATGGAGGAGAATTTCAGAATGAGAGCTTTGCAAAATTCTGTGATAGCCAAGGAATAGAACACAACTTCTCAGCACTAAGGACACCACAGCAAAATGGAGTTGCTGAAAGAAAGAATAGAACCCTATTGGATATGGCAAGGACAATGCTATCAGAATATGATTGCCAGGTACTTTTGGGCCGAAGCCATCAACACAGCTTGTTACATAATCAACAGGTGTAATGATCAGGCCAAATCTGAAGAAGACTTCATATGAATTATACAAGTAGAAGAAGCTGAAAATCAGCCATTTCAGGACATTTGGATGTTCATACTTTATCCACAACAATGGTAAAAGAGATATTGGTAAGCTAGACTCCAAATCAGATGAAAGTATATTCATGGGGTATGCTTCCAAACCCAAAGGATATATAGTATTTAACAAACGAACCTTATTAATTGAGCAATCAGTGCATATTATTTTTGATGAAACTAACCCTTCCTTGAGAAAGGAAGTAGATAGTGATATTGATGATACAGATGAATTGTCCAAGAAGCTAAAGAACACATCGATTGAGGACAAGGAAGATCCACCCCTGGAAGATCTACAACAAAAGGACACATCACATGAAATCTTCCTAAAGGAATGGAGGTATAAGAAAGATCATCCATTGGAAAATATTATTAGAGATCCTCTGTTGGGGTAAGGACAAGAGGTAATGTGATTTCTTATGATTATTAGCCTTTGTTTCACAAATAGAGCCTAGGACAGTCAACGAAGCACTAACTGAGGAATCTTGGATATTAGCTATGCAAGATGAACTAAATCAGTTCAAGAGAAACCAAGTATGGCCCTTGTTCCGAGACCATCAGATCATTATGTGATTGGCACCAAATGGGTGTTCAGAAACAAATTGGATGAAGCTGGTGTGATCATAAGAAACAAGGCCAGATTGGTAGCTCAAGGCTATTCCAAGAGGAAGGCATAGATTTCGATAAACCTATGCACCAGTGGCTAGACTTGAGGCAATTAGGATTTTACTTGCATATGGTTCTGCATTAAATTTAAAACTCTTTCAAATGGATGTAAAATCTGCTTTTCTGAATGGTTTTATAAAGGAAGAGGTATGTAGAACAACCGCCTGGTTTTGATGACATAGATTTTCCAAATCATGTTTTTAAGTTGTATAAAGCCTTGTATGCATTAAAGCAAGCACCTAGAGCTTGGTATGAAAGGCTTAGTTCATTTTTGTTAAATCATGGTTTCATTAGAGGAAAAGTAGATAGCACATTATTCATTAAGTCTAAACTTAAAATGTGTTACTTGTTCAAATATATGTTGATGATATAATATTTGGCTCTACTGATGAATCTCTTTGCAAGTATTTTGAAAGCTTATGCAGGGAGAATTTGAAATGAGCATGATGGGGGAGCTCAACTACTTCCTCAGATTACAAATCAAACAAGGAAAGGAAGGATCTCACATCTGTCAAGCCAAGTACACCAAAGAATTACTAAAGAAGTTTGGATTTGAAAATGCCAAGCCACTGTCAACACTCATGAGCACATCAACAAGGCTAGACAGTGACAAAAATGGTAAGAAAGTAGATCAGAAACTTTACAGAGGTATGATACGTTCATTACTCTATTTAACAGTAAGTAGACCTGATATATTGTTTAGCGTATGTATGTGTGCTAGGTACCAGGCAGATCCTAAAGAGTCTCATTTAATTTGTGCTAAAAGGATCTTTAGATACTAGCCAAAACTCATGATCTAGGATTATGGTACCCAAATTCATGTGAAATTAATTTAGTAGGATACTCTGATGCTGACTATGCTGGATGCAAGTAGATAGGAAAAGCACCAGTGGATGTTGTCAATTCTTGCAGGATGTCTGATTTCGTGGTCCTCAAAGAAGCAAATTTCAGTAGCACTGTCTACAGCTGAAGCTGAGTACGTGGCTGCTGGAAGCTGTTGTACACAACTATTGTGGATTAAACAACAACTTTAGGATTATGGACTTCCGATCAAGACAATTCCATTACTGTGCGACAACACAAGTGCAATAAATCTTACCAAGAATCCAGTCCAGCATTCAAGGACAAAGCACATTGAGGTTAGGTACCATTTTATTCGTGATCATGTAGCTAATGGTAATATAAACATTTCTTTTATAGATACACAAAATCAGTTAGCAGATATCTTCACAAAGGCCTTACCTGAAGAGAGATTTACTTCCCTTAGAAGGGAACTAGGCATGTGTTAATTGTGAAAGATTTATCTGTATAAAACTAAAATATAAATTATTTCAGAATAACCAAATTCTCTCCTCTGTAGTTAAACAAAATCTCATTAAAATATTACTTGTTTCTTACTTATCTGAGACCGTTCGATTAATTTTAAAGTAGTTATTCCTCTCGAACTGGTCACTTTGTCGTTTTCTGCCATTATGGCACCTCTTATTTCGAAAAGTCACTATTATTCTTTTTGATAAAAACCCGAAATCTGTGTTACAACGATTCACCCTTCATCTTCATCTTCTTTAACTTGCCTGAGGCAATACCCTATCGACTCCGGCATCGACTCTCTGGGATTTCAAAGCTTCCAACTACTTCCCGCGAGAAATTTCTTGAGGGCTTCTGCTCCTTTCCTCATTCCAATCATCCAGAAACTTTCCCCATTCAAATCCATGGCCGCGTCTAGTGCATTCGGCAGCATCAGGGGCTATGGAGCTACGTTTCTTACCGCCGAGCAGTAAGAGAGGTATACCATTGTGAAGATCAAGGTCTGTGGCAACAAGGCAGGGGACGTTGTAGACTTGAAGAATTTGGAATGGGTAGCATCATTGCAGCAATGAAGAGAATGAAATGGACGAAGATGGCAACTCTATCAGAGGTGAGTTATCTAGACCTAGTGAAGGCATTTTACGTTTGTTTGAAGACTGAGGAGGACGTGTCCTTCACATCCACTGTCAAAGGAACCCAGATTAAGATTACTTATGAGCTTTTGGAATCTTTATTTGGAGTTTGCACCACCGATAACAGTGGGGTTCACACTGTGGATATCCAGGCGAAGGGATTAGGGATTGTTGGTCCGAGTACAAACTGAAGGATGGGAAGATTGACATCAACTAGCTGAACGCATTCAACCGTCTTCTGCATTTCATTGTTTGCCAAATATTGATCCCAAGGAGTGCCACCTTTTTGACTTTTACTAAGGCGGACTCCGATATGATGTTCTGAGCTATCCAGAACTAGAGCATAAACATGGCTGAGGTTATAATAGAAAGGATGAAGTTTGCATCGGCTCAGGTTTGGGACAAGAAAAGTAAGCTAAATGTGTCCCTACCATATGCACATCTGCTCACCAAGGTATTTCAACATTTTGGCATTAATTTGTCTGGAGCAGTGTCAGAAAAGATGGGGCAGGCTATTCGCAGTAGAAACTTGAAGAAGAGTGGATTCACACCGGTTAATGGTGTGTGGACCAAGACCTCAGTGGCTGAGGGTGAAGCCATTATTGGAGAAGCCCAAGAAGTCCAAGAAGAGGTAGGAGAAGCAGCAGAAGTACCAGCAGGACCAGAAGTTCAAGAGCAACATCAAGAAGTTATCAGTTCAGAAATTACAGTGGAACAAGCAGTAGCAGCAGAGATCAGAGAAGAAGAATCAGTGATCATTGGAAGCCAGATTGACGATATTCCTCAAGAAAATTTTAAGCCAGTTGAGCGAGCTTCAGAGGCTATCAACCCCACCTCAATTGTGGCATCTATTCTTAAAAGTGTGCTGGAATCCATTCCCAGCTAGGGGGAGCAAGAAGAAAATGTTCAAGAGGTTGTGGCATCAGGCCGCATTGCAGACGTTCCTATGGAGGATGCTTGTAAGGCCCTCGAATTTTCGTCGCATTAATTGTATTTACGTGTGTGTATTTGTGCTTATGTAAGTATATACATATTTACGTACGTATTGATTAGTATAATTACGTGTGCATATGGTTATATTAGATGTAAATAATGCATGTATTGAATGGTGATAGTATGGATACCCTACCTTATACATATTGCATGTATATATGCATGGTATGCATGGTTTTCTACATATTTTAGACTTCTGGCCGAAGGCCATCTTGGCGTCAACCCCTGGCCGTTGAGGTGGTGTCAACGTCCAGACATGGACACCAACACTAATCCTGGCGTCCAGCGATATGGACGCCAATCTCTCTGGCCTGCATGTGCAGCAGAGCTGCAAACTTCTGAAACAAGAAAGCAGCCATTGGGGGGCGTCCCCAATGGCTCTGAGGGCTGTGAAGTCACCCTAAGAGTGGGAGAGAGGGCCTCTCCTTAAGTCTGAACCCGGAGCTACCTTTCCCACCCCTCTCTTCACCCTTGCAAGAGGAGAAAAAAGAGAGAAAGAAAACCCTAGAAGAAAACTGAGAAAAACCCCACTCTTTGCACCCAAGAATCTGACTCCCTAGAGCTAGATCCGACCATCTTCTCCGACAAGAAGATAGATGAAGCAAAGGAGGAGGCTTCCCCGACATCCCCCTACTGTGGAGATCATCCTGGAGCCCGAGGAGGAAGATCTAGGAGGCGTTTCTGCACCTTCTTGGGACTGCCCAAGGAGGGGCTTCACCAACACCTAGACCCATTGGAGGAATTTTTAAAAGGCAAGTGACCTAACCATAATGTCCCCGTATGAGTCTAGGTCGGTTTTACAATTTTTGTACATTTTCCTCGAGTCCTAGACACTCACATTCACAAAATCTTGAGAGGTCGGGTCTGGTTCTGCACAGACCTGCATTGACGGCAAGGTCCATGGACGCCGATATTATGCTGGCGTCCATCGACCATGCCGCTGACCCTGAGTCAGCGGCCAGAGATTGCCGCCAAGTTCCTCTGGACAGAACAGTGACCTGTTCTGCCCTTCCTATACACTATTTTCGGTATGGTTTCCGTGATGAGGATATATGGTAACCCTATACACTATGTATATTGTTATTTGTGGTGTGTGGATGAGTATGATGTGTGGTGATGGATGTTAGAAGAGTGTATTCCATGAATTTATAAGCATGACTTGTTAATGATCTTGCCAAATTTATGTTTTATGATTAGGATTAGTCTGAATGCCTCAGTTTTATTAGATCATGAAGATTAGTGGATCAGTGTACATGTACTCAGTTTTGATAAATTGTCCATGCTTGTATAAATTGCTAATAAACTCGGTTCGGTAAATAAAACGGCATGCAAGAATGATTTGTGGTGATCGATCTATAGATGTATGATTTAGGGTAAATTCTGTATTCTCAAATCATGTATGTGACAGTAGTAATTATGTTCAAACAGTAAGTGGCAAAATTGCATGATGTGTTAAACTCCATGTAACTTAAATTGTGAATGGCATGCGAAATAGGTATTTGATTTTCTGTAAATTCTATTTAGCTCAGAAAAATCTGAAAAATTGAGTGTATGACCTTGAACCGATAATGGCATGTGGTAAAACTTCAGGTCATTTGGACCAGTACATAAGAAGTTATGTATTTTCCATGTGAAATATAGTAATCCATGTACGTTATCGTAATGTGATTAGATATTGCTAAAACCCAACTTGATTGGTGAAATTGACTGTGTGTTAAACTCCTAAAATCTGTAGTGCCATGTCAAGAAAAAAAAATAGAGAAATACATATGAGTGAGGAAGTGAATGAGATGAAAAGTGCTATGTGTAAAACCATGTGTAAATCGGTAAACTGTGTAATGTGTATGTGACGACCCTCATATACCGGTACGGTTATACCAACCCACGTCGGTATAGCAAGAGTCCCACAGTGGGACATTTACCCAAACGATACATACAGCTGAGATACACGCGAATATACAACAGAGTAGCGGAAGTAAAAGACCACTGTCTTCATTCATCATCACATTAAACATACATGCAATTCGCAATTAACATAAAAGAACTAAAGGTCCACATAATTTAAATTGCTGAAATAGAAATACATAATGTCCAACTTTATATCCTTTTCATAGTACTATATAAAATGTTCAAATTACATACTTATGAAATACACAAATCACAAGAAACTCCCAAAGCTAGCTAATCTCCGCGCTCGGAATCCGTCTCTGCTACCTCCTCCAAAGGTGCCACGTCACCAACTACACATGTACGCCGAAGCAAGGAGTGAGTCCAAGGACTCAGCAAGCAACACTACTCATGATATACACGTACAAGTCCTAGTGGTTTCTACATGCACATTTACAATTTGCAACACATGGCATGCTAGTCAATTCAAAGTTTCAACCTATCATGAACGTTTTACAATTTTATACATGGTTCATGCTTTTAGATTTATAAGAGTAAAATTCACCTATCACATGCTCTCTATTCAATTTACTCATGAAACTTAAATATTTAAAGAACTAAGACATGAGAGCTATCAACATGAACATTTTACACACATGAAAGGGGAACACAACTAGCATGGATTTCACATGTTCTTAAGTACATACATAACCTTTTCACATGCTTTAGGTTGCTGATTTCACATGATTTAATGGCTGTAGACCTACACATGAGAGCTACAATATTTCATAAAACATATCATGTGATCAAACAATCATGCTATCTTGTAACCATTTTCACCAATTATCCCTAACATGGATTCTAAACATCTTTGCACGTAATAACATGATGATAATAACATAAATTCACTGATTTTACATGATTTCAGACTTGTCTCACATGGTTTTCAATAACACATTTTCACATCTTTAGTTTCACATTTTCTTTACGCAAGTTGCCTCTTTCACATGGTTACACTTTACACATACACATTCACATTGTCACTTACACATTTACACATGGACACATACACATTACACATTTCACATTACACATTTTAGGTGCCGTGACACATAGTCCAAACCACCAAAGAAGGACATATACACATCACATTACACATAGACGCCATCTAGGCATTCCAATGGCGACTCTGGACTGCGCAGACGGGGAGAAAAGTCTCCACCCTAACCAGTGGTACTTGTCCACCTCCAGGATTTCCCCCTAATGCCCTTAGGGTCACTTACACATTGAACTTTCTCAGGGGGACTTTTCCCTGATACAGCTCCACTGCCCTCTACGGAAGCAGTGTCACATTGGCACAGTTACACATTTACACATTTACCGTTTTACACGTGGTTTTATATTTTACACTTTTCATCACATTCACTTCTCACTCACATGAATATCTCTGTTTTTCCTAACATGGTACTACAGAATTTCAAGAGCTTAGCACACAGTAATTTCACCAATCAAGTTTTTTAGGCAATAACTAATCACATTACGATAATATACGTAGATTATCACATTTCATATGAAAATACATAAGTTTTATTTACTGGTCCAAATGATTTGAAATTTTAACCACATGCTGTTTTCGGGTTCAACATCATACACTCAAATTTTCAGATTTTTATGAGCTAAATAGAATTTACAGAAAAAAAACACTATTTAGCATACTATTCACAACTTAAGTTAACATGGGGTTTAACACATCTTGCAATTGCCACTTACTGTTTTAAACAAAGGTTACTGATATATGCATGATGATTGAGAATACCAGATTACCCTAAATCATACACCTATAGATAATCATCACAACCATTCTTGCATGCTTGTTTTTACCGAGCCGGATTTTTTAGCAATTTACATAACATGGAAAATTTACCAAAATCGCAAACACATATACTGACCCACTATTCTTCATGATCAGACCAAAACCAAGGCATTCAACTCATCTTAATCATGAAACATGGATTTGCAAGATTTTCAACAATTTCATGCTCACAAGTTTAAGGGATACCATTTCCCACATTCACCATCACACCCCACATTCATCCACACACCACAATTAACAATAAACATAGAGTATAAGGTTTACCATATATCCTCATCACGGAAACCATATCGAAATTAATGTATAAGAAGGGCAGAACAGTTCACTGTTCTGTCCTGAAGAACTTGGCGGCGGTCTCTGGCCGCTGACTCAGGGTCAGCGGCATGGCCGATGGACGCCAAGCATGATCTGGGCGTCCAGGGACCTTGCCGTCGAATCAGGTCTGTGCAGAAACACAGACCCGAGCTCTCAAACTTGGGTGAATAGGAGGGTCTAGGACTCGAGGAAAAATGCTCAAAAATCATAAAACCAACCTAGACTCATAAGGGGACATCATGGGTAGGTCACTTGCCTTTTAAAAATTCTTCCAAAGGATCTAGGGCTCGGTGAAGACCTCCTTGGGCAGTCCCAAGAAAGTGCAGAACTCCCTCCAAATGATCTCTTCCTCCGGCTCCTGGATGATCTCCACGCCAAGGGGATGTCGGGGAAGCCTCCTCCTTGATCCAGCAACCTCCTTGAAGCAGTGGGACGCCGGATCAAGCTCCAGGGGTCGGATTTTGGGTGCTAAGAGGGGGTTTTCTCACAGTTTTCTCTCTAGGGTTTTCCTTCTCTTTTTCTCCTCTTGCAAGGTGAAGTGAGGAGTGGGGGAGAGGCCATTTCGGGTTCAGACATAAGGGGAGTCTCTCTCCCACTCACCATGCTGATTTGACAGCCTTCAGAGCCGTTGGGGACATCCCCAATGGTTGGCTTACCTTGTTTCAGAAGCTTGCAGCTCTGTTGCGCATGCAGGCCAGAGAAATTGGCGTCCATATCGCTGGACGTCGGGATTAGTGTCGGCGTCCAGGTCTGGACGCTGACACCACCTCAGCGGCCAGGGGTTGATGCCAAGGGGCCTTCGGCCAGAACCCTAAGTTATGAAGAAAACCATGCATACCATGCATATATACATGCAATATGTATATGGTATTATATACATACTATCACCATTCAATACATGCATTATTTACATCTAACATAAGCACATGCACACGTAATTATACTAATTAATGCGTTCGTAAATATGTACATACATACACAAGAACAATATACACACATAAATACAAATAATGCGACGAAAATTCGAGGGTCTTACAGTGTAACTGTGCCAATGTGACACTGCTTCCGTAGAGGGCAGTGGAGCTGTATCAGGGAAAAGTCCCCCTGAGAAAGTTCAATGTGTAAGTGACCCTAAGGGCATTAGGGGGAAATCCTGGAGGTGGACAAGTACCACTGGTTAGGGTGGAGACTTGTTCTCCCGGTCTGCACAGTCCAAGAGTCGCCATTGGAATGCCTAGATGGCGTCTATGTTTAATGTGATGTGTATATGTCCTTCTTTGGTGGTTTGGACTATGTGTCACGGCACCTAAAATGTGTAATGTGAAATGTGTAATGTGTATGTGTCCATGTGTAATGTGTAAGTGAACAATGTGAATGTGTATGTGCAAAGTGTAACCATGTGAAAGAGAAAACTTGTGTAAAGAAAATGTGAAACTCTAAATGTGAAAATACGTTGTTGAAATCCATGAGAGACAAATCTGAAACCATGTGAAATCAGTGAATTCATGTCGTATCATCATGTTTATATGTGCAAAAATGTCTAGAATCCATGTTAGGGATAATGATGAGCACGTATGCAAGTGGCATGATTGGTTGTTCACATGATTTGTTTCAAGCAATATTGTAGCTCTCATGTGTAGGTTTACAGCCATTAAACCATGTGAAAGCAGCAACTTAAAGCATGTGAAAATGTCTATGTATATGCTTAAGAACATGTAAAACTCATGCTAGTTGTGTTTCCTTTCATATATGCACAATGTTCATGTTGGTAGCTCTCATGTCTTGGTCCTTTAAAGACAAAATTTCATGAGTAAATTAAATAGAGAGCATGTGATAGGTAAAGTTCTATTCTTAGAAATCTGAAAGCATGATCCATGTATAAAATTGTAAAACTTTCATGATAGGTTGAAACCTTCAAATAATTAGCATGCCATGTGTTGTAAATTTTGAATGTGTATATAGAAACCCCTATGACTTATACGTGTATGTTATGAGTAGTGTTGCTTGCTGAGTCTTTGGACTCACTCCTTGCTTCGGCGTACAGGTGTAGTTGGTGATGTGGCACCGTTGGAGGAGACAGTGGAGACGGACTCCGAGCGCGGAGATTAGACTTTAGAGTTTCTTTGTGACTTGTGTATTTCATAGTATGTAATTTGAACATTGTATTAGAGTATCATGAAAAGAATGTATAAGTGTGGACATTATGTATTTTTATTTCAGCAATTTAAATTATGTGAACTTTTAGTTCTTTATTGTTAATTGCATACTTCATGTATATTAAATGTGGATGATGAATGAATGGAGACAGTTGTCTTTTACTTCCGCTACTCTGTTGTATATTCGCGTGTATCTCAGCTGAATGTATCGTTGGGTAAATGTCCCACTGTGAGGACTCTGCTATACCGACGTGGGTTGGTATAACCGTACCGGTATAATGAGGGCCGTCACAATGCTCCTATTGAGGGGGAGCAGTCATTTGAGAAGGAAGCACAAATCCAGGGGGAGCACACTACCAATGCCCCTGTAGATGAATTTCAAGAAGGCATTGTGGAGAGTGCCTCAAATGATGACAATGATGATTTTGTGGAGCCTATTGCAAGGGCAAGCAAAAAGGGGAAACAAGTAGCTCCAGAGATTCCCATCCTCACCAAGAAGCCACATCGAAGGCTGAGGCAGAAGAAGTTGAAATCAATTTGAAGCCTCTTATTGAAAGAATGGATGAACAAGGGAAGATTTTGTGCTCTATGCAATCTGACATTGCTTCTATCTTTATAAGCCAGAGTACTTCAGCTAAGGAGATGGGCATGGTCAGAAATGTAGTTAGATGGGTGCGAAGTGAGCTTATTAGCATTAAAGATTCTATTGCTGCACTTGCAGATTTGGTGGGAGCGCAGTCCACAAATGCCCCTCCTACTCCTTCTCCTGCAAAACCAGTCCGCAGTTCTGGGCCTTCAAAGGCCAGGCAACAAGATGCTGGGCCATCAGGGCCAATTTCAGAAGAACCAACAAGGTCATCCGGGCCACAGGTTGTTGAAGAGGTAGCAACTGCAGTGCCGGATCATGCTGAAGCTATAAAGACTGGGCCACGAGGGCCAATAGAGGATGTTTCTGGGCCAACAGGGCCAGTGGTTTCCGAGGGTGAGATTCCAAGAGTAGAAGAACCAGTTGTAGCTCCAGAAGCCCTTGATCCTTCTCCTCTTGCAACTCCGGCCCCTCCTTCACCACCATCCTCCTCCACAGCACCACCAGCACCTATCCCTTTCAAACAACCCATGCCTCGCACCATTTCATCTCCAACACCATTTCTTTCTAAATTCTCCTCATCTCCTGCCATCTCTACATCCATTCCTCCACCTTCTCCTATCATTGAAAACCCTCCAGCCTCCTCCTTAGCTGGAGCGTCATCCTCCTCTGGTCCTTCTTCAACTGCACCATCCATCATACCTTCTCCTACCCATCAGCCATTTCTTCATCCTCCTACTCCTCCCTCCTTTGTTACCTTTATAGCTGAAGGTGCACAACTTGAAGGTCCCTTTCTCAAGAAATTCGAGGATGAGTTGGAAATTACCACAATCCACTCAGTCCTGAAAGTTGGTTCTCATGTCCACAGAACTGACTCTCTTACTTCTAGTCCTTATTCTAAAAAGAGGAAACTCTCCAACACTCTTGCTCTTCCCAAATTTCCTCCTCTTTGGTTTTCCCTCACTGTTGACAATCAAAGGAAACCAATCTATTGTGAATATCTCCAAAAGTGTATCCTTGCCACCATTTTTGGTGTTCCTTTTCTCAATCTAACTGATCACCTCAATGTTGTCCTTCCCCATTGCCACATCTCAAAAGCTGATCAATCCAAAATCTTCCAAATGGCTGAATGCAAGTCTGAAGATCAGTCGGCCAAGGGCATAAGGCTCTCTACAGGAAGTTTCTACTTGCAATGTCAGATCGGTTTCCACCTGGGATCACCCACTCACTCTCTCTGAGTGGTTTGTCATTCATCACAAGTCTACCTGGGCACCCTTCATTCAAAAGGAAGTAAAGCTCATCTGGTACTTCCAGCTCTTCAATGACTATCGTTATCTTCACAAGTTGCCTGAAATTCAGTTGGGTCAATTCTAGGGAGCCGTTGCATTACTTAAAGTTGAAAGTCCAGTTAATTGTTCCTTCAAAGTGGATTTCGCTACCCTGCAAATACAAGACAGTGTGTTTCTCCCCAAACTGCATTCCTTGGTCATGCACTCCTTAATTGGTCCTGTTATCTTTGAGAGATTTGCTCGCGTAATGGGAAGGATCTCAGCTCAGCAAGGTCATCTCCCTTCCTTCCAAAGATTCATCTTCCAGGAATTTCACCTAGGCCATATCACTTCTGAGGTTCTTGCCCTTCTTCTATCTGAAAGTGAAAGACCCTCTCCCTCCGACTGGGAAAAACATTACAACCAGTCTGCCCTTCAGCTGGCAACTTTGAACAGTTCCTTGTTTAAGGTAGGCAAGCCTACTCTCTCAAATGAAGCATTTTTGGATTTGAATTCCATCAATTTGGTTCAAGAACCCTATGCTCAATGGGTAGAGCGGTACAAACTTTTTGTGGCCTTGAAGAAAGATCTCCTGTAGCATCAGATCCACTACCCTATCAAGATCAACTAGTTTCTTAGGTTTGCCAGTTTTGGCTCTTTCATTTCATTCAAGGCCTCTCTTGGCAAAGATGAGTATGGCACCTTTATAGATGCTCAACGTCAACTTCATATCAAAAGAATGCTTCCTGACATGGGGTCATCTTATTCAATTACTTTTGGGGCTTTTGGCCTATTTTGAGGAGCAGGAATGCAAGGCTTTGCCCATTATTCAGCGGCATGCCTCTCTTATGTCTCCTGCTTTCTACCTCCATGTAACCCCTCAAGATCAATAGAAAAGTTCTTTGATCTCCTTATCTTTTCTCCTTTCTTCTTTTTCTTCGTATGATATCTTTTTGCTTAATGACAAAAAGGGGGAGAAATCTAGTGTTTCTGAAATACATTTCTCATTTTATTTCTGCGGATTCACTGAAATTTATTTCACGAACATCTATGAATTTTTTTATGTTTTGTCATCACCAAAAAGGGGGAGATTGATGATCAGCTTATCCCCATGTAATTTAGATAAATTACATATCTATTTTGGTGATTAACAAAACTAAAATAAAGGTTAATCTAACAAGTTTTCCATGAGATTTGAGCACAAGAAATGAATCTCAAAAGATCAAGAAAAACTAGTAAGTATCTTCATCCTGTAATATTTAAAGTTCAGTGCACATAAATTTTCTAAGTACACATCGATTTCTCTAAATGTTATAATGATTTGCTTTGAAGACATAATGACTTCTACTCATATCAATTCCATAATTTCATAACGATTTCCTTACCTCTATTGATTTCATCCTCGTTAAAGTGATCGTATCGATTTTGATTTCAGAACGATTCGCTAAGTGATTGCATCGATTCGATCTCAGAACGATTCGCTAAGTGATCGCATCGACTTCAATCTCACAATGACTTCGTAAGTGAGCATAACGATTTGCTCTCATAACGATTCCACAAGTGAGTATAACGTTTTCTCTCACAATGATTTTGTTTCATAACGATTCGATAAATGAGTATAACGATTTCAATCTCACAACGACTTCGTAAGTGAGCATAACGATTTGCTCTCATAACGATTCAATAAGTGAGTATAACGATTTCAATCTCACATCGACCTCGTAAGTGAGCATAACAATTTGCTCTCATAACGATCGATAAGTTTCACATTGATTTGGTATTTACATCGATTCGACAAGTTACAACAATGACATGGTCAATATATGATTTGTTCACAACGACTTGCTCATATGATTTGCTTACACTGTCATAACGATTTTATTATGAGTATATAATGATTTGTGTGTATATCGATTTGGTTATGAACGTACAACGATTCACATGAACAATGACTCTTTCACACAACGATTCTATAAGTCATGTTCATATCGATTTCATGAGCTATAACAACTTGATATTCAAATATCTTGACAAGTCAAAGTCATCCAGCGTATTTCTCTTTTATCCATGCATTAAATATAACC
This sequence comes from Colocasia esculenta, assembly GCA_014218235.1. Classification (NCBI taxonomy): domain Eukaryota; kingdom Viridiplantae; phylum Streptophyta; class Magnoliopsida; order Alismatales; family Araceae; genus Colocasia; species Colocasia esculenta. The sequence continues at coordinate 166,712,997 of CM024754.1, forward strand.
GTACATTTCTCTGCACGATGCATGTCCAGATATCTTCTATTCTTATGCTTCTGCATGTAATATCTTTTTGGAAAGATAGAATGGAATTTTTATTTTGATGTATTCTCACTCTAACGTTGACTGACAACAAGAGACAGCTTAGCTGTCTACATTTTAGCATTTAAGGTGTGCAGGTCTCTGACAGCACGACTCTATACAATGTTGGATAAAGTAGAAGCTAGAGGATATCAAGAAGGATTTTCTTCTTACGTGCATGGAATGCAAAGAACCGTTGACTGCAAAGGAAGGCCATGCAGTCTAACGTTCTCTGAACATAGAGACAACGGCTACATTTTTCAAAGAAGATATAAATAGAAGACTAGTGACTACGTGAAGATATACATCTTGAGAATTCAAAATCAGCAAGCACCATAGAAGAGCTCAAGTCTCACTCCATCGTTTGTTGTAGCTCTTAGCTCTCTGTGTCTAGTGTAAAAACCTTGAGAGAGCCTTCAAGTCTGAGAGTAGTCTGAGTTGTAGATCTTTTTCCCTCACAGTATTTGCTTTAGATCAAGCATTGTGCTATTACCTTGGTCCAAAGGCATATCATCTCTTGTACACTCTGTTGTGTTTATTCCCTTCGTGTTAAGGAAGACCCGGGGGTTCCAGGGTGTTTATTTCCCTTCGTGTTGAAGGAAGACCTGGTGGGATCCAGGGTGTTGTTTTCCTCTTCAGATTGTGAAGAGAAGACCAACTGCGGCTGGGTGTGTAAGTGTCCTTGAGGGGGACTGTACCCTTGGGTAGTAGAATTCTAAGTTGTTGCTCAGGGACTGGACGTAGGACTCCTATGGAGAGCAGGTCCGAACCAGGATAAAATCTTGTGTAGTGTGTGTGCGTGTGCTTACCTGTGTTTGCTGTTTGTCTTTTCACTAACACTAACTGTTATCGAAGTGTGTTTTGTGTGAACGTTTTGTGGATAGGTTTAGGTATTCAAATTTTAAGAATCCCATTCACACCCCCCCCCCTCTGGGCTTGCTAGCTGGGCAACACGTGATATGGCCATCCTGTAATTTTTGCAATTTAAGTGATATCTTGCATGCTTGTTACATGACAATCTACTAGAAAGTCTTGCTCGTTATATCGTTCTAGATCTTGCTCTATCACGTTCAATCTATCCAACTTGTTCATGTATCATGTTTTAATGAGTTTTATTCGGACAAGCATATTTTGATCATCGTGCTTACCTAGTTCTAAATTGCTAATCACTTATATCATTACCCGCACATTGAGATATAAATCCTACTAGGCTAGTTTGCTCATTCCCTACTTTTAACCATTCTAGGTGACTATGAAATACAAGAAGAGGAGCAAGTCGAGGATGGGAATGCGTCCTAGTGATGAGCGTCCCAACACTCGAGTCTATCTATAGTTAGTTTGCTTTGAGTGTTAGATTCGTGTAGTAGGAAGTGACGTATTATGTATTTTTCCTTTTATTGAGTCTTAGTCCTATTATTCAGCATTTGAAAGAGTTGTATTAGTTCCCTTTGATACAATGAGATGATTTTTGAATACAATTACAATTGAGTTCATTAGTTGGGCCCGATTATGACGTTGCATTGATATACAATTAGTGCTTGCTAGCTAGAGGTTTATTTGCCGACTGTTCACATCTCGGAATATCGACTCGAATTATCCAAATTAATATCCGCTGCATAATTCTCGAGACGTGACATCAACCCTCTTCACCCACACCTTCTTCTTTCATCAACCCACCAGCAACCACCTCTCCACCTACCACCTCTCAACCTATTCCCTCACCCTCCAATCCGCCCACTCATCCAGCAACACCTCCAGTCTATACATTCGGAACCACCTCAACTGGACCTTCTACACACCTTCCTCACACACCTTTTCTTCTCTTCATCCCCCTACTCCACCATCCTTCATCACCATCATTACTAAAGGAGCCTAAATTGCTGAACTCACTGTCAGTGACATTACGATGAGATTGAGGAAGCTATTATAAGGACAGTTCTTTTGTTGCCTCTCATGTTCACAGGTCAGAGTCTCTGCCCTCTTCTATTCTAGCTCTGTAAAGAAGAAAAATCTCTCAAGTGCTTACTCTCCACAGTTCTACAACTTTGTTTCCCCCACTTTAGTACTCCCTGGCTGTCACCCATAGATGCAAATCTATTTATACTCAGTACATTTAGAGGTGCACTTTTACAGCAGGGTTTGGTCTCCCTAGTCTGAATCTATCAGAATATCTATCTCTCATTTTTTCCTTTATCTGATGTGTCCATATCTGAAATACATATGATTTTATCTACTGCTAAGTCAAAGACTGAGGAACAATGGGCCAGATCTCATAGAGATATCTACAGACAATTTGAGATTGCAAGGGATAGCAAATACCCTCCTATAGCTCATACCCTTTCTCTGTCAGAATGGTTTGTGCATCAGCACACCACACCTCTTCTTGGGGGCCCAAGATTCAAGAAGAAGTCAAGTTGCTAAGGCATTTCCAGATGTACAATGATTACTCCCACACTCACAGTCTCCCTGAAGCTCAATTGGCTCAGTTTAGGTCTATTTTGGATGATCTTTGGACAAAGCACAGGGACAATACTGCTCTTCAAGTAAACTTTGCCACTCTCAAGTTGCCCTAGTACAAGCTATTGCCTCAATTGCATTTTTTTCTCATGGACTCTACCGTTGGTCCTATCACCTTGAAAGGTATGCCAGAGTGAAAGCTCGAATTCATGTTCAAAAAGGTGTTTCATTAGCCTTTAATCGCTTTCTCTTTCGAGAGTATCACAGAGGCTTCATTAAATCTACATTTTTAGCCCATCTATTCGCAAAATCAGAAATATTTTCACCATCTGAATGGAGTAAGAAATATCCCTAGGCACCTCTCCAACTAGAACAGTTCAACGAAGCTCAACTGAAATCCCATCAGCCCACTTTATCCTCTGAGCAATCCATAGATCTCAATTCTATCCATCTAGTACAAGATCCTTATGCCATCTGGGTTGAAAGGCACAAAGTCTTTTTTTCTCTCAATCAAGACCTACTGGCCAACAACATAGTGTATCCTCTCTCCATTGATCAGTTTTTGCAGCATGCTAGTTTTGGCACCCTCAGACTCTACAGGCTGTCTCTTAGTGATACAAAATATTATCAGTTTCTTTAGACTCAAAGGCAACTTCACATAAAAAAATTCAGAGCGGATATGGGGCCTTCCTATTGTATCAACTGGGAATTGTTCAAGAACTATTTTGAAAAGTAGGAAGCCAAAGCTTGGCCTATTATCACTCACCTTACTTCCTTCTTGTCTTCTGCCTTCTACCTTCTACCTCTAAATTCTCAGTGTTTAATACCATCTCATACCCTTGGCCACCATTTCCCTTTTGTCTCTCCTTTCCTCTCAATTCTTTTTGATTAATGACAAAAAGGGGGAGAACATACTCTAAAATACATATTTATCATATTTTGTTTCCTAAATGTTTGTATTTTGTTTTCTCATCACCAACAAGAAGGAGATTGATGAACATCTTATCTCCACTCATGTATTTTGGTGATAATAAAACCCTGAACAGTATTTAACTAACATGTTTTCTGAAGTGTGTCAATAGGTCTCTAGAGAAATAACTTGAGTAATTAAATAAACTCAATTGAGTTAGATGTCTTTTTCGCATGATTTCTCCAAGTCTATATCGATTATTGTTTTAAGTACACATCGATTACTATTTCAATACCACATCGATTACTGTATAAACTTACATCGATTACAGTTAACTTAAACACTGATTCTCAAAGTCCACATCGATTACTGTTTTAATTACACATCGATTACTGTATAAACTTACACCGATTATAGTTAACTTAAACATCGATTCTCAAAGTCCACATCGATTACTATTTTTAAGTACACATCGATTACTATTTCAATACCACAACGATTAATGTATAAACTTACATCGATTATAGTTAACTTAATCACTGATTCTCAAAGTCCACACCGATTACCAATTTAAGTCTACAATCGATTATGTTCAAACATCGATTGTCTTTCACATCGATTACCTTAGAACATCGATTACATCAATTAGACTTAAACATCGATTACATTGGAACATCGATTCTATTTCACATCGATTACATTAGAACAACGATTATTTTTCAAACATCAATTGTCTTTCACATCGATTGCCTTAGAACATCGATTACATCATATAGACTTAAACATCGATTACATTAGAACGTCGATTATTCGTCACATCAATTGTCTTTCATACTGATTACATTAGAACATCGATTGCCTTAAAACATCAATTGCCTTTAGATATCGATTATCTAGAGACAACGATTACCCTTTAGTCATCGATTATTCTCTAAACATCGACTGAATTATCTCTTATTACTACAAATAAATTATTATCTATACCTTGTGTAACACCCCGAAAATTTAAATGATTTAAAATATAAGAAAATAGCAAATAAATAAAAATTTTGAGTAGAAATAACAAAAATGTCATAGTTAAAATCCTCACATGTGGAATTAACTATTTAAATATATTGGGTTAAGAAAATTCTAAATGGGCCAAAGATCAAAACCCAATGGCAATAAACCCCAAAATTCGTAACCATAAATATACAGAAAATAGGAAATGGTAAATTAGGGTTAAATCATGGGTGATTAGCCATGGATGGCAATCAAAATCGTGCCTAGCCATGATGGGAAGTTCCTAATGGCATTCCTTCTTCAATTGGGAGAAGAATCCCCAAAGCAAGGAAGGGGGCAAGCCAAAACCCCAGCCACCTTTCCTAGTCTTTTTAGGACATGGATTTAAACCCTAAACATATAAATAAACATCATAAGACTTATTGGGAAGGTTTACCATCAAGTTGGGGTCATGTGGAGGCGAGCTAGGGCACCAGAGAAGGAGGAGAACGGCCAAGAACCAAGCTTCTTCCCCGATAGTCTCTGTTGCGACCCTGTGCACCGACTTGTCTTAGATCTACACAAAGGTAGGTGATCTCAAGCTATACCTAAACCTTGCACACACCAATGAATAGAACATCGAGTCTAGTTTCATTTACATGTATTTTACTTAATTTTCATGGAGTATGTGGGTCGTGTTAAGAGTTTTGCCAAAGTCGTGCATGTATAGGGCCTTTTACATTCATGTGATTTCTCACGCATCCCGAGGTCAATTCTCAAGCAGCCAAAGCCATAGTTCTCTCCTAATTCTTGTTCCTAACAAGTTTCATGTTTACACTTTTGTCCCAAGAGCCCTAGATCAGGAGATATATGCATTGCATGCATCGTGTGTAGTTTTTCTGCGTTTTCAGGCCGAACCCTAAATTGCGACCAGTCCAGACGTCACGTTCTGCATGGCATGAATGCGACATACCAGACCGTCGCATTTATGGAAAAGGCAACTGAGTGTCCCATCATGATTTCATCATGGACTTGACCGTACCGACACCTCAAACTATGCACTGCATGGTTTTCTGTGTCATGCATGAACGCGACGTAGTAGTACGTCCCTATAGGTGTCAGGCTTGGGCCTGCAGCTGTGTAGTCTGCAAGAGTGGTGTTAGTTGTCTCCACAGTTCTTGTCTTGTTGAGGTGGAGCAGCATCTGGACCTTTCTTCCATGTCTGCGAGACTGAGAGGTGGACTTGTGTTGTTTGTTCGGGTCTGTGGCTTGTGTCGCGAACCAGTTCTTATGAATCGTGTACGACGTACCCTTCTGTAGCTTGTACACGTGTTTGTGGTTTGCCGTTTATTTATTTGCAGTCGTAGCATCATGTGTAGGTGTTCATATATTTAAATGATTTATAGCTTTGCATATTGTATTTGTTGTTCTTTGTGTTTATCGGCTTTGGGGGAGTTACCCTACTGAGCCAATGACTTGTGAGGCTCACCCCTTCTTCTTCTAGGTGAAGGAGAGCAGGAGGGTTCACGTCTCTCTTATAGTTCTGGTCAGCATCATAGTGGAGTCGGGCCCTCACCACCAGTAGAGTAATGTTTTATTTGTAGAGCCTTGCGGGATTGTCTCGGGTGTTGTACTTGTTTAAATGACTACGTTATGGAACTGAGTATGTACATTCATGTGAATATATGTGAGAAATGGAATCTTATATGTGTTCAATGTGTTTTTTTATATTTTCACGAATACGTGTAATTGATATCCCTTGCGAGGCTTCGGCCCGATAGTGGGAGGCGGAGTCGTGTCAGGCACGTTATTGGGTTAACATGCCTGAACGGCGAGGACCATCACAACTGAACCCGACGCGATTTAAAGACCGACTCGAGACTGTTTTAATGAGTTGTTTAGTCTACTATATGCATGTCTTTATGTGATGTCATGTCATGTAGCATGTCAATGGCCTAAAAGTGATCAACCTACATGAAAACTATAAGAATATGAACATCTATTCTAATGTTAATGATTGATTGATTTCATCTATCATGTGATTGATATGTGCTATGTACATATTCTGACTTATCCATAACTGAAATGTGATATATGTTAAAAGTACAGCAACCATGTGATAGAATGAATTGCATACATGTCAAGCATGTTGTTATAAGCTTTCCGTCTTGTTTCAAACCGATGGATTGTGGATTGAGACACGCTCTACACGTCACTTTGCACATATAGGCAGCCCTTTCTTGGGGGATTGGAAACTCACGACCAGTCATTCCGTATCGGCAGTCTTGTGACCTTTCTTTTAAGACCTCTGTAAATCTCTGTACTCCGTAGATTCCCTCATGGAGACAGAGTTGGTTGTACCAATGAAGTACCCAGAAGTTAGAATGCACTTATCTTCTTATCTTCTTCTCATGAGAGTGATTTGACAACATTGAAACTAAGTCATTAAATGTAAAGATTGAACTAATGATATTAAGTTGTTATGCTTCCGAAATTAATCTGGATCATATCCCCTTGCATTGTTCTCTATCATCATTGACATGATCTTTAGTTCATCATGTCCATTGCTTAGAAAATCATGTGGCCATAAATGAATGAATGGAATTACTAGAAACTATTGGAACTTCGGTTCACAACTATGTCTATGCACATAGGGCCCAGTCTAGTCCTGGAGAAGCACCCGAAATACTTATAAATGCGAGAGTATATGATCCATTGAGGTGTCTGACAATCGCCTAATTGAATGCAAGATTGATCTGGGTAATCACCACACTGTTATTGAATGATTGATTGATTGATTGAATCGTTATATGTGAAATGGCCAAATCTATTGTACATGTCATCGCTATTGAAGCCAATATGTCATTGTCCATTGGAATTCTATGGATTTAACATAAGATATATATTGTACATGCTACAAGTTATTGAATCCCGTCCATCGATAAATGATCTTACTGTAGTTCTACCCATTGATATTCGTTCTGTCCTACATGGAAATTGTCATGAGTTGCTACTGAGCCATCCTCGTACATGTTATAGCTTGGATTTGTCACTATCGTTATTGTCATGAGCATTGCATGATGGTATTGCCACTGTTAACATGTTAATTACGTAAAGCATGCCCACACCATGAGATGTAAATCCTACTGGGAGCTAGTGCGCTCACACCTGCTTTTCTTAATAATTTCAAGTAATGATTATGAAGAGCTTGAGAATGATGGGACTGAGGACGAGTGATGAGCCGCTCAACTGTATATTTAGCATGTCAGCCATTGAAGTATAGAGTTCATAGAGTCTGTAATAGTTAGGTTATTTTCCTTGATGTCTTATGTATTTGAGAAATAATATTGGTCCATGTTATTGGCTCTGATGATGTAAAGTTTTAAATTAGTTGAATGGAAATGAAATAAAGGTTATTTGGCTGGCAATCTTATTGTCTCACATCTTGTGTTATATTTAGTTGTTACTCTGAATTACTCAACTGTGATACTCACACTTGTATCGCTCACGCTCTCGACGTTTATTTTTCGCTGCTAAATGTCGGGGCGTGACAGTTGGTATCGAACCCTAGGCTTTCCCTTAAGTTCTAGGCAAACAGGAAATTGTTAGGCTTAGTCAAAAATTAAATCCCATGTGTCGACCTGTCAAAAATCAACGGTGAGATTGGGGTAGAAACACGGGCTAAGTCATCTAGTTACAATTAAGTTGTGATTAAGTTAATATCTGATCAACATAATATGGTTGTCTTGAAGGATTGCAATGGCCGCTGCACGTGAGAGAGATTTGCATAGGACAATCAACACAATGACCCGGGCTTTACTACAGGCCACTCAGGGTAGAGTTGAGACTCAAGGAGATCTCCACAGGAACTTCAGGAGTATGAACCCACCCAGGTTCGGAGGTAGCACTGACCCGGATGAGGCTGAGCATTGGCTCAAGGAAGTGGAGCGTGCATTCTGCGTAATGGGATGCATAGATGAGAACAAGGTTACTCTAGCTACTTATCAGCTAGAGAGAGAAGCACGTACCAGGTGGGAATCTATTGAAGCTACACTAGGAGATGCCCAGGCAACCTGGGAACAATTCAAGAAGCACTTCAACAACAAGTACTTCTCTGATAGAGTACAAGAACGGAAGGCGGCGGAATTTGCCAATCCAAAGCAACGGAGACTGTCTATAGCTGAGTACGAGGCCCAGTTCTCTAAACTATCTAATTATGCCCCACACTCGGTCCAAACCGAGCGGTTGAAGGCCAAGAAATTCATGAGCGATCTGAAGCCCCAGTACATCACACAACTGGGACCGATGGATTTCCAAACCTATCCGGAGATGGTAAGAAAAGCACTACTACTAGAGGACTCGCAAGCTATAGCGGAAAACATCAAGAAGAATATGATCAAGAAGAAACAGGGGATAATATCAAAAAGGCCACCTGCTGTGGTCGGAACAAAGAGTCTGATGGGCCAAGCTAGAAATTAACAAGTCAAGAAGTTCAGGGATGGAGGTTATCAACAAGCCCCAATTAACAAAGAGCCATGCAAGCATTGTGACAAAACTAGTCACAAGTCCGAGGACAACTGGAAGGCACTAGGAAGGTGCTTGCATTGCTGGAGCCAGAGTCACAAGATCTTTGTCTATCCGCGTATGATGAATCAGACACCGGTAAAACCTCAAGGAGGTGAAAAGCGCCAGGGTAGGCTACAGGCGGTTCAAGAACCAACTACATCCGAGGAAGGTGGTGTGGTTGAAGGTACACTTACTATTCTATCCCGTTCTGCATTTGTTCTATTTGATACGGGAGCTACTCATTCCTTCATATCCCAAACATTTGCTGATACCTTACCAGTAAAACCTATTCCCATGAAATCTGGAATAGTCGTGTCAACCCCTATTGGTTCTGGCACCAAACTTAGAAACCATTATCCATCTAGTGAGGTGTTGATTGAAACTCAAAATTTACCTACAAATTTAATATGCATTGACATGGAGGGTTACGATGTGATACTAGGAGCAGATTGGTTGACTGAACATGGAGCTAGTGTCAAATGTAAGAAAAGTCGGGTAACATTTAGTCAACATCCAAAGCTAGTATTCTCGGGAGATAGAAACCACAGGAAACTGTCCCACATTTCTGCGCTACAAGCCAAGAGGATGATGAGGAAAGGTTGTATAGCCTCTCTAGCTGTTGCTGTCACCACAAAGAAGGAAGTCAAGATTGAGGACATCCATATTGTCAGTGAGTACGCTGATGTATTCCCCGAAGACTTTCCAGGAATTCCTCTGGAGCAAGAGGTTGACTTTACCATTGAGTTGATCCCTGGAGCGGCACTAGTATCTAGGGCACCATATAAATGTCCCTCGTAGAACTGAAGTAATTAAAGGAGCAACTGATGGAAATACTGGAGAAAGGGTTCATTCGACCAAGCACATCACCATGGGGTGCACATGTTCTGTTTGTCAAGAAGAAGGATGGGTCAATGAGATTATGCATAGACTTTAGACAGCTGAACCAGTTAACAATCAAGAATAAATCTCCCTGCCAAGAATTGATGAATATTTGATCAACTGTCTAGAGCTAAATATTTCTCTAAGATAGATCTCAGATCCAAATGACTATTTTCTTATTAGAAAGATGATAGAGTTTTGTGTAAAGATTACAAAGTTATTCTGGAGAGAGTTTAGCCCCACAACATAGGTTAGTAGTAATAGATGTTTGTATCCCAAAATTTAAAAGAAAAGCCATCATAAATAATTATGCTATGATTAAGTGGTGGAATTTGAAAAGTAAAAATTTGGAAACATTTAAAAATCATCTAGTAAAAGAAAATATCTGGAATTTAGATCAAGAAGTTAATGTAATGTGGAATAATGTCACAAATTGTATAAAGAATGTAGCAAATCAACTCTTAGGTAAATCTAAAGGTAAAAGGAATATAGAAAGAGAAACTTGGTGGTGGAGTGAGGAAATTCAAAATACCATTAGAGCTAAAAGAGATTGTTTTAAAACTTGGCAAACAAATAAGAATAATCAAACTTTAGAAGCTTATAAAATAGCTAAAAAAAGGGCTAAAATAATAGTTAGTGAAGCTAAGTCCAAGGCGTTTGAAGAAATATTAATAAATTAGGAACTTGAGAGGGAGAAAAAGACATATTTAAACTTGCTAAATAAGAGAAAGGAAGAGTAGAGATCTAGATCATGTTCGTTGCATTAAGGATGAAGATCAAAAGGTTTTAGTTAAGGATCTAGAGGTAAAGAGAGATGGTATGACTATTTTCAGAAATTACTTAATGAAATTTTTAAGAAGTTTCTTTAGAAGAGAATCAAGAGTCAACAAAATTTGATAATATCAGTATTTCAGGCATATTAGATGTCAGAAGTGGGTGATGCTTTAAGAAAAATGAAATTAGGCAAGGCCTTAGGACCAGATGGCATACCTATTGAAGTGTGGAAAGGCTTAGGAGACATTGGTATTAAATGGTTAACTAAACTTTTCAATAAATTTTGAAGGAACGGAGAATGCCAGAAGAATGGAGGAAAAGTGTTGTAGTTCCTTTCTATAAAAACAAAGGGGATATTCAAAGCTGTAATAATTATCGTGGAATTAAGCTTATGAGTCACACTATGATGCTTTGGAAAGAGTAATCGAGAGTCGAGTGCGATGCATGACTAGTATATCAGAAAATCAATTTGGTTTTATGCCTAGTAGATGTACTACAAAAGCTATTTTTTATTGCGACAGTTAATGGAGAAGTATAGAGAGATGAGAAAAGATTTATATATGGTTTTTCTTGATTTGGAGAAGGCGTATTATCGCGTACCGAGAGACTTGATTTGGTGGGCACTAACAAAGAAGGGAGTCTCTCAAGGATATGTTGACTTGATTCAGGATATGTACGAGAGTGCTACTACTAGTGTGAGAACTATTGCTGGAGAGACTCGTGAATTTTGGTCACTATAGGCTTGAATCAAGGTTCTGCCCTAAGTCCATATCTATTTACTGTGGTTATAGATGAGGTGACAAAACATTTGCATGATAATATCCCTTGGTGTATGCTATTTGCTAATGATATTATCTTAATTGATGAGAGTTTTGATGGTTTAAATGTTAAGCTAGAAAGTTGGAGATAGGCTTTGGAGTCTAAAGTTTTAAATTAGTAGGAGTAAGTCTGAGTTTATGCACTGTAATTATAGTAATCAAAGGGTGCCTCAAGGAGATATGGTTCAAATTGATGGCCAAGATATTTCTAAGAGTAGTAGCTTTCGATACTTGGGATCTATCATCCAAGAGAATGGAGAGATTTATGACGATGTTGCACACCGGATTAAGGCAGGCTGGCTAAAATGGAGAAGTGCATCAGGAGTCCTCTACGATCGTCGTATACCAGTGAAACTTAAAGGAAAGTTTTATAGAACGGCAGTGAGGCCTGCTTTATTATATGGTACGAGTGTTGGGCAGTGCGAAAGGAACACGTTACAAATTATGTGTAGCAGAGATGAGGATGCTGTGGGGTTTTCATATATCATGTTTTTGATGATCACATTAACACCCTTGAACATTGATTTAATGCAAATTGATGTGCTAACTAACATGAAAACAAATGAAATGATTGAGTTAAACATTGCTAAATCATAAATGTATATCACTAACAATGTATTTGCATGTAGGTGCACCAAGCATGAAACATGGAGCATTGAAAAGATGGCATAAGCACAAAAATCTGTCAAAAAGGTGTATCTGTCGACAGATGAACTCTACATGTCAACAGATGCATACAGTCATTCCAAGACAGAACTCAGGTTTGCATCTCTGAGTGTATATGTCGACAGATGCAATGTACCTGTCGAAGATACACACAGAAACCCAGGACAGAGCTCAGGTTTTCAATTCCTGAGTGCATCTGTCGACAGATGCAAACTGCCTGTCGACAGATACACTCAGAAACTCATTTTCCTGAAACCCAGTTCTCAGCCTGAGTCTGCCTGTCGATAGATGCAAATGCACCTGTCGACAGCCGACGGAAACTTCAGATTTTGGGTTTCCAAATCCGGCCCCACTTGGGTGTTTCCTTCCTCCACGACCCCCACCTTTACCTAACACTATATAAGCATCCTTTTGGAGCCAATTTCGCAGAGAGCAGCCTCCCATCCAAGAGCCTCCAAGGGACCAAGAGGAAAAGCCCCAAATTGCTGCTCTGCTTCAACTTTCCGCCCAGATCGACGTGGAATCACCATCTATGCGGAGCTGAAGCCGGATCGTCATCAATTCAACCTTCTACATCGATCAATCTACATCCAATTGAAGTTTGAAGAGTGTTTGGACGATCCACGAGAAGAATTCCAACCGGATTTGTTCCCTAATTCCAATTCTTCTCCATTTCATAATTTCCATTCCATCGTGTGTGTGTGTGGTTGTGTTTCGAGCATCCCTTGTGCTTGATTCACGTATTTGTGGTTGTTCTGATCGTGGTTCATCAGACAACGTGTGTGTGGTTGAGTTGTAGTGTTGAACTCGCTCATAAGCAGTCGTTTCTGCGTGTGTGTGGACGGTGGATGTAGGATACACGAGTTGTGTACTCCGAACCACCTTAAATCATCGTGTTCTGTGGTTTGTTCGCGTTTTGCGATAGATGATTGGTAGGCACGGTGTTCATACGCACGTTTGATTTTCTGTTCTCACTTAAATCAACTCAAGCGGTCTCACACTTAATTGAATTTGAATCAAATTCATTAAGATCGCTGTAGCATCTAAAAGAAGCCATCGATAGTTTAAAATTGCCGTAATCTATTCAACCCCCCCTTCTAGATTACCGTATTGTGTACTTCCGCATAACTCTTCAGATGCTGAGATGGATGTGTGGTGAGACTAAGAAAGATAAGATTAGGATGAGCGTTTCCATGAGGATTTGGGGATAGCTCCAATTGATAGAAAAATGAGAGAAAATAGACTTAGGTGGTTTGGACACGTGTATCGTCGCCCTAACTCGGCGCCGGTTAAATGATGTGACCAAATTTTAGTGGATGCTAGTAAAAGAGCTAGGGGTAGGCCTAAAATGAGTTGGTGCGATGTTATTAAGAAGGATTTGGACTTCTTGAATTTAAACACGACTATAGCACTTGATAGAAATGTTTGGCGGAAAAGGATTCATGTAGCCGACCCCAAATAATGGGATAAGGCTCTGATGATGATGATGAGATCTCAGATCCGACTTTCATCAATTGAGGATTAAAGGATAAGATATACACAAGACAGCCTTCCAAAGAAGGTACGGGCATTATGAATTCATTGTTATGCCTTTTGGACTAACAAATGCTCCTGCAGTTTTCATGCAACTGATGAATAGTATCTATCGCCCCTACCTCGATAAATTTGTGGTGGTATTCATTGATGACATATTGATTAATTCCAAAACAAAAGAAGAGCATGAGGAACATTTAAGGATTGCATTGCAAATTCTAAGAGATAATAAATTGCACACCAAGCAGAGTAAATGTGAATTTTAGCTTGAGGAGGTATCCTTTTTGGGGTATGTGGTAACCAAGGATTGTATCACTATTGATCCATCAAAGGTAGAGGTAGTACTGAAGTGGGAAAGACCGGCAAGTGTCATGGAAATCAGAAACTTTCTGAGATTAGTAGGGTATTATAGAAGATTCATAAAGGATTTCTCAAAGATCGCAGTGCCATTAACCAAGCTGACCCGGAAGGAGAATCCATTTGTGTGGACCGATAAATGTGAACACAGCTTTAATAGCTTGAAGAAGTGTCTGACTTCTGCTCCTGTCCTCGCCTTACCCATTAAAGAGGGAGGATTTCAAATCTATTCAGATTCCTCTGGAACAGGTCTAGGATGTGTCCTAATGCAACAAAGAAGGGTAATAGCTATAACTCAAGACAATTGAAGACTCACAAAGTAACTTACCCTATACATGATCTGGAATTAGCAGTCGTAGTGTTTGCCTTGAAAATATGGAGGCACTACATTTATGGGGAATAATTTAAAGTCTTTTCTGACCACAAGAGCCTGAAATATTTATTCTCACAGAAGGAGCTCAACATGAGGTAGAGAAGGTGGTTAGAGTACCTCAAAGACTTTGACTTTTCCATTCAATACCACCCAGGAAAGGCCAATGTAGTGGCAGACGCTCTAAGTAGACAACCAGGAGCTATGCTAGCTAGTATGATGCTAGGCGAATGGAAGTTACTAGAATAGTTTGCAAGTTTGAATTTAGACATGGGAAAGAAGGAGAAACAAGTGATGATTTCTAATATCAAAATACAGTCTCATCTATTAACTGAAATCAAGGAAAAACAAGGGGAGGATCCCTTCTTAGTTGAGATTAGAGAGAAGCTAGAACAAAGACCAGATTTTTCTCTAGCAGCTGATGGGAGACTATTATTCTAGAGCAGAACATGTGTCCCTAACCATAGGGAACCCAAGAAGAAACTGTTAAATGAAGCTCATCAGTCAAAGTACACAATTCATCCTGGATCGATAAAGATGTACCAAGACTTGAAAATGTCTTATTGGTGGCTGAATATCAAAAGAGATGTCGCTGACCATGTGGCATATTGTTTGCCATGCATGAAAGTCAAGACTGAGCATTTCCGTATGGCCTGTGGATTGCTACCGTTAGAAATCTCAGAATGGAAATGGGATACCATCGGTATGGACTTTATGTTGGGTTACAATGTGTATGATGACATGTGGTTAAATATTTTTGATGATGAGTGAAGTGATAATTGATGTTGTCTTAATGTTGGAAACATGATAAACATGACAAAGACATGAGTGAAGTGATAATTGATGTTGTCTTAATGTTGGAAACATGATAAATATGAGAAAGACATGAATCAAATGATCAAGTAAAAAAAAATGCTCTTATGGTCACTTATGTATTCATTATATCTCACTTAGAATGTCTTTTAATGTAGGTGTGAATGTACACAAGACAAGCAACAAAATCCAAGTGCAAAAGAACAAGACAAGCTGCTGGAAGCACTTAAAAAGCAGTAGCTGCTGACAGATGAATAGTGTACCTGTTGACAGATGAATAGTGTACCTGTCGAAAGATGAATAGTGACCTGTTGACCGCTACACACAGGAAATCACTTCCCGAAAGTTCAGAGTTCTGGAAATTGGAAATCTGTCACTACCTGTCGACAGATGAACAGCGACCTGTCGACAGACGAAGAGAAACCTCAAATACGCGATTTGCATATGTTTCCTATATGGGTGTTTCCTTTTACCACAACTCTCCATACTTAAACACCCATATATATAGAACATAAAGAGGTATTTTCGCAGAAAGAAGCCACCATACCAAACCCTAATAAAAAACCAAGAGAAAGAGCTTCTCTCTGCTGCTATACTTCAACCCTCCGTCCAGGAAAAGGAAGATCTATCTTCAGAACGGATTTGAAGCTGGTTTGTCCATCTTTCAAACATCTCCATCAACTGATACCTGTCAAGACAAAGCTTGAAGTTCTTTCAGACGACCACCATGAAGAGTTCTTCATCAGGATATACTTCTACATCTCTGAACTCTTCTACTTCTACACCTTTCATATCTATGTGTGTGTGGTAGTGGTTCAAGCGTTCCTTGTGCTTGATCCACGTGTGGATTATTGTTCTGGTTGCATGTTTGCATCAGACAACATGTGTGTGGTGTGTTGGTCAGATCAAGGCTAGAGGATCTAATCTATTGTGGAATTGATCTAGCGTGTGTGTGTGTGGTTGAGCGGTTGTGCTCGTGTGTGTGTTGTACTCAGTTCATGAGTAGTGTGTCCTCACTGTGTGAGGGGTGGACGTAGGAGTCATGTGGTGTGATCTCCGAACCACCTAAAAAATCCCTTGTGTACTGTGATTTGACTTGTTGTTTGCATTGTGTTGCACTAGATGCATGCCTAGGGATTTCGTCTACACACTACTTGTTAATTTGTTCACACACATTATATCAGATCAAAGGGGTTTTAATTGAGTAGATCTTTTAATCCAAAGTAATTCTTAAATTGCTTAAGTTTCCGCTGCAATTCTATTCAACCCCCACCCCCCCTTCTAGCATTGCCATAACTGAATATCCGATCCTAACATTGGTATCAGAGCGGGTTTTCTGTTCATCGGTTGTGTTTTGGTAACCGCTCTGAGTCCTAACAATCTGTTGAGCGGGTTTAAATCTGATTCTGATCTGACTTGATTGATTGAACTGATTGATTGCCTTTTGATCTCACTCAATATTGTGTTGATTGGTCTAATCATCTGAAACATATTCAGAAATATGGCTAAGTTCTCAAGCTTATAAATAGACATATGATAATGAGTTTGATGACAAGGTTGATAAAATGCAGGTCTCCTCTATGAAAACATGCAAGTCTAGAAAGGGAACAGAAGAAAAATGCTACATGGCTCATGGAAACTCAAGAGGCTCTTCCCGTTCAGACGAATCTGAAGGATCACATATGTCAGAGAAGTCAAGAAACTCTCAAGAGTCAGGTAAATCCAATTCAGACCCATTTGATGCATCAATATCTAATTCTGATTCAGAGGATGATATATCCTATGATTAATTGATAGAATGCTATGAGCACTTGTCCAATCAATTTAAGAAGGTAAAAGCTTTAAACAAGAAGCTAAAAGAAAAATTGGAGAAGAATGAAATGATAATTGATAATACTCAAGCATTTTATGAAGAAAAGGAAAAATTGAAAATGGAGAATGAAAAATTGGAGAATGATGTCAGAAATTGTGGAAACAAGCTTTTAAATTGAAAGAAGATCATTGGAAGGTTGAATCTGAGATTTTGGATTTAAAAAATCAAAATGAAAAATTGATTGATCATAATGAAAATCTCAAATTTGATAATGATCAATTGAACAAACAAATCTCCAACATGGCTCATGATCATCAAATAAAAGAAAATTGCAACCAATTGGTTGAGGAAAACAATCATCTGAAAAAGAAAATTGAATGCTTGTATCATGACAGACCATTAAATGATGAATGCAACAATTATAAGAAGAAAATTGTTGACTTGGAAAATCAAGTTGTTCAAAGTGAAATTGAAAAGAACAAAATAAAAAATGGTCTGGATGTCATGACAAACCAACTTCAAACTTCTGAAGAAGAAATTGATGCATTGAAAGCTGAAAAAGAAAAATTGGCAAATGAACTTGAAGTGGTTAGTAAACAAAATCAAAATTTTGAAAAGAGGATTTCTGAATTGAATAAAACTGTTGAGGATTTAAGAACTGTCTTGTCTAAGTTTGTTCAAGGAACTAAGAACTTGGATAACCTTCTTGGAATGAAAGTCTATTTTCAAAATGAAGGTTTATGATTAATCCCTTGAACAAAAAGGATTTTGAAAACAAAACAAAGACTTCGTTTGTAAGTGTCTCTAAGAACAAGAATTTGGTTGCACCTAAAGAAAAATTTGTTCAGATTCATGTTCAGAAAAATGTTCAAAAACAAAATGAAAAATTGAACAAAAATGCTGCTAAAAGGAAGAATCATGTTTCAATTGAAGACCAGAAAAAGAAAATGAAAAAGGAAACAAGAGTCTACAAGGTCTCCACACCTCCTCCAGCAGCCCAGAATGTTTCAAGGAAATCTCCAACTCCACATCATGCCAAGAGATACCGAAGGGTACCACCTCCTTCTTCTCAACCCAAGGGTGATCAAAGGTACTCTAAAGGATCTCAGAAATTTCAGAAAATGCATTCAAACTATGGTAAGCTCCAGGTAATTGCTCAACCCATTTGTTTTAAATGCAATAGATCTGGTCATCTTGCTAAATACTGCTGGAAGAAAAATCCACACTCTCATAAATATGCTAAAACTGTCCAATGCTATACATGTCATAAACATGCCCATATCTCTAGGGATTGTTGGCATAAAAATGATCATCTTGTGCATGTTTCCAAGCCCCATGATCATAATTCCATTAATGAAAGAAATACATCTATTCCAAAAATAAAATCACTTTGGATTCTAAAATCAATGTTGAATTCTAATGTTGATGTCAATACAGGACACAAGCAAGTGTGGGTTCCAAAGCTAGCTTGATCAACAAGCTGAAATGTCTTGCAGCCATACAGTGTAAATAGATTCATGACATTAGCTGTGCAAGGCAAGAACTGATTGGAGAACAAAGGTAAAATTTTTGAAACTATGATTGAAGACTGTTCAGGTAAAATCTCTCTCTCACTTCAGTTTTGAACTGGAAGAATTGAAATAGATTTTTGACCTTATTTGAGCAATGAAAAATGTGCCTTAATGCTATCTCCTCATGACAATGCCTCTTAGCAATTGGAATCATGCTATGTCATCTTCTTTGCATAACTGTGCTGATGACCTCTTAAGCACAACATTTGCTTTGACCTCTTGGTATATCAAATGATGACATGTGGAAAAACAAGTTATGCTTGTTTGGAAACTATCATTATGCGTGAGTAAAAATACTCCGCCAAGTACCAAAAGTCATGTTATGTATAAGGCTAATTGTGTGCATGATATCGTGTGAATTGCTTGCTATTATTTTTATTCTATTCATGTGTTATGGGAGAGTAAATTTAAAAGTGCACAAAAATGTTTGCAAAATTCATTGAATATGATGTTTGTACTAATTCTATGCAAATTGATTGATATGCAAATGCTTGAATTGCTTGAATGTTAATTTCAATACCATGCTTACATTATGGGGGAGTAAGCCAAAAAGAGTTTTTGAGTGAGTTGTTTGAGGGACATTCTTTAACATCAATCTTGCCACATGTATCTCTTTAAAAGAATGAATGTTGGTGCTTTTATGTTTATGGATGTTCTTTTATGTGCAAATGCTTGGTATGTTTATGTATCTCATTGGTTGATTTGCTTGAATGATGAGTCATCACATGCACACACGATGGGGGAGAAAAAATCAGGATTGGTGAGTGAATTAATGAGAGAAAATCTCTAATCTCAGCCTTAAATCTAATTGGTCAAAGTCCCTGTCGACAGCCCCCAACAGCCTGTCAACAGATAAGCCTTACAGAACCCAGAAATTTCACCCTTTGTGCATCTGTCGACAACCACTTCTTCTGCTGTCGACAGCCAAGCACAGTTTCTATCTCCCCGAACTTCATATTTTCTGTCTATGTGTCTCTGTCGACAGCCAGCACCTCAGCTGTCGACAGCCCATACCTTGCGTGAACCCAGAACTTCACAACTGTCTACATCTGTCGACAGGCTCATGTTTGTTGTCGACAGATACTCACTTCATCCATAAATCTTCATCTTTTTTCATCCTTTCTTCTTGAGTATGTTTCCATTATTGATGCAAGGGAAGAATTGGGTATAACTATTCATTGCAAACTTTCATACTCACATAGTATCAAAGACATTGACTTAATCACAATGATTCTGATATAATATTTTGTGCTTGAGTCTAGGTTATGTCATCTAGAAAACATTGATTAAATCTAATGATTTTAACCTAACTCACTTGAATAACTCCCTTGTAGATAATCATTTTTCTCAAGTGGATTGATAAGTACGAAGGTTATTGAACTTTATGTGTTACATTGGCTTTTGACCTTAAATAACTTTTGACCATGATTTAAGAATTAACAACAAAAAGGAGAAAAGCTACCTATTTCTAAACTCAAAGTTCAAATAAAATGTATATGAAATGGGACAAAGGTAGAGCAATGATGAGCATCACCGAGTAACCGAGGACATGGGCATCACAAATGTCTATCTTTGCGTCAAAAAGTCCTTTCATTAACTCTGCATCATGGTATGATGGTCACTTACACTGAGTAACTGGGGGTACGGGCATCCCAAATGTCTACCTTCACGTCCAAAGGTAAAAGTGATCCTAATTACCACTTTTCCCACATTAACTTGACAAAGAAATAATTCAACGCAAGAAATAGAGTGTAGCCTCTATGTTTTTACATCAAAGGCAATGTGTTGTTTATTGTTAATCGCTCATGTAGACATTACTTTCAAGTACCAACTGAACATCACCCACAAAAGAACATGTTTTCCTACAATGGTTTTATTCAAAGGGGTTATCTTATTTTCAATGTTTTCGAACGATGTCTTCTAAATGGTACAACTTAAGATTCCTAGAGTATTATCTCTTAACCATTGTAGAATTTTTATGTGTCTTACTACTAGTGTTATGACATCTTGCAATGGGTATAAACTAGTTGTCAACCTTAAAATTCTACTTGAACACTCAAATCCTTCATAATTCCGTTCTGGGGTCAAGTAGTTCTTTGCTTCATCTCCTTCCTCTTCTATGAGTCATCAGTCTGTTAACTCTATCATCTCTTTCTCCTTCACTTTTGCTTTTGTTGTTTCATGCAATGGATGACTGGAAACACAGTTCTTTGCTTTATTCTTATCCATTTGTGCATGACTTGTCTTTTTGGATGTTGCCAAAAGGGGGAGAAACATCAATTGTGCATAAATTGGAAATTTTGCCATCATCAAAAAGGGAGAGAATGTTGGGTTACAATGTGTATGATGACATGTGCTTAAATGTTTTTGATGATGAGTGAAGTGATAATTGATGTTGTCTTAATGTTGGAAACATGATAAACATGACAAAGACATGAGTGAAGTGATAATGATGTTGTCTTAATGTTGGAAACATGATAAATATGAGAAAGACATGAATCAAATGATCAATTAAAAGAAAAATGCTCTTTTGGTCACTTATGTATTCATTATATCTCACTTAGAATGTCTTTTAATGTAGGTGTGAATGTACACAAGACAAGCAACAAAATCCAAGTGCAAAAGAACAAGACAAGCTGCTGGAAGCACTTACAAAGCAGTAGCTGTTGACAGATGAATAGTGTACCTATTGACAGATGAATAGTGTACCTATCGACGGATGAATAGTGACTTGTCGACAGCTACACACAGGAAATCACTTCCTGAAAGTGCAGAGTTTTGGAAATTGGAAATCTGTCACTACCTGTCGACAGACGAAGAGAAACCTCAAATACATGATTTGCATATGTTTCCTATATGGGTGTTTCCTTTTACCACAACTCTCCATACTTAAACACCCATATATATAGAAAATAAAGAGGTATTTTCGCATTAAGAAGCCACCATACCAAACCCTAATCAAAAACCAAGAGAAAGAGCTTCTCTCTGCTGCTCTGCTTCAACCCTCCGTCTACGAAAAGGAAGATCTATCTTCAGAACGGATTTGAAGCTAGTTTGTCCATCTTTCAGGCTTCTCCATCAACTGATACCTGTCAAGACAAAGCATGAAGTTCTTCCGGACGACCACCACGAAGAGTTCTTCATCAGGATATACTTCTACATCTCTGAACTCTTTTACTTCTACACATTTCATATCTTTGTGTGTGTGGTAGTGGTTCAAGCATTCCTTGTGCTTGATCCACGTGTGGATTATTGTTCTGGTTGCCTGTTTGCATCAGACAACGTGTGTGTGGTGTGTTGGTCAGATCAAGGCTGGAGGATCTGATCTATTGTGGAATTGATCTAGCGTGTGTGTGTGTGGTTGAGCCGTTGTGCTCGTGTGTGTGTTGTACTCAATTCATGAGTAGTGTGTCCACACTGTGTGAGGGGTGGACGTAGAGTCATGTGGTGTGATCTCCGAACCACCTAAAAAATCCCTTGTGCACTGTGATTTGACTTGTGGTTTGCATTGTGTTGCGCTAGATGCATGCCTAGGGATTTTGTCTACACACTACTTGTTAATTTGTTCACACACATTACATCTGATCAAAGGGGTTTTAATTGAGCAGATCTTTTAATCCAAAGTAATTCTTAAATTGCTTAAGTTTCCGCTGCAAATCTACTCAACCCCCCCTTCTAGCTTTGCCATAACCGAATATCCGATCCTAACACTTTATCATGGGATTGCCCAAGACTAGAGGTGGTATGGATGCAATTTGGGTAATAGTCGATCGATTGACCAAGTCAGCTCATTTCTTTCTGATTAAGAGCACATGGTCAGTAGATGTGTTGACTGCACTTATGTCAAAGAAGTAGTAAGATTGCATGGGGTTCCATCCACCATAATATCTGATCGGAACCCTAGATTCACTTTGCACTTCCGGAAAAGTTTACATGCAACACTGGGCACCAAATTGAACTTTAGCACTGCTTTTCATCCTCAGACGGATGGACAAACTGAAAGAACCAATCAAATAGTGGAGGACATGCTTTGTGCCCTTGTGCTTGATTTTAGGGGATGCTGGGATGACCAGTTGTATCTAATGGAGTTTTATACAACAATAGCTATCAGTCAAGTATAAAAATGGCAGAGTTTGAAGCCTTATATTGCAGGAGTTTTAGATCACCCCTTTGTTGGGAGGAGGTTGGAGAAAACCAATGGGTTGGACCCGACTTAGTCGAGGCGACGGTCAGAAAGGTTCAGATTGTCAGGGAACATCTAAACATAGCATAGTCAAGGCAGAAACGTTATGCAGACAAAAGGAGGAGAGAGATGGAATTCCAAGTTGGTGACCATGTTTTCTTGAAGGTCTCACCTTCAAGGGGAATTCAAAGATTTGGCATCAAGGGAAAGTTGAGTCCCAGATTTATCGGCCCTTTTGAAATTCTTGAAAGGGTTGGTCAGGTGGCTTATAGGCTTGCACTATCGCCACAATTAGATAATGTACACAACGTCTTCCACATATCCATGTTGAGGAAGTATCTGTTCAATGCTGACCATGTAATTAGCCATGATGACTTGGAGATTCGGGAATACCTAACCTATGAAGAGAAACCGATCAAGCTATTCGATCGGAAGTTACAATGACTCAAGAATCGTACCAACCTATGGTGAAGGTCGAGTGGAGTCGAGATGGAGTTACCAATGCTACTTAGGAGACGGAGAAAAGAATGAAGACAAATCACCTAGAACTATTCTTAGGTATGATACTATACCATTATGTATAAATTTTGGGACAAAATTTTCTTAAGTGGGGGAGGATGTAGCGCCCGAAAATTTAAATGATTTAAAATATAAGAAAATAGAAAATAAATAAAAATGTCGAGTAGAAATAGAATAAAAGTCATAACTGAAATCCTCACATGTGGAATTAACCATTTAAATATAATGGGTTATGACAATTCTAAATGGGCCAATGATCAAAACCCAATGGCAATAAACCCCAAAATTCGTAACCATAAATATGCAGAAAATAGGAAAGGGAAAATTAGGGTAAAATCATGGGTGATTGGCCATGGATGGCAATCAAAATCATGCCTAGCCATGATGGGAAGTTCCTAATGGCATTCATTCTTCAATTGGGAGAAGAATCCCTAAAGCAAGGAAGGGGCCAAGCCAAAACAGCAGCCACCTTTCCTAGTCTCTTTAGGGCATGGATTTAAACCCTAAACATATAAATAAACATCATAAAACTTGTTGGGAAGGCTTACCATCAAGTTGGGGTCGTGTGGAGGTGAGCTAGGGCACCAGAGGAGGAGGAGAACGGCCAAGAACCAAGCTTCTTCCCCGACTGTCTCTGTTGTGACCCTGTGCATCAACTTGTCTTAGATCTACACAAAGGTAGGTGATCTCGGGTTCAACCTAAACGTTGCACACACCAATGGATAGAGCATCGAGTCTAGTTTCATTTACATGTATTTTCCCTAATTTTCATGGAGTATGTGAGTCGTGTTAAGCGTTTTGCGAAAGTCATGCATGTGTAGGGCCTTTTTTGTTCATGTCATTTCTCACGCATCCCGAGGTCAATTATCATGCAACCAAAGCCATAGTTCTCTCCTACTCCCTATTCCCAACAAGTTTCGTGTTTACACTTTTGTCCCAAGAGCCCTAGATCAGGAGATATAAGTGTTACATGCATCATGTGTAGTTTTTCTGCGTTTTCAGGTCGAACCCTAAATCGCGACCCGTCCAGACGTCGCATTTTGCATGGCATGAATGTGACGTACCAGATTGTCGTGTTTATGGAAAAGGGAACTGAGTGTCCCGTCGTGATCCCGTCATGGACTTGACCGTACCGACATGTCAAACTGTGCGCTGCATGGTTTTCTGTGTCATGCATGAACGTGACGTAGTAGTACGTCGCGATTTAGACTATTTCCCGCCCAAGATTTTAGCCTGTTTTTATATTCGAAGTTTGAAATCGATTGCTGAATGCGACGGGTAGAACTGTCGCAATTCAACATCATCGCGACATATCGACTTGTCGCTTTATGAACGCGATAGGTGGAACCATCGCATTACTGTTTAGACAATGGATGTGGTAATCAATTCCCGACCGAAAAGGCGACGATCTATCCCATTGCGATTTTAATGTGATGGGTAGGTCTGTCACGATTTAACTATTTGTTATGGAGCCATGTTTTGACTGTGTATGGCCCTTTGAAGTGCGACGACTGAACCCGTCGTGATTTAAAGGCCAACCCGAGACTATTTTAATGAGTTGTTTAGTCTACTATATTCATGTCTTTATGTCATGTCATGTCATGTCATGTAGCATGTCAGTGGCCTAAACGTGATCAACCTACATGAAAACTATAAGAATATGAACATCTATTCTAATGTTAATGATTGATTGATTTCATCTATCATGTGATTGATATGTGCTATGTCCATATTCTGACTTGTCCATAACTGAAATGTGATATATGTTAAAAGTACAGCAACCATGTGATAGATTGAATTGCATATATGTCATGCATGTTGTTATAAGCTTTCCGTCTTGTTTCAAACCGATGCATTGTGGATTGAGACACGCTCTACACGTCACTTTGCACATATAGGCAGCCCTTTCTTGGGGGATTGGAAACTCATGGCCGGTCATTCCATATCGACAGTCTTGTGACCTTTCTCTTAAGACCTCCGTAAATCTTTGTACTCTGTGGATTCCCTCATGGAGACTGAGTTGGTTGTACCAATGAAGTACCCGGAAGTTAGAATGCACTTCTCTTCTTATCTTCTTCTCGTGAGAGTGATTTGATAACATTGAAACTAAGCCATTAAATATAAAGATTGAACTAATGATGTTAAGCCGTTATACTGCCGAAATTAATCTGGATCATGTCCCCTTTCATTGTTCTCTATCATCATTGACATGATCTTTAGTTCATCATTGTCCATTGCTTGGAAAATCATGTTGGCCATAAATGAATGAATGGAATTACTATAAACTATTGGAACTTCGGTTCACAACTATGCCTGTGCAAATAGGGCCCAGTCTGGTCCTTGGAGGAGCACCCGAAATACTTATAAATCACGAGAGTATATGATCCATTAAGGTGTCTGGCAATCATCTAATTGAATGGAAGATTGATCTGGGTAATCTCCACACTATTATTGAATGATTGATTGATTGATTGAACTGTTATATGTGAAATGGCCAAATCTATTGTACATGTCATTGCTATTGAAACCAATATGTCATTGTCCATTGGAATTCTTTGGAATTCAACTTGAGATATCTATTGTACATGCTACATGTTATTGAATCTCGTTCATCGATAAATGATTGTACTGTCGTTCTACCCATTGATATTCGTTCTGTCCTACATGGAAATTGTCATGAGTTTCTACTGAGCCATCCTTGTACATGTTATATCTTGGATTTGTCACTATCGTTATTGTCATGAGCATTGCATGATGGTATTGCCTCTATTAACATGTTAATTACGTAAAGCATGCCCACACCATGAGATGTAAATCCTACTGGGCACTAGTGCGCTCACACCTACTCTTCATAATATTTTCAGGTAATGATTATGAAGAGCTTGAGAATGATAGGACTGGGGACGAGTGATGAGCTACTCAAGTGTACCAGTCTATTTAGCATGTCAGCCATTGAAGTTTAGAGTTCATAGAGTCTTTAATAGTTAGGTTATTTTCTTTGACGTCTTATGTATTTGAGAAACAATATAGGGCCCTATTATTGGCTCTGATGATGTAAAGTTTTAAATTAGTTGAATGGAAATGAAATAAAGGTTATTTGGCTAGCAATCTTATTGTCTCACAGCTTGTGTTATATTTAGTTGTTACTCTGAATTACTCGATTGTGATACTCACACTTGTATCACTCACTGTCTCGACGTTTATTTTCTGCTGCTAAATGTCGGGGCGTGACAGTTGGTATCAGAGCCTAGGCTTTCCATTAAGTTCCAGGCAAATAGGAAATTGTTAGGTTTAATCAAAAACTAAACCCCATGTGTCGACCTATCAAAAATCAACGGTGAGATTGGGATAGAAACACGGGCTAAGTCATCTAGTTAGACTTAAGTTGTGATTAGGTTAATATATGATGAACGTAATATGGTTGTCTTGAAGGATTTCAATGGCCGCTGCACGTGAGAGAGTTTTGCAAAGGACAATTAACACACTGACTCGGGCATTACTACAGGCCACTCAGGGTAGAGCTGAGACTCAAGGAGATCTCCACAGGAACTTCAGGAGTATGAACCCACCCAGGTTCGGGGGTAGCACTGACCTAGATGAGGCTGAGCATTGGCTCAAGGAAGTAGAGCATACGTTCTGCGCAATGGGATGCATAGATGAGAACAAGGTTACTCTAGCTACTTATCAGCTAGAGAGAGAAGCACGTACTTGGTGGGAATCTCTTGAAGCTACACTAGGAGATGCCCAGGCAACCTGGGAACAGTTCAAGGAGCAATTCAACAACATGTACATCTCTGATAGAGTACAGGAACAGAAGGTGCCGAAATTCGCCAATCTGAAGCAACAGAGTCTGTCGGTAGCTGAGTACGAGGCCCAGTTCTCTAATTGGCTCGTTATGCCCCACACTTGGCCCAAACTGAGTGGTTGAATGCCAAGAGATTCATGAGCGGTCTAAGGCCCCAGTACATCACACAACTGGGACCGATGGATTTGCAAACCTATCTGGAGATGGTAAGAAAAGCGCTACTACTGGAGGACTCATTAGCTATAGCGGAAAACATCAAGAACAATATGATCAAGAAGGAACAGGGGACAATATCAAAAAGGCCACCTGCTGTGGTCGGAACAAAGAGGCCGATGGGCCAAGCTGGAAATCAACAAGTCAAGAAGTTCAGGGATGGAGGTTATCAACAAGCCCTCGTCAACAGAGAGCCATGCAAGCATTGTGATAAGACTAGTCACAAGTCCGAGGACTGCTGGAAGGCACTAGGAAGGTGCTTGCGTTGTAGGAGCCAGAGTCACAAGATCTCTGCCTATCCGCGTATGATGAATCAGACATTGGTAACACCTCAAGGAGGTGAAAAGCGCCAGGGTAGGCTACAAGCGGTTCAAGAACCAACTACATCTGAGGAAGGTGGTGTGGTTGAAGGTACACTTACTATTCTATCCCGTTTTGCATTTGTTCTATTTGATACGGGAGCTACTCATTCCTTCATATCCCAAACATTTGCTGATACCTTACCTATAAAACCCGTTCCCATGAAATCTAGAATAGTCGTGTCAACCCCTATTAGTCTTGGCACCAAACTTAGAAACCATTATTCATCTAGTGAGGTGTTGATTGAAACTCAAAATTTACCTACGAATTTAATATGCATGGACATGGAGGGTTATCATGTGATACTAGGAGCAAATTGGTTGACTGAACATGGAGCTAGTGTCAACTATAAGAAAAGCTAGTTAACATTTAGTCAACATCCAAAGCTAGTGTTCTCTGGAGATAGAAACCACAGGAAATTGTCCCTCATTTCTGCACTACAAGCCAAGAGGATGATGAGGAAAGGTTGTATAGCCTTTCTAGCTGCTGTTGTCACCACAAAGAAGGAAGTCAAGATTGAGGACATGTAGTAACCCGATTTTTCGAGAAATTTAAAATTTAAAAAAATTACATAATGTTAAAATCTCGATAATTGGAAAATCAAAGAAAAGAAAACTAATTAATTAGAAAATCAAAGAAAAGAGAAATAAATAAAACCCATCAAATGATCATAAGTAATGGGCTTTGTTAAATGGTCCCATTAGAAAGTAGTGGGCTAAAATAGAGGTGTTAAAAAGGGGAATAATAGAAAAATATCCAAAATTCATAACTAAAATATTACTTAAATCAAAAGAGGGAATTTAATGCATTTAAATAAGTGGTTTGAGTTGGATTTGGAATCCTAAACCTACCTCAATTGCTTGGCCACGAAATCCCCTCTCTCTCAATCCAGTTAGGAGATCTCTTGCTTTAAATGCGGAGAGGAAAATAGGAAACTCGGAATTAAATAGGAATTAGACTTAAACTAGGAAAGGGAAAGAGGAGAAGCTTAAACAATCTCCTAAACCTCTCGTGGCTGGCCCTAGCTCGTGCCAAGAGATTGTTGGACCAAGAATAATGGCCAAGAGGAGGAGAATTCGTGGAGAAGAGGGATCTCCCTCCCGAGTTCTTCATGTTCTTACCCTAGAGAAGAGAAATGACTAAAGGTAGGCATTCTCACGAGCATAAACCATGAAAATTTTTCTGTAGGATGTCTCATCTGTCAGGAAGAAAAGCCCTTTGGTTTCATATTTTCCATCGAGCAAATCTCTAGTTCTAAATTTTCAAAGTTTGGTGGACTTCATGACCCCGAACTCTCTTCTTAAATTCATATCTTCATGTATACTCGTCCTCATGCCATGAGATTTTTACTGTAAGGACTGACGAATGTTTGGCTTCTTTAGCCCCTCAAAGCCCTAAATTCCATCCACCATGTCATGCGAATTAAATCTTGCATCTAAACTATTTCCAGTATTCTATCCTCCATGTTTGATCTGATTAAACCATGTCAAAACCATGACTGTTTACCAATTCCTAATTACTGGGAATACTATTGCATGTCTGGATTCATTTGCAACGTGTTTCATGATTTTTCGTCACTTGTACAATTAGTTATATATTTTTGAATCCCTCTGTGTCAAGAAGGAAAACTCTTGGACTGCAATCCAAGACATGTCTGCTTCCTGTCAAACTCGAGCACAGACCACCAGAATGCGATGGCCTGATAGGTTATGTTCAGTGGTCTAGTTGTGACAGTGTGGAAATGGATTTATAAATAAATCATAAATCTTTTTTTTAATGTTCTATTTATCATGTTTTCTCATATTCTCATGGATGCATATTGCTAATCCAAGTCCCGTTGAATGTTACTTGAGCGAGGGTGACGTGAGATGAATTGGCAATTTTCATAGCGCAGGCGTGCCAGTCACCGAAGTGACAACCAAACGTTCTGCCTACGAGAGTCGAAGGACTTCATGTCTATTGTGCGCACCATTTGACTTCGTCAAACGATTGTGAAGATCGGGTCGGGACCAAGATCCCGTTGTTGCCTAAACGCAACGACATTAATTACATCTCTTTAAAAGAGAAAAACCTTGATTAATCGCCAGAATAGAAGGTCTTATGGCCTAAAATGGGACATCCGATAAAAGGTGCAGAATGAAACCACAAAATGTAGTTAAATTTGCAAGAGAGTTTGATGTGTGTGTGCTCTTCGTCTTTTAAAGGTCAATTTGCATGCTCATTTATTTGTTCTTTTATTTATTACACATTTTTTTTATTTGATAATGCAAGAAATTTGACATGCTTTGATTGTCCTTGTTCTTTTCATGGTTCAATCTCATTTGATCCTTATATGCTCGAACATCATCATGCACAACCCATTTGATTCGGCAAACAAAACGATTCGGCAGTCAAAACCATTCTACGGGGGCGATTCGGCAAGGATGATTCGGCAGCCTGACCCATTCTGCAGGGGGGCGAATTGGCAGCCAGACCCATTCTGCAGGGGCGATTCGGCAAGGGCGAATCGGCAGCCAGACCCATTCTGCAGGGGCAATTCAGCAAGGGCGATTCGGCAGCCAGGCCCATTCTGCAGGGGCGATTCGGTGAGGGCGAATCGGCAGCCAGAACCATTTTGTAGGGGCGATTCGGCAGCTAGAACCATTCTGCAGGGGCGATTCGACAGGGGCGAATCAACAGCCTTGCTCACAGACCAGAATGATTCGGCAGCCCTCACCGTGCGCAAAACATGTGGAAACGGAGGATTCAAAGGCCGGGTTGGAAGGAAATGGCATCCAAATCATGAAAGGGTTCTATTCAATTCCGGATGGGGCGTGGGAATTAGGTTATCCGGCCCTTTTGTCCAAGAAAGCTAAATCGCAGTGATTCTGCGGCCCTATTTGTGCACAGTTCTCGAAATCTGTGAGGAATCAGAACTGACGGTCGGGATGGCAACACCCACAACATGTATGGACACCATCCGTAAGCTCAGATCGGGCATGGATATGGATTATCCAACCCTTCATATTCAAAGCTAGCTGAAAAAGCGATTCGACAGCCCCTCCGGGATCCGGTTCTCAAAATTCAGAAATGAGATGAGCACCGAATCGGACTGACAGGCCATTTGACATATGAGGAATCCATCTATAGGATTGAATTGGGCATGGACATTGTTTATCCAACCCTTCATGTTCAAAACCATAAGAAACAGCGATTCGGCAGCCCTTCTGGGACACGGTTCTCAAAATCCAGAAATGATCTGAGCATCCATTCAGGCTAACGGGCTATTTAACATACAAGGAATCCATCCATAGGCTTGAACCAGGCATGGACATTGTTTATCCAACCCTTCATGTTCAAAACCATGCGAAACAGCGATTCGGCAGCACTTCGGAGACACGGTTCTCAAAATCCAGAATTGATCTGAGCATCCAGTCGGGCTGACAGGCTATTTAACACATAAGGAATCCATCTATAGGCTTGAACCGGGCATGGATATTGTTTATCCAACCCTTCATGTTAACAACCATGTGAAACAATGATTCAGCAGCCCTTCCGGGACACGGTTCTCAAAATCCAGAAATGATCTGAGCGTCCAGTCAGGCTGACGGGCTATTTAACACATAAGGAATCCATCTATAGACTTGAACCGGGCATGCATATTGTTTATCCAACCCTTCATGTTCAAAACCATGTGAATCAGGGATTCGGCAGCCCTTCCGGTGTCCGGTTCTCACAATACGTGCAGGGTTCGGGCGTCCAGTCAGAAACACAGATCATCGGGCATGAAATGACGCCTTTCATAAACTTGAACAGGGCCCAGATATTAATTACCTGACCTTTAGTGTTCAAAGTCTCATGAAATGGCGATTCGGTAGGATTTGAGACAGTGAAACAGGGGCAGAGAGAAATGAGCAGCAAATGGGGTGTTTGGCCCTTTAAAGCTGAGATGATGAGAGAGAGAGAGAGAGCTATGCATAACAACAAACCCTCCCCTCATGCACCTTTAAAGAAAAACAAAAGGGAGAGGAGATGCATCACATGTGCAAACAACACTTCGGTCTTATGCAAATATGAATAAATAGGGGGAAGGGAACATTCAAACCACTTTTACACATTCACATGCCCATCAAAACCGATGCCACAAAAGAAAGAGTGGGAAAAAAGGGTTCTCTTCACTGTTGAGATGAGATGTTACATAGAAAAGGTAAGAGAAAATAAAGAAAACAAAGAATGGGGGACTGCCGTAGCAGTCCTCTCTCCCTCCTCCTCTCTTCTGCTCACCCCTCTTCTCCTTTTCCTTTCTTTTACTTTTTTTCCCTTAGGAGAAACGCAGTCACACCCAGCCAAGAAGAGTTTGCTGCCTCCTCAAGCTCCTTCCTCTTGTCTCTTCAGCCTTTTCTTCCCTTTTCCTTGCTTCTTCCTGCCCTCTTCCGGCAGTCACCCAGCAGCAGCAGCAGCCCTCTTCTCTTGCTTGCCAACAGCCTCCAGGAAGAAGAGGAATCCCCCCTCCTTCTCCCTTCTCCCAGCCAGCCACCAAGGGAAGGAAGAAGCCTCTTCTCCCCCTCTCCCTCTTCTTCACGTAAGCCAAAAAAACTAAAAAAAGGTTCCCCCACCTTCCTGTACGCAGCAGCCAAAATAGGAGCCCAGAACCTTCCTTTTTGCAGCCTTTTGTTTTAGTGGGGAGGTGTGGAGGTAGCTTAAAGTTACCTCCTTGCATGGGGCATATTGGGCTATTGGGTGATGGGCTCCCTTGGGCCTATTTAAGAGGTGTTTTTTTTAGTGGGTCTTTAAGGGGTCTTTTCTCTTGGGGGAGTTGGGCCATTGTATGCAAGCCCATTGCACTTTTTTAGGTGCCCACAAATGCCCCCCACCCGCAGGTGGTGCGAGAGGAGGTAAGCAGTGCCTGTGGGTGCAATTTAACAGACTTGCCTTTCCACAGCCGGATATGGGCCGGTCTCATTAATGTGGCAAGTATCCGACTCATTGGTGCTTTACTGACCTTGTACCATTGGCTGGAGGGTTTAGCAAGTCGTCATCTCTTCAAGCGCAGCAGATCCCCTTGCAATTCTATCGAGGGTTCACTTTCGGGTGAACCAGCAAAGTCGAATCGGCGGGGGTTCACTTTTGTGAAAGTTTGTCAGTCAGCATGCTGACAATGCAGCCCCAGGTGGCTATTATCTCATCTCTTTCTTTCTATTCCTTTGGATGTTCATTTACTTTAATGCTCTGTTGGATAGAGCCAGGTGATGTCGCCCAAACAGCTACTTCTTTTAGCTTGGAACCCAAACCTCGGGTGCTTCCCCTAGTTGAGACAGTGCCAGTGACGGTGTCGATGTCTCCTCCTATCCCAGAAACAGCAGTGTCTGGAGACGTATTTGTTCTTTCTCAAACAGCAGGATTTTCAAGCTTGGCTGGAGGGCCTTTTTCCCTAGCAGCCAGCCCTCAACGAGGTGAAAGCGAACTACTTTTACATCATGGGTTACTCTTCATCTCTTTATCATTGACTTTTCTTTCTCTTTCAGCCGATGCTGCCATTCCGAATCCTTCCACCATAAGCAAATGCGTGGCCACGAAGTCTGTAGTTCGGAGGGCCAAGCGGCCTTCACGAACCGTTCGTGTGAGCTTTCATCTCGCCGCCAGACTAGCCATTATGAGGATCCGTAGAGGTGGCCGAGAACCCTCATCTGAAGGCCCCAAACATTCGATAACCGTTTCTTCGGGCAGCTCTTCGAGTTCTCATGCTTTCTGCTCTTCGGGCACCGATCCCCGGGTCGGAGGAGATCACGAGGAGACAGCTAAGGAAAAGATAGCAGTCCTAGAAGGCATCGAGGAGATGGCTAAGGAAAAGATGCTGCCTCCTCAAGCTCCTTCCTCTTGTCTCTTCAGCCTTTTCTTCCCTTTTCCTTGCTTCTTCCTGCCCTCTTCTTGCAGTCACCCAGTAGCAGCAGCAGCCCTCTTCTCTTGCTAGCCAACAGCCTCTAGGAAGAAGAGGAATCCCCCCTCCTTCTCCCTTCTCCCAGCCAGCCACCAAGGGAAGGAAGAAGCCTCTTCTCCCCCTCTCCCTCTTCTTCACGTAAGCCAAAAAAACCAAAAAAAAGTTCCCCCCACCTTCCTGTACGCAGCAGCCAAAAGAGGAGCCCAGAACCTTCCATTCTGCAGCCTTTTATTTTAGTGGGGAGGTGTGGAGGTAGCTTAAAGTTACCTCCTTGCATGGGGCATATTGGGCTATTAGGTGATGGGCTCCCTTGGGCCTATTTAAGAAGTGTTTTTTTTAGTGGGTCTTTAAGGGGTCTTTTCTCTTGGGGGAGTTGGGCCATTGTATGCAAGCCCATTGCACTTTTTTAGGTGCCCACAGACAGTCTGCCAGTCGCGTCCTGAACGCGATAGGCATCACCGTCGCGATCGCTCTACCTGGCCTGACCGACTCGTCGTGACCCATACATGCCCCTATCGCTATCTGACTACTTGTCATGACCGACCCGTCGCGATCTATCTAAACACCTGTCACGATCTATCATGTACCCGTTGCGAGCCTTACTGGGCTGCGTCGCGTTCACAAGATTTTGCAAAAAAAACCCTGATTTGAAATGCTCTAATTGTCTATTGTGCTTATACCCTTTAATCCCAGTTATACCCGTAGTAATTTCACTTAATATACATTGAACATTTCTATGTGATTTAAAATACATAAACACGACTAATTTCCATCTATGATTTCATGTCTCATGCACACACTTTGAAACCTTCCAAATATGGCCTAATTGGCGTGAACATGTTACATAATATATCAGGTAATTTATGTAATTAAATTGCCTCATGCTTAATTTCTACATGTGTATGTTTTCCCGCGATGTTTTGGAACACCTATCTTGACGCTCCACTGTTCTAGAACTCCTCTAGAACGTCGAGCACTTGTTTCTATATTTACACACTCTCTTGACTTGGACGAACTCTCCGTCGGATATTCCTTCTGCCAGACTAGTGAGTCTTGTTCAAGACCTCCGTAAGTCTTCTCTGTCCATGGGTTCCCACATGGTCGACGAGCCGGTTGTACCCTAACACCTATGATACCCCTTAGGGATCGATATGATCCAAACGACTATTAGAAGCTCTCTCTTATCTTGAATCACGCTAGACCTCTGGACCTGTGCTTAACATGGCCAGTGGTAGGGTCGTGAGTTCCACCTGACTGCCAACACCGAGTGCGCGTGTTGTGCAACTGTTACTATCACCTATTTACTCGACATGTTACGTGCAATGTCCACTAGCTCTCATCTATCCTCTCCTCGCTCATCTATTCACATTCACACTGCTATCTCGTCTATTCATCTAGTGCTCACATCTAATTCTTGGTACTCTATATTGGCCATTGACTGATAGATTAAAGATAAACAATATAATCAATGCCAGCGTAATGGGGCCCGATCTGGTCCTGGGGAGATCGCCCGAAAGTGCCATTTGCCCATGGGAGTTAAATGATCAGGATGTCGGCATTACATCCAAGTGCCATACTATCTAGATTAATCTAATGACAATCAAAAGTGCTATATTCTCTCGTTGTCTGTTGACAAGAAAAGTGCTATGCTAAACTCGTTGTGCTATTGCTATACTTTGTGCTATTGTGCTATGGCCATCTTACTATTCGCGCTCTAATTGACGTTCGTGCTATATTTGGAATGTTGTGCTATTTTGTTCACATGCTATCCTGCTATCTTTTACTTGACTCTCTCGCTCTATCATTAGTTACTCTGCCTCTTAACACATTACTCATTTAAAGCCTACTTGACTATTGAGATTTAAGTCCTACTGGGCGTTATCGCTCACCCTGCATTATTTGTCGTTGTGTTCTCAGGTGAGACCGAGGATGAACTATACACTCAAGAGGACGGGAACGACCAGGAGTGACGTCACGAGTGCCCTAGTGTCCTAGTACTATGATAGAGTCCTAGTTTAGTCCTTGGCTTTATTTCAATGCAATTGGGCCCAATAGATTGGCTCTGATATTAGTGGTTGTAACTAGACATTTGAAAGATTATTAATGAATTAATTTGTTTTAGTATTTATTCTTGTTCAATGGTTTGATGTCTAGTCCTTGCTCTATACCCGTTTACTTGCAACTGCCTCGCGTTCCGATATTCCGTGTCGGGGCGTGACAGTTTTGTGGTATTAGCGCCTAGGTTATTCTTAAGTATAGGATGATCTAGGTTAACCTGCCTCGATTAGAGTCAATTATCCTACCTATGTGAGAGGTGGTTAGAGCCAAGGGTAACTAGCTAAAATAAACTCACGCACGCATAAATTAAATCTCACATCGATATCATGACAATAAATATTCTTTTGTAGGAACTAAGCAATCAAGATGACTAATGAACGTGCTCAAATGAGGGGCATGCAACAAACCAACCAAGAGTTAAACTTCAGAAGTCTGAACCCGCCTAGGTTCAGTGGATCCACGGATCCAGATGAAGCCGAACACTGGCTGAAAGAAACGAAAAGGATTTTCCGTGTCATGCAATGCGTAGCGGGAGATAAGCTGTTGCTAGCCACTTTTCAACTAAAGAAGGACGCCCGCGCTTGGTGGGAGTCAGTGGAAGTGACCAAGGAGGACGGTCAATTCACCTGGACCGAATTCAAGGAAGCTTTCAACTCCAAATACTTCTCCGAGTGTGTCCAAGAAAGGAAGGCTGCGGAATTCGCCGCTCTGATATAGAGGAGCCTGACTGTGGCTGAATACGAGGCCCAATTCTCTAGGTTGGCAAGGTATGCGGCACACCTGGTAGCTACTGAAAGAATGAAGGCTAAGTGCTTCCTCAATGGTCTTAAGCCACAATACATCACCCAACTGGCACCTCTCGACATCCAGACCTACGCCGAGATGGTAGAGAAAGCTCAGCTATTGGAAGATGCTACAGACTTCACCGACCGTATAAAAGGGAAGTTCGTGAAAAAGGAAATGACCTTGGGTCAATCATCTGCTAAACCTAACAATGGCAAGAAGTGTCCCTTCAACATCACGAAGGGATTTAGCCAAGAAAGGAAACCGAAGATCTTTGTACCCAACACTACAGCCAAGAGCAACTGCAAGCATTGTGAAAAGCCAAGTCACACCACTGATGAGTGCTGGAGGAAAGTCGGTGCGTGTCTGCGCTGCGAAAGTCGCGAGCACCGCATCCCCGAGTGCCCGCTACTGAAAGAGAATGAGAGGCGCCCTAATGCGCCTAAGAAACAGGGCCGACTGCAAGTCCTGCATGATGAGGAACCTGCTATGGAAGGTGGCGTGGTAGAAGGTACCCTTCAAGTTTTCTCATTATCAGTATTTGTTT
Organism: Colocasia esculenta; assembly: GCA_014218235.1. Lineage (NCBI taxonomy): Eukaryota > Viridiplantae > Streptophyta > Magnoliopsida > Alismatales > Araceae > Colocasia > Colocasia esculenta. The sequence goes on from CM024754.1 coordinate 166,749,965, forward strand.
TATTTGATACTGGAGCCACTCATTCATTTATATCTCAAAACTTTGCTGATACTGCGAATGCTAAACCTATATCCATGGGTTGTGAGTTCTCTGTCACAACGCCACTAGGGGAAAAGGAGAAATTGAACAAATACTTTCCCTCTGCCGATGTAATGATCGGAAACCATAACCTAAAAGCCAACCTGGTGTGTATGCCCATGGAAGGCTATGATGTAATTTTGGGAGCCGACTGGTTGTCCGCATATGGGGCAAGTGTCGACTGTAAGAAAGGGAAGGTTATCTTTAGTGACTTTCCTAAATTGGCATTCTCTGGGATTAGACATAAGAGACAGATGTCTCTAGTCTTCGCCATAAAAGCCCACAACATGATGAGGAAAGGTTGTATTGCTTTCCTAGCAGCCGTAGTTGTGGAAAAGAAGGGTGCTAAGATAGAAGACATTCACATAGTTTAGGATTACCCCGATGTGTTTCTGGAAGATCTGCCAGGAATTCCCCCTGAACGTGATGTCAACTTTGCCATCGAATTAATTCCTGGAGCCGCCCTGGTATCGCGTCAACCGTACCAGATGTCACCTACTGAGCTAAAAGAATTGAAGGCGCAACTGATGGAGCTTCTAATAAAAGGGTTCATCAGACCAGGTACTTCCCCATGGGGAGCACCCATGCTATTTGTCAAGAAGAAGGATGGATCGATGAGGCTCTACATCAACTATCGACAACTCAATCAACTCACCATCAAGAACAAGTACCCACTGCCTAGGGTCGATGAACTGTTCGACCAAATATCTGGAGCTCAATATTTCTCCAAGATCGACCATCGATCTGGCTATCATGAAATGAGGATCAAGGATGACGATATCTTCAAAACAGCTTTCAGGAGCAGGTATGGACACTATGAATTCGTCGTTATGCCTTTTGGTCTAACCAATGCTCCTACAGCCTTCATGCAACTCATGAATAGTATATATCGGCCATACCTCGACAAGTTCGTAGTCATCTTTATCGATGACATCCTCATATTGGGTTTTCATTCTAATGTTTATAATAACATGTTTTTTGATGATGAACAATCTTAATTGAGGTTTGATACATGACAAATAACTTGATGCAATATTTAGTCTTTCATGTATTCATAATATCTCACTATACATGTTTGATCATGTAGGTATGAAGGCATACAGTCAAGCTATCACAAAACAAGAGAAATAGATCAAAAGCACTAAAATCTGTCACCTGTTGACAGAATCCAAGGTTCCTGTCGACAGATGTGAATAGGCAGAAAACACCAAGTTCAGGAAACAACCATCTGTCGACAGATGCCCAGTCGGCTGTCGATAGATGCACTCAGAAAACTGCCAACCGAAATCCCAGACTTCTATGTTTGTGCAAAACTGTTGCTATTTGTCGACAGATGATCAAGGCTTGTCGACAGACGTAGAGAATCTTCAGATACGGAAACTTTCCAAGTTACCAAAGATGGTGGTTCCAACTCCCACGTCTCTCCATAAGTAAACACCACTATATAAGCAACTATTTGAAGCAAATCTTGTACATAAGTAGCCACCACCAAAACCCTAAAGCAAGTTCAAGACCAAGAGGTATTGTTGCTGCTCTGCTTCAACCTGCTGCTCAGAGATAGAAAGATCCATTGATCCAGCAGTACTGAAGATAGAACGTCGTGGATTCAAGCTTCTCCATCGATCTGAATCCATCAAGACGAAGTTTGAACTCCATCCAGATGTTCCAAGAAGAGTTCTCAATCAGGATTCATCCCTTCCACTCAGAACTCTTTCTACTTTCTTTCTTCTATCATATGTGTGTGTGTGGGTGTGTCTCAAGCAGCCCTTGTGCTTGATTCACGTGTGTGTGTTGTTCTGATCGTGGGTGCACATCAGATAACACGTGTGTGTGAGTTGTAGTCATCGAACTAGCTCGTAAGCAGTTTGCTCTGCGTGTGTGTGTGGACCGTGGACGTAGGATACACAAGTTGTGAACTCCGAACCACGTAAATCTTCGTGTCTTGTGGTTTGAATATTTCTACGTTAGATGGTTGATAGGCACGTTGTCTCTACACACGTTAGATAGATTGCTCTTTCATCTACACATCACCAACACACATCTAAGTCTTACTTTGATTCTATTGAAAATTTAGAAAGTTTGTGTTGTGACTAAAAGGGTTGTATAAAATTTTAATAGACAGTAATCTATTCAACCCCCCCCCCCTTCTAGATTACCATATAGGGAATTCCGCAACCCTTCAATTGGTATCAAAGCCAAGTTTCTCTGATTTACTGTTTTACTTGTTTGATCTTACGATCAGGAGATTGACGGTCTAATGGAATCTAACAAGGGGTACATGGCCGAGGGACACTAAGTGACCAAGCCACCCTTCTTTGATGGCACTGACTATCCATATTGGAAAAATCGTATGCAGGTGTTTCTGAGAGCACAAAATTACGAATTGTGGAAAATAGTTAGAAAAGGAGCATACTCCCTACCTCAGGACGAAGATACTTGGACCAAGGACCAGATCGCAAAGGGGACACTCAATTGGAGTGCCCTCAACATGATGCAGTGCACGGTCCACCCCAAGGAATACTCAAGAGTCTCCACGTGCACCTTAGCAAAAGAGATGTGGGACAAACTTGAGTTGATCTACGAAGGTACATCTCAGGTAAGAGAATCCAAGGTAAGTATGTTGGTTGCAGAATATGAAGTGTTTAAAATGAATAATGATGAAACCATCTCTGACATGTTTGCAAGATTCATGCTTATAATAAATGGTCTAAAGGGTCTTAAGAAAGAATACTCAGAGAGTGATATGGTGAGGAAGATACTTCGGTCTCTTAAAGCCACTGTCATTGAGGATTCTAAAGATCTCTCTATAATGAAAGTGGATGAATTGATTGGTTCACTAATGACCTATGAACTCAATGTTAAAAGAAAGGAAACTGAAGAGAACCCAAGAAAGTCTATTGCCTTAAAAGCATCCAAGAAAAATTCTTCAGGTTCCAAAAAGGATGCTCAACAGGAAAGCAATGAGTCTGAAACCTCTAGTGATAGTGAGAATGATGAGATGGCCATGCTCACTAGACAGTTCAAAAAATTTCTGAAATTTAAAAGGAGAGGTTCAGGTAACTCTAAAACTTTCCAATAGAAAGATTTCTCAAATAGATTTGATTCCGCTAACAATAAATCTGATGTTGTTTGTTATGAGTGCAAGAAGCAAAGGCACATGAGAGGAGAGTGCCCCGAGCTCAAGAAAAGACTGAAGAAAGACAAATTCACCATCAAGAAAGCCAAGGCAATGATGGCCACTTGGAGTGATGAAGACGAAGATGAAAACAGACAAGCTACCTCGGGAGATGATGAAGTTCAATGTCTCATGGGACGAAGTGATGACTCCAACGAGGTAAACTCTTCCTTTGAAACTTATTCTGTTAATGAATGCGAAGCAGCTTACACTGTCTTATTTGAAAAATTCTATGAATTTAAGTCTGAAAATAAAGCACTCAAGAAGAAAAACAATTCCCTTGTTCATGAAACTAACAATAATGAACAGATTCAATCCTTGAATAAGGAAAATGAAATGATGAAAATTGATGAACAAACACACAGTGAGGAAATGGATAGCATGAAACTTAAACTCCAAGAAGTTCAAAAGGAAAAAGATGATCTAATGAACTCCTTGAGTCTCTTCAAAGTAAGCATGAAAAGCTAAAGGAAAAATTGTAAAGAGCTGAAAAAGAGATAAAAGGAAAATCTGAAGCCCTTACTACCATGGTAAAGGGAAAACAGAATCTAGATGCAATTTTAGGATCCAATGTTTTTGTTGCAAGGCATGGGATAGGGTATCAACCAGTAACACAAAAAGAAATTGGCAAAAATCTGGTAACCTCTTTCATTGATCCTAGCCCATGCTCAAGCAAACAAAACCCTTAAAGAACTGAAAAAATCAAACCAAGGGTAAGAAACATGAACCTAAAGTCACTAAGTTTGTTGCAAGTCAAAGTAAAGAATTTGCCACAGGCCCCAAATAGGGCTGTCGACAGGACAAACTTCAAGCTCCCAAAGCTAGACTAACAAGGCAACAAAAAGGAAAAATGCCTATGCATGCTTCAAAGAACATCAAGCCCACTGTTGTCAATAAACCATCATCATGCAATATCTGTAAAAAGATTGGGCACAATGAAAAACAATGCTGGAACAATCCAAATAAACAAAAATTCAAACAAGTTTGGATTCCGAAGCATTTACTTTTTGGCATGAATGATACATTGGCACCCAAAGTAATTTGGGTACCAAAACCTCTTGTCTAATCCACATGTGCAGGAATGCCTAGCAGCCCACAATCAAAACAAATGGCACTTGGATAGCGGCTGCTCGAGGCACATGATGGGTGACAAAGGAAAATTCTGTATGCTCGTGGAAAAAGACGGAGGTCAGGTCATTTTCAGAGGCAACAATAAATGCCAGATTATCGGCTCAGGTAAGGTTGGTAAGTATGCCTCTAACTCAATAGACAATGTATTACTAGTTGATGGCCTTCATCATAATTTGCTTAGCATAAGTCAATTGTGTGATAAGGGTCATAAAATTGTCTTTGAATCTAATTCATGTCAAATTCTTGATAAGGAAACGGGAAGTCTGAAATTTTCTGGAAAAAGAATAAACAACATCTATATGGTTGATTTAGATGATCCAGAAAATGATAATTTGTGTCTTGTAGCAAACAAACAGGATAAGCTTACATTGTGGCATCGTAGGCTTGGTCATGCAAGTTATAATGTGTTGCACAAGATCATGAGGCTCAAACTGGTAAGTGGACTTCCTGAAATCCCATTCAAGGAAAATGAAAATTTCTGTGATGCATATGCACAGGGAAAACAAACCCGGAAATCCTTCAAATCAACAGCACTGGTGAGTACTTCTAAATCTTATGAACTGTTGCACATGGACCTATTTGGACCTACGAGAACACTAAGTCTCAATGGCAAATGATATGGTTTTGTCATTGTAAATGATTTTTCTAGGTTCACTTGGGTGAAATTTCTGGCTCACAAGAATGAAGCAATGAAAGTATTTGAAGAATTTTTTAATAAGATTGAGCATGGAAATGTCAACAAAATATGCTCCATCCGCACTGATCATGGGGGAGAGTTTGACAACAACTCCTTTTCTAATTTCTGCAGGAACCAAGGGATAAAACACTTGTTCTCCTCCCCAAGAACTCCAGAGTAAAATGGGGTTGTGGAGAGAAAGAACAGAACTTTGGTGGAGATGGCTCGCACCCTTCTGGTTGAAAGTCAACTTGCAAGGACGTTTTGGGCAGAAGCGGTGAACACATCCTACTACATACTCAATAGAGCCATGGTAAGACCTGTCATAAAGAAAACCCCCTACGAACTCCTAAAAGGTAAGAAACCCAGTATTGGGTATTTCATAGTTTTTGGCTCAAAAGTATTCATACATAACAATGATAAAGTTGATTTGGATAAGTTTGAAGACAAAACACATAGAAATTCGTCATCATTTCTTGAGAGATGAGGTAGCCAACAAAACCTTAGAGATTAGCTTCATACCCACTGACAAACAATTGGCTGACATCTTTACCAAACCTCTAGCTGAAGATAGATTCACCACACTGAGAAGAGAATTGGGCTTGTGCAAACTGCAATGAAACTCATCCATATACTAAGCATATGTCCCTTGTGTGCACCAACTATGAGGTATATCAAATGGTGATTTGTGGAAGAACAAGTTTTGCTTGTTTGGAAACTTTCATTATGCGTGAGAAAAGATTCTCCGCCACGTATCCATAGTTATGTTGCATGAAAGGGTCATGTACTTTCTATAAGGAATTAGTTTCTTTACATTTTTGCCCATTCTCTATCTTTTTGAAAGATTGAATATCTTCATGGTCTGTCTTCCTACATACTCTGGTGTGTTTATTCGATTGGTCCAGTTGTGCAAGTGTGTCTTGATTTTCTTAACTGTTTGTGTACACATGAGCACACACTATGGGGGAGCTAGTTCAGGTTAGATGGTTGTCATCGTGAAGGAAATCACTCATCCTTTGTGTACCTTCAATTTCCTCACATGCTATGGTCATTTCATTCTTCATTCTAACCTTAACTGGCTTTGCACAGGCATCTGTCGACAGTCCTCATTCACTCTGTCAACAGATCAGGCCCCACAGAACATAGATTCTGCACTCTGTGTGCATCTGTCGATAGACGAAACTCCATCTGTCGACAGATATGCACATGTTCTGTTATCCCTGATTGCCAATCTTCTGTCTGTGTGCATCTGTCGACAGACGAAATTTCATCTGTCGACAGACCACCACAGTTTCTGACATCCCTGATCGGGCAACACTCTGTCTGTGTGTAGCTGTCGACAGGCTTTTTCTAGCTATCGACAGACACCCTCAATCAAGGAAATTCATGCTTATTTCATCACACACTTCTTGAGCAGGTTCATGTCTTTCAAGTAAGGTGTCTATTGGGTGACTATGCATGTTTGACTCCGTCATATTCACATGATATAATGTTATTCCCTAAACCACCATGATTTTGACATACTACTCATGAATGAGTCTAGGTTATATCATTCTGAAAACATTGAACTATCTTAGAGGATAAACACCTAACTCTCTTGAATAATTTCCTTGTACGCAAACACTATTCTCAAGTAACTTGAAAAGTCTTATCGTCATTGAACTTTATGTCTAATATTGACTGCTAATCATATACATTCCTTGATCTGGAATTTTAATCTAAAATGGAGAAAAGCTACCTATTCTGAAAAACAACAAAACTTAGACAAAAGTCAATCTACAATTGGGTAAAAGGTAGAGCAATGATGTGTATTGCTGAGTAACCGGGGAGATGGGCATCACAAATGTCTGCCCTCACGTCAAAAAGCTATCTCATCAACTCTATACAATGGTATGATGGACACTTCCACTGTGTAACTGGGGGTACGGACACTTGTCATGTCTATCCTCACGTCAAAAGGTGTGCAGTTCTCTTAATTACCCCTTCTCCCATTGCATTCATTCATTGCAAATAAAGAAGAACTGAAATAGAGTGAAGCCTCCACTGTGTCTCAAATCACAGGGTCATTGGTGTTTATGGTTATCAAGAAATTTAGACGTTCATTTCAATCATCATTTGATTATCATAAACTAGGGACAGTGTTGTTATACAATGTTCTTAATCAAACAAGGGTAATGGTGTCTTTTCTCAATGTCCGTAAGATGTTCTCTTAATGCTCTAACTTGAAACTCCTTGAGTATTATGTTTAAACCATTTAGGTCAATGGGATGGCTTTCATATCCGTGCATATGATAGGTTCCAATGTGTGTTCACCTACTTTACACCTTATATATACATCGTGTATACTCTGCTCAGAAGTTCCTCTTCAAAATCCAAACAAACAACTGTCTGGCGCATTTTCTGAAGGCACCTGTCGACAGCCCCCAGGGTGTCTGTCGACAGCCGGCGCGAGCCCAAATTTGGGAAGTCCAACGGGCAAGCCGTTTGGGGCTGATTTGGTGGGACCCTTGCCTTTTAAACTTCCTTCCAATCTCTTCAAAAGGCAACCCCGGTTCTTTCTCCTCCTCCACCACCAAATCACCCTCCTTTCCTCCTCAAACCACCTCCCTCCCTTCTCTGGACGAGAAACCCTACCCCCTTCCTCCTTGCTCTTTCTCTCCTGTTCTACTATCTACATTACTCATCCCCTTCATACAACTTGTTCCTGTCGTCTTCATGTCTTCCAGGGCTAAGAAGATGATGTCTCGTCATCGTCCCGCCTCCTCTCACACTGGTGAAGACTCTCGAGCTCCTGATGAGCGCCGGACGAAGCATCGGGATGATCGTCTCCCCGAGCTCGTCATCCCACCCCGTCTGAAACTCAAAAGGGTGAAGGGCACTTTCACAATGTTTGTCCCACCTCGGTATGTGGATTTCCCTTCTCTGGCCGACCTCTTCCTGAATCTCCAATCCCTGTTCGACATCCAGGGCTAGACGATTCTTCTATATGCTCATACGGCCTACTCTCCCACTGCCGTTACTGAGTTCTTCAACAATCTCAGCCTCTCCGACAAGGGGGACTTCTACACCTCGGTAAAGGGCACTACCTTCAAACTCACTGCCAATCTATTTAGCACTGCCCTTCAAATTCCTAACACTGGGGCTGAAATTCTAGCATATCACCCAGATGCTTCTATCTACTATCCTTTAATCACCCTCCAACCCTATGATGGCACAAAGAAGATTGCTAAACTCAATGCCAATTCATTCCCTCCTCTGAACCACATGATCCATCATATTTTCACCACCCTCATTGCACCTAAGCACGACAGTCGTGAACTAGTCACTGATGTTCACAAATCACTGTTCACTTTTTTCCTAAACTGTGAACCCATAAACTTATCTGCCTTGATGCTTGGCCTCATCAGGCAATGCTAATATAATGCCAGAAGATCCATGCCATTTGCTTGCCCACTCACTTCTCTCATGCAATTCATTGGCATCCCTATTCCAGACAGTGAGTGTGTCTCGCTTAACTCCCGCAACAGCTTCGATCTCACTGCTGCACATCGCATGGGGTATAAGATGGTTGATGGAGTGGTCACCAGGGAACTAAAAGGTAAGGCACCAGCTGCTGCCATGGATGAAGACACTGAAGAAGATGAAGCTCCTAGTGATGAAGACGATGCTGATGAAGACTCCCAGTCTGCACCTCTTGATGTGCCGGGAGATGTTGCTAGTAATGCTGCTGCTGAGCCCTCGCTCCGTGATCTGATTGCCCAGCTCCAGCTTCAGCCAACAACTGGATTCAACACGCTCAATGCACGTATGGACATGATGGATACGAGCATTGCAGCACTTGACACTTGCCTGGATAACATCTCTACTGAGCTTCATGACAACCGTCAGGCTCCTGCACCGCCTGCCGATGATGCTGCTTAGTTAGTTTATGTGTCTAGGAGTGGGTCAAGTCCTATTATCTTATTTCCGTCTGAGTCTTGTCTTGTCTTGTGTCATGTTGCTGTTATTTGATGATCATGTCATTTCCTTCCCTTTCATGTCTCTTCAGTCCACTCTTTGTCCTGTGTATGCTTCATATCATATTAATGAATTCACAGTTCGCTGTTGTCTACATGTGTGACTGTTGTGCGTACTTTTCGATGTTGTCAAAAGGGGGAGAACCTCAATTGTGCACTAATTGAATATTTTTGTCATCATCAAAAAGGGGGAGAATGTTGGGTTTTCATTCTAATGTTTATAATAACATGTTTTTTGATGATGAACAATCTTAATTGAGGTTTGATACATGACTAATAACTTGATGCAATATTTGGTCTTTCATGTATTCATAATATCTCACTATACATGTTTGATCATGTAGGTATGAAGGCATACAGTCAAGCTATCACAAAACAAGAGAAACAGATCAAAAGAACTGAAATCTGTCACCTGTCGACAGACTCCAAGGTGCCTGTCGACAGATGTGAACAGGCAGAAAACACCAAGTTCAGGAAACAACCATCTGTCGACAGATGCCCAGTCGGCTGTCGACAGATGCACTCAGAAAACTGCCAACCGAAATCCCAGACTTCTCTGTTTGTGCAAAACTGTTGCTATCTGTTGACAGATGATCAAGGCCTGTCGACAGACGTAGAGAATCTTCAGATACGGAAACTTTCCAAGTTACCAAAGATGGTGGTTCCAACTCTCACGTCTCTCCATAAGTAAACACCACTATATAAGCAACTATTTGAAGCAAATCTCGTACAGAAGCAGCCACCACCAAAACCCTAAAGCAAGTCCAAGACCAAGAGGTATTGTTGCTGCTCTGCTTCAACCTGCTGTTCAGAGATAGAATGATCCATTGATCCAGTAGTACTGAAGATAGAACATCGTGGATTCAAGCTTCTCCATCGATCTGAAGCCATCAAGATGAAGTTTGAACTCCATCCAGATGTTCCCAAGAAGAGTTCTCAATCAGGATTCATCCCTTCCACTCAGAACTCTTTCTACTTTCTTTCTTCTATCATATGTGTGTGTGGGTGTGTCTCAAGCAGCCCTTGTGCTTGATTCACGTGTGTGTGTGTTCTGATCGTGGGTGCACATCAGATAACACGTGTGTGTGTGAGTTGTAGTCACCGAACTAGCTCGTAAGCAGTTTGCTCTGCGTGTGTGTGTGGACCGTGGACGTAGGATACACAAGTGTGTACTCCAAACCACATAAATCTTCGTGTCTTGTGGTTTGAACATTTCTACGTTAGATGGTTGATAGGCACGTTGTCTCTACACACGTTAGATAGATTGCTCTTTCATCTACACATCACCAACACACATCTAAGTCTTACTTTGATTCTATTGCAAATTCAGAAAGTCTGTGTTGTGACTAAAAGGGTTGTATAAAATTTTAATAGACAGTAATCTATTCAACCCCCCCTTCTAGATTACCATATAGGGAATTCCGCAACCCTTCACCTCATATATTCCAAGACAAAAGAGGAGCATGAAGAACATCTGAAGATAGCACTACAAGTCTTGCGAGACAACAAGCTGTACGCAAAATTAAGCAAGTGTGACTTCTGGCTCGAAGAAGTGTCCTTCTTGGGCCATGTCATCTCTAAGGACGACATCTCAGTTAATCCCTCCAAAGTCGAAGTTGTACTCAATTGGGAGAGACCAACCAATGTCACGAAAATTCGAAGCTTCTTAGGACTGGCTGGCTACTACAGGCAGTTCATAAAGGACTTCTCAAAGATCGCCGTCCCTCTCACGCGTCTGACACGAAAGGAGAACCCCTACTCCTGGAGTAAAGAGTGTGAGAAGTGTTTTCAAACTCTCAAGGATTGTCTTACATCAGCACCTGTTCTCGCTTTGCCAATAGAGGGAGAAGGTTTCTCTGTCTACACCAATGCCTTGGAAATTGGGCTAGGTTGTGTACTCAGGCAAAAGGAGAAGGTCATTGCCTATTCTTCGAGACAACTAAAGACACATGAAGTCAACTACCCTGTACATGATCTCGAGCTGGCTGCTGTGGTCTTCACCTTGAAGATCTGGAGACATTATCTATATGGAGAGCGATTCACTGTCTACTCAGATCATAAAAGCTTGAAGTACCTATTCTCCCAGAAGGAACTCAATATGAGACAGAGAAGATGGCTAGAATACCGGAAGGATTTTGACTTCAACATCCAATACCATCCAGGCAAATGAAATGTCGTGGCTGATGCTCTTAGTAGAAAGTCAATGGCGTCTGTCTCAAGTCTAGTCCTTGGCGAGATGCAACTACTAGAACAATTCGCAAGGTTAGACTTAAATATTGAACATAGAGATGATCGAGTCTTGGTTGCCAATATCAAGATTCAATCTGATCTGCTAGAGGAGATCAAAGCTCAACAAGACGATGATCCATTCTTAGTTCGCGTCAAAGAAACTATAACTGAAAGACCGGACTTTGCAATGACTGAAGACGGAAGGCTTGTCTTTCAAGGAAGGACATGTGTTCCCGACAATGAAGAACTAAAGAGAAGACTAATGGATGAAGCTCACAAGACAAAGTATACTATTCATCCAAGAGGTACCAAAATGTATCAAGATATGAAAAGAATGTTTTGGTGGCTGAACATGAAAAGAGAGGTAGCTGAACATGCCGCTCACTGCCTTACTTGCCAACAAGTAAAAGCGGAACACCTAGGCCCTGCTGGTATACTCAGACCGCTAGATATTCCGGAATGGAAATGGGAAAGCATTGGCATGGATTTCATCATAGGGTTACCAAGACTCGTGGTGGACTCGATGCAATATGGGTCATTGTTGACCAGCTAACCAAATCTGCCCACTTCCTAGCCATAGAAAGTAAGTGGTCAGTGGAGGTACTAGCTGCCTTATATATCAAGGAGATTGTAAGACTACATGGCATTCCATCATCTATTGTTTCGGATCGAGATCCGAGATTTACATCTCATTTTTTGAAAGGACTGCAAGGTGCATTGGGTACTAAACTCAACTTTAGTACCGCGTTCCATCCACAAACTGATGGGCAAACTAAAAGAACCAACCAGATAGTGGAAGACATGTTTAGAGCTTGCACTATAGACTTCCAAGGATATTGGAACGAACATCTATCTCTTATTGAGTTCGCCTATAACAACAGTTACCAGGCAAGTATCAAGATGGCACTGTTCGAAGCACTCTACAGAAGGAATTGTAGATCTCTTGCATGCTGGAATGAGGTTGGAGAACAGCAATGGCTAGGCCCAGACATGGTGCAACGTACCCAAAGGACATACAAGTGATTAGAGGCCGACTTAAGACTGCCCAGTCCAGACAAAAGAGCTATGTTGACAAAAGAAGGCGGGACTTAGAATTTCAAGTCGGTGATCATGTGTTCTTAAAGGTGTCACCTACACGTGGCATCCAAAGATTTGGAGTGAAAGAAAGCTCAGTCCAGATTCATTGGTCCTTTTGAAGTACTCGAAAGGATTGGTGAGGTTGCATACCGACAAGCATTGCCACCGGATCTCACATGTGTACACAATGTGTTCCATGTCTCCATGCTCAGGAAGTATGTCTATGACCTACCCACATCATTCGCCACGAGAAGTTGGTGCTGAACAAAGATGTGACGTACGAAGAGAAGCCAGTCAAAATACTGGAACGAAAGGTTCAACAGCTCAGGAACCGTCCCACCCACGTGGTTAAAGTCTTATGGAATAACCGCAGAGTGGAAGAAGCCACATGGGAACCGGAAGGAGTCATCAGACGGAATTACCCCGATCTTTTCGATAAGACAATTCCTCCCTTATGATCATATGAATTTGGGGACCAAATTCTTTTTAAGAGGGGGAGGATGTAGTAACCCGATTTTTCGAGAAATTTATTTTTTTAAAAAAAAATTACATAATATCAAAATCTTGATAATTGGAAAAACAAATAAAAGAAAACTAATTAATTAGAAAATCAAAGAAAAGAGAAATAAATAAAACCCATCAAATGAACATAAGTAATGGGCTTTGTTAAATGGGCCTATTAGAAAGTAGTGGGCTAAAATAGAGATTTTAAAAAGGGGAATAATATAAAAATATCCAAAATTCATAACTAAAATATTACTTAAATCAAAAGAGGGTATTTAATGCATTTAAATAAGTGGTTTGAGTTGGATTTGGAATCCTAAACCTACCTCAATTACTTGGCCATGAAATCCTCTCTCAATCTACCCAATTAGGAGATCTCTTGCTTTAAATGGGGAGAGGAAAATAGGAAACTTGGAATTAAATAGGAATTAGACTTAAACTAGGAAAGGGAAAGAGGAGAAGCTTAAATACTCTCCTAAACCTCTCGTGGCCGGCCCTAGCTCGTGCCAAGAGGTTGCTGGACTAAGAATAAAGGCCAATAGGAGGAGAATTCGTGGAGAAGAGGGATCTCCCAAGTTCTTTTCCGAGTTCTTCAAGTTCTTTCCCTAGAGAAGAGAAATGACTAAAGGTAGGCATTCTCACGAGTATAAACCATGAAAATATTTCTGTTGGATGTCTCGTCTGTCAGGAAGAAAAGCCCTTTGGTTTCATATTTTTCCATCAAGCAAATCTCTAGTTCTAAATTTTCAAAGTTCGGTGAACTTCATGACCCCGAACCCTCTTCTTAAATTCATATCTTCATGTATACTTGTCCTCATGCCATGAGGTTTTTACTATAAGGACTGACGGATGTTAGGCTTCTTTAGCCCCTGAAAGCTCTAAATTCCATCCACCATGTCTTACGAATTAAATCTTGCATCTCAATTGTTTCCAATATTCTATCCTCCATGTTTGATCTGATTAAACCATGTCAAAACCATGACTGTTTACCAATTCCTAATTACTAGGAATACTATTGCATGTCTGGATTCGTTTGCAACTTGTTTCATGATTTTCCGTCACTTGTACAATTAGTTCTATATTTTTGAATCCCTCTGTGTCAAGAAGGAAAACTCTTGGACAGCAATCCAAGACATGTCTGCTTCCTATCGGACTCGGGCACAGACCACCAGAATGCGATGGACCGATAGGCCGCGTTCAGTGATCTGGTTGCGATAGTCTGCCAGTCACGTCCTGAACACGATAGGCATCGCCGTCGCGAACGCTATGACTGGCCTGACCGACTCGTCGCGACCCATACATGCCCCTGTCACGATCTGACTAGCTGTCATGACTGACCCGTCGTGATCCATCTAAACACCTGTCGCGATCTACCCTATACCCGCCGCGAGCTTTACTGGGCTGCGTCGCTTTCACAGAATTTTGTAGAAAAACCCCTGATTTGAAATGCTCTAATTGTCTATTGTGCTTATACCCTTTAAACCCAGTTATACTCGCAGTAATTTCACTTAATATACATTGAACATTTCTATGTGATTTAAAATACATACACACGACTAATTTCCATCTATGATTTCATGTCTCATGCACACACTTTGAAACCATCCAAATATGGCCTAATGGTGTGAACTATTACATAATATAATATTACATAATATATCAGGTAATTTATGTAATTAAATTGCCTCATGCTTAATTTCTACATGTGTACGTTTTCTCGTAATGTTTTGGAACACCTATCTTGACGCTCCACTGTTCTAGAACTCCTCTAGAACGTCGAGCACTTGTTTCTATAAATACACACTCTCTTGACTTGGACGAACTCTCCGTCGGATATTCCTTCTGCCAGACTAGTGAGTCTTGTTCAAGACCTCCGTAAGTCTCCTCTGTCCATGGGTTCCCACATGGTCGATGAGCCGGTTGGACCCTAACACCTATGATACCCCTTTAGGTATCGATATGATCCAAATGGCTATTAGAAGCTCGCTCTTATCTTGAATCACACCGGACCTCTGGACCTATGCTTAACATGGCCAGTGGTAGGGTCGTGAATTCCACCTGACTGCCAACATCGAGTGCGCATGTTGTGCAACTGTTACGATCGCCTGTTTACTCGACATGTTACGTGCAATGTCCACTAGCTCTCTTCTATACTCTCCTCGCTCATCTATTCACATTCACTCTGCTATCTCGTCTATTCATCTAGTGCTCACATCTAATTCTTGGTACTCTATATTGGCCATTGACTGATTGTCTAAAGATAAACAATATAACCAATGCCAGCGCAATGGGGTCCGATCTGGTCCTTAGGAGAGCACCCAAAAGTGCCATTTACCCATGGGAGTTAAATGATCTGGATGTCGGCATTACATCCAAGTGCCATACTATCTAGATTAATCTAATGACAATCAAAAGTGCTATATTCTCTCGTTGTCTATTGACAACAAAAGTGTTATGCTATACTCGTTGTGCTATTGCTATACTTTGTGCTATTGTGCTATGGCCATCTTACTATTCGTGCTCTAATTGACGTTCATGCTATATTTGGAATGTTGTGCTATTTCGTTCACATGCTATCCTGCTATCTTTTACTTGACTCTCTCGCTCTATCATTAGTTACTCTGCCTCTTAACACATTAATCATTTAAAGCCTGCTTGACTATTGAGATTTAAGTCCTACTGGGCGTTATCGCTCACCCTACGTTATTTGTCGTTGTGTTCTCAGGTGAGACCGAGGATGAACTATACACTCAAGAGGACGGGAACGACCAGGAGTGACGTCATGAGTGCCCTAGTGTCCTAGTACTATGATAGAGTCCTAGTTTAGTCCTTTGCTTTATTTCAATGTAATTGGGCCGTATAGATTGGCTCTGATATTAGTGGTTGTAACTAGATATTTGAAAGATTATTAATGATTGAATTTGTTTTAGTATTTATTCTTGTTCAATAGTTTGATGTCTAGTCCTCGCTCTATACCTGTTTACTTGCAACTGCCTCGCGTTCCGATATTCAGCGTCGGGGCGTGACAGGACATCCATATTGTCTGCGAGTACACTGATGTATTCCCCAAAGACTTTCCAGGAATTCCTCTGGAGCAAGAGGTCGACTTTACCATTGAGTTGATCCCTGGAGCGGCACCAGCATCTAGGGCACCTTATAGAATGTCCCCCGTAGAACTGAAGGAATTAAAGGAGCAACTGATGGAACTATTGGAGAAAGGGTTCATTCGACCAAGCACATCACCATGGGGTGCACCTATTCTCTTTGTCAAGAAGAAGGATGGGTCAATGAGATTATGCATAGACTATAGACAGCTGAACTAGTTAACACTCAAGAACAAATATCACCTGCCATGAATTGATGAATTATTTGATAAACTGTGCTAAATATTTCTCTAAGATAGATCTCAGATCCGGCTATCATCAATTGAATAATAAAGGAGAAGTTATATATAAGACAGCCTTCCGAAGCAGGTACAAGCATTATGAATTCATTGTTATGCCTTTTGGACTAACAATTGCTTCTGCAATTTTCATGCAGCTGATGAATAGTATCTATCTCCCCTACCTCGATAAATTTGTGGTCGTATTCATTGATGACATATTGATTTATTCCAAAACAAAAGAAGAGCATGAGGAACATTTGAGGATTGCATTGCAAATTCTGAGAGATAATAAATTGTACGCCATGCTGAGTAAGTATGAATTTTGGCTTAAGGAGGTATCCTTTTTGGGGCATGTGGTAACCAAAGATGGTATCGCTATTGATCCATCAAAGGTAGAGGCAGCATTGAAGTGGGAAAGACCGACAAGAGTCATGGAAATCAGAAGCTTTCTGAGATTAGCAGGGTATTATAGAAGATTCATAAAGGATTTCTCAAAGATCGCAGTGCCATTAACCAAGCTTACCCAGAAGGAGAATCCATTTGTGTGGACTGATAAATGTGAAGAGAGCTTTAATAGCTTGAAGAAGTGTCTGACTTCTACTCCTGTCCTCACCTTACCCACTGAAGAGGGAGGATTTGAAATCTATTCAGATGCCTCTGGAACAGGTCTAGGATGTGTCCTAATGCAACAAGGAAGGGTAATATCATATGCCTCAAGACAATTGAAGACTCACAAAATAAATTATCCTGTATATGACCTTTAATTAGAAGTCGTAGTGTTTGCATTGAAAATATGGAGACACTACATTTATGGGGAACAATTTAAAGTCTTTTCTGACCACAAGAGCCTGAAATATTTATTCTCACAGAAGGAGCTCAACATGAGGCAGAGAAGATGGTTACAGTACCTCAAAGACTTTGACTTTTCCATTCAATACCACCCAGGAAAGGCCAATGTAGTGGCGGACACTCTAAGTAGACAACCAGAAGCTATGCTAGCTAGTATGATGCTAGGAGAATGGAAGTTACTAGAACAATTTGCAAGTTTGAATTTAGACATGGGAAAGAAGGAGAAACAAGTGATGATTTTTGTAGAGGTATTCTTTAGTCCCACATTGAAAGATAGTGAGAACAAGTGTGTGCTTATCAGTAAGAGCCTCACCTCTTCTCCCAAGAGGGCTCTTTTAAAGGACAAAACCCCAAGCATGGGGACAATGCCTCTTGGGAGGCACACTTAAATCACGTCTCTTCATTGGCGCCGTCTGTGGGAACGAATGAGAGGCCATGCGTCCTACCCGAGTGTCTCATCTTCATGAGACCCGCACACCCTTATCCTCACTGAGGGGCTGTGTAGAGGTATTCTTTAGTCCCACATTGAAAGATAGTGAGAACAAGTGTGTGCTTATCAGTAAGAGCCTCACCTCTTATCCTAAGAGGGCCCTTTTAAAGGACAAAACCCCAAGCATGGGAACAATACCTCTTGGGAGGCACACTTATATCACGTCTCTTCAATTTCTAATATCAAAATACAGTCCGAACTATTAACTGAAATCAAGGAAAAACAAGGGGAGGATCCCTTCTTAGTTGAGATTAGAGAGAAGCTAGAACTAAGACCAGATTTTTCTCTAGCAGCTGATGGGAGACTATTATTCCAAGGCAGAACATGTGTCCCTGACCATGGGGAACTCAAGAAGAAACTATTAAATGAAGCTCATCAGTCAAAGTACACAATTCATCCTAGATCGACAAAGATGTACCAAGACTTGAAAAAGTCTTATTGGTGGCCGAATATGAAGAGAGATGTGGCCGACCATGTGGCATATTGTTTGACATGCATGAAAGTCAAGACTCAGCATTTCCGTATGGCCAGTGGATTGCTACCATTAGAAATCCTAGAATTTAAGTGGGATAGCATTGGTATGGACTTTATCATGGGATTGCCCATGACTAGAGGTGGTATGGATGCAATTTGGGTAATAGTCGATCGATTGACCAAGTCAGCTCATTTCTTGCCGATTAAGAGCACATGGTCAGTAGATGTGTTGGCTGCACTTTATGTCAAAGAAGTAGTAAGATTGCATGGGGTTCCATTCACCATAATATCTGATCGGGACCCTAGATTCACTTCGCACTTCTGGAAAGGTTTATAAGCAGCACTGGGCACCAAATTGAGCTTTAGCACTACGTTTCATCCTCAGACGGATTGACAAACTGAAAGAAAAAATCAAATAGTGGAGAACATGCTTTGTGCCCTTGTGCTTGATTTTAGGGGACACTGGGATGACCAGTTTTATCTAATGGAGTTTGCATACAACAATAGCTATCAGCCAAGTATCAAAATGGCACCGTTTGAACCCTTATATGGCAGGAGTTGTAGATCACCCCTTTGTTGGGAGGAGGTTGGAGAAAACCAATGGGTTGGACCTGACTTAGTCGAGGCGATTGTTAGAAAGGTTCAGATTGTCAGGGAATGTCTAAAGATAGCACAGTCAAGGCAGAAAAGTTATGCAAACAAAAGGAGGAGAGAGCTAGAATTCCAAGTTGGTGACCATATTTTCTTGAAGGTCTCACCTTCAAGGGGAATTCAAAGATTTGACATCAAGGGAAAGTTGAGTCCTTGATTTATCGGTCCTTTTGAAATTCTTGAAAGGGTTGGTCAGGTGGCTTATAGACTTGCACTACCGCCACAATTAGCTAATGTATACAACGTCTTCCACATATCCATGTTGAGGAAGTATATGTTCAACTCTGACCATGTAATTAGCCATGAGGACTTGGAGATTCGGGAAGACCTGACCTATGAAGAGAAACCGATCAAGCTATTGGATCGGAAGTTACAACGACTCAGGAATCGTACCATACCTATGGTGAAGGTCCAGTGGAGTCGAGATGGAGTTACCAATGCTACTTAGGAGACGGAGGAAAGAATGAAGACAGATCACCCAGAACCATTCTCAGGCATGATACTATACCGTTATGTATAAATTTGGGGACGAAATTTTCTTAAGTGGGGGAGGATGTAGCACCCCAGAAATTTAAATGATTTAAAATATAAAAAATAGCAAATAAATAAAAATGTTGAGTAGAAATAAAATAAAAGTCATAATTAAAATCCTCACATGTGGAATTAACAATTTAAATATATTGGGTTAAGACAATTCTAAATGGGCTAAAGATCAAAACCCAATGGCAATAAACCCAAAAAATCGTAACCATAAATATGCAGAAAATAGGAAAGGGCAAATTAGGGTTAAATCATGGGTGATTAGCCATGGATGGCAATCAAAATCGTGCCTAGCCATGATGGGAAGTTTCTAATGGCATTCCTTCTTCAATTGGGAGAAGAATCCCTAAAGCAAGGAAGGGGCCAAGCCAAAACCGCAGCCACCTTTCCTAATCTCTTTAGGACATATAAATAAACATCATAAGACTTGTTGGGAAGGCTTACCATCAAGTTGGAGTCATGTGGAGGTGAGCTAGGCCACCAGAGGAGGAGAACGGCCAAGAATCAAGCTTTTTCTCCCACTGTCTCTGCTGCAACCCTGTGCATCAACTTGTCTTAGATCTACACAAAGGTAGGTGATCTCGGGCTCAACCTAAATGTTGCACACAACAATGTATAGAGCATCGAGTCTAGTTTCATTTACATGTATTTTCCCTAATTTTCATGGAGTATGTGAGTCGTGTTAAGCATTTTGCCAAAGTCATGCATGTATAGGGCCTTTTAAGTTCTTGTCATTTCTCACGCATCCTGAGGTGAATTATCATGCAACCAAAGCCATAGTTCTCTCCTACTCCCTATTCCCAACAAGTTTCGTGTTTACACTTTTGTCCCAAGAGCCCTAGATCAAGAGATATAAGCATTGCATACATCGTGTGTAGTTTTTCTGCGTTTTCAGGCCGAACCCTAAATCGCGACCAGTGCAGACGTCGCGTTCTGCATGGCATGAACATGATGTACCAAACCGTCGCATTTATGAAAAGGTGACTGAGTGTCCTATCGCGATTTCATCATGGACTTGACCATACCGACACCTCAATCTGTGCGCTGCATGTTTTTCTGTGTCATGCATGAACGCGACATAGTAGTACGTCGCGATTCAGACTGTTTTCCCGCCCAAGGTTATAGCCTATTTTTATATTCGGAGTTTGAAATCAATTGTTGAATGCGATAGGTAGAACCATCGTGATTCAACATCATTGCGAAATATCGACTTGTCGCGTTATGAACGCGATAGGTGGAATCGTCGCATTACTGTTTAGACGATCGATGTGGTAATCGATTCCCGACCGAAAAGGCGACTATTTGTCCCATCGCGATTTTAACACGATGGGTAGGTCCGTCGCGATTTAGATATTTATTACAAAACCATGTTTTGACTGTGTATGGCCCTTTGAAGTGTGACGACTGAACCCGTCGCGATTTAAAGGCCGACCAAAGACTATTTTAATGAGTTGTTTAGTCTACTATATGCATGTCTTTATGTCATGTCATGTCATGTCATGTACCATGTCAATGGCCTAAAAGTGATCAACCTACATGAAAACTATAAAGAATATGAACATCTATTCTAATGTTAATGAGTGATTGATTTCATCTATCATGTGATTGATCTGTGCTATGTCCATATTCTGACTTGTCCATAAACTGAAATGTGATATATGTTAAAAGTACAACAATCATGTGATAGATTGAATTGCATACATGTCATGCATGTTGTTATAAGCTTTCCATCTTGTTTCAAACCGATGGACTGTGGATTGAGACATGCTCTACATGTAACTTTGCACATATAGGCAGCCATTTCTTAGGGGATTGGAAACTCACGGCTGGTCATTCCGTATCGGTAGTCTTGTGACCTTTCTCTTAAGACCTCTGTAAATCTTCGTACTCCGTATATTCCCTCATGCAGACCGAGTTGGTTGTACCAATGAATTACCAGGAAGTTAGAATGCACTTCTCTTTTTATCTTCTTCTCGTGAGAGTGATTTGATAACATTGAAATTAAGCCATTAAATGTAAAGATTGAACTAATGTTATTAAGCTGTTATGCTGCCGAAATTAATCTGGATCATGTCCCCTTGTATTGTTCTCTATCATCATTGACATGATCTTTAGTTCATCATTGTCCATTGCTTGGAAAATCATGTTGGCCATAAATGAATGAATGGAATTACTAGAAACTATTGGAACTTCGGTTCACAACTATGCATGTGCAAATAGGGCCCAGTCTGGTCCTGGGAGGAGCACCAAAATACTTATAAATCGCGAGAGTATATGATCCATTGAGGTGTCTAGCAATCACCTAATTGAATGCAAGATTGATCTGGATAATCTCCACACTGTTATTGAATGATTGAATGAATGATTGATTGATTGATTGAACTATGTGCTAGAGTCTCAGAACTCATTTTTATGACCTTATTGTTGGGTTCTCATGTGTGATGTTTGTGGTTAAATGTTTTTGATGATGAATAATGTTAATTGATGTTGTGTGAATGGTTGAAACATGATGACAGTGACAAAGTCAAGCAAGATATAATCATGAAAGTACATGCTTCTATTGATCATCTATACAATCATTGTATCTCACTTAGAATGTCTATCAATGTAGGTGTGAATGCATACAAGACAAACACTAAAATAAAATAGCAAAAGAGCAAGAAAAAGACATCAAGCAAGCCGCTGTCGACAGCCCTGAAGGTCCTTGTCGATAGATAAGCACATGGAAGACAAACAAGATTCAGGAAATACAAATGAAGTCTGCCTGTCGACAGTAACAAATCGCCTGTCGATAGCCACACATAGATAAAGCCTTCCCGCAAGACCATGTTTTTGGAAACTGGAAATCTATCAACATCTGTCGATAGACACAATACTGGCTATCGACAGACGAAGAGAAAACTCAGTTACGAGATTTGGATATGTTTTATATTTCGGTGTTTCCTTTTACCACGTCTGTCCAAACTTGGACACCCATATATATAGAACATATTGAGGTATTTTCGCAGAAAGAAGCACCATATCAAACCCTAAGCAAAACCAAGAGAAGGCTTTCTTCCTGCTGCTCTGCTTCAACCCTCTATCCTGTTCGTGGAAGATCCATCTCACGAGAGGAGTTGAAGTCGGTTTGTCCGTGAATCAAGATTAGTCTACATCATCTAATCATCATCAACACGAAGCCTGAAGTTCTTCTGGATGACCACCACGAAGAGTTCTTCATCTGGATATGATCTTCAACTCAGAACTCTTCTTTCTTTCTACTTTCATATATCTGTGTTTGTGTGTGCTGATTGGAGATTAGTACGTGGCGTTTGTGGAAGTGTGTGTGCTTTGTGATCTATACAAGGGTTGTGTATAGATCATAGTGTGTGGTGTGTTGATCAGATCAAGGCTAGAGGATATGATCTTTTGTGGACTTGATCTAGCATGTGTGTGTGGTTGAGCTGTTGTGCTCGTGTGTGTGTTGTACTTAGTTCTTGAGTAGTGTGTCCTCACTGTGTGAGGGGTGGACATAGGAGTCGCTGGATGTGATCTCTGAACCACCTAAAAAATCTCTTCTGCATTGTGGTTTGATTTGTGGTTTGATCTGTATTGCGCTAGATGCATGCCTAGGGATTTCGTCTACACACTAACTGTTAGTTTGCTCACACACATTGCATCAGATCAGAGGGGTTTTAATTGAGTAGATATTTTAATTCGAAGTAATTTTTAAATTTCTTAAGTTTCTGCTGCAAATCTATTCAACCCCCCCTTCTAGCTTTGCCATTATCATTTATCTGATCCTAACAATTGGTATCACAGAAGGTTCTCTGTTCATCAGTTGTGTTTTGGAAGATCTGTCTTTGTGTGCTTAATCGCTCTGATTCCTAATCTGATTTGATCTAATTGAACCGATTGATTGCTTTTTGATCTGACTCAATATTCTATTGATTGGCCTAATCATCTGAAACATACTTAGAAATATGGCTAAGTTCTCACGCATCATAAATAGACCTATGATTATTGGGTTTGATGACAAAGTTGATAAAATGCAGGACTCCTTTGTGAAGACAAGCAAGATTGCAAATAAAGCCAAGGACAAATGCTTCATGGCTCATGGCAGCTCAAAGGCTTTCCCAGCTTAGATGAATCTGAAGGTTTACATTCGTTAGAAAAGTCAAGAAAGTCTCAAAAATCAGGTAAATTTGATTTAGACCCATTTGATATATCAATATCTGATATTGATTCAGAAAATGATATATCTTATGATGAACTGATAGAATGTTATGAGCACATGTGCCAACAATTTAAAAGGGTTAAATCTCAAAACAAGAAACTAAAAGAAAAATTGGAGAAGAATGAAATGATAATTGATAATGCTCAAGAATTTTATGAAGAAAATGAAAAATTAAACATGGAGAATGAAAAATTGGAGAATGAAGTCAGAAACTATGGAAACAAGCTTTCTAAATTGAAAGAAGATCATGATCAGGTTGAATCTGAATATTTTGATTTGAAAACTGAAAATAAATAATTGATTGGTCATAATGAGAATATCAAACTTGATAATGATCAATTGAACAAACAAATCTCCAACATGGCTCATGATCATCAAATAAAAGAAAAATGAAACCAATTGGTCGAGAAAAATAATCATCTGAAAAAGAAGATTAAATGCTTGTATCATGATAGACCACTAAATAATAAATGCAACAATAATAAGAAGAAAATTGTTGACTTGGAAAATCAAATTGTTCAAATTGAAATTGAAAAGAACAAAATGAGAAATGGTCTGGATGTCATGAAAAATCAACTCCAAACTTTGAAAAAGAAATTGTTGCATTAAAAGCTGATAAAGAAAAATTGACAAATGAACTTGAAGTGGCTATCAAACAAAGTCAAAACTCTACTGAAGTTCATGTTCAGAAAAATGTTCAAAAACCAAGTAAAAAATTAAACAAAAATGTTGTAATTAGAAAGAATCTTGGTTCAACTGTAAATCAGAAAAAAGAATTGGAAAAGAAAACAGGATTCTACAAGGTTTCAACATCTCCTCCATCAGCTCAAAAATCTTTATGGCAATCTCCATCTCCACATCATGTCAAGAGCTACCAAAGGGTACCACCTCCATCCTTTCAACCCAAGGGTGATCAAAGGTATTCTAGAGGATCTCAGAAATTTCAGCAAATGCATTCAAACTATGGTAAGCTCTAGGTAATTGCTCAACCCATTTGTTTTAAATACAATAGATCTGGTCATTCTGCTAAATACTACTGGAAGAAAAATCCACACTTTCAAAAATATGCTAAAAGAGTTCAATGCTATACATGTCATCAATATGGACATTTGTCTAAGAACTGTTGGCATAAGAATCATGATTTTGTGCATGTTCCCAAGCCCCGTGCTCATACACAATCCCTTGTACACAAGAACATGATTACTGGACAAAAGAAGTGTTCTGATCTTCATGCAAAAAATCCTAAAACAAGAAAATCTCATGAAAACATAGATGTATTGAACCAATTTAAAGAAAAAAGTGGAACTAATGCTGCTCATTATTCCATTAATGAAAGAAATACATCTATTCCAAAAATAAAATCACTTTGGATTTTGAAATCATTGTTGTATCCTAACATTGATGTCAATGCAGGACCCAAACAAGTGTGGGTTCCAAAATCAGCTTGATCAACAAGCTGAGATGTCTTGCAGCCAAACATTATAAATGGATTCATGTCATTGCTTGTGTAAGGCAAGAAATAAATGGAGAAAATAGGTAAAATCTTTGAAATCCAAGTGCAGATTATTCAGGTAAAATCTCTTTATCACTTTAGTTTTAAACTACAAGAATTGAAATAGATTTTTGACTTTATCTAAGCAATGAAAAATGTGCCTTAATGCTACCCCCACATGACAATGTCTCTTAGCAATTGAAATCATGCCATGACATCTTGCATGTATTATGGGGGAGTAAATTTGAAGACACACAAAAATGTTCGCAAAATTCATTGAATATCATGTTTGTACTAATTCTGTGCAAGTTGATTGCCATACAAATGCTTGAATTGCTTGAATGTTGAATCATCACATCCACACATTATGGGGGAGTAAGTCAAGATAGGTTGAGTGAAATTCTTGAGAGATATCCTTCATATTCCTTGTGTGATCGTTTCTCAAAATCATGGTCTTCATGTCACTCAATTCAATGCCTTAAAATTATTTTTTTTATGTAGCTGTTGACAGCCCCTTCTTCAGCTGTCGACAGATGGGCTCTTCTAGAACACCAGTTCATCTGTTTCTCAGTAGCTGTCGACAGCCACATTCTTGCTATCGACAGATGCCCTTCAACTGTGAAATCTTCAACAATTCTTAGCAATTCTTCATGAGTATGTTCATTATCTTTGTGCAAGGGGAGAATTTAGACTTAATGTTCATTACAACATTTCATACTCACATAGTATTAAAGACATTACCTTAATCACAATGATTTTGATATAATATTTTGTGCTTGAGTCTAGGTTGTATCATTTAGAAAACATCGAACAAATCTAATGATTTTAACCTAACTCACTTGCATAACTCCCTTGTGGATGATCATGTTTCTAACGTGGATTGATAAGTAAGAAGGTTATTGAACTTAATGTTTTTACGTGGCCTTTGACTTTACATAACCTTTGACCTTGATTTTAAAATTAAAAAAAAAGGAGAAACGCTACCTATTTCTAAACTCAAAAGTTCATCAAACTTGTGAAATGGGATAAAGGCAGAGCAATGATGCACATAGCTGAGTAACCGAGGACATGGGCATCACAAATGTCTGTCTTCGCGTCAAAAAGTCCTTTCATTATCTCTGTATAATGGTATAATGGTCACTCACACTGAGTAACTGGGGGTACGGGCATTCCACATGTCTTTCTTGACATCAAAAGGTGAAAGTGATCCTAATTACCACTTTTCCCACTTCAACTTGATAAAAGAAATTGTTCAATGCTAGAAATAGAGTGAACCCTCCATGATTTGAAATCAAAGGCAATGGTTGTCTATTGTTAATTGTTTCTGTAGACATTACTTTCATGTACCAACTGAACATCACCCACTAAGAAATACGTTTTTCTACAACGATTTTATTCAAAGGGGTTATCTTATTTTCATATGTTTTTGAACGATGTATTCTAAATGCTATAACTTGAGATTCCCGAAGTATTATCTCTTAACCATTGTAGAATTTTTATGTGTCTTAATACTAGTGTTTATGACACTTTGTAGTGGGTATCAACATATTCTCAACCTTGCAATCCCATTTGAACACTCATTCCCCACTCAAATCTTTCACAATTCAGTTCTAGGGTCAAGTAGTTCTTTGCTTCATTCTTACCCATGTGTGCACTCACTATCTTTTTGGATGTTGCCAAAAGGAGAAGAAACATCAATTGTGCATAAATTGAAATTTTTGTCATCATCAAAAATGGGGAGAATGTTGGGTTCTCATGTGTGATGTTTGTGGTTAAATGTTTTTGATGATGAACAATGTTAATTGATGTTGTGTGAATGGTTGAAACATGATGACAGTGACAAAGTCAAGCAAGATATAATCATGAAAGTACATGCTTCTATTGATCATCTATACAATTATTGTATCTCACTTAGAATGTCTTTCAATGTAGGTGTGAATGCATACAAGACAAACACTAAAATGCAAGAGCAAAAGAACAAGAAAAAGACATCAAGCAAGCAGCTGTCGACAACCCTGAAGGTCCCTGTCAACAGATAAGCACAAGGAAGACAAACAAGGTTCAGGAAATACAAATGAAGTCTGCCTGTCGACAGCAACAAATCGCCTGTCGATAGCCACACACAGATAAAGCCTTTCCCACAAGGCCATGCTTCTGGAAACTGGAAATCTGTCAACATCTGTCGATAGACAGAATACTGGCTGTCGACAGACGAAGAGAAAACTCAGTTACGAGATTTGGATATGTTTTATATTTCGGTGTTTCCTTTTACCACGTCTCTCCAAACTTGGACACCCATATATATAGAACATATTGAGGTATTTTCGTAGAAAGAAGCCACCATACCAAAACCCTAAGCAAAACCCAAGAGAAGGCTTTCTTCCTACTGCTCTGCTTCAACCCTCTGTCCTATTCGTGGAAGATCCATCTCACGAGAGGAGTTGAAGTCGGTTTGTCCACAAATCAAGCTTCGTCTACATCATATGATCATCATCAACACGAAGCCTGAAGTTCTTCTGGATGACCACCACGAAGAGTTCTTCATCTGGATTTGATCTTCAACTCAGAACTCTTCTTTCTTTCTACTTTCATATATCTATGTGTGTGTGTACTGATTGGAGATCAGTACGTGGCGTTTATGGAAGTGTGTGTGCTTTGTGATCTATACAAGGGTTGTGTATAGATCATAGTGTGTGGTGTGTTGATCAGATCAAGGCTATAGAGGATCTGATTTTTTGTGGACTTGATCTAGCGTGTGTGTGTGGTTGAGCCGTTGTGCTCATGTGTGTGTGTTGTACGCAGTTCTTGAGTAGTGTGTCCTCACTATGTGAGGGGTGGACGTAGGAGTCGCTGAATGTGATCTCCAAACCACCTAAAAAATACCTTGTGCACTGTGATTTGATTTGTGGTTTGATCTGTATTGCGCTAGATGCATGCCTAGGGATTTTGTTTACACACTAACTGTTAGTTTGCTCACACACGTTGCATCAGATCAGAAAGGTTTTAATTGAGTAGATCTTTTAATTCGAAGTAATTTTTAAATTGCTTAAGTTTCCGCTGCAAATCTATTCAACCCTCCCTTCTAGCTTTGCCATTACCGTTTATCCGAACCTAACACTTACCTTCCTTCATCTGTTGTTCCTCCTTTTAAACATGTGTCGAGGGATCTTCCAGCATGTTACCCCCCTGGTTAATTGTACAACCTAGCCATGAGGATTGATCGGATGTGCACCTAATTATGAGCCATACAACTGATGGGCCATGCTCTTGTATGACAGGGATGGGTTGGACAACAAGTGTGGGGTCTCTACACTCCGAAGAGAGGGATCTCAACGTAGCCTAGGGGAGCTGAGGACTTGCCTTGCCTATGCAGATCATTGGAACGTCTGGAGTCATTGGGCCTGGAGGGTGAGGAGACAAAATGCGGGCAGGCGGGGCCCACCTTTTCTTCTCTTTGCATGGACTACCTTTGAGGCAAGGCGATATTGAGCCAGCTCCATCCTCTTACTCAGGTGGGTCAAGTGAGTGGGTCTTAATGAGTTAAATCGGTTTACCCCACCTCCAATAATATAGGAAATCTAAGGAAATTAATACAAATAGGTAGCAAGACTTGATATTTTGTTTGCTTGCATGTGCTCGACTAATTTACATCACACCCAGCATCCACTTCATGTCAACGACCATGATATTATTAGAGATGATGTGCGCACACATCTCTATTTTATTAGATACTTAATTGTATTGATGTGATAAATATGTAGTGACATAAGAATATACATATACACCATCCTTTAAGAGGTGTGCGTCAAATTTTTCTCTTTTCATTTTCCTAAACTTATGGCGTCAAGATAAATGCTCTGAGGGGTAGCAGGGACGTCCCCGCAGGTGTCAATCAAGCTTTGGAGAACCTTCTTAATTTGTTCTCACTGTGCCCATCATCCTGTGCTACTCTGACCCCTCATGACGCTCTGCTCCAAGCCGACGCCACCTTTCCGAAAGTCTCCGCCGCGCTTCTTTCTTTTGTTCGAACTGGAATGGCAATGGCGAGTCCTCATGAAGGTAGTCGCGTCCCGTCCGTATGCACGACATGGCGCCACGGCGGCTGCAGGCAATATGTACACCAGTGCTGCCGCCTCTTATTTGAAAGACGGCAGCCGCGTGACACCCAACTACACCAATCGCCAACTCCCTCGCCGGCTTAATTTGCTGATATATATGCAGTCTACATGCGTGTACGAGAAACGTCAGAGGGGATATGAGAGAGAGAAGGGTGTCAAAATTGAAAAAAGAAAAAAAATAATTTGAAGAAAGAACGTGCGCAGAAGAAAGGGTTACTTAAGTTCATCTTTTTTCATAGAAGAAGATGGAGAAATGAAAAAGTACATAAGGAGTGAATGGTTAACATCTTTCTAGATTTTCGTCTCAACTGTCCCATATTTAATAATATTAAAAAATATTAATTAATTAACAATATCTTACTATATCCTGGGAAGTTCTTGTTATACTAAAATTTAACGTATACTGTAATAAGAGATAATATTTATTGAAATAAATTATAGTTCTATTAGATATTAAAAAATAAGTCAACTATTTAATAAGAATTTTTAATTTATTTATTATATTAAAAAAATTAGAGAATTTAAGTGAACCAGATGAATTCAAAATTTGATTTTTCTCATAACATTAGACGTCACTTTTCAAGTAATTGATGTCTTCGTGGTCTCGGGAACCACTACAAGGATAAGCGGATATAGCGACAGTTGTTGTGACTGCATTTGCGACCGATTATATCGATCTCTATTTGATCGCACATAATGATCGAATAGCGACTTAACTAATCGGTCGTATATCTGCAACCAATTAGTGATCGATTTGATTTCGGTCGCTAAACGTAAGCGATCGAACTTAAGGTGGTCACTAATCGATCGCAATTTGCGACCATTTTGTGACCGATAATTGTCAGTCACAAAATCAGTCGCTAAAATCCTCACTTTCCCCCACCCTTGTTCCCTCTCACACCAAACACTGGCGGACGCCCTCTCGCACAAAAATTCTACTCTCTCGCAGACGCCCTCTCGTACCAGACACTCTACTGTTAGGGGTGTTCAAAATATGGTTCAAACCGAAAAATCGAACCAAACCGTCCGATTCGGTTTGGTTCGATTTCACAGATCTCATAGTTATGTTCGATTCCAGATTAGGAAATCGAAATGAACCGAATATATATATATTATTATATAGAAAAAGTACTTGTAGCATAGTGGTTGCCAGCATATTTTGAACTTAATATGTATATATAATTAATTAATAATATAAATATACATAGAGGTGCTTGTAGCACAGTAGTTGAGACTTTCGATGTCTTCTTCATGCGGATGTCTTGAGATCAAATCTCGTGATCGCCGCTTAAAACTTATTTTTTTACCATATTTTGATTTGAACCGAACCGAATTCGATTCACTATAACAATTCGGTTCGGTTCTCTAAAAATAGAGGTGAATAGGACCGAATCGACCCCGTTCACCCCTATTTGCTGCTGAGGATGTCGTCGTCTGCTGCAGTAGACATCGCTGTCGTGGCTATTGTTGCCGCCATTGCCACTGTCTGTATTAAGAGGTATGTTATGAAATGATGTTATTAAATTATTTATCTATTCTAAATGTTCAAAAAGAAAGAATAATACATTCCAAATACATATTGAGGCAACCATTTAACTCAGGCAACCTACATAAGCAAATCATTTCATTACATATAAAAAAACTTTTGCATCTTGAAGCGGGTTTTATAACCGAAGGTTGCAATTCCCAAAAACTCGCTTTCCAACACTCCACACAAGAGACTTTTGTTGATTAAGTAAAACCATATTTGATTGAAAGTTATACTCATGTCAAGGTGAGGTTGACAGTACCAGGCGGCAGGTTGAAATTTAGATATATGAATAACCCATGACCCATTACTGTTCTCGGGAAGAGAGAGAGCAGCAGCAGGAGTAGCGGCAACCGGAAATGGCAACCAGCGGCGGCTTGATCTAACTCGTTGATTTGTTCATCAGGGAAGAGAATAGCTTTAAAATAACTGTTACGTAATGATGCTGTTGCCACCCCGTAATGGTGGAGGGATTTTTTTCAAAGGGACCAAAAGGTTGTACACGTAGATGACCTTTATACGCAAGAGCATATGACATTATAACATTTTATAATGGGCATCACAGCTTTCACAAAGCACCTCTCTCCTCCAGGCCAGCGTTTATTAAATGTAACGGGGAAGGGGCTACTGCAGGCTGTTGGGGACATAACATTGCATGGGCGACCGCTAAGAGAGGTCGCAGTGGAGCAACTGCACTCCTCACGCCCCCCCCCCCCCCCCCCCCTACAGTCAAATGATCCGTACCACCCATTGGCTCGACGCCTCCTCCCGCAACTGGATGAAGGGCTGCATCGCAGTATAGTTTATTTGGATAATTGGGTATCCAAAAATCTAATAATAACTATGATCATTTGGATACGTAATTTCTGAAAAGAGAGAGAAACAGAGAGAAAATTAACTTTTTTTTGACATGATTATCATATATATCTATACTATTACAATATAACTCAGTCTTGGAGTAGTCACGTGGCAGTACCAAGACATTCATATTCCCGTCAAAATTTACAAATATTTCTCCTACCTCACTCCTTTAATACTTCTATTTTAAGAAGACAAGTCTCTCACTTAAAGTTGCGAAGAAACCTTCAAAAATCGGCATGTTAAATCTTGCTAAATTTTGTATAATTTTTTTTAAGAAATTACAATTTTATACTACTAAGAAACGATTATCCGTTGCAGTTTTTAAAATCTTGCTAAATCTTCCAAAGCAAGTCTAAAAATACCAATGGTAAGACTTACTTGCAGTTTTATACTACTAAGAAATGACTATCCGTAACAGTTTTATATCACTTTGTAATTTTTTAAATCTTATTAATATATATATAATCTAAGATATATTAATATATTTAAAATATTTAAATCTAAGAACTTCCCGTGCATCGCACGAGTAGTCATCTAGTATATATATATATGACAGAGTTATGCGTCGTATACATTGAAAGAGAAATATTTAGTGCAACACACTTACAAGAGAGAACTCTTATTGATCCACTTAGAATAAATTAATGTGTCATGATACATGGTGCTATCAATTTTTTATAAGTTCAATTTAAATATTTATGAGTCTAACTTAACTATTTATGAACTCAACTTTTATTTTTTTATGAGTCCATCTTACAAGTGAAATGCAAGAATATATATATATATATATATTATATTTTTTTGCGTTAAGTATTTTTCATATTGAAAAGGATAGGATTGAAGAGTGTTATTTATCAGAAAACAACTTTTGAAGACATTTCTATGTAGAGAATTATCGGCACAAGGAAATAATAATAGGACAAAGGAACCTCACCATAGAAAATTAACTGACTGATCGGGGCGGACGGGCAACAAGGCAGACACGTCCTCTAGGACCGAACTGTGCCTGATGCTGTACAGTAGCATTTCTTGGGTTTTATATTATCAGACTGCCAAAACATGGTCGCAGAAGAATTATTTCATACTTTTATGATCAATGTTTAGGTAGGTTGGGCGTGGGTTGATTAAACTAGCTAGTTGCTTCACTTAAAGAAGGAGGCTGCAGCAGGCTCTTAATTTATCGACATACGTGGTTCCCGTCATAATAACAAGGATTTAAGTATTGAAGGCTTTAAAGACGTAAAGGCTAAATGCTGCTGCTTCCCGCTTGTCGATTCATACATTCCTCAGACGTCTTGACGGGGCCACCGGAGAGGCGTATGTGGAGGATACCACCTTCTCTTTTGGTGCCCCAACATGTATTAATTAATAGGATAGTTGAAAAGTATGCACAGTTTTGTAATGTTATACTTGTCCCCCCCACCCCCCCGCGCAAAAAAAAAAAAAGAAGAGGTTTTGTAATGTTATGTACACCATGCACATAATGGTAGAGGAGCTGCATGACACAAAAATTATTACAAGGCCAATTTATAGGGGTTGGGGAGGAGAAAAAGAGGACAAAAGCTGACCAGGTTGCCAAGTAGTAATGCAGGAAGGGAACATAAAAAGTCCAAAGACACAGCTTTTGGGTAGGAGAAAAGTTGACAACAAAGGGAAACAGTTTCAACCTTTTTTTTCTGGGTTCTGGTGTGACAGTGTTTCTAGGCAAATGCCAGAAGGCACGCAGGTGAATTGTTGTTTTCATAAGAAAGAGAAAGCTTAATTTGTCAGATTTTAAGCCTGCAAAGGGTTTTGTTTTAAAGTAAATGGTTCTAGCTTATATTTCTTTGGCATCTTCAACTTATTTGAAAAGTGATTCAGAGGAGTTGAGAAGAGACCCTACGATCATTATTCTAGTAAAAATTGTGGTTATTGGCATATGGTTGAGTTTTGCTTTTAGATTTAAATCGACTAGATTAGCGGAACTAAAATGAAAATCATGAAAACTAATTGTTATATGCATACATATTGATTTAGGCAATCCGTTTAAGCGTAAGAAAACATAAACTTGGATTATATATATCGGCGTCCCAAGTCGATCAGAGTAGCAAACTCGATATTCGATTAAGTAGTCTTACTAATCGATTAAGTAACTTTACATAACTAATCAAGTATGTCCAACTCATTGATTGAGTGCCCCAACAACCATTTAATTGGAATGCATTCTATGTGTGCCTCAGGGCATGACCAGCATATGCCCAACATCGATCTCTGACAACCCTATGCACACCCAAGGGGATGGGCTAAAAATATGGTCAACTCAGGTCAATGGCACCCTACGCACGTACCTAGGGAATGGTTTACATTTAGGTCAACAGCACTCCATGCATGTTCTAGTTGATGGCCGACATACAATCGGTCCAAGTCAATTGCACCCTGTGCCCATGGGTTGGTCTACACTTAGGTCAAACAACGCTCCACGTATGTTCCCGAAGATGGTCAACGTATGATCAGCCCATGTCAATGACACCCTACACACAACCTAGGGAATGGTCTACGCACGTCCCGTCTGCCACGGTTAGAATGACAACTATACCACCCTCGACCTCCATCCTCTTATAAAAGTGACACTAGAATTGCTAGTAAAAAATAGAAGGGACCAATAAGATCTCTCTGTCCTAGTTCTTAACATCTCTCTCTTAGTAGCCATTTATTCTCTTAGCTTTCTTCTAAAGATTGATTCGTAATTGGAGCATCGGAAAGTCAACCTTGAGAGCACCATCTCAAGACCAACTTCTTGTAAGTTCAAGGCGACGTCGGCACAACAATAGCAGCAGCATCGTCTCCCATCGTTCCATCTCGTCTTAGCATCAAACGAATCTAAAGGTCGGATTTCCTCTCTACGGGCCCGATCTCCGGCCTCATCATTTAGATAGCAAAATTGCCTTAACTATATATAAATTTGACATTAGATAGAATGAAATGATGGAACTGAGCTCCCGTAGACGTCGAACTCCCTTTTTTTATATTTAAAGGAGAGTATTAGCTCCTTTCATTTTTCAAACAGGGGAGAGTACAAAAAATGAGGCATACCATGTGACCCACCGAACCCAAGGCAACGCACAACCACACCTGATATACAATAAGCTAGGTACAACAAGTGTCGACCAAATCCCACAAACTACATGTAAACAAGCATTATGAAGATCATAAATCTCAAAGACCCGTAGCATGGGTCCGAAGGAGATGCAACCGGCAGAAGAAACTACTTGCATAGCAAAAAGCTAATCCTTGAAATTGTATATGCTGGAGTTTCTATGTTGATGTGCAGCAGAGAAAGGGAATACGAAAACTTGGAGATCATGATCTATGTGATGAAGAATTTAAAAATGTAAGCTTTCGAAAAGGCTTTTCGACCCAATTAGGATGTTTAATTCCGCCTACGCCATGTTATTGTCCACCTCCACAAGAATGGGATAGAAGCCGCGATGAGCTTTGGAACAGCGCAAGAGATGCACCTGAATAAACATCGTGTAGATAAGAGTCGCCTGGGGGGGGGGACACAGTTAACTATGTTAGCAAAAGTTAATTATGTTCGCACATCCGCAACATTTCACATTTACCAATAATATTTTTATAATATTTTAATAAAGATGGCACATTTATTATTTTTTTAAGAGTAGTTTGTAAGAAAATCTTAAATTTTATGACAAACGTATAAATGAAAGTATTACCAAATAGGAAGGGGTGAGCAAGGGCATGGAAAAGTAATTAAGTGGAATTAATGCTATTGACGATTAAATATTTATATATTCTAATAAATTAACTAGATTGACTAATCTATTATATGAAGGCACTACATTGCAATGTGTATTAATTAGGTGTCTATTTTATGGAGTGACATTGAGCCAATCTGCCGAAACATACATCAATGGCCTTCAGCCGTCGATCCTGAAGGTTAGGAAGGATATCAGCTGTCCATCAAAGGTGAGGCATCTCCACCCCATCAAGTTCACGTGTTTTAGTATCAATATGTGCGTCATTCGGAGTAACTTCTGTTAATCTGTTGCTTAAAAATTATGTCTTTCTCAAAAGTCGGCTCTTATTTCTATTTTTTTAGTGAGAAAGATTTTTTTACACTTGTGAAACTGTAGAAATATCTAGTCATTCTATACTTCTCTCTTTCCATTGATAGAAAAGAAGAAAAAATTTTATGTGGCAATTTTATTTCCACCAATGAGAAAAAAGAACTGCAAGAATATTAGGCATTTCTATACTTTCATAAGTGCATAAAACCTTTCTTTTTTTTAGTCCTGCTCAAGCATTGCTCGTTTCCTTCTTCATTCTTTAACATGGTTCGGGGAAGTGTTATTTGGCTGTTATGGGTTACTTATCTATTCTGTACGTCTATGAAAGTGCTTACGTATTTTACTATGTGCTCATCCCTGCAAATCAATTTAGATGAGGAGTTTCCTTTCATGTAACGCTCTATATACTCGATTTTATTTAATAATAGAGTTTTAATTTTTTATTTAGAATTATAAACGAATTAATAAGTAATTTAAACTTGACTCGTTTAATAAGATAAATTAGTTAAATTCAAATAAAAATTTAAGTTCATTTCATAAACGAGTTGAGTATGAGTAAATATTTACTCG
The DNA here is from genome assembly GCA_014218235.1 of Colocasia esculenta. Lineage (NCBI taxonomy): Eukaryota > Viridiplantae > Streptophyta > Magnoliopsida > Alismatales > Araceae > Colocasia > Colocasia esculenta. Next base: position 166,786,092 of record CM024754.1, read on the forward strand.
ACTCGTTTAAGTTAGTGAATAAATTTAATAAAAATTTTAATTATAAATATAATTATTAAATATTTTAACTATTATGTTAAAATAATTAAACAAAAAAATTATGAAAGATTTTTAGATATGATCATAAAATAAGATAGATTTAGGTCTTATAAATAATTAATTTTTTACTTGTACATTGAATTGAATTTATATATATATATAACTCACAAATTAATTTGACTCGTCAATGATTTGAACTCGAGAGTATTTAAACGAAACATGTTTGAATAATTATTTTTGATACTCGATAAAATTCGAGTTTGACTCAAATTTGATTAAAAATTAATAAATAAAACTTGAACAATATAATATTTGATTCGAGTTGACAGATTTACACACTTATTTTTGCCTAAAAAAAGAAGCGAAAAATTTAGTGTCTTTGAGTTTTGGACTTTATACTTATACTTCTTTTTATTAGTTAATAAAAAAAAATGACACAATACATCCTTCCAAATAAGAAATAAAAGTGCAAACTGTAAAATTTAAATATATTAATTTTTTCTAAAAAAAATGCATGAGTTTTAGCAGGAGGAAACATTTTAGTATGCACAAGCCGTTGCACGTGACGGCAGCCGCTAACGCCCCAACGGAGAGCGCTTTCTCGTCTGCACCGTCAAATCACAACCCCCTCGATTCGATTCGATAGGCCGTGTCCAATCAACCGGCCGGGCCAGGTCGCTATTGACCTCCCCACCCCGTGTTTGCCTCATTTGATCACGTCCACATCACCGTCTGATATGTATCCCCCTGCAACGGTGTTGATCTCTCCAAATATGATGAGCCCGGAGAACAGGCGGCGGCCTTCCTACGCAGTACTCTAAACTACAAGGTTTGAAATAAGATTGGTACTTTATACAGGTGCATATTGGAACAAACACCAATACATAATGGCTATATAATTAGTGCTCGTGGAAATGGTGGAAATTTTCGCCAGGCCCGTTGTTGAGTTAGGTGCCCGCCCGGGAGGGCAGGGGTAGCCCCCGTAAATTCAAGGGAGGAGGCCCTTCTCGTAATTCCGACCCTCCGCCCTCCCTTCTCCCACCTGCTTGAAGCAATCATGTCAAGAGATGTGGTCTCTCTCTCTCTCTCTCCCCCTCAAAGTTTTATTATTATTTGTCGTTGGTCTTCCCCACATCCTACGTGAAATTATTATCTCTCATCCTCGTTGTCATAAATTCCTCCTCCCATTTCTTTATTTTTGTTGATGTTGTCGTATGAGAATTGTATGTAGGAATGGAAGTAGTGATTGTCCGAATAGTACAATACATGGTGTGTGGACAAAAGATGTGTATGAAACAGAGATGGATGGATACAACAGCGGAGGACACATGTATGGGAATAAAAATAAAATAATGGGTTGGAGTTTATGTGGCGTTGGGTAATAACTATAAATGAGAGATTGAAGAGGTGACTACCCACCCTCCCCCTCCCAAACTCTCTAAATACTTAGGGCCAGTTTGATAAGGAGGGTACCCCTGGTTAAACCAGGGGTACCCCTGGTTAAAGTTGGTTTTTTACTTTGGGGTGAGTGGGTAGACTAACCAGGGGTACCCCTGGTTAAAGTTGGTTTTTTACTTTGGGGTGAGTGGGTAGACTAACCAGGGGTACCCCTGATTACCCCTCTTTTTTGTGGGTAACTCTACCCCACCTCAAAAGGTGGGGTAGAGGGTGGTTAACTTTTTTTTTTTCAATTTTTTTTTAAAAATTATCATTAAATTGTAAATAATATTTTATTATATATCTCTTAACATTATAATTTTTTACATTCCCTTAATAAAGATAAATGGAGTCAAAGTACATAGTTGACTGAAAAAAAAAAAAAATAACCATGGGTAATCTAACCAACCATCCAAAGTAATTTTCTAGGAAAAGGTGGGTTAACCCACCCATGGATAATTTACCCATGGGTAAATTAACCTCCTCTCAAACTGGCCCTTAGCATCTTCACAAGCTTCCAAAGAAGGGGAATTAAGGGAAAGTGAGATCCAAAAGCGCCTAGCCCATCCCCTTTGTCATCTAACACGAGAGCTCGCCCTCCCTCCAAAGGCCCAAACCCTCTCTCTCTCTCTCTCTCTCTCTCTAACCTGGCTTTGCTCCCGACCTCTATACACATGAAGATGCAACCTCGTTGAAGTCCTCTCGTTCATCTATATCTCCCTCTCTCTCTCTCTCTCTTTTCTGCCTCCTCTCCGGCAACATGGGCTCCCACCATCCGTCGCTCTGAGAGAGGGCATCTGGGATCGCAGCTTCTCATGGCCTCTTGGTCCTCTCCGCCTCACGTTAGCGCCCGGATCGCCACTGAGTGCTATTGGCTGGCCTGGCACTTCAGGGGGAGACCCTCCGTGTGCGCGGCATGATACGATGGTCCCAGCGCGAAAACTCCTCCGGGGACGCTGCGACGGCTATGGAGGGCACTGCTACGACGTCGACATCCGCCACAAGGGGTTTTGCCAGGGGGGCTTCCCGGTGAGCTCGGGGCCGGCGTTGATGGCAGAGGACGATTCGAGGAGCGGCGGCGGTGGCGGCTGCAGCGAGGACGAGGAGGCTGGCGGGGGAGGAGAAGGGAGGGGGGACGAGAGGGGAGAGGTGGGGACGAGCTCCAAGGGCGAGGAGAGGGACGAAGGGTGGCTCCGTTTGAGCATCGGGGAAGGCGGCGGCGGCGCTGTTGACGGGTACTCCTTGCCGTGCGGGACGAAGCTCGAAGCCGTGCCCGTGGACCCGGGGAAGCCCAGGCGGGTTGGGGAGCTGCTGGAGCTCGACCTATTCCGGGAGAGACCACCCGACTCCAGGCCCGTTCCCCGGCCACCCCTGCCCGTGGCCCCGCCGGCAGCGGGCCTTCCCACGATGGCGCCGGCAATGGTGCCTTTGTTCCCGCAGCATCCAGGGTCATCGTTGCTGAGCTACCGGGCATACGCTCCGGACGTGACCTGGGGCTTCTGGAGCCCGCAGGCCAGCACCAGCTCGGCGCTGCCGGGCCCCTACAATTCTCGCTTGTTCGTCTATCCTATGCCCGGGAGCTCCGCCTCGCCGGCTGAAGCAGAGAGCAGCGCCGCGGCCGGGGACGTACGGGTGGTGAGCCCGCCATCGAGGCCGCACGCCGGCGTGTGGTTCGTGCTGCAGGCGTCGCAAAATCAGTGAGTAATGTGTGCGAGGTGGAAGAGGTCGATAACATTGTAGACGTACAGTTTAGCCGAGAGAGAGAGAGAGAGAGAGAGCGCAATTGAGCTACTCATATGCCTTAAATTCTCCACCATTTATTGCTTCCTCCATAACTAAAAGCATGCTCCATCACGAAGAATAAGAAAGAATAAGACCAACCAAATTGGAAGTATAAATGTTTCGACATGGTTTTGTGATAGCAAAGCCGTAGCGATGCCTGGCTACATTATTTTCTATGACATGTTGCAGAAGTCGTGGGAGTAATGGCCATATATATGGTTGCACTACTTATATGAACGAATGGGGTTTGAAGGAGTGGGGGAAAGATACGCGTGCTGCCCTTGAGCTAATCTTTTATTCTTCTGCTCTGTCGTCCCTGTCGATCTGTTCTCTTTCTAACGGGGTTGCACTTGATTTCTTTTTTGGTGTTTTAATGCAGAGTAAGAGAGCCCTTTCTCCCTCAGATACCCAAGAGCTACTTAAGAATCAAGTACTTTTCCTCTTTCCACTCTCCCTTTCTCTCTTTTGTGCCTCTTTGCCTTCCTTTTTGTTCACTTGTCTTCCTCTAGCTTTTTCTCCACTTTGCTTGTGTAAGGAACCAGCAAATCATGTTCTTCCTCCCTCTTTTCACCCTGGTTTTTCTCTCCTTTGTCTGCTGCTCTTCTCTCAGGGATGGCAGGATGACGGTAAGGTTGCTGATGAAGTACCTGGTCAACAAGCTGGGATTGGATAACGAATCGGAGGTATGTAAAACCTGTTCCATGTATCTCCTCTCCAGGCATCTCATGCTGCTTCTGGATTCCAATGCAGGGATATATTCGAAAGTTAGAATTCTCGCTTCTGTCACATTATTTTCCTCAATGCATGACCACAACCACCACCACCACTCCCCACACCCAGTTAGGACACGACGATGGGATCGCTCTCATTGCCGGTTTCTTTTGCATGTTCATGTGTGGCTTTACATGGTGGGTGAGAGCTTCGAAAAGAACTGCGGAACTGAAAGTCGGGGAGGGGTCTGGGGGCAGTGTTCTTGTGTGGGTTCTCGTCATCCAACTGAACTAATTTCTCCTGGTGGAAAGCACACATCGAGGGGGTTAGCTGTATAAATGGATTGGTAACTATCAAATCATTGCTTGCTACGGCGAAAGTTCTCTGCACTTGTTTCCGGACGTACTGTGAAAGCTTGTTACCAGTGCGGGGGGATGTGATGGGCTTATTAGGTAGAGGCGTGTTAACATGAGATACGTATATATGTACATAGTAGCTTTTAATGTTTCTTGTCGCCTACTAAACCCTAGCCTTCATGATACCCGTAAAGAAAAAAGTACTTCTTTTGTTTGTCAAAGAGAAAGAGAAATTGAATAGCTATAACAATAACATAAATAATAACAACATTAATAATATAGTGGGAAATAACTTATTACTGTTTACTATCATTTGGGTACCAATTGCAATGCCCCTATACCTGGTCTCTAAGATAAACACATACGCTAGCAAGATTTTTTTTTTTTCTTATTGAAGTCCAAATTAAGCCCGTGAAATCCATATAAGAGAGACTACTATATATCATGTGATCTTCTCGTGGTATCTCTCCCCATCAGGTCATGTTTTATAGGTATTTAGATGGAAGGTGTAATATGTACACGAAAGGATGGCAGGAAATTAAGCCATTATGTACAGGAAAGAAAAGTGAAAAGTCAAGAATGCCATGCGTTTGCAGATCTCTCTAGAAGGTTTAGCTACAGTGATTTATAGAACTCCAGTTAATAATATTCGAAAACTTTCTGCTAGTTTTTTTCAGTTTTGGACACTGATCTTGCTATAGCTCAAAGCTCACTTCCTTGCTATTCAGTGTTATCTGCTTCCTTGCCTATCAACTTAACTAGTTATGTGCTTAGTGAGAGGTAAACTTTTCTTTGAGGATTAAGTATAATTTCTTGATGAAAACTCTTTTGACAACGGCAGTACTTTTTTTTTTTGACAACGGCAGTACTTGCAATGTGACTTCAGAGGGGTGGTTGAAGGGGAGAACATATTAGGATGAGCGATAGGATTGTGATAAAAATAAATATTTATCATTAAACTATTGGATAAGGAATGCAATCTACTATCTCGTCACGATTGTAAATAATATGTAGAGCTCTTTTTTAGACAATGTGCAGGAAAATGAAATGAGGTTAGGGGAAAGAAAGTTTTGGCACCTATTTTGCCATCTTACACACAAGCACTTGTTTAATTACCAGTTTAGCCACAATCATCTGATCATTTTCCCTCCCATAAGCCCATTTGCATGGCATCTCACTCGGGCATAGTCTTTATTAGTTAAGAAGATTTTCTATGAGGATATGCTGAATGGGGTAACGTATAAGTTAATGGAGATAAAAGGTGAATGCAGCGTTGCATCATAGAAAATAAGGTTTGAGATGGCTTCATTGCCTTTCTAACATCTAATCCCCGTGAAATTAGGATGATTAATTTTGCATAATACATCATGGTCATTTTTAATTTCATCCCATGAATAAGAGTAAGAGATGTGTTGTGGTACATATAATTCCTTCTTTTATTAGTGCTATATATTGCTCTTATCATGCATGTATGCTATACACCTTAGATGAATAATCGTCTTCTACCCCTATCTGTGACTTACATTTGTTAACAGAGCTGTAATGGACAGTGTGTTCATCACCACTAGTATTCTTTCAGAATCTTCTCAGACTTAATTAACTTCAAGAATTATGCATATTAATGTATTGTCATGTGTTGTAATTCTGTATGCAAGCACAAATCACGTGCACCAGTGATTATATGTGTCAAGACAATCTTCAGGTCAAATTCATAAGACACTTGAACTATTTTTTGGGACTGCCATGGCCATTATTATAGTAAATCTCAGTTCACTATAGAAGGCATATTGATTATATTAGAGTTCAAAGCTCCGATGTAAGTTTGTCCTTTCTAAACATGCTATTTCCATACTCATTCAGACTCCCTATGACATTTTGAACTAAAAAATTCTACTACCTTTAAATTATAAAACAAACCTATTGTTCTTTTTGCTTGCTTTGTTTCCATTGCAACTATGGCAGAAATTTTCTCGAAAGGGCACATTTGTTATTCTTATCTCACAAAATAAATTCACTCTTTCTTTTGTGCATATTAATCCTTATTTCTTTCATGAAGCATATTCTATCATATATTTGGTTTCCAAAAATTCCCTCCGTAACATAGGATGTGAATGTTCATAATTAGTTTCCAGGATGAACAAGTATGATGTTGGAGGGTGGCATTCCATCATCCTTCCTTGACAGAATAATAGTTGTTTTACCTTGTTAATTAACAAGTCAAAAACTGAAGAGCATCTAATCTGAAACACATTTTCACTGATAGTGGCAGCACCTTTTTTGATGTGGCTGGCGTACAGACAGAATCTGTATGCCACAAATATCTCTACCATTTGCCATAGCTAGTAGTCAGTGGATCTTCCTTTACGACCAGTAAACTGCTGCATAATGTGCCCTGAGGTGTACCATCTTTTTTAGAAAAGGAAGCAACTCAGTTCACGCACATTTGAATGCCAAAGAATCCTTCATTTGAATAGCTTGTCAGTAGAAGAAGTCATTACCTAATACATGACTGGCTATGTAGTCGCGTCTCACAACTTTATGGTGCATATATTTTTACTTTACGTGAGGCAGTACAATTCCCTTCACTATTATTATTCATCCAACTCTTAATTAGTTCTCCCATTTGAATGTCAACCCTTACGATTCCCATGCTATTTTTTTTTTAATCTGCTTTGCCTCTTGCATTAGGACACTTCTTTGCATCATGATGGATGATGACCATACTTAGTCCAGAGAACACTACACAGTCATCATTATTTATGTCTTGCTTTATCTGTGCAATGCACATATTCTTGTCCTCCTACCCATCACAATTGCGATATCATTTTGGACATTTTTCTTCCGTTGTCCCAGCTGTTCAATCATTCCGCGCTGGAAAGCATCCTATGCAATATTTATTTTAGAGACATGCATATACCTGATCATGCACATTCTCCCACTGCATGTTTGGAGGATCGCACACACAAACCTTGCCTTCCGGACACGGAATTTCTTCTAGAGAGCTAGTGATTAGTTTTACAAGTTGGTGAAGGACATAGCTAGCTTCCTCAGGACATAATGATATCTTAGTGGATGCCCCTCTGTTGAAGAAACATACCGACGATGATGGTATATAAAAGTCGATTCACCAACTCATCGTGGTTGGAGGCTCGACACACATCCAGCCTATTTTCTAATGACCCTCCAATTCCGATGTAGGTATTTTATTAGGCGTTGGATGAGATGAGCATATAGTCTGTGAGGAATTGAAAATTGCTGCCAGTGACACGAGAAGGCATTAGAATGACATGGTCATTAGGGAGGCAATCTTCATGGAGGGCAGCTTCATCTAAGCACCCATTGACTTTGAGCCTAGGATTATCATATAATCAAATATGATTACGAGCACGTCCTTAATAAAGTGCCACCCACATTGTGCACAAAGATAGCATATAGCGACGTAAGCCACGGGACCCTCCGTCGAAGGAGGTTGGCCCACGAATCCCCCCCTTACCCTTAGAGTCGTAGAAGTAGGAAGCCGCGGACGTGGACCCTTGTGCATGCCTTGGACGGTGAACGGTCCGATCTCATGTCGTCACGCTTTCGCCCGGCTCATTTCATCCTCTTTGGAAAGCTTACATGGTTGTGATCGGAGGAGGACCCATCGCCGCGCTTAGTGGTGCACTTTGTTTGGAATAATACAAAAAAGGCCTCCCATCATCCCGTCCACGACACACAACATGTACACAGATATGTTTGATAAGTATTGGGGAGAGAGAGAGAGAAAGAGAGAGAAGAGGTGCATGGATTGGGGGGGCCGGGGGGAGGGGAGGGAGGCAAATCCACGACGGGAATCATTCCAAGTTGGTGAAGAGGACGGCATGGAGAGACATGGGCACAAGGGATAGAGAGCACACGGAAGGACCACAGCCACAGGTGAGCTCCCCACGGCAAGGAGTGCTACCCACCCTCCTTAGCTGGGCACACACGACCACCGGGCGATCCACGACACGACGATGGACGGCGTGCATGGAGGATTATTATAACCAACAATAGGCAGGAACAAAAAGCAGCATTCGTGAGATGTATGAACTGTAGCACTCTCTTCTTTTTTCTCTCTCTCTTCCCCCCCCCCCCCCCCCCCCCGTTAGAGAGAAGAGATAGAGAGAGGGAACGGATTGCGAACCCCAGTGTTTGGAGTGCAAGGAAGCAGAATAAAAGGTGGGGGTAGTGGAATATTGACTTGTATTAGCCTCTACGACACGAGGAGACGAGGAGACGAGGAGAAAAAAGGGGGAATTGGGAAGGGACCCGAGTGGATAGCGAAAGCAAGCAACACGAAGGGGAAGAAGTGGGATAAGATGGGAGAGGAAGGGGAACATGAGGGAGACGTGCATGAGATTGTTTAGGTTAGGTAGCGGACAGCGAGCCGGGTGATACATACAGACCAGCAAAACCTACTCATCCCTTCCCAAACAAACAAATTGCACAAACTGGAGTGCTTCGTAAACAAATCAGCAATCCGATTCCTCGGCGTGCTTCTTGGATCCGCCCTCTCTCTCTCTCTCTCTCTCTCTCTCTCTATGTGAGGGGTTCCACCTGCCCATCACATCACAAAAGTCGGTGTGTGCGCCTGCACATCTACTTGGCCACGTAGAAGACGTCGTTGACCGTACGTGTTTGCAACTCGCGCCTGACTTCTTGTTGTCATCAGTACTTAAAATAATAGAAACCAGAGATATATGGAAGGGAAGCGTCGGAGGAGAGGGGAGGGATGGAGCTGTATGGCGTCGCTAATAATTAGAATGGGGTCACGGTGGCGGGAGGTGGTGGTGGGTGGGACGGCGTCGGCCGGCCGATCGAACCACTGCCCTGTGAAAAAGGATACATCTGCGGGTGGGGAAAAGGTGGTGTGTTGCGGGGGACGGGCTACACATACCTTCGTAAGCTGTGTAAAAGTTTTTTTTTTGAGATGGGGAAGAGATTGCTGAGTAAAGTGGACGTCAACACGGGGCCACGTACACTAACATCATGATCACTCTATTGCCATCGTCATATTTGATCACCCTTTTTTTTCCTTTTGATTTTTTAGAGAAAGTTGTGGGCACAGTACGTACTGCTGGTAACGATAATAAGATAACCATTATGACGCTATTATTACATGAATCCGTGATAGATTAAACGTGTTAGTGGCCACCTTATATCATTAATGCGTTAGTAGTCGAGGTGCCATGATAACGTTAGGAAAGAGTAGCATTTTCTTTCCCGAGGATTCCTGTGTGGCCCCACAAAGTTTAACTCTTTTTCCTGCCGGTGTTATTCTGGTTGATAAACCCTTTTAACTATCTAAAAGTTTTTTCTTCTAATTCCTAATATAGACCCAGAGATGGGAAAAAGAGGAGGGGGGGAGGGGGTTGGGATTTACACTCTCTACATTAGTGTTAGAGGACTTGGGAGAGAGCACTGCGTAAACAATAACTTCAGAAAAAAGTCATGTTGATCTTAATAAGGAGCACATGAATTGGCACCATTATTGCTTAAGACGAACTAGCTAGCTAGCATGCGTTTTCCGTTTATTCCTCTCTCTCTCTAGATCTCTCTGGTCTTCCCTGGCTATAACTCTTCGCACGTGCATGGTCAGGTGGAGATTACATGCAGAGGCCAACAGCTTCACCCCTTTCTAACTCTGCAACACGTGCGGGACAGCATATGGTGCTCGAGGGACGTGGTGCCTTTGCTGCCGGACTCGCCAAGCAATCATGTGATGACTCTTCACTATGGTAGAAGCGGATAGAGAGATTAATGCTTTGTTAGTAAAATTAAGCATCACATCTCTTTTAAAATTTTCTTTTTTCTCTTCTTGGGTCCGTCTTTGGCCTCTTCACTGTTTACCCCCTCTTTTTTTTCTCTTTTTTTGTTGATTTTCTTTGTGTTTAATTCATTGAGGAAATTTGCTTGGAAATACCCACAAGCATCACTGTTAGGGACCACTAACTTCAAACAAGAAATGTATTTCCAAGCCATTTTGGCTTCTACTAATTCCATATTCTTCTTTCTTTGCTCTTGGTTCCCCATCAAACAGCCCCCCCCCCCACCCCCACTTCAAAAAAAATCCTTCAGCTTACTCCGTTTGAACTTCAGCCTCGAAATTGTTGCACTGCTCTTGTTTAATTTACTTGGTAATTGTTCTGATTGATGTAACATATAATACTTTAAGATGCTGAACTGCATTTCTTTGTCCAAAAAAAAAAAGGAAATTACTGTATTCTTGTAAAATATAGGATATATATAAATATATATTATATAATATCATATACTTTTTACAGCAAACCAAAAAAGACTTTTCTAAAAAACTTCACAATCAAGTACAAGGATTGGATCCATACGTTGAGATTTGATGAGCTACCCAATGGCTTTTGGGGCTGCTGGGCAAAGATTTATTGACGCTCACTTCATGAGTGCACACTCAAGTCAATAGTGCGCACAACACTGCCTGCAGCAGTGTAGTTTGTAGAGACCTAATCCAGCCCGGCCGGACGAGTGTGTCCTCGAGAGGGCCCAATGCGGCCTGGATGTAGCGTTTTGCATTTAGATAGGACTTGTTCACGGCCGATATTTAACCCAATTTGCTTTGCTTAGCCAAGACTTATCAGATGGTCTTTCTTGTCAAGCACCAATTTCATGAAGAACTGATGTCGGTGTAACCTGACTTGACAAATGACAAGTGACCACCGTGGGCATGATGGTTAACCCGTTCTCTTCTTCTCCTAATTAATATGTACTCTTAAATAAGTAAATGTAAAAAGAAAGAGTACCTAGTAAATTTGATGGAAATGAAGTTTGGAGGAATTAACCATGCTACTGCAACCTTTGTCTCTCACAAAATCGAGAAATCTTCACGTCACCTATATATATATATATATATCTTCTTAATGTATATATGGAAAGACCAAACGTTCCTAGGATAATCAGTACTCTTCTTGCAGAGGAGCGTGTGGTCCAGTTCCATAAGGAATTATCTCACTTAAAGAAAGTCTAGGAATTAGATTCCCCTATCTTAAGCATGGCTGAGAGGATCTTTCCTTGGAAATTATGAGGCCTATATATGCTCTCACGGTCCTTAATTCCAAATTACAGAGCCCATGGCTGTACCTTCGCGAGAATTATTGGTTGTCTAATACTTATTAGATCTAAGTTTGTGTAGCATAGCAGGTGATGATATAGTGAGTACATGTGCATTCATATGATTAAATGATTAATCATATGAGAGGGGGACGGTGAAGGCGATTGATACTACGCGAAAAATATGGAGTGGTCATATTTGGGTATACTCGTCCAATCTTCAGTTGGCGAGAAGTACGGGAGGCGGACATAAATATTTACATTTGATAAAAAATTCAGTGTTTCTCGTATCACGTTTCAGTACCAGTTTCAGATATATGTCAGCTAGCGACTTTCCAGCACTTTCTTGAGCTGTAAATTGAGCTAAGGCTGTAAATAGAGCGGATTTGAGTTTTTTGGTTCCGATTTGAATAATTAATCGAATAATTTGTATCCGTTCTGAATACAATTCAAATATAGAGCGGATAAGTTTCGGATTCAGAGTGGATACATATATTATCCGCTTTGAAAATATAAGTTTAATAAAAGATATTAAGTGATCTAAACATTAAAAAAATCAAAAAAATCTGTAAAATTTTAAAAAGTACAAATATCAAAACATTTTCTAAACAAAAATTAACATTAGATATATTATATATTTATATATTATATATAGATCTTTAAGATTTAATGGTAAAAAATAACTTCATTACGGAGTAGATGTTAAACGAAGTGGATCACCTGTTTCTGTATCCACTCTGTTTATTATTCGGATAATATCCGTATTTGAAATCCGCTCCGCCGGATATTTGTTAAACAGATAATTAGATATGAATTTGAATCGGATTCAGATATTATCCGAATCCGTTTATAGCCCTAAACGGAGCTCTACATTGTAGATATTTTGCAGCTCCCACTGTACAAATCTTTATAACTCAACGATCTTATCCATGTTCATATGTAGCCTCAATTCACCCACTTGCACTCAAATATCTGGTATTTGTGATCTAAGAGGGGTCGAGTGTTAACCAATTCGATACCATCATGTGGTACCAGCCCATGTGAGAATTAACATAGTAAAATAAGGGATTTTTCATAGAAATTATTATTATACAAAAAATGACAAATATGTCATTGTTGCTAAAAAAATTGTCAAAGATGCCACTCATGAATGGAAAATGTTACGGATATTGCTGTAACATCCCTTCCTTCTTTGGTCAGCCACCTTCTGCTGAAGGTAGCGACGTATCGAGCCGTCGCCTTTTGAAGACAATGGGATGCTTTTCGCGTTCTTGTTAGGAATTTAAGGAATCGATCAGAGCGCAACGGAAAGTGTGATTCCCTCCGAGATATCGTTGCTAGTGGTCAGAATCGAACAAAAACTGAAAACCCGCGCAGAAAGATCTGATCTTTACCTTTGCGGGGTTGCGAAACTCCCGAATCCGGGGAGGAGGTAGCGCTGGAGGCGCTGGTGCTTCAAGCCGTTCAGATGTCCGGCCTCTAGACGTATCCACGCGAACTCCAGACGTAGACGGATCTCCTCAGTCTCCACGCGTCTCCCGGATCTCAGCTCCACCATGTGCTAGGAGAGAGAGAGGTAGGGCGCCCTAGGAGAGAGGAGGAGGCGGCCAGAGAGAAGACCTGGAGCTTGGGCCAGGGTTTAACTCTCCACGTGTATATATAGACTCTGTGATTTTTCACAAAAACCCAGTTAATGTCTATATCGGTCATCCTACCCAGTCTGCTCGAAACTCTATTGCGTGTGACCCTCTAGGCTCAAGTGCTAGTCCAGTTTTCAGCCCATAAGCCCAAACTCTTTGTTGACTTACTGTAATTAATTAATATCTCATATTAATTAATTACACAATCAATTATCGTCTCACGATAATTGACCGGGCTCCCAATCAAGTTGGGTGCCAAGCAACACCACTTGATCCTGGAAAGTATTGGGGTTCAACAACCCATTCAAGGAACCTTTTGTGTCAACAGATACCACGCGACTATAATCCTTCTCTCGTACAATGCTCCCGAGTGCACTTAGGGTATGGTCAACTATCAAACCCTAATACGTGCACTCACTTGGATTAGATGCCGCATATCAATATCAGAAAACTCATTTTCTGATAAGTAGTCATGCCCTGGCCAGGGACTATTAGGCATCTTTCCTAGAGCATTCACTCTCTTATTATCGAGAGCGAGCGATCCCATGTTGACCACACAATCACTTCGAAGGTATTCCGCTAGATCCGAACACTTAACTGATTAAGACCCCATGGCTAGAGATCTATAAGTTAAGGTCAAATCTAGAAGTCCACTGACAAGGTGTCCTTGGTGTCTCAGGTCTAAGGACCAATCATGCCACTGTGACAATGAATCTAGCTAGTTGACAGTTAGGTATCATTACCATCCAGCGATTCATAACGGATCAGTTCAGTGAACTCATTCTCCAATGAGCACCTACAGATTCACCTTAGTGTCTCCACACAAGTGACTATGAGACCAGTCACCCTCATCATATGAGTAGGTGCAACTTGTACTAGTCTAGCCGGGTATTCGATGTCCTTCTCGAATATCCTCCGACTAGGAACAATTAAGAATATATGCTTAAAGGATATTAATCCCATTGTTATAATCTCATCATAATTAGTATCCATTGCGCATATTCATGGACTTCATAATAAAATGATAAACGAATTACACATAATGAATATAAAAGCCTTATTATTATTATTATTAAAGAACAAGATTGTACAAGTTATGATTGGCTTGAGGACACCCATAACTAACAATTTCCCACTTGGACTAAAGCCAATCACCTTTATGTCTTAAACCCATAGACTCTAGGTGGCGCTCAAACACAATTTGAGTCAGAGGCTTCGTCAGTGGATCTGCAATGTTGTCAACTGAAGGAACTCTTTCCACCAGTACATCTCCTCTAGTGATGATCTCCCTGATCAGGTGAAATCGCCTCAGAATGTGCTTCGACTTCTGATGAGACCGCGACTCTTTTGCTTGCGTAATGGCCCCATTATTGTGACACAACAATGGGATCGGATCAGAGTCACCCGACACCACACCAAGGTCGGTGATGAATTTCTTCATCCACACTGCCTCCTTGGCGGCTTCAGCTGCAGCAATGTATTCAGCTTCTGTCGTCGAGTCTGTAGTGGTTTCTTGCTTGGAACTCTTCCAGCTCACTGCACCTCTGTTTAAGGTGAACACAAACCCAGATGTAGACTTGCTATCATCTAGATCTGATTGGAAACTTGAGTTAGTATATGCCCGAAGTTTCAAGTCCCCTCCTCCATAAACCAGAAATATATCCTTAGTCCTTCTCAAGTACTTAAGGATACATTTCACTGCCATCCAGTGTGTTTCACTTGGATTTGCCTGATATCTGCTCATAACACTTAGAGCAAATGCTACATCAGGCCTTGTACATAGCATGACATACATGATAGACCCTATAGCCGAGGCATAGGGGACTCTATCCATGACTGCCATCTCTTCAGGAGTCTTAGGAGACTGCTCCTTAGAGAGATTAATCTCATGTCTCATTGGTATGAGACCTCTCTTGGAATTTTCCATGCCAAACCTTTTGACAATAGTATCTATGTACATGGATTGGGTCAAGCCAAGCATCCTCTTAGATCTATCTCTATAGATACGTATTCCTAATACATAGGATGCTTCTCCCAAATCCTTCATGGAGAAGTTCTTTGACAACCAAACATTACTGATGATAACATCCCTACATCATTCCAATGAGCAAGATGTCATCAACGTAAAGTATGAGAAAAGTGATAGCACTCCCACTGATTTTCTTATACACACATGGTTCATCTTCATTCTTAATGAAGTCATAAGATTTGATGGCCTCATCAAACCTTATGTTCCAACTACGAGAAGCTTGCTTCAATCCATAAATGGATCTTTGAAGCTTGCATACTTTATCTGGACACTCTTTGGATGTAAAATCCTCAGGCTGTATCATATACACTTCTTCCTCAATGTTTCCATTGAGGAAAGCAGTTTTTACATCCATCTGCCAGATCTCGTAATCAAAGTATGCAGTAATGGCGAGAAGAATTCTGATTGACTTGATCATAGCAACTGGTGAGAAAGTTTTATCATAGTCAATTCCTTGCCTTTGACGATACCCTTGGCCACCAACCTTGCCTTATAAGTGTCGATTTGTCCATCTGCACCGATCTTTTCTTAAAGATCCGCTTGCACCTAATAGGTACAATACCTTTAGGCAAGTCTACCAAGTTCCAAACTTGGTTGGTGTACATGGACTGCATCTCAGAATTCATGGCATCTCGCCAATTCCCTTACTAAGGACTATCAATAGCCTCTTGGTAGGTCTTTGGATCATCATCCTCATTATAAGACATGCCTTCACTGATATGTCCAACATATCTTTCAGGCTGTCTAGGTACTCTACCAGACCTACGCTGAACGTGTGTATAATCCTGAACAGGTTTCAGAACTGATGTATCATCTGGTGGACTTAGCACAGTTTGTGGATCTAGAACTTTTTCTAGATCTACCTTACTCCCACTATCCTCTTGGGTAAGGTACTCCTCTTCCAAGAAGACAGCTCTCCTGGCGACAAACACTCTTTGTTCACCAGGATGGTAAAAGTAGTAACTACATGTTTCTTTTGGGTATCCAACAAACCTGCCCTTATCGGTTCTGGATTCCAATTTATCTGGGTCGTGTCTCTTCACATGGGCAGGACAACCCCAGATTTTAACATGTTTAAAATTAGGCTTTCTACCCTTCCATATCTCATATGGAGTAGAAGACACAGATTTACTGGGAACCCTGTTCAATAGATATACCACTGACTCTAGCGCATATCCCCATAGGGAAACTAGTAACTGCGAACGGCTCATCATGGATCGTACCATGTCCAACAAGGTGCGATTCCTCCTTTCCGATACACCATTCATCTGTGTATAGGGAAGTCCATTGAGAAAGGACACCATTATCCTTTAAGAATTGAGTGAACTCTGTACTCAAGTATTCACCTCCTCGGTCTGACCGTAGGATTTTAATGCTTTTTCCAGTTTGCTTCTCAACTTCATTCTTAAATTCTTGGAACTTCCCAAAATCTTCAGATTTGTACTTCATTAAGTAAACAAATCCAAACCTTGAGTAGTCATCCGTGAATGTAATGAAGTATGAGTAGCCACCCTTAGCTTGGGTAGACATTGGACCACATACATCCGAGTGTATTAGTTCCAATATGTCCTTGGCCCTATCCCCATGTCCACTAAATGGAGATTTGGTCAACTTACCCATTAAACAGGATTCGCAAGTTGCATATGATTATAATCAAATGGATCCAAGTATCCATTCTTATGCAACTTTTGAAGCCTATTCTCGCCAATGTGACCAAGCCTACAATGCCACAAGTAGGCAGTGTTCACACTATTCTTACTTCTCTTAGGAGAAACATCAACATGGAGATTTTCATAAGAAACATCAAGTAGATACAAACCATTTACCAAATTTGCTAAAGCAACTAGTTTATTTCTCAAATAAACTGAACAACTATTGTTCTCAATGGTAAACTTGTATCCAATTCTGTATAAACAAGAAACAGAAATAATGTTCTTAATAATGCTAGGCTAAAAAAAAGTGTTGGTTAACTGCCATCGACTCCCTTAGGGAATCGCTGCCACTATGCTGTTATGGGGCAGCATAGTGACATTGGGGCTGGCAACCCAACCCGCCGCAGGGGTAAAACCCTGTGCGAAGCCCCTCATGCCGACCACAGCGTTGACGTGGTGCTTTGCGCTTCCGCCTTAATGATTTGGCTACCGCCTTCACTACCAGCTCGAGCTTTTGGTGCAACGGTAAGGGGCTCGGTCCAACAAGTGGTATCAGAGCGAGGTTGCAGGTTCGATTCCCCCGGGTGCCGCTAGGGGGGAGTTTGTTGGTTAACTGCCATCGACTCCCTTAGGGAATCGCTGCCACTATGCTGTTATGGGGCAGCATAGTGAGATCGGGGCTGGCAACCCAACCCGCCGCAGGGGTAAAACCCTGTGCGAAGCCCCTCATGCCGACCACAGCATTGACGTGGTGCTTTGCGCTTCCGCCTTAAAGATTTGGCTACCGCCTTCACTACCAGCTCGAGCTTTTGGTGCAACGGTAAGGGGCTCGGTCCAACACAAAGTAGAAATCATCTAATGAAAGTAAATCTCCTGAGGGTAACTTGAGCTTCACTATCCCCACAGTATGTGCAGCAACACTTGCGCCGTTTCCAAGCCTCAAGTTCACCTCGCCCTTGCTCAGCTTCCTTCTACTTGTCAGTACCTGAAGCTTCGCCAAGCTTCTGCTTCTCCTAAGCCTTCATTGCAATGTAGTCCTTGCAATTTCTTTTCTAGTGTCCCTTTTTCTTGCAGTGGAAGCACTCGCCCTTTTCTTCTCCTTTGCTTATATCCTTCTTTTGTTTTTGCTTGGACTGCTTCTTTGCATTGCCTTTCTTAAAGGCTTGCATTGCTCTCCTCTTCTTGTTGGACTTTCCAACCATGAGAACAGTGGGCTTTTCCTTCTTAAGGTTGCCCTCAGCAGTCTTCAACATGTTGAGCATCTCAGCTAAACTCACCTTCAGGACATAGGCAATGCAGTCAGACTTGAGGACAATCTTCAGGTTCTGAGCCAATCCGAGTAGCTCGGGCCTGTTAATTTGTTGGCATCCAGTATGCCACGGAGTGGGTTACCCGACGACATTTTTTCCTATAAAGGAAATGTAAACACAACTAGCAGATGTTCATAATAATAATTAAATCTAGATTAGAACTTTAATCAAGATTAGCTCCCACTATTTTCCGACAGACTATATAACCCTCAGATATACAGAATGGGAGATGCCGACGGTCTCCTAGTGGGGATCGGAATCTCACAGACTCATAGCATGATCTTGTGGATAGCACAACAAACCATACTATGATCTGAAAGCGGTCAACTCTTGACACTTGCAACTCTTGCAATATCCGATCTTATTTCGGCCCCTGAATTTTAATGACCTTGTGGATAGCACAACAAGTCATTAAATCCAGTTTAAGCAGTACCATCATTACGTAACGAGCATAGATTTGGATGTAGCCCTTGTGGATAGCACAACAAAGCTACACCATTCCTCTACCCCGTTTAAGGCATCACCATGCCATAGTTTTAGTTTGTCATCAGATTTGGCAAGCCTTGTGGATAGCACAACAAACTTGCCCGATCTAATGACAATCCTAAAACTATAATGATGGAGGGCCACGTAATTCATTCTAAATGATTATGCTACGGCTTAAAGTTTGAACGAGGAGGGATTTTATCATTTTTATCTTGGTCTCAATATCAGCGTGCTATTGATATATAGAATTTGGAATATGATATATTTAATTATATATATCATAGCACATTCCACATATATCGTATATATGAAGAAAAACGATGGATGATCATGGACTTTAACCTAGAGTGGCATTACCAGAGCTAGTTGGTAATCCACAAACATGGCAAACATATGGCAGCCCCGCATCGAATGCTTTTGCTTGAAGTAACTCTATCTCGAGGAAGGCCTTGCATGGTACTCTCCTCCATCTCTGCCAATCCGCTTCTTAAAATTACAAGTAATATTTAAATTGGACTCGCAGGCCCATAAATATACATCAGATAATAATAAGAAACCTTGAACAAGTCAAGGGGAGTACATAACATGAGGGAGATAGAATGTACAACCCGGATTTAATAGAGGGAGAGAGGGAGGCACGCAGTCCTCATAAATTATATCACATGCCATAAACCATAAACATCATCACATGAAATTAGGTCCATGATCATCCATCCACACATCAACACATCACATGCATCAATAAGCAATTATCACATAATTACTTCTGAAATAACTTTTATTTCAAAAATATAATGATTATATTTTAAAAAACCATTTAACTAAACAATTTAGCTAGCATGGATAACATCTAAACAACTTTAGATAAACGCCATTCACCGTTGCTGCATGAATCCGCCAAAATTTACTGTTAATTAATTTCACAAGAATCACATTCTTAAATTAATTAACATGATTTAATTAGATGAGAGGAAATAACTAAAATGATTTTAGATTTCCCTTAAACTAATTAAGCAAGGGGTCAAACATATGAAAAATAATTTAACAGAGAGTTAAAATATTTTTAAAACACTTAAAACTAATTTTCATAATTTTCTGGCATTTTAAAGAATTTTTTGGCTTTTAAACAATTTAAAAACCATTAAAACTTAAAAAGGGGGGGAAATGGGCCGGTCGGATCCAGCGCGGGCCGGATCCGACCGCGGCCCGTGCGGGACCCGCAGGGGTCCGCCCGCGACTTATCCGCGGGCAGACCCGCGCGCGGTCCGCAGGGAACCCAGGCGCGGCCCGCGGGCGGCCCGCGTGGGGTCACCCCCTCTGCCTGAACGGAGGGGGCGCACGGCTAGGGTAAAACCCTAGCTGCCGCCGCCCTCCGGCGCAGGGTGGGCCCGCTAGCCACCAGCGGCCGCGGACGGCACCGGCGGCGCCGGAGGCCGCCTCCCATCGCCCCAAATGTCCAAAAAATCCCTAAAAACCCCAAAACTTGCAGAAAGCGCCCCTTCTTGGACTGTCCAAGAAGCACGATGACGGCATCTTGCAGAGGGCCGTGTCACCTCTACAGAGGGCCAAACGAGGCCACAAAGGGTTCTTCGTGATGTCCTTGGTACAGGTAACGATTCCCATGTACCAAACAAGAAGTGCACATCCCATGTGCGACCCAAGAACGCAGCAAACTAGGCAATTCATGTAGAACGCGAATCGACGAAAACACATGAAATAACATCCAAATGGCGCCGATTCCGACTGAGCCAGCAACCTGGCTTTGATACCACTATAAGGAATGGATCAGAGCACAGCGGAAAGCGCGATTCCCTGTTGGGCGGCATGCTGCGAGGCAGGTGCGCGTGCCAGTGTCTCACCCTGGGGCGACCTGAGAATGAGGGTGTGGCGGAGGCCGAGTTAGCCAAGTCATGCCTAGGTCCGGGTGTGGACCTGCCTGCGGGTGTTGCTGAGTTGTCCAGCAGGGGGACTGTACCCTGTGGTGGGTTATAAGGAAGGATGGTATCCTTACAAAACAACTCGAGTTTTGGCGTAACGGCAATGCCTGAGATCCTATATACCTGGTATCAAAGCAGGTCGCGAGTTCGATTCCCAGGGGTGCCGCTGGGGGGGAGATTGTTGGGCAGCATGCTGCGAGGCAGGTGCGCGTGCCAGCGTCTCACCCTGGGGCGACCTGAGAATGAGGGTATGGCGGAGGCCGGGTTGGCCAAGTCATGCCTAGGTCCGGGTGTGGACCTGCCTGCGGGTGTTGCTGAGTTGTCCAGCAGGGGGACTGTACCCTGTGTGGGTATAAGGAAGGATGGTATCCTTACACAACAACTCGAGTTTTGGCGTAACGACAATGCCTGAGATCCTATATACCTCATCCTCATCATCCTCTGAGGCAACTCCCTCCAAACCACTCCGTGAAGGGAAGATCATTCTAAAGCCCAGAGCTATGGACTTAGAGGACAGTGAATTGAATGCTGCCTTTCCTGAAGTCCTCAACTTCTTTAAATTTTAGTCTTGGCAATCTTTCATTTCAGACTTTCGCATCATATACCCTAGACTTGTCCAGGAGTTCTACATGCATTTGGAATGCACATATGAGGGCTACAAGTCAAAAGTCAAAGGGATTGAGATTGATATGCCTACAGACATAGCAGCCACCATTTTCAAAATTCCAGATGAAGGAGCAGACTACCATAACTTTGAGTTCAACCTTCATGAAGCATATACCATCTTGACTGGATTGCAGGCAGATGAGTCTGATCTCAAGCAAACTCATGTCACTAAATTCAACACCAACACTTTTCCTCCAGTGTTGAGGCTTACCCATCATATCCTCACCACTATCATAACACCTCATGGTGGTGGGAGAGACAAACTCACAGACATCCAAAGGTTTGTGATATACTGTATGAGCAAGGACATAAAGATCAACCTCCATGTCATCATGTACCAGATAATCTCTGAGACAACTAGGGCAGATTTACATAGATCACTTCCTTATGCAGCCCATTTAACTCAAGTCTTCAAACACTTTGGTGTGCCTCTTGAGAATGAGAAGTCTCAGAAAATTCCTAAGTCCAACATTTATTGCTTTAAGCATGTTCAAAAGTTTATGGGCTTTAGGATTGTGGGTGATCAGGTTAGGAGTGGGCCAGCTGCAGTAGAGGCCCCTATGGTGCAAGAGGATCAGCCTCCAGTGCAAGAGGATCAGCCTCCAGCTCAAGAGGATCAGCCTCAAGTACATGAGGACCAGCCTCCAATGAATGAGGATCAGCCTCATGTGGCAGTTGAAGTTGATGTACCCATTAATGCCCCTCTTTCACCTCAACTTCAACCCTCCTCCTCCCTGAACCCTGAAACTGAAATTCCATCTTTTTATCCACAACCTCCAGTTCATGCATCCACATCCTTTGGTGAACCTTCTGTTCCACCAGAGTTATACACATTTTTAAATGACAAATTTGATGCTTTGAACACCTCCATTCAGACTATGTCAGAAAATTTTGAGTTGAGGATTCAGAGGTTGGAGAACACTGTGTCTGCCAAATTTATTGAACAAAAAGCAGCTTCTGACCATGCAACGCAAAGGTTTAACATGCTGATTGGCACATTGACAGATGCTTCAGTTGAGCTAAAAGAGCATCAAGAGGAGTTGGAAACAGTTCTTAAGGGAATTTTGGCAAATTCCCAAGCTGATGTCTTCAACACCAAGGAGACACTCTCTCAGATTTCTAAGACAAGGCTGTCTTTTGCACATTTGGTAGATGACTCGGAGAGCATGAAGAATTTGTCTGCTCATATTGATGAAGAGATGTCTGAACTGAAAAAGGAATTCAAAGTTTTGAATAGACATGGTTGGTCAGCTGGTTCTTCTTCATCTTCTTAGCCAATGTCAACTGATTTCAGTGCCCTTCAAGCTACAATGTTAGAGAACTCAGAGAGAATGGAAAATCTTTTGCATACAAGACTCTCAACTATCCAAGCACAAATGAAGTTCAGTCTGGCTTCAATGGAAAAGAGATTGACGGATATTGAGACCATCTTAATACCCATTCCTCCTCCTCCTCCTCCTCCCCATTAATGTAATTTCTTTTGATGATGTCAAAGGGGGAGAAGATAGCAAGAAATTGTAATGCTTTTTAAATGTGTTTTTGAAGATTGCAATGTTCATATTTTGTGAATGAAATGAGTAGAAACCTTTGTGTCTTCAATGTGATTGAAAACTCTTTTGAATGAATGTGAATGTGATGAATGCTTGTCAAGCTGCTTGACCTTTGTGTGAGAATAGCTTATCTTTAGTAACATTGTGTCTTTCATGTGTGCAACTTTTAAATGTCACTAAAAATGTTCAAAGGTCTTTGACAAGTATGAATAAAAGGAAATGAAAATGCTTAAAATCACATTTCATTGAAACTTTCTACTTCCATATGAATTTAATGTTGCCATCATTAAAAAGGGGGAGATTGTTGGGTTGAGTGTGAATATAATACATTTCTCCTCACATTTTGATGATGACAAGTTGTGATTTTGATGATGACAAGTTGTGATTTTGATGCATAACAATTGGAACATGTGAAATACATCACACTGAAATAACAATATTCAAAAAACATGTTTCCAAGTAGATTTAACATTGATATTCATGATAATATATTTAACTAATGATTTATGTGTTTATTTCTCAGGGACAAACATTTATTGCAAGGATGGTGTCGACACACCTCACACTGGTGTCGACACAATGTTCCAAGATCTAAGGCAAAAGGTGAAGAAATGATCAACTAGTGTCGACACTAGTCCAGGGCAGGTCGACACTAGAGACAGATCCCAGAGAAATATGTTAACAGGCTTCTATCTCAGGTCGACACTAAATCAGATAGTGTCGACACTAGAGAGCCTTCCCAGAAGGCCTATTTTTCAGATGGGTAAAGCAGGTCGACACCAAATGCAGACAGATCGACACTAGATGGCTCTCCCAGAAGGCCTGTTTTGCTGTCTAGGACATGGTGTCGACACTGGATCATCTCAGGTCGACACTAGAGACCTCTCCCAGGGAATTGATTTGCCAGTCTAGGACAGTGTGTCGACACACCTCATGGGCAGGTCGACACACTCCGGAATCTCTGTGACTTAAATTTTGTCCTGGACACGTGGCACCCTAGGGAACTATTGGATTAGCCTTGGATCGTGTGCCCACGACCTCCAAGGGTACATTTGGACTATTAGGGGTATAAATATCCTTCTATTGGCTATCCAACATGCAAGAACCCTTTCAGAGCCTCCCAGAAATCCCGTTGGCGGCTAGAAGAGTTCTCCTCCCTGTTCTTGCCTTCCTGGTGCTTCCTCAAGCCAAATTCTCATCTGTTCAAGCATGAGAAGTGGAGATTGATCATTGAAGAAGCAAGTGAATCATCTCAAGGAAGCAGATCAAGTAGAAGCCGACTCCTGTGAAGAATTCAAGAAAGATCCTGAAGATCAGATTGCAGAGCATCGCCCAGGAACTTCCAGAGATCAAGCTCTTCACAATTTGACCTTCTATAAGGGAGTACATCTGAAGAGAAAAGCTCCTCAATACAATTCTCATTTTCCTTTTCTCTTCTGAGTGATTCTGAGATTGTGCATGGGTTGTTGCATGAGTCTCATGAATTAACTCTTGTTGGACTAGATCTATTGCTAGAGGATCTGAGTCTTGTGTTTTTCTAGCAAGTGATTTGTGAGCCGTCGAGCTCAGTGGTTTTGAGTCGTCGTACTCAAGTTGTAGTTGAGCAGTCTTGCTCAGGGTTCTAGAGTAGTCTTACTCTAGAGTTTGTGTGAATTGTAAACTTAGGTGGTTGGAGTTGTCAGGCTCCAGTGGGTGTGTTGTACCCAGGTTGATTAGTGGATCCTCACTGTGTGAGGGGTGGATGTAGGAATCACATGGTGTGATTTCCAAACCACCTAAAAATCTCTGTGCATTGATCTGATTGTGGTTTGAATTTATCCTTCATTAGATGCATGCATAGGATCGTTTGAATTCATCTAATCAATTTGTTCACAAACTCCATTTGCACAACTCACTCAATTTATCTTCAGATCTGTGAAATCTGTTTCTCAATTTGTCTCTGATTCAAGAGTTTTTAAAATTGGTTAAGCTTCCGCATTAGTAGGCCTAGATCTATTCAACCCCCCCCCCTTCTAGATCTTGTCCTCACCTTTTATCGATCCTTCATTCCCTTCGGTAGATATCGTTGCCAGTGGTCAGAATCGAACAAAAACTGAAAACCCACGTAGAAAGATGCAATCTTTACCTTTGCGGGGTTGCGAAACTCCCGAATCCGGGGAGGAGGTAGCGCTGGAGGCGCTGGTGCTTCAAGCCGTTCAGATGTCCGGCCTCTAGACGTATCCACACGAACTCCAGATGCAGACGGGATCTCCTCGGTCTCCACGCGTCTCCCGAATCTCAGCTCCACCATGTGCCAGGAGAGAGAAGAGGTGGGGCGCCCTAGGAGAGAGAGGAGGAGGCGGCCAGAGAGAAGACCTGGAGCTTGGGCCAAGGTTTAACTCTCCACGTGTATATATAGACTCTGCAATTTTTCACAAAAAACCAGTTAATGTCTATATCGGTCATCCTGCCCAGTCTGCTCGGAACTCTATTGCTTGTGACCCTCTAGGCCCAAGTGCTAGTCCAGTTTTCAGCCCATTAAGCCCAATAACTGTTTATTTACTTACTGTAATTAATTAATAGCTCATATTAATTAATTACACAATCAATTATCGTCTCACGATAATTGACCGAGCTTCCAATCAAGTTGGGTGCCAAGCAACACCACTTGATCCTGGAAAGCATTGGGGTTTAGCAACCCATTCAAGGAACCTTTTGTGTCAACAGATACCACGTGACTATAATCCTTCGCTCGTACAATGCTCCCGAGTGCACTTAGGGTATGGTCAACTGTCAAACCCTAATACGCGCACTCACTTGGATTATATGTCGCATAACAATATTAGAAAACTCCTTTTCTAATAGGTAGTCATGCCCTGGCCAGGGACTATCAGGGATCTTTCCCTAGAGCATTCACTCTCTTTGTAAGGCCCTCGAATTTTGTTGTATTATTTTATTACGTGTAAATAATTCATGCTTGTGTATGCATAGAATGTACATATCTACGTACGTATTAACTAGTTATACTTATGTGTGCATATGTGTAATTAGTTGTAAATAGTGTATGAATTGCGTGGTGGTAGTGTGTACATGATAGTATATGTTTGGCATGTATATACGTATAAGTTAAGCATGGATTTTCTGCATGTTTTGAGTTCTGGCCGAAGGACCCAAATGGCGTCCACATGGATGGACATCCATGCTGTGTCAGCGTCCACCTCGATGGATGTCAATACTTAAGTCAACGGCTATTGATGTGGATGTTAAGATCTCTGACCTGCATGCGTTGCAGACCCCGAAACTCTAGGGGCAAGCAAGCCCAGCCATTGGGGAGATGTCCCCAACGGCTAGCAGGCCTTCACATCACCTCTCCGGGGTTCCCCAAACCCCTCTCCTATAAGCCAAACTCCTTCTGCACCAGAAAGAGTTCTCTTGACTCTTTGCAAAGAGGAGAGAAACCCTAGCTCAAAACTGGAGGAAAACTAAACTTGGCAAGCTTGAATCCGGCGACTGAAGGCTGCTTCCGGCGATCCACTGCTACTAGGAGGGAGTCTGGACCTTGGGGAAGGCTTCCCCAACACCGGACTGAAGCTTGCATCGACTGAGAACCAGGAGGAAGGAAGTTTTGGAGGCTTCTTGGGACTGCCCAAGGAGAGCTTCAACAGGAACTTATATTCCTTTGGAGGTTTTTAAAAAGGCAAGTAACCTACCCACTTTGTCCATGTATGTGTCTAGGAGGTTTCTACCATTTTTACAGATTTTTCTCGTGTCTTGGATCCTCACATTCCCCTGTTATTTGGAGCTCAGTCTGTGTTCTTGCACAGACAGGAACTTGGCGTCAAGGCCCTTGCTGCCAAGATCTCCAGTCTACGTCCAGCGATCTTGCCGTCCAACTCCTTGAACGGCCAGACACTGCCGCTAAGTTCTTCAGTGCAGAATAGTAAACTGTTCTACCTTAAATAAGTATTTTCCGGACTTTGACGCATGGGGATATAGTGTAATTTTTATATGTTATGTAAAATACCTAATGTGATGTGTATGGAAATTTCTGTGTTTTTCTGTGATGACATAATTATTAGATTTATTGAAATACATGTTGGGGAAAATGGATTATGCATGTTCACCTACTGTCTGAATGATTCCTGAGGAATTAAATGCCCCAAATTTTTCTATACCATGTGTATGTGTGTCAGTCCATACCCTGCAAATTTGAGAATTTGTTCATGTTCATATGATTTACTGTAATTTCTGCAATGGAAATAGGAAGCATGAGTAGGTTATTCAAAATTTACAGTAAATTGTGTGTTGTGCAATAAATTCGGAGAAAATTCCTGTAATGATGTGTATGTTAGGTTCAGGGCTGTGAAATGTCAAACTGGATATTCATGTTATGTTCCATGATAAATTGAATTATGAATGGCATGCAATTGAATGTTTTAATTTCTGTAAATGTAATATGACTCAGAAAAAAATCTGGAAGTTTGCATGTGTGGTCATAAACCTGCAACCAGTGTGTGCTTAAATTTTCATGTGATTTGGATAACAGAAAATGGTATTATGAGAATTCCATGTGAAAACGAATAATAAATGCATGTTATCATGAAAGTGGTTTGATTAGGCATTTTCAGCCTGATTAGTATAAAGTATTGAATGTTTAAAGCTGTCAACAGTAGTATCATGATTAGGAAAATAGGGCCATGTGTGTAAGTGAGAGAATGTAAAGACATGTGTATATGTGTGTTAAAAATCGAAATGTGTAATGTGTAAAAGTGTGTGACATGTGTGACACTGCTTCCATAGAGGGCCGTGGAACCGTACCATGGAAAAGTCCCCATGGGAAGGTTCAATGTGTTAAGATCCTAAGGGCATTAGGATGAAATCCTGGAGGCGGACAAGTACCACTGGTTAGGGTGGATACTTGTTCTCCCGGTCTGCACAGTCCAAGAGTCGTCCATATATTGCCTAGGTGACGTCTATGTGTAGGTGTTATGTGATGTGTCCTTCTAATGGTGGTTTGGACTATGTGTCACGACACTAAATTGTGAAATGTGAAGGTGACTATGTGTAAATTGTGTAGTGTGAACATGTGTAAATGTGAAATGTGTAAAAAGAGAACTATGTGAATGAGTAATTGTGTAAACATGTGAAACCATTTTGTTAAATTGTGAAATTGTGGCCCATGATATGTTAATGTGGAATTATGTTATAACAGCAACGTAAAGGTGCTTATAATAATGTTTTATATGTGTAAAAATGCGTAGAATCCATGCTAGGAACAATTCTTGCTTATGTGTAAACTTCTCCATGTTTAAGTGCTATCATGTTGTAGATTAATCGGGAATGTAGCTCTCATGTGATAGAATGTGAATTGCTAAATCCATGTCAAAACAGCAACCTTAAAGTGTATAAAATGATAATGTGCATGTGTAATAATGTGTAGAAACCATGATAGGAATGCTTCCTTTTATGTAGGCAAGAACCCTATGTTTGGTTGCTTC
This sequence comes from Colocasia esculenta, assembly GCA_014218235.1. Taxonomy (NCBI): domain Eukaryota; kingdom Viridiplantae; phylum Streptophyta; class Magnoliopsida; order Alismatales; family Araceae; genus Colocasia; species Colocasia esculenta. Next base: position 166,814,265 of record CM024754.1, read on the forward strand.
CATGTTAGCCTTATTTGAAAGGTAGCTTTCATGTGATTACATGAGTAGAAAACATGTGATAGGATGTTATTTTGGAATGTCTTAAACCATGTACGATATGTTACATTTTTGTAGAATTGTCATGATAGGTTGTCTCTTATAATGTTCAAGCATGTTATATGTTTTACTTTGTGAATTGGAATGAAAAACCTACTGTGATATATGCATATATGATTTGTGTGGTGTTATTTGCTGAGTCTTTTAGACTCATTCCTTGCTTCGGCGTACAGGTTTAGTAGGTGATACACCTTTGGAGGAGACCGTGGAGAGCGACTCCGAGCGCGGGGAGTAGCTTGGCGGAGTTGTAGTTGTGACATTTTGACTTTCATAGTATGTAACAAGGCATTGTAATAGAACTATTAAGGAATTTGTGGACAAACTATGTATTTGAGTTTAGTATTTCATTATGTGGACTTTATTTCTCTTAAATTTGTCATTTGGATCATGTATGTTAAATGTGGATGATGAAATGAAGACAAGTAGTTCTTTTTGCTTCCGCTACTCTGTATTTATATTTATGAGCATCTCAATCGTATGTTATTGTTTGGGTAAATGCCCCACTGTGATAACGTTCACTATACTGACGTGGGTTGGTATAACCGTACCGGTATAATGAGGGTCGTCATAGGGATTGGTATCAGAGCGACCGGTTGAGATTGCACATGAATATATATAAGTGATCTTCTTCATTACATGCTAAGTTTACATAGAAATGTCCACATGTGTAGAATTGATTAATAATGAATGAAAAATAGATAAGGAAATAGTTAGGAAATAAATTAACGTAGCTCTAATGGTGGCTGAAATTTATTGCAGCCATGGCTTCGAGAGGTAGGCGTGGCGGAGCGCCGGCCCGTGAGGACGAGCCGAGACGTGAGGAGCGGGCGGAGCAGCAGGCCCCCACCGCAGGGTCCTGTACTTCCCCCACCGCCGCCTGTGGATTATGGAGTGTTCATGCAAGGTTTGGTGCAGGCCATGCAGACGCAGGCCCACACCCAGGCTGCACTCCAGGCTCAGTTGGAGGCTCAGGTTAGCATAATCATCAAAGTGTAGTCTGTTTTATTTAATTGTATGGTATTATGTTGAATGTGTATTATTGTTGTTGTGTAGCAGGCTCAAGTTCCAGCTCAGGACCATGGTGGACCTTCCATCATGGAAAGATTCAAGAGGATGCTACCACCCTCTTTTAAGGGGAGAGCGATCCGTTACTAGCTGAGAGTTGGATGAGGGAGATTGAAAAGATCTTCCGAGCTATTAGGTGTGCGGATGAGGATAAGGTTACTTTAGCCACCTATATGCTTCAGGTATGTGTTAGTTTTGTATGTTCTATTAAGTTAGATTTGTTTAGATGGTGCTTATGAACGGTGTACTGCAGGAAAGAGCTGATGTATGGTGGGCTTCATTACTACGTACACGGTTTGAGACGGCGCGTTGATGTTGCTTGGGACGAGTTCGTGAGGCTCTTTCGGGCCAAGTTCGTCCCCGAGCATATTCAAGATCGGATGGAGCAGGAGTTCCTCTCTTTGACTCAAGGCTCCATGACCGTGCTAGAGTATGAGGCAAGGTTTGCAGAACTATCTAAGTATGCACCTCACATTGTGGCTAATGAGCGCAGAAAGCAAAGAAGTTTGATGGGACTCAAACCATCACTGAGGACGAGGCTAGTGGCGTTCGACCATCGTACTTTGGACGAGGCCCTTAGCGCTGCCTGTAGGCAGGAGGGTGAGATGGAGCAATACCTTGAAGAGAAGAAGGCTTCGCAGAAGAGACCTGCAACTACGTTCCAGCAGCAGGACAAGAAGAAAGCGGTGTACCAACACAGCAACGATCAGTAGCAGTCGGCAGTACTCAGGTACCCTCTGTACGTTCCCCTGGTGTGAAGAAAGAGTGTCCCCATTGGGAAGACACATGGTGGTTCCGAGTGTTGGATGATTACGGGAAAGTGCTTGAAGTGCGGAAGTAGCGACCACAAGATCAAGGATTGTCCGAGACTTCAGCAGGGAGTCCAGCGCGGAGCGCCAGCCCCAGCAGCGGTAGCGGCAGCAGCGCCAGCTACAGGAAGACCAGGAAGGCCTCGAGCCCCAGCTCGAGTGTTTGCTTTAGCGCGCGAGGACGCCGAGCAGGCGGAGCATGTCACCGAAGGTACGGTTTTACTTCTAGGTGTGCACGCTCGGGTTTTGTTTGATACGGGTGCTACTCACTCGTTCATTTCCGAGCGGTTCGCTAGGCAGTTAGCCCTAGAGTCAGGCATAGAGTCTGAGGATTTAGAGGTCCCTTTGTCTGTGCACACCCCTGCGGGTACGGTATCGACTAGAAGTGCATTCCGTCGTTACCTGTGTGCATTGAGGATAGAATCCTAGAAGGGTGTTTCTTCTTGCTAAAGATGAAGGACTATGATGCTATTCTTGGTCTGGATTGGCTAGAGGAGCACTATGCGTTAGTAGATTGTCGTGGGAAGAGGATTGTTTTCCGCATTCCTGGTGAGGATGAGTTCTCTCATCCCTTGCCAAGGAACTTGGCGGGAAAGTTAGTCATCTCTGCCATGAAGGCGATGCGCATGGTAAACAAGGTTGTGACGCTTTTCTTGCCAGCGTGGTATTAGTACCAGAGGCTGATGAGTCACCTACTCTTGCAGAGATCGAGGTAGTGCAGGATTTTCCAGACGTCTTTCCTGATGATTTGTCTGGATTGCCACCGGATAGAGATAGAGTTCACCATAGAGTTGCTTCCGGGCACCTCTCCTATCTCGAAGGCTCCATATCGGATGGCACCTGCGGAGTTAGCCGAGTTGAGGAGGCAGTTGCAAGAGTTGCTAGATAAGGGATTTATTCACCCTAGTGTTTCCCCTTGGGGCGCACCTGTATTATTCGTCAAGAAGAAAGACGGGTCACTTAGGTTATGCATTGACTACAGAAAGCTGAACCAAGTGACTGTGAAGAACAGGTATCCCTTACCTCGTATTGATGATTTGTTTGACCAGTTGCAAGATGCATCAGTCTTTTCTAAGATTGATTTGCGATCTGGTTATCATCAGTTGAGGATTCGGAGTGAGGATGTGTCCAAGACGGCATTCAGATCCCGTTATGGACATTATGAGTTTTTGGTCCTTCCTTTCGGATTGACCAACGCCCCTGCAGCGTTCATGGATCTCATGAACAGGTGTTTAGGCCGTATCTAGATAGCTTTGTTGTAGTGTTTATGATGATGTGCTGGTCTACTCTCTCGGACGAGGCCACACACCGTCAGCATTTGAGGGTAGTATTAGAGTTCTCCGTGAGCACAAGCTGTATGCTAAGTTCAGCAAGTGCGATTTCTGGTTGCGCGAGGTTCATTTCCTCGGCATGTTATCTCTGGTGCTGGTGTTGCAGTTGATCCAGCAAAGGTCCAGGCAGTTATGGATTGGGAGACTCCCAAGACCCCTTCGGAGATTCGTAGTTTTTTGGGTTTGGCTGGTTACTATCGGCGATTCATTGAGGGATTTTCATCCATCGCCGCCCCATTGACTCAGCTCACCAGAAAGGGAGTGAAGTTTGTCTGGTCCGAGAAGTGTGAGTAGTTTTCAATTGTTGAAGACTAAGCTCACGTCAGCTCCGGTGTTAGTCTTGCCGAGCGGTGTAGAGGGTTTTGCTATCTACACGGATGCGTCTCGGATTGGCTTAGGCTATGTGCTAATGCAGCAAGGAAGGGTAGTGGCTTATGCTTCTCGTCAGTTGAAGGAGCATGAGAAGAACTATTCGACTCATGATTTGGAGCTCGCAGCAGTGGTTCATGCACTAAAGATCTGGAGGCACTATCTTTATGGTGTCAGATTTGAGGTGTTTACCGACCACAAGAGCTTGAAGTATCTTTTCTCCCAAAAGGAATTAAACCTGAGGCAGAGAAGATGGATTGAGTTCTTGAAGGACTATGACTTCGACCTTCAGTATCACCCTGGGAAGGCGAATGTCGTAGCGATGCTCTGAGTAGAAAGGGCCATCTCTCCAGCAGGACTGGAAGATGTTGGAGGATGCGGCTTGCGCGTTGACTGAGTTAGAGCCATCGCTATGCCAGGCTTTTGTAGCTCAGTTATCCTTAGGTCCTCGGTTTTGGATGAGGTGATCGAGCAACAGAAAGCCGACCCTAGACTCCTAGAGTTAGTGGCAAGGCAGGCATTGCTCGTGATGAGGACGGTGTGATTAGATTCCATCACCGTGTTTGTGTCCCTGATTTGGTAGATGTCCGTGAGCATGTGTTAGCGGAGGCTCACAGGTCGAGATTCTCTTCATCCATCCGGTAACACTAAGATGTACCAGGATTTGAAGAGGTCCTTTTGGTGGTCTGGCATGAAAAGGGATGTGGCATTATGTATCCCGGTGTTTAGTGTGCCAGCAAGTGAAGGCCGAGCGACAGCGACCATCCGGCCTTATGCAAAGGATGGAGATCCCAGTATGGAAGTGGGAAGCTGTCACTATGGACTTTGTTTCGGGTTTGCCTCGATCTAGAAGGGGCAATGACTCGATTTGGGTAGTTGTAGATAGATTCTCGAAGACTGCCATTTCTTGCCTATGAAGAAGAAGCAGTCGGTTGAGAGTTTAGCTAGATTGTATGTTAGTAGTGTGGTTAGATTGCATGGTGTGCCGAAGTCGATCATTTCGGATCGAGATCCGAGATTTACTTCGAGGTTGTGGAAGGGTCTTCAGCATGCGTTAGGTTCGGAGCTGAAGCTCAGTTCGGCATTTCATCCCCAGACAGATGGACAGTCCGAGAGGACTATCCAGACGCTCGAGGATATGTTGAGAGCGTGTGTACTGGATTGGAAGGATGATTGGGAGCGTCATCTACCTCTAGTGGAGTTCGCATACAACAACAGCTTTCATGCGAGTATTGGTATGGCTCCATTTGAGGCGTTGTATGGTAGGCCTTGCAGATCTCCTTTATGTTGGGAGGAGACCGGTGATAGGCAGCTGATCGGTCCGGAGTTAGTTCAGGAGACTTCGGATAAGGTCCAGCTTATCAGGAAGAGGCTTGTTGCGGCGCAGGATAGGCAGAAGAGCTATGCCGACAACAGGAGGAAGGATTTGGAGTTCGAGGTGGGTGAACATGTCTTCTTGAAGATATCACCTACTCGTGGTGTCGTCAAGATTTGGCAGGCATAGTAAGTTGAGCCCTAGATTCATTGGCCCGTATGAGATTCTCAGACGATTGGGCAGCGTGGCATATGAGCTAGCTTTACCCCCAGCTTTAGCTAGTGTTCATCCCGTTTTCCACGTTTCTATGCTCAAGAAGTATGTCCGAGATCCATCTCATGTGATTAGTCATGAGCCAGTGGAGATTCAGCCATTTGTCGTATGTGGAGCAACCAGTAGCTATTCTTGACCGGAAGGTTCAGCATCTCCGGAACAAGGGTATTGCGTCGGTGAAAGTTCTATGGCGGAACTTCTCGCGAGAGGAGGCTACTTGGGAGCTTGAGGATGCGATGAAGAAGAAGTATCCCCGTTTGTTTGAGTAGTTTTGTTTAAACTTCGAGGACGAAGTTTCTTTAAGGGGGAGAGGGTGTAAGGCCCTCGAATTTTGTTGTATTATTTTATTACGTGTAAATAATTCATGCTTGTGTATGCATAGAATGTACATATCTACGTACGTATTAACTAGTTATACTTATGTGTGCATGTGTGTAATTAGTTGTAAATAGTGTATGAATTGCGTGGTGGTAGTGTGTACATGATAGTATATGTATGGCATGTATATACTATAAGTTAAGCATGGATTTTCTGGGACGCGATTACTAAGTCAACGGCTATTGATGTGGACGATATGATCTTTGACCTGCATGCTTGCAGACCCCGAAACTCCGGGGCAAGCACCCAGCCATTGGGGAGATGTCCCCAACGGCTAGCAGGCCTTCACATCACCTCTCCGGGTTCCCCAAACCCCTCTCCTATAAGCAAACTCCTTCTGCACCAGAAAGAGTTCTCTTGACTCTTTGTAAAGAGGAGAGAAACCCTAGCTCAAAACTGGAGGAAAATTGAACTTGGCAAGCTTGAATCCGGCGACTGAAGGCTGCTTCCGGCGATCCACTGCTACTAGGAGGAGTCTGGACCTTGGGAAGGCTTCCCCAACACCGACTGAAGCTTGCATCGACTGAGAACAGGAGAAGGAATTTTGGAGGCTTCTTGGGACTGCCCAAGGAGAGCTTCAACAGCAACTTAGATTCCTTTGGAGGTTTTTAAAAAGGCAAGTAACCTACCCACTTCGTCCATGTATGTGTCTAGGAGGTTTCTACCATTTTTACAGATTTTCCTCGTGTCCTGGATCCTCACATTCCCCTGTTATTTGGAGCTCAGTCTGTGTTCTTGCACAGACAGGAACTTGGCGTCAAGGCCCTTGCCGCCAAGATCTCCAGTCTGCGTCCAGCGATCTTTCCGTCCAACTCCTTGAACGGCCAGACACTGCCGCTAAGTTCTTCAGTGCAGAATAGTAAAATGTTCTGCCTTAAATAAGTATTTTCCGGACTTTGACGCATGAGGATATAGTGTAATTTTTATATGTTATGTAAAATAGCTAATGTGATGTGTGTGGAAATTTCTGTGTTTTTCTGTGGATGGCATAAATTATTAGATTTATTGAAATACATGTTGGGGAAAATGGATTATGCATGTTCACCTACTGTCTACATGATTCCTGAGGAATTAAATGCCCCAAAATTTTCTATACCATGTGTACGTGTGTCAGTCCATACCCTGCAAATTTGAGAATTTGTTCATGTTCATATGATTTACTGTAATTTCTGCAATGGAAATAGGAAGCATGAGTAGGTTATCGAAATTTACAGTAAATGTGTGTGTTGTGCAATAAATTCGGAGAAAATTCCTGTAATGATGTGTATGTTAAGTTCAGGGCTGTGAAATGTCAAACTGGATATTCATGTTATGTTCCATGATAAATTGAATTATGAATGACATGCAATTGAATGTTTTAATTTCTGTAAATGAATATGACTCAGAAAAAAATCTAGAAGTTTGCATGTGTGGTCATAAACCTGCAACCAGTGTGTGCTTAAATTTTCATGTGATTTGGATAACAGAAAATGGTATTATGAGAATTCCATGTGAAAATGAATGATAAATGCATGTTATCATGAATGTGGTTGATTAGGTATTTTTAGCCTGATTAGTGTAAAGTATGAATGTTTAAAGTCTGTCAACAGTAGTATCATGATTAGGAAAATAGGGCCATGTGTGTATGTGAGAGAATGTAAAGACATGTGTAATATGTGTGTTAAAATCGAAATGTGTAATGTGTAAAAGTGTGTGCCATGTGTGACACTACTTGCATAGAGGGCCGTGGAACCGTACCATGGAAAAGTCCCCATGGGAAGGTTCAATGTGTTAAGATCCTAAGGGCATTAGGATGAAATCCTGGAGGTGGACAAGTACCACTGGTTAGGGTGGAGACTTGTTCTCCCGGTCTGCGCAGTCCAAGAGTCGTCACTATATTGCCTAGGTGACGTCTTTGTGTATGTGTTATGTGATGTGTCCTTCTAATGGTGGTTTTGACTATGTGTCACGGCACTAAATTGTGAAATGTGAAGGTGACTATGTGTAAATTGTGTAGTGTGAACATGTGTAAATGTGAAATGTGTAAAAAGAGAGAATGTGAATGAGTAATTGTGTAAACATGTGAAACCATTTTGTTAAATTGTGAAATTGTGGCCCATGATATGTTAATATGGAATTATGTTATAACAAAACCTAAAGGTGTTTATAAGAATGTTTTATATGTGTAAAAATGCATAGAATCCATGCTAGGAACAATTCTTGCTTATGTGTAAACTTCTCCATGTTTAAGTGCTATCATGTTGTAGATTAATCAGGAATGTAGCTCTCATGTGATAGAATGTGAATTGCTAAATCCATGTCAAAACAGCAACCTTAAAGTGTATAAAATGATAATGTGCATGTGTAATATGTGTAGAAACCATGAATAGGAATGCTTCCTTTTATGTAGGCAAGAACCCCATGTTTGGTTGCTTCCATGTTATAGCCTTATTTGAAAGGTAGCTTTCATGTGATTACATGAGTAGAAAACATGTGATAGGATGTTTATTTGGAATGTCTTAAACCATGTACGATGTGTTACAATTTTGTAGAATTTCATGATAGGTTGTCTCTTATAATGTTCAAGCATGTTATATGTTTTACTTTGTGAATTGGAATGAAAAACCTACTGTGATATATGCATGTATGATGTGTGTGGTGTTATTTGCTGAGTCTTTTAGACTCATTCCTTGCTTCGGCGTACAGGTTTAGTAGGTGATACACCTTTGGAGGAGACCGTGGAGAGCGACTCCGAGCGCGGGAGTAGCTTGGCAGAGTTGTAGTTTGACATTTTGACTTTCATAGTATGTAACAAGGCATTGTAATAGAACTATTAAGGAATTTGTGGACAAACTATGTATTTGAGTTTAGTATTTCATTATGTGGACTTTATTTCTCTTATTTGTCATTTGGTCATGTATGTTAAATGTGGATGATGAAATGAAGACAAGTAGTTCTTTTTGCTTTCGCTACTCTGTATTTATATTTATGAGCATCTCAATCGTATGTTATTATTTGGGTAAATGCCCCACTATGATAACGTTCACTATACCGACGTGGGTTGGCTTAACCGTATCGGTATAATGAGGGTCGTCACAATCTTATTACCGAGAGCGAGCGATCCCATGTTGACCACACAATCACCTTCGAAGGTATTCCGCTAGATCTGAACACTTAACTGATTAGAGTCCCATGGCTAGAGATCTATAAGTTAAGGTCAAAATCTAGAAGTCCACCGACAAGGTGTCCTTGGTGTCTAGGTCTTAGGACCAATCACGCCACTGTGACAATTAATCTAGCTAGTTGACAGTTAGGTAACATTACCATCCAACGATTCATAACGGATCATTTCAGTGAACTCATTCTCCAATGAGCACCTACAGATTCACCTTAGTATCTCCACACAAGTGACTATGAGACCAGTCACCCTCATCATATGAGCAGGTGCAACCTGTACTAGTATAACCGGATATTCGATGTCCTTCTCGAATATCCTCCGACTAGGAACAATTAAGAATATACGCTTAAAGGATATTAATCCCATTGTTACGATCTCATCATAATTAGTATCCATTGTGCATATTCATGGACTTCATAATGAAACGATAAACGAATTACACATAATGAATATAAAAGCCTTATTATTATTATTAAAGAACAAGATTGTACAAGTTATGATTGGCTTGAGACACCCATAACTAACAGGGAACGCGTCTTCTGACCACAACATGCACTTTTTTCATCTTATTGTTAGGACAGTTGGGACACGTGTCATGGTGTATGTCACCTGAAGGGTGTCAGGCTTGCGAGGTTGACACGTGGCAGGTTCGATGGTCAGGTCTGACAATGACTTTGTGGTCGCGACAAGTTGGTCGTCGCATTCATTACTGAACTCAACCACCAAACTGTCGCGTTCTCAGATCCGTGGCCTATATAAACAAGGCCATCAGATCTCTTTCCTTCTTCCTCTTTTCTTCTTCCCCTTTTCTTCTTCCTCTGCTCTTCCCTTCCTCCCTTCTGTCCAAGGCTAGCTGTGGAGGAGATTGTCATGTATGATGCCTCCATTCTCTCTCCTTCCTTCTTTGGCATTGATGTGGTGTTTTTCTCTTCGTGGTGGTGACCTCTTCTCTGACGTGTAGGAGGCCGTACCTTACTCGTGGATGGTGTGTGTTGGCCCTTTTGGTATGACAACAAGCTAACCAAGGAGGGGGGGGGGGGGGTGAATAGGTTTTTCTAAAATCTGAAATAGAAACTTAAACATAGAAAATTATTACTTGAAAGTTTGGTTAGTTGAGTGTGATAGAGAGTAGCAGTGTGGAAGCAAATAAACAATCATACAAAGGACACAAGAAATTTATCCTGGTTCGGCCCTTCCCACTTAGAAGTCCTACGTCCAGTCCCCAAGCAACCAATTAGCTCTTCCACCTTCTTGGTCACACATTCATAATGTATTTCATATATCTATGTTGAGGAAATACATAATGGACCCCTCTCATGTGATGAGTTATGAAGATGTGGAAATACAACCAGATTTAACCGTACAAGAGGAACCAGTGAAAATATTGGACAGGAAAGAACGAGTCCTCAAAAATAAAGCAGTTTCTATGGTGAAGATCTTATGGAAAAGCGCGTTCATAGAAAAAGAAACGTGGGAATTGGAGCAAGAGATGAAAGAAAAGTATCCACAGCTATTTGGTAAGTAAATTTTGCCAATTTCGAGGACGAAATTTATTTTAACAGGGGGAGAAATGTAATACCCTCAAATTTTTAATACCATGATTTGCTTAGAAATTCTTGTTTATGCAAACTGATTAGGTTTAAATTGTGATATTTAGGATTAAGGGTATGTTTAAGACACTTTATCATACCCAGGTACTACTTTCAGTCGTACGCACCCCCGACAGGACGACACCGGAAAACTGTAACGAAATAAAAATCTGAGAACACCATAATTCTTAGAAAATTGTGGAGATATTAAAAATGTAATTATTCAGAATTTTTGACGCACATATTTTGAGATTAAGTCGACGCAACTATTTTTGGGGCGATTTTTCACCCAATGTAAAATAAATTCTAACAATTAAATAAAAATCATGTCAATTTGTAAAACCTTTCTATTAGGCTATGGTTGAAATTTCAAGTTAAACGGATATCATTAGGACACCTAAGCATGAAGATCTTTGGCCCAGCTGAATTATGGGCTATTTACGGTAGGGGTTTTTTTTGGGTTTTTCCTGGAGCTACGTGTGAGGCTTAGGAGAAGCCAACACACATTAGGATAAGGCTTAGCCAAGGGGTTGGGCTATCATTAAGGTTACTTACGTGTAACCAAAGAGTTTGTTGCATGAGATAGGTGGCCTCACATGGTTTAAGGGGGTTTACACCATGACACGTCCATGGCCAACGTGCCTAGTTTGCAAGGGAACTTGGGAGCTTATATAAACCTCCCAACACCCATCGCATACATTTTTCCAACACTTATGTTCTTCCTAGTCCTAGTGTTGCTGAGGTTACAAGCCTGGTGTTGGTGAATTTTCTGTTGGGGCTGTATGCGTTGAAGCCATTTTGCTGGAGGTGTAGCTGACGAAGTCCCTGTTTCAGTAGTCTTCTTATTTCCTCATCTTGTTACTGTATTGATCTCTATACTAAAAAGAAGAAGAAGAACTTTTGTTCTCTTTCAGATCAAGTAGGTTCTCATCTTTCCCTTGAACTTCTAGTCTCTACTCATGTTGAAAGAATTTAGCCTCATACGAGTTACTTTTGGAGCATGCTAACCAGTCTCGGTTAAGTTCATACACGAGATTGTAACCTCAGATTCTTTGTTTGGTTTTCCCAACTACCTTTGGAACTATGTGATTACCAAAGAAGAATTTTCACTCTCCTTACAGATCAAGTAGGTTCCTAATTTCTCCTCCCACCCATGATCCAAGTTTATGTTATAGAGATTTGCTAGAAATTTCGATATTCTATAATATTGTGATTTCTTTCCATTCGAATGTTTGTACCTCAAGCCTTGATTTGGAACATTAAATATCTTGTGTTTTAGTGTTCATCTTGTAAGAATCTCCCAATAATCCATTGCTATCAAGACCACACTTCCAACAATATACTATGTCTAGTTTTTAGCTAGACAAGTTTGAATTGCAAACCTCTCCATTCATCTCGCTTGTTCGGTTTATAAACCACTGTGAGAACTATAATTAGACTCTTATATTTGATATACATCATGCCTTGATTCATAGGTTCCATGGTCAGCATGTTTAGAGTACATTCTAAGTCATTTATGAGTGAGAAACAGGCGGCTGTCGACAGACAGCCCAAATCTGTCGACAAGCGCATGTTTTCCTGAACTCTGGGTAACTGGACTGAGTGGATCTGTCGACAGATCCCTTGCATCTGTCGACAGATCCCCACAGAGCCAGCAAACCTGAGCTCTGTCTGTGCCATCTGTCGACAGCCCCTTCCTGGCTGTCGACAGCTACTGTCCTACCTTGGATTTCTGCAACTTTTCATGGTAGAACTCTTGCTTAAACTTCATCCTAAAAGCCAAGGAAGTTACCCTCTCAATTACCTTGATATTTACTGTCATATTACTTCAAAGTTCACCCACTTTGGGTACCTTAACTTTCCTTGAATTGTTTCTAAAGTTGTCAATTACGAATAGTACTCTGATTGAGTCTATTCTTCAGTATTCGGTATCTAAGTTTGTAAAACTTGACCACTTGAGAGTTCATATGTTTGAACACCTTATGAGATATGAATACTTGTGATGACAATTGTGGACCCTCATTTTCTTGGGTTCTTATGTGATTTAAATCTTCTGAAGTTGTTGGCTTTGAGTCATCACCTTGTCTCAACCAATTGTCTTTCTCATTTTCTTGATCTATGAACTACTTTGTCACCAAGATATTTGTATTGATTCTCAATCCAATCCTCCTTTAAATTTCCAATTTCCATTATGCTCATGAAAAGAAATTTATGATTTGAAGACAGTGCTCTCTTCAAAGAGGGTTTAGGATCACTTGTAGTAGCACCAGCTACTTGTGATCAGCTGAGGGCGACAGTTTGTACGTATGTAAATCCAAGTCAATGGACTGACGATGGTGGGTAATAAAATAATTATACCCTGTTCTTGCGCAATGAACAAGATCCAAGGTGCTGGAATCGCCTAGGCACTGAGGATGTATTTACGTCTATATAGTAACCTCTTGAGAGCAGTGATGTCTGTCAAGTTTGTTCCAAAATCAAGTTATGATATGAATTTTGAAAGACAAATATGACTTTGTTTTGATATTCGTTTAAGCCCGTCATGAAATTAATTTGGGCTATATGTTTATGTTAAGTATGAAATTCATGAGTAATTATGTTTTGATCCACATATGCATTATTTGAATATTCATTCAGTTCTGCAAATGAAACTTCTACTCTATGTTTACTTGTACCTACTGAGTCCTTTCGACTCATGGCTTTGTTTCCTCCACCCCACTCAGATTGAAGGTGTGTATAATCTCAGCTACATGTGAATCCTAATTCCGCTGCGGACGATGAAGAGAGGAAGAAGAATAGTGTAGTTTTAGTAGTTTCTTTTAGTTGATGATGTATTAAGTTAGAGAGAGAGAAACTTGTCTTTTGTAAATAATGAGTATTTATACTTTGTTACCTACTGAATTATAATGTGTTCGAAGATACCTTTATGGAATGGTTTTCCAGTTTTGTGCATTGCACAGATATATCTACCCATAACGAAAGTTTGTCAGCGTAACCCCTCTTCTGATCAAAGGTTATGTATGTATTTGTGTGATGTCGGAGGAGGGTGTTACAGAGGTGGTATCAGAGCAAGGTTATGGGTGATAGATATCTCTGTGACCATTTTCACAAAGGAAATAAATAAAACATTTGTGTGTATGCTAGAATCTCTAAAGATCATTTTCGTTTTTAGAACTTAAGTAGTTAGCATGAATTAATTGGATGTGTTTGATGGTGTTCCAGGAAATGGCAGACAAAGGGAAAGCTATCGACACATCCAGTGAGGATAGGCATGAGGAAAGCATTAGGGAGGAAGTTCACAATGTCCCATTGGCCGGAAATTCTCAAGAAGGAAGTACTGGGACTCCTGATTTTGCTACATTTATGCAGTCATTTTAGGGGTTAGTGCAAACACTAATGAAGAACCAACAGGACATGAATGGAGGAAGATTATTGGAGCATCTCTGTTAGAAAAATTTAAGAAGATGGGACCTCCAGCTTTTAAAGGAAATGGCTAGCCTGAGGTTGTAGAGGGATGGGTTAGAGAAATGGAAAATATATTTAAGGCCATAAGATGGAAGAAGAGGACAAAGTCACATTGGCGACTTACATGCTCCAGGATAGAGCAGATGAATGGTGGCAATCTGCCATGAGAAATGCATTTAGAAATAGAAGGGATAATATTAGTTGGGAAGAGTTCTTAAGAGAATTGTATGAGAAATACACTCCACCACATGTCAAGGATAGGAAAGAAGTGGAATTTTTACAGTTGGAGCAAAAAGACATGACTGTGGCAGAGTATGAGACCAAATTCACTGAACTTGAAAAGTATGCACCTCATATTTGTGACAATGAAATCAGAAGGGTAAAGAAGTTTGTGAGAGGATTGAAACCCGGTGTGAGGAGCAAGGTAGCTCCACTAGATCCCCAAAGTATGTCTATGGCACTAAAGACTGCATTTATAGTGGAATCTGAGTTTGAGGAGTATATGAAAAACAAAGAGATCAATGGGGGTAAGAAGAAAAATGTGTATAACAAGGAAACGAAGGGTCAGAAGCGAAAAGTTGATTCAACCAAGCAGCAGGGAGAACAGAAAAAGAGTTGGCCCGTGTGCGCTCAATGTGGAAGAAGACACCCTGGTAATGAATGTTGGAAAGTAGCAGAAAAATGTTATGGATGTGGTCAGAAAGGGCATATGATAAAGGACTGTCCAGTCAAAGCAGACCAGTCAAAAGCGCAAAAGCCACAACCTTACTTCCAGCAAGCCCCAAGACAACCACCCAAGGGACCAGCTAGAGTCTTTGCTCTGACAAAGGAAGAAGCCCAGGACACCCCTACAGTAACTGAAGGTATTCTCCTAACCGAAAATATGTATGCCAGAGTGTTATTTGACCCTGGAGCTACACACTCTTTTATTTCTCGGGTATTTGTTAATTCTATATCTCGGAAACCAGAGAAATTAGTAGGAAGCATGATACTTGACTGTCCTACTGGTCAAATAGCTACACTTACCTCTGTTATTCCAGAAATAACTCTGAAAATAGGAGAATGTGAACTTACTGCATATGTATATGTACTGGATAACATGCAAGATTTTGACATTATACTGGGAATGGATTGGTTAGCAGAAAATCATGCCGTATTAGATTGCCATAAGAAAGTCTTAACATTTAAAAGGCCAGGATTAGCAGATTTCAGCTATACATGTCCAAAGAATAATGGAAACAAGAAGACTATATCAGCACTTAAAGCTATGAAATGGCTAAAAAATAGTTGTCAAGGTTATTTGGCAAATGTGATGGTTATACCAAATGAGCATAAACAGGTATCAGTTCAAGATATTGATGTTGTAAAAGAATTTCTAGATGTCTTTCCTAATGACTTATCTGGATTACCTCCAATTAGAGAAATTGCCTTTACTATTGAACTTTTACCTGGAACTTTGCCTATATCCATAGCTCCTTACAGAATGGCACTGACTGTGTTGATAGAATTAAAGAAGCAATTGCAAGACTTATTAGACAAAGGTTTATTAGACCAAGTGTGTCACCATGGGGAGCACTGGTATTGTTTGTGAGAAAGAAAGATGGATCTCTTAGATTATGTATTGATTATAGGAAGTTGAATCAAGTCACAATTAAGAACAAATATCCATTACCTAGAATTGATGACTTGTTTGATCAACTCCGGTCTGCTACAGTATTATCTAAGATCGATTTAAGGTCAGGGTACCATCAATTGAGAGTTAAAGAAGATGATATTTCTAAGACTGCATTTAGAACCAGATATGGACATTATGAGTTTTTAGTACTCCCCTTTGAATTGACTAATGCACCTGCTGTATTTATGGATTTGATGAACAGGGTATTTTAGCCTTATTTGGATAATTTTGTGGTAGTATTTATAGATGATGTGTTGATATACTCATCTAGTGAAGAAGAACATAAGGAGCATTTGAGAATTGTACTACAAACTTTGAGGAAACATCAATTGTATGCTAAATTAAGTAAATGTGAGTTTTGGCTCAAGGAAGTGAAATTTTGGGTCATGTGATTTCTGGAAAAGGTGTGGCAGTAGACCCAAGTAAAATTGAAGCAATTCTAAATTGGGAAAGATCCAAGAATCCATCAAAAATCCGAAGTTTCTTGGGATTAGATGGTTACTATAGGAGATTTATTGAAGGCTTTTCTTCTATAGCTATGCCTTTGACTCAGTTAACCAGAAAAGAGACACCTTTTGTGTGGAATGTAAATGTCGGCCAGTTTTCAGGATTTAAAAGGGAAGCTTACCACAGCTCCGATTCTTACCTTACCTCAAGGATCGGGAGGATTTACAGTCTATACGGATGCATCTCAAAAAGGAATTGGATGTGTCCTTATGCAACATGGGAAAGTGGTAGCTTATGCCTCTAAACAATTAAAAATCATGAAAGAATTATTCGGCTCATGACTTAGAATTGGCAGCGATCATACATGCTTTGAAGATCTGGCGCCACTATTTGTATGGAGAACATTTGAAGTTTATACTGACCATAAGAGTTTAAAGTACATATTTTCCAGAAGGAACTGAATCTGAGATAAAGAAGATGGCTAGAATTTTTGAAGGATTATGATTTTACAGTGAATTACCATCCAGGTAAAGCTAACGTGGTTGCCGATGCTTTGAGCAGAAAGAAATCAAGGCATACAATTACACCAACAGTGGAAGGAAATGACATATCTAATCGAATACTCCCAAGGTGTGATGCAAAAATCTGATATTGGCACAATTGACAGTAAGGTCAGTACTGATAGATAGAATTGGTGAAGCACAGAACCAAGATCAGAAACTAAAAGAGATGGTAAACAAACCAGGATACGTCAAAGATAACCAGGGATAATCAGATTCCAAAATAGATATGTGTACCAGAAAATGAAGAATTAAAAGTGAGTTATTGAAGGAAGGGCACAAATCTCAGTATTCGATTCATCCTGGAAGCTCTAAAATGTACCAGGATCTAAAAAGCAGTTTTGGTGGCATGGAATGAAAAAGGACATAGCAAAATTTGTGAGTAAATGTCTGACATGTCAACAAATAAAAGCTGAGCACCAGAAGCCAGCAGGGCTTATGCAACTAATTGAAATTCCAATATGGAAATGGGAGCAGATAACTATGGACTTCGTGATGGGTTTGCCAAAGACAAGAAGAGGCATGATGCTATTTGGTTAATTGTGGATAGATTAACTAAATCGGCTCATTTTCTAGCAATTACAAAGACACAATCATTAGAAGATTTGGCTCAATTGTATATAAAGGAAATAGTAAGACTTCATGGAATTCCTTTGTCGATAATTTCAGATAGAGATCCAAAGTTCACTACTAGATTTTGGAAAAGTCTTCAAGCAGCCATGGGTACACAATTAAAATTTAGTTCGGCTTATCATCCACAAACTGATGGCCAATCAGAAAGAACTATCCGAACACTCGAAGATATGCTAAGAGCATGTAGTTTGGATTGGTGTGGTAGCTGGGATGATTACTTACCCTTGATTGAGTTTGCATACAATAATAGTTACCATACAAGTATTGGAATGGCACCATATGAGGCATTATATGGTAGACCTTGTAGATCACCCCTCTGTTGGGCAGAAGTGGGAGAAAAGAGTCTCATTGGGCCAGAATTAAGTCAAAATTGCTCAGAGAAAATCAAATTAATCAGGAAAAGATTGCTAATAGCTCAAGACAGACAGAAGAAGTATGCGGATAGAAGAAGAAGGCCACTGGTATTTAACATAGGTGATCATGTATTTCTAAAGATCTCTCCAACCAAAGGTATTATGAGATTTGGAAAGAAAGGAAAACTCAGTCCAAGATATGTAGGGCCTTTTGAAATATTGCAGAGAATAGGGGAAGTAGCATACCAATTAGCTCTTCCACCTTCTTGGTCACACATTAATAATGTATTTCATATATCTATGTTGAGGAAATACATAATGGACCCCTCTCATGTGATCAGTTATGAAGATGTGGAAATACAAACAGATTTAACCGTACAAGAGGAACCAGTGAAAATATTGGACAGGAAAGAACGAGTCCTCAGAAATAAAGCAGTTTCTATGGTGAAGATCTTATGGAAAAGTGCGTTCATCGAAAAAGAAACGTGGGAATTGGAGGAAGAGATGAAAGAAAAGTATCCACAGCTATTTGGTAAGTAAATTTTCCAATTTCGAGGACGAAATTTATTTTAACAGGGGGAGAAATGTAATCCCTCAATTTTTAATACACATGATTTGCTTAGAAATTGTTTCATGCAAACCGATTAGGTTTAAATTGTGATATTTAGGATTAGAGTATGTTTAAGACCTTTTCATACCTAGGTACTACTTTCGGTCGTACGCACCCCGACAGGGCGACCTCGGAAAACTGTAACGAATAAAAAATGAGAACACCATAATTATTAAAAAATTGTGGAGATATTAAAAATGTAATTATCAGAATTTTTGACGCACAGATTTTGAGATTAAGTCGACGCAACTATTTTTGGGGCGATTTTTCACCCTAGTGTAAAATAAATTCTAAAAATTACATAAAAATCATGACAATTTGTAAAACCTTTCTATTAGGCTATGGTTGAAATTTCAAGTTAAACGGATATCATTAGGACACCTAAGCATGAAGATCTTTTGCCCAGCTGAATTATGGGCTATTTACGACAGGGATTTTTTTTGGGTTTTTCCTGGAGCTACGTGTGAGGCTTAGGAGAAGCCAACACACATTAGGATAAGGCTTAGCCAAGGGGTTGGGCTATCATTAAGGTTACTTACGTGTAACCAAAGAGTTTGTTGCATGAGATAGGTGGCCTCACATGGTTTAAGGGGGTTTACACCATGACACGTCCATGGCCAACTTGCCCAGTTTGCAAGGGAACATGGGAGCTTATATAAACCTCCCAACACCCATCGTATACATTTTTCCAACACTTATGTTCTTCCTAGTCCTACTATTGCTGAGGTTACAAGCCTGGTGTTGGTGAATTTACTGTTGGGGCTGTATGCGTTGAAGCCATTTTGCTGGAGGTGTAGCTGCCGAAGTCCCTGTTTCAGCAGTCTTCTTATTTCCTCATCTTGTTACTGTATTGATCTCTATACTAAGAAGAAGAAGAATAGATTTTGTTCCCTTTCAGATCAAGTAGGTTCTCATCTTTCCCTTGAACTTCTAGTCTCTACTCATGTTGAAAGAATTTAGCCTCATAGGAGTTGCTTTTGGAGCATGCTAACCAGTCTCGGTTAAGTTCCTACACGAGATTGTAACCTCAGATTCTTTGGTTTGGTTTTCCCAACTACCTTTGGAACTATGTGATTACCAAAGAAGAATTTTCACTCTCCTTACAGATCAAGTAGGTTCCCAATTTCTACTCCCACCCATGATCCAAGTTTATGTTATAGAGATTTGCTAGAAATTTCGATATTCTATAATATTGTGATTTCTTTCCATTCGAATGTTTGTACCTCAAGCCTTGATTTGGAACATTAAATATCTTGTGTTTTAGTGTTCATCTTGTAAGAATCTCCCAATAATCCATTGCTATCAAGACCACACTTCCAACAATATACTATGTCTAGTTTTTAGCTAGACAAGTTTGAATTGCAAACCTCTCCATTCATCTCGCTTGTTCGGTTTATAAACCACTGTGAGAACTATAATTAGACTCTTCTATTTGATATACATCATGCTTGATTCATAGGTTCCATGGTCAGCATGTTTAGAGTACATTCTAAGTCATTTATGAGTGAGAAATAGGCGGCTGTCGACAGACAGCCCAAATCTGTCGACGGGCGCATGTTTTCCTAAACTCTTGATAACTAGACTGAGTGGATCTGTTGACAGATCCCTTGCATCCGTCGACAGATCCCCACAGAGCCAGCAAACCTGAGCTCTGTCTGTGCCATCTGTCGACAACCCCTTCCTGGCTGTCGACAGCTACTGTCCTACCTTGGATTCCTGCAACTTTTCATGGTAGAACTCTTGCTTAAACTTCATCCTAAAAGCCAAGGAAGTTACCCTCTCAATTACCTTGATATTTACTGTCATATTACTTCAAAGTTCACCCACTTTGGGTACCTAACTTTCCTTGAATTGTTTCTAAAGTTGTCAATTACGAATAGTACTCTGATTGAGTCTATTCTTCAGTATTCGGTATCTAAGTTTGTAAAACTTGACCAACTTGAGAGTTCATATGTTTGAACACCTTATGAGATATGAATACTTGTGATGACAATTGTGGACCCTCATTTTCTTGGGTTCTTATGTGATTTAAATCTTCTGAAGTTGTTGGCTTTGAGTCATCACCTTGTCTCAACCAATTGTCTTTCTCATTTTCTTGATCTATGAACTACATTGTCACCAATATATTTGTATTGATTCTCAATCCAATCTTCCTTTAAATTTCTAATTTCCATTATGCTCATGAAAAGAAATTTATGATTTGAAGACAGTGCTCTGTTCAAAGAGGGTTTAGGATCACTTGTAGTAGCACCAGCTACTTGTGATCAGCTGAGGGCGACAGTTTGTACGTATGTAAATCCAAGTCAATGGACTGACGATGGTGGGTAATAAAATAATTATACCCCGTTCTTGCGCAATGAACAAGATCAAAGGTGCTAGAATCGCCTAGGCACTGAGGATGTATTTACGTCTATATAGTAACCTCTTGAGAGCAGTGATGCCTGTCAAGTTTGTTCCGAAATCAAGTTATGATATGAATTTTGAAAGACAAATATGACTTTGTTCTGATATTCGTTTGAGCCCGTCATAAATTAAATTGGGCTATATGTTTATGTTAAGTATGAAATTCATGAGCAATTATGTTTTGATCCACATATGCATTATTTGAATATTCATTCAGTTCTGCAAATGACTTCTACTCTATGTTTACTTGTACCTACTGAGTCCTTTCGACTCATGCCTTTGTTTCCTCCACCCCTTTCAGATTGAAGTGTGTATAATCTCAGCTACATGTGAATCCTAATTCCGCTGCGGACGATGAAGAGAGGAAGAAGAATAGTGTAGTTTTAGTAGTTTCTTTTAGTTGATGATGTATTAAGTTAGAGAGAGAGAAACTTGTCTTTTGTAAATAATGAGCATTTATACTTTGTTACCTACTGAATTATAATGTGTTCAAAATACCTTTGTGGAATGGTGTGCCAGTTTTGTGCATTGCACAGATATATCTACCCATAACGAAAGTTTGTCAGCGTAACCCCTCTTCTGATCAAAGGTTATGTATGTATTTGTGTGATGTCGGAGGAGGGTGTTACAGAGGAGGAGGTGCTCTTGCCGTCGTGAAGGCCCTTTGTGGGTTCGGTTCTTTATTTCCTATAGGGATCCCTCGTGCCCATACTTGTTGGTGTGGATTAGAGCCCTCGGGATTCTTTGCATGTTTACGAGTTTTCCTCATGCTCCCCTCCCCGTTGTGTGCTTGTTTGTAAAGTGTGGGCGACCTCGGGATGTAGCATCCCGGCGGTCTGCCTCCCGGCTGATGTCGCGACGGTTGTGCGCGTCGCGACATCAGAGGAGGCGTCACCCAGGTCGGGCGCGACCTTATTGCGGCGTAGTTGGCCATCGCGATAAGGATCGTGTCGCGACGCGGTTTCCTATCGCAACATGGTTCTTGTTGCGACGCGCTTCCCCCCCGCATGACAGGGTGCTTGTCGTGGTTGCCCTTCCTATCGCGATGATATCGTGATGGGCAAGGAGGGCGCGACAGCACCATGCTTGCCTCAGGTGTTTTCGTGGCCTCGATTGGCATGTCGACGTGTGCCCCAGGTCATGTGTGCCTTTAGGACTTCTGGTAGGGAACGCGGCAGGTTGCCTCCCTGCGTTCAGTGATCGAAGGTGACACCATGATGGTCGTGTCCTAGCAGTGGTGCTAGGAGGCTCCCATCTGTCTAATAATCGATTGTCTGGATGTCAATCAATTATTAGAAGAGCGATGGTTTTTGTTCTGTCTGGTGGTGTTCCTGTTTCTCGGGCTGTGCCGTGTGTGCGGGTGTTGTCCGACGGCCCTTCTGGGGGTTTCCGGAAGGGGTGCCGTGCGTGCCTGTGCCTGCTGGGCTTGTCTTGGTTACAAGCCAGCTATGTCGGTTTCTATGGTGGTTGCCCCGCCACTTTCTCTTTCGCCCGGTGCTCGGCACTTGAGGGCTGTCCGTGAGGGTTACTTCCGCATTGTGTTTGACTCTGCTGGTTCTGCGGGAGTCGTGTTGGGCTCGACTCTGGTTGTGGGTCGTGGCATTTCTCTGATCCGCTGCTTTGTAGCTCTCTGCAGTAGGTGTTTCCCGCTTTACTGCTTTGTAGAGTAGTTTTGCTACCGCTTTGTTGGAGTTCCTACTGCTCAGGCTGGTAAGGGACTGGTTA
The DNA here is from genome assembly GCA_014218235.1 of Colocasia esculenta. Lineage (NCBI taxonomy): Eukaryota > Viridiplantae > Streptophyta > Magnoliopsida > Alismatales > Araceae > Colocasia > Colocasia esculenta. The sequence goes on from CM024754.1 coordinate 166,836,518, forward strand.
TCTTTACTGAGCCTTGTTCGTGAGGCTCACCCCCTACTCTCTTCAGGTAGGGACTCGCTGTCGCAGGAGTTCGTTGCCAGACGGTCGTGGTGGCGGCTTATTCGCCGTGCATTGCTAGCAGTGTGAGTTGTGAGCATGAGCTCTTGTATCGTGAGTTGAGAGTGGCCTTTTTGCAAGTCCTCGGGGTATGCCCCTTAAGGACTGTCCTTTCTTTCTGTACCTGTACTTTTATTGGGGACATGTTCTATATAATTTCCTTATTAATGTATGAACTTTCTTGTTATAGTTATTTGAATTCATTGCTTATCTCATTGGACTAAATTCTAACCCTTCCGGGTCATCAGATCCATGGGTGGTGGCACGACCTTTGAGGTCCCTGGCGGGGTTCAGGAGGTCAGGTCGTTACAGTGGTATCGGAGCTCAGGGGTCCAAAGAGATTTGTAATGGGTTAATAACTATGGCTGTCCCAAAGAAAGGTACTCGTGCGCTCCTGGTCTGTCCATGTAGAGTTGCTGTTAGGTGTAAGCAATTGGTTCTTTGTTGCAGGTGGCTAGCTTTCTAATAGGGTCCGAGTGTGAGCTGCAGGAGAGTGTTGCTGTTGTTGCTGGGTGCACGTGCTTCGAGCGTGGTTGCTGTTTCGCTCGTGCTGCGGTTGGCTTTGCCTTCGGCCTGCGCTGAAGGATCGAAATGAATGTGTGGAAAAGATCTAGAAGGGGGGGATGAATAGATCTTAGCCACTTTTGCGGAAGCTTAAGCAATTTGAAAACTATTTAGAATCAAAGGCAATGTTATCAGTGAAAAACTACAGATCTGATTAAATTTGAGTGAGTTGAAAAACTTAGATGTGAAGCAAGTTGATTAAGTGAATTAAAACGAATCCTATGCAAGCATCTAGCGGATGAATCAATCAAACCACAGAAGACAAATGCACAAGGATTTTTAGGTGGTTCGGAAATCACCCAAGTGATTCCTACATCCACCCCTCACAACCCGTGAGGCTTCACTAACACACTGGGTACACACCCAAAGGAGCCTAACAACTCCAACACATCAGAGCATACAACTCACACAACCTCTAGAGCAAGACTACTCTAAAACACAGAGCAAGACTGCTCAAACCAACCCTGAGCTTACAACTCAAACTGAGCTCGACGGCTCACAACACCCTGAGCACAATGTTCACACTGAAACTGCTAGACACCAACTTAAGACTAAGATCCTCTAGCAACAGATCTAGTAGAAGTTTGAGAACTCTAAAGAGAGTTATGCAGAAGCACTTGCATAATCTCAAAAGATATCTCAGGAGAACAGAAGAAAGGTAAATTGAATTGAAATGCTTCGTTCTTCAGTGTACTCCTTGTAGAAGCTTGAATTGGGAAGGAACTTGTGAAGCTTGAAGTCCAAGTCGATGCTCTGCAATCTGAGAAATTGGATCTTCCTCGAATCTTCACCCAAGAAATCTCTCTACGGATCTGCCTCCTTGGAATGCTTCAGAGAAGTCTTCAGGAATCAAATTCCAATTCCCACACTTGAATTGGTGGGAATTGGTCTTCTGGAAGCACTTGGAGAGCAGGGGAAGGAGACACGAGCTCTTCTTGGCCGCCAGGATTCTTGGAGGCTCTGAGAGACTTGGGTCCTTCTCACTTGTGAAGGCTGGCCGAAAAGACACTTTATATCCTTAGGATTCCAAAGATACCCTTTTGGGGTACAAGGGCACACTTTCCTAGGAAGATTCTGATCGCCCTAGAGGGACACGTGGCAGCCATCAACCTTTAGGATGAAAAGTTTCTGTAGTGTGTCGACCTGCCTTGGTGGTAGTGTCGACGCACTGTCTAGAATCTGTAGAAGGCTGTTCTGGGAAGAGGATCCCGTGTCGACCTGCTATCCAAATCTGCAAACTAGCTATTCTGGGAACTGGGTCTAGTGTCGACCTACTCTGAGAGTGTGTCGACCTGCTGACCCAATTCTTCAAACTGGCTGTTCTGGAAACAGGATCTAGTGTCGACATGCTCTGAGAGTGTGTTGACCTGGGTAGGCTTGATTTCTGAAAAACTGCCACTCGTGTCGACACCTCTTGACATGTGTCGACACAGTCTCAACATTTTTACACATTTTGCCTTTGAATATGTGTTGATGTGCGACACCATTGATGGGTGTGTCGACTCATTTTTTGCATAAAATGTTTGTACCTGAAAATGAACACACAATCATTAGTTAAATGATTTGTCATGACCATAAATGATAAATGTGGTTTGAAAAATACTTTTTGAACATGAATTTCAGGTATGATGTTTTGACATTTTCAATTAAATTGCTTTAAGAACACTTCTTGTCATCATCAAAATAGGAGGGAAATGATATGAATTTGCATTCAACCCAACATGCGCGTCCGTGTGGGTGTCTTGCGAAGGCTTAGAGAGCCTATGTGTGGTGTGACCTTCACTGGTGCAGGGCTGTTGCCTGTGGATCCGGGTGGAGGTGGCCTTGTTGGATGTCCCCTTGTTGTTGGGGTGTGTGTTGTGTTGGCTGTGTGTTTGGCCTTGTGTGCCTGTGCGCCATTGTGCGCTGTGCTCTACTCAGTCGGCATCTTTGCTCGAGCTAAGTAGATGCCTTGTGTGCCGTGTTGCACCACTGGTTGAGCGTAGCGACACCTGTCTGTGGTTGTTGCCGGCTTTATGCTGGCTAGTTGTGAACTCTGGTGAGGTGCTCCCAGAGTTCTTCTCTGTTAGTTCTGGTGGAGGTGAGGTTTCCCCAGAACTGTGTTGTGCTCATTTCTAGTTGTTGCGGCGTTGCCCTCTGAGTTGAGGTGCATCGCTTGGCTGCTGTGTTCTGGTGATGTTTCCCAGAACCGTTGGATGTTGTCCTGGTGAGGGTTGCTCTCAGGACTGTTCCAGGCTTGTTTCTGCCGATTGTTGTGCTACCTCAGGGTTGAGGTATGCTGTTGTTGTGTTGGCTAGTGCATTCTGGTGGGTTTTCCAGAACGGCGCCTTGGTGGTTTTGATGGAGGTTCTCCAAGAACCAGTTGTGTTGCTTTGCTAGCTGCTGTGTTCTCTCTATTGGCCATGTGTTTTGGCTGTTTGTTTGGGCTGCAATCTGGTGATGTTTTCCCAGAACGGCTCTTGACGCTTTGGGTGGAGGTCCTCCCCAAGCTGCCTTGTGTTTGTTTTGGTTGTCGCTGCTCTCTCTCTCTCTCTGTGGAGATGAGCTGTCACTGTTTCCGGTTGGACTGGCTGTGTTATAGTCTGTTTGGGCATTGTCGGTCGAGGTGTCGTGCCCTTGGCCGTGTGTCTGGCCGTGGTGATGGCCAGGTTGTCTTCCTGTTCATTTTTGAGTTTTCCTGGCTGCGCTGGTGGGACTTCGTGTGTCCCCAGGGTCGGGAGGTTTGCTTCGTTTCTCGCACCCTATGCGCTCTGCAAGATGGTAGTCTGGTGGGTGCCGTGGGTATCTGGCTGTTTGTGCTTCTGTGGAAGTACCGGTCTCGCTTAGCGGTTTTTCCTTGCGTGTGGAAGAGACTCGTCGTGAGTGTCTCTTTCCCCTACTTTCCGTTGGTTGCTCGGGGTGATGATGCTCCACTGGGGTATATGTCACCAGTGTGCGCATTGTTGCGACCTTCGGGTGGAGTCATCTTTCCTTGAGTTGCTTTTGGGTTGAGCTAGTTGCTCCCCTTGTTCCAGTTTTCCTTGGTTGGTTGTGTTGCACTAGCACTTTGTAGTTTTGTGTAGCTTTTGGGTTAGACTGCTGCGTGCAGTCTGCCTGTCTGCCTCTGGTAAAGGTGGTGGACCTTGACCCTGTGTGCAGCCCCGTGTTTTGGCCGGTTCGTCGTGTTGTTAGCTTTCCAAGTTGGTTGTGCCCGTGGGACCACTTGTGGGTCCCTGTGGTTGAGTTTGTGGTTGCTTGCGTTTCCGTGTCGACACACTCTTGCCGATGGTTGTTTGGCGAGCGTCGTGGGTGTTCGACTAGCTGTGCCTCCTGTGGGAGTGCTAGCCTTGCGTCGTGGTTTTCTCTTTCGTGTGAGGAGTGTTGGCCCTTTTGTTACGGCAACAAGCTAACCTAGAGGGGGGATGAATAGGCTTTTCTGAAATATGAAATAGAAGCTTAAACACATAAAATTATCACTTGAAAGTTTGGTTAGTTTAGAGTAGTAGTGCGGAAGCAAATAAACAATCACACAGAGGACACAAGGAATTTATCCTGGTTCGGCCCTTCCCACATGGAAGTCCTACGTCCAGTCCCCAAGCAACCTCTTGGGATTTTACTAACGAAGGGTACAGTCCCCCCTCAAGGACAATACAGCACCCAGCACCCCGCTGGTCTTCTTCTCTTTTCCAAGCAAGAAGGCAGCCCACTTCTTTTATAGGTCAAGAAGCCAACCTCCTGGTACAAACCCCAGTGTGGTTCTGCTAGACACAAACTCCTAGCTAGGTTCTACAATGTATACAGTCCTACAGCTGGACTAAAATATTTCTTAGAAAAGAAAGAACAAAGTTGAGAGTTGGAACAGATGAACACCAACTAAAAGAAAACTATCAGCAAAAAGACTCTCTCCCCAGATTACAAAGATGCATATAGAGAGAGTGAAGAGAGGAGAAGGAGCTTGAAGCTTGAGGGCTTCAGATGCTTGAACACTTCTTCTTGGTCTCGGGCTCTTTCTCTTTTTTCCTTTGAGTGTATGTGGAGTTTTTGGTTCTTCACTAGATGTACACTCTTTTTAAGATCTTCAGAAAAGCTCTAAGTCTTCTTCAGCCTTGCTTCATCTTTTATATGAGCAACTTTGAATAAATCCGTTGGAGTTCTAGCTGTTGCTCATCTTCTCTTTCTTCTGATATTTTGTGGTCTACAAGGTCTGGAAGCATAGAAGAAAGTGTTTGGATAAAAGAGTGTTTCTGTCAAAAAGGCTCATACCTCTATGTTTCTGCTATCATCCAGAAGTGGTAGGTAAGCTCTTTTTGTTCTGACAAGAGAGAAGAGATTTGGAAAGATAAAAGAGATATTCTATCAGAAATATATTTGACTTTTCACTAGATGCCAAAAGCATTTTGAAATATAAGGAAATTGATGTTTAAGTGAAATCCATGTTGAAATCCATGTTTTACGAGCGAATCCATGTTTCACTTAAGAAATCCATGTGAGAAGCAAATCCATGTTTGAGGTAAATCCATATTTTCAAGTGAATCCATGTTTCACTTATCAAATCCTTATGAGAGCAAATCGATGTGAGAGTAAATCCATGTTTCACTTATCAAATCCTTATGAGAGCAAATCCATGTTTCACTTATCAAATCCTTATGAGAGCAAATCCATGTTTTCAAACAAATCGATGTGGCACTTTGTGAACTAAAATCGATGTATATTGAATGGACATTGATTTAGTTTTTTAGTGTAAATCACACATCAATAATGTCATAAATTTATATTTATTAGAAAAACATGATATTTAATTTATTATTAGAAAAACATGGTATTAAATATATTTAATATTTAATTAATCACATAAATTTATATTTATTAAGAAAAACATAATATTAAAATATATTTAACAATATTTAATTAATCATAAGTTTTGTTATCACCAAAATATATATGTTATCATCAAAATATAAGGGTAAAATATAAGAGTGGTTCAACAATCTTTCCCATTTTAGTGATGACAAAAATTATGAAAATTTTTTGACAAAAATACTATAGGCAGAGAAAATACAGAAAATTCATAGATAATGCATACTCCCCTCTTTTTGTCACTAACCAAAAAGGAAGGATCTTACCAAGCATTCTCTCCCCTTTGTGAAAATTTGTTACCCTTGAGAGGTTCAACAATGTTTGACAAAATGAATAACTCCCTCTTAGTCTGTGCTCCTCCTAAATGAGAGACTCCACCTGAATGAGACTTACAAATAATTGTTAGTAATATTAAAATTTAAAAATAAATTAATGACTACTCCCTCTTCAGATATGAGTTGGATGAAGAGCTGGCAGTCACCAGTGCATTGAGCATCCTTTGTTCCTGATGCTCTAGGCTATCCTATAAACAACTAATTCAGACGTAGGTACCCAAATCTTTTTGGGTCCTTGATGGTTAGATGCATAAAAATATCTTTTCCGAATCCATACTAGGTGTCTTGTTGTGCAGGTGTTTACTGTGTGTCCTAATTATTGCAATGTGAACAACAATTAATATAATTTGTTTTGCAGTTCTTATTATCTTTGTAATGTTTGTTTAGAACAGAATTTATGGAAACCTTTTCTTTTACAGGGGCCTTTTTCTGACGCAACTTGGTTTCTTTTACAAATTTCGGAAAAAGAGTATTTTTATGGAATTATGGCTTGTTTTCCTTTTTCCTGAGGTATGTATCCAAGCCCTTATTTATTATTTCCAGATTTTGATCCTTTTAAGCATAGGGCTAAAGATGTTTTTCTTTAGTTAATTTTCTAACTGATTCTTTTAAATAAAGATTTTCTTCAATTAGTGTTTTTAATTTTTCTTCTAACTCTAATTTTTCATTGTTTTTGCTTTTTAATTCTTCATTCAAGAGATAATTATTATTTTTACTTTTATTTAATTGTTTTTCTAATTGTTCCATTTCGGATTTAAGATCAGAATTGGTGTTATCTAAGCAAGTGATGTTGTTTTTCAGATTTTTTAATTATTTTACAACACCTTTATGTTTTTCATATAGTTCATTAAAGACTTCTTCTACATCTTCAGATTCTGATCCTGAATTAGTGCACGAATCAAAAGATGAGTTAGAATGTACCTCATCTAGTACTACCATGAGGGCTAGGCTTTCCTTCCCTTTTTGGATTCTGAGCTTGATGATTCTGAAGTTGTGGCCTCATCATTTTCCCAAGCAGCAGCCATGGCTTTTCTTTTGAATTTCTTATGCTTCTTTTTGGATTTTTCTGGTTGACCAGCCTTTCTTAGTTTAGGACAATCTGGTCTAAGATGTCCAATTTTCTACATTCATAGCAGACTTGTTCTTTCTCCTTTTTCTCTTTCTTTTGAATCCTTCTTGATCTATTTTTCTTCTTCTTGGGAATTTTCTGAAGCTTGGAGAGTACATCATCTACATCACTGTCTTCAGAATCTGCATTTTTGGAACTAGAAGAAGAAGAAGTGGAAGGAGTAGCTGTAACTTTAAGAGCATTAGTACAATTTTTCTTTGATGAGCTTTCAGATAGTCGCTCCATATTAATTTCATGTGCCATGAGGGAACCTATTAAGTTATTAATAGAAAGTTTGGTTAAGTCATGTGCTTCTTCAATAGCAGTTACTTTATGTGTCCATGAAAGAGTTAAAGACCTAAGTATCTTTCTAAGGGTTTCTTCATTAGAAAAAGTTTTAGCAAGAGAATTTAAACCAACTGGTATGCTTGAAAATCTATTATACATAGTAGTAATGTTTTCGTTTGGAAGCATTTTAAATTGTTCATATTATGAAACAAGAATATCTATCCAAGTTTGTTTTACTTTATCTATTCCTTCATAGGTTATCTGCACTTTATCCCACATTTCTTTAGTAGATTTACAAGCGGATACTCTAATAAATTCCTTTTTAGATATGGCACAATATAAGTAGTTCTTAGCCTTAAAGTGTAGAGATAGTTTATTCTTATCAGCTGCTGTAATAGCAGTAGTACTTGCAGCAGGAACAACAACAAAATCACCTACCTGTATTACCTACCACAGATCAAAGTCTGTGCCTTGAATGAAGCATTCCATTCTCATTTTCCAGTATTGGTAATCTTCTCCGTCGAAGAGTGAAGGTCTGATGACTGATTGACCTTCAGCAAATCCTTGAGCTACTATGGATCTTCTCTAAGATCATTGGATCTTTTTGGTTAATCAGAGAACCTCGCTCTGATATCACTTGTTGGCCCTTTTGGTACGGCAACAAGCTAACCTAGAGGGGGGGGGGGTGAATAGGCTTTTCTGAAATTGAAATAGAAGCTTAAACACAGAAAATTATTACTTGAAAGTTTGGTTAGTTTAGAGTAGCAGTGCAGAAGCAAATAAACAATCACACAGAGGACACAAGGAATTTATCTTGGTTCGGCCCTTCCCATATAGAAGTCCTACATCCAGTCCCCAAGAAACCTCTTGGGATTTTACTAACGAAGGGTACAGTTCCCCTCAAGGACAATATAACACCCAGCACCCCAGCTGGTCTTCTTCTCTTTCCCGGGCAAGAAGGCAGCCCACTTCTTTTACCGGTCAAGAAGCCAACCTCCTGGTACAAACCTCAGTGTGGTTCTGCTAGACACAAACCCCTAGCTAGGTTCTACATTGTATACAGTCCTACAACTGGATAGAAATCTTTCTTAGAAAAGAAAGAAGAAAGTTGAGAGTTGGAACAGATGAACGCCAACTACAAGAAAACTCTCAGCGAAAAGACTCTCTCCCCAGATTACAAAGATGCACACAGAGAGAGTGAAGAGAGGAGAAGGAGCTTGAAGCTTGAGGGCTTCAGATGCTTGAACACTTCTTCTTGTGCTCGGGCTCTTTCTCTTTTTTCATTTGAGTGTATGTGGAGTTTTGGTTCTCCACTGGATGTACACTCTTTTTAAGATCTTCAGAAAAGCTCTAAGTCTTCTTCAGCCTTGCTTCATCTTTTATATGAGCAGCTTTGAATAAATCTGTTGGGGTTCTAGCCGTTGCTCATCTTCTCTTTCTTCTGATATTTTGTGGTCTACGATGTCTGCAAGCATAGAAGAAAGTGTTTAGATAAAAGAGTGTTTCTGTCAAAAAGGCTCATACCCCTATGTTTCTGCTATCATCCAAAAGTGGTATGTAGCACCCTTGATTTTTTTAAAAACCAAATAAAATAAAATTGTTATATTTTTATAAATAAGAAAACTATATTTAATTGAATAAAAAGGGGAATAAATAGAATTAGGGTGATTTAAATCAAAGCCCATTAAGTTATGTTAGGAATGGGTTGCGGTATTGGTCCAAGCCTAAAAGAATGGTCTCAAAAGTGAAGAGCCCATCATAGGATGAGAGGTAATTAGGTTAAATTCATACCTAATTAATTAAATAAATGAATAGGGGTTAAGATAAATACTAAATAACCCATATATATCCTAAAAAGGAGTCCTATACTTACCCTAACCTTCTACCCATGAAATTAGATCTGTTCCCAGCCTTATTAGATGGATAAATGAGAGAAAGTGGGAAGATAAATATGGAAATTCGGGTTTTTAATAGGAGGGAGGAGTTTTAGATAGAAATGACTCTAATTGGCAATCAAAACACCATAAACTCGGCCCTAGCAACCCATAGACTGTAGTTGGAGCTCTGAGGAATGAAGAGGAGTAGTTCTGGACGTGAGGAGCTTGGAGGAGAAGGCTTGGAGCAAGGGATTTCATCCTATTTTCGTCACCAAACCCTAGTTTTCTTTCTCTGTGAAAAAGGTAGGCAATCTCTCAAGCCAAATTCGTGTAAAAATTACCTTAGGAAGATTTCATGATCCCGAGCAAAAAGCCTTTAGTTTCGCTCCATTTTGATCTCCCAGAGAGAGAATAAATTCTTTGAATCCCTGTCAGTTCCATGTACCCGACCCTTCATGTTTACTCTTACACCTTGGGCACACATGACCCCACGCATGAGAAAATTCTCATAAATACTACATCGTGTTAGCTTTCAAACGGCCCTGGTTTGCCTAATTGTTATCATGTATCCATCTCTAATTAATTCGTGGAACCCTGTCTGTGCATGTTTAAGTTACTGATATGTCACTTGTTCACAGCATGTCGAAACCTTGTCTATTTTCAAATTAATCGCGCATGTTATTAGGTCTATGTGTCTACTTTCCTTTAAATCTTGTTTCATGCTTTTTAGATAACCGTACGATTTTATATGTAATTTAGAAGTGCCCTATAGCAAACAGGTTTACCCAGGAAAAAAGGGTAATTGGCCGGACCCTCCCTGTTATCGCGGCGGCGCGACCCGCCGTGATACCATTGGGGTCGTGGCTGGCGGGTCCGACACGTTAAGAAACGTGTCCACCTCAGCCTCCGCGATTCCTGACGCGGACCAGACTGGGCCGGTCGGGCTTCAGACCGCGACCGAGCCGCCCGTCGTGACTTGAATCGCGGCGGGTAGGCCTGCCGCGATTTAAAGTTTGCTGCCATAAGTTAAATTTGTGCATATGCCCTGCTGTTTTGGCTATGCATGCTTTATTTAGCCATGATTAAACCATGATATAGTTAATTCAACCTGGAAAAATTAATAAATGACAATAATTACATAAAATTAATTATTAAAAGCCATTTGCACGACTTAACTTATCCTCACGATTTCTTACACTTTCATGCACACCTAACATTATAATTACCGTTTTACTCTGATAAATTATGCAATAATATTTCAGTAAATTAGTGAATTAAATGACTAAATTAATTACCATATTTTATTAAATACAATTTCTTATTTATACGCGCATTTTAAATACCGTTATCATTTTCCCTCGGCTTCGAGCACTCGAGGCATGACGGACTCGTTTTCTATACACTTTCTCTTGACTTGGACCACATCTCCATCGGGAATACTCTCGACTGGGCCAGGAACTCCTTGCCAAGGCCTCCGTTAGTCTTCTTGGCTTTGGCGTACGTCCATTGCCGACGAGCTGGTTGTACCCTAAAACCTGTTACACCTTAGGGATCAGTACAATCCATGGCCTTAGTGTGTTCTTTCCTTATCTTATGATCACGCCGGACCATCTAGTCTGTGTACACAACACGGCTAGTGGATGGTGGTGACTTCTACCAGACTGCCGGCCCGCAATGGTGTGCCATGCAACCGTTACTATCGATGTTTAACGTGATTTTAAAATAATACCCCTATCTCATCAGCTCTCTATATCCTCTCATCTATTCACGTTCACTCTACTCTCTTATCTAGTTCGTCTACTAATCTCTTATCACTTCTTGGTACTCTATTGACCATTCTTGTTATTGTATAAGATAAAGAAATGACTAATGCCAGCGCAATGGGGCCCGATCAGGTCCTGGGAGGGGCGCCCGAAAAGTGCCAATGCCCATGGGAGTTAAAATGATCAAGGATGTGTTACGGCATGCATCCAGTGCCAGCATACTATCAAGATTAATCTATGACAATCAAAGTACTATCTATACCAGTACACTGGTTATCGTTACTAGAGCACGTTGTGCAAATTACATGATATATCATTACATGGTCATTCTATTATCATTCTCGTTGAACTATTTTCCCTGTGCCAGATGCTATTGTTCTCTCGTTATTGTTTCTTGATCTACATGACTCTTCTCTCTAGTTAACCTGCCATTAAGACATTAATCATTTAAACCATGCTTGTGTTCATGTGATATTAAGTCCTACTAGGCGTTATTCGCTCATCCTGCGTTTTTATTAAATGTGTTTCAGGTGAGTCTAATGATGACCACACTCACGAGGACGGAACTGAGGATGATGCTTAGGAGTGACCATTTCAGCAACCATTTGCTTTAGTAGTTAGTTAGCAATAGAATGAGTGAGTTAGTCCTGATGTATTAGTTTGATTTTCAATAAAGTGCTTTGGGCCCTAGTTTTGGCTCTGACACGTTGATGTAATAGTTAGTTCATGAAGTTGATGAGATATTAGTGGTTGTAATGAAGTTTAGTGGATTATTAATGAATTGGAGTTCATTAGTATTACTCCATTTGTGTAATGGTTTGTATTTATTTTCTTGCTCTATACTATTTAATAACTGTAATCCCGCTCCGATATTCCGCGTCGGGGCGTTACAATTTTGTGGTATCAGAGCCTCGATTATTCTTAAGTATAGGATGATCTAGGTTTGACCTGACTTGACTTAGAGTCTAACCCCATACCTATGTGAGAAGGGTAGAACCTTGGGTAATAAGATAAAATAAACTCACACACGCACAACTTAGTGCAAACTCAGTAACTTACATTAATCATTCTCTTTTGAAGGAACTTAAACATCAACAATGGCAACGGAGCATGCACAACTCCATGACATGCAACAGACCATACAGTAGCTTACTCAGGCTTTGCTTCAAGCTGCTGGATCCAACAATAACAACAACCGAGGAGCCAGAGAACTACATAGGAATTTCCGCAACCTGAACCCACCTCGGTTCAGTGGGACCACAGATCCTGATGAGGCAGAAAATTGGCTCAAGGAGACCGAGCGCATCTTCCGCATTATGCAATGCGCGGATGGTGATAAACTACTGTTGGCAAAATTCCAGCTAGAAAGAGACGCCTGTGCAGGGTAGGAGTCCATTGAAGCTACAAGGGCTGATGCACAATTCATATGGAATGAATTCAAGGAGCATTTCAACTCCAAATATTTTTCAGAAAGAGTTCAAGAGAGGAAAGCCGCTGAGTTTGCCGCTCTAAAGCAGAGGAACCTGACTGTTGCTGAATATGAGGCACAGTTCCCCCGATTGGCTCGCTATGCCAATCAACTGGTTAACACAGAGAGAATGAAGGACAAGTGCTTTCTTAACGGGCTGAGACCCGCTTATATCACACAACTAGCACCATTTGATATTCAGACCTATCCGAAGATGGTCAGGAGAGCACAGTGCCTGGAGGATGCGACTGAACTCACTGAGCGCATCAAGGGCAGAATGTTCAAGAAGGAGTAGACCTCGGGAGCACCGAGCAAGCCTACTAATGGCAAGAAAAGGCCGTTAAGTATCAATGATGGGCCAAGCCAGGAGCGAAAGCCCAAAGTCCCCACTTCTACCGCCCCAAACAACAAGCCCAGATGCAAACATTGTGACAAGCTGGGCCATACCGCAGAAGAGTGCTGGAGGAAGGCAGGTGCATGCCTTCGTTGTGGGAGCAGAGAGCATCGGATTCCCGAGTGCCCATTGCTTAAGGAGAATGAAAAGCGTCCTATGGGATAGAAGAAGCCCGGCCGACTGCAGGCCTTACAAGAAGTGGAAACCACCGAGGAAGGTGGGGTCGTCGAAGGTACTTTACCAGTATTCTCTCAGTCAGCTTTTGTATTATTTGATACTGGCGCAACACATTCATTTATATCACAAGCATTTACTGATACATTAACTGAACAACCTGCATCTATGGGATTTAAATTGCCTATTACTACACCATTGGGAGAAAAGGCCCAATTGAATAAATATTATCCATTAGCTGATGTTAAGATTGGTGAACTCAACCTTAGAGCTGATTTGATCTGTATGCCCATGGAGGGCTATGATGTAATTCTGGGAGCCGATTAGCTATCCACGTATGGGGCAATCGTGGATTGTAGAAGAGGGAAAATTTCCTTTAGTGAATTCCCTAAGCTGACCTTCACAGGACGTAGACACAAGAGACACTTGTCTCTCGTCTCTACAATTAAGGCACATAATATGATACAGAAGGGTTGTGTGGTATTCTTGCCGCAATTGTGATTGAAAAGAAAGCAATAAAAATATCAAACATTCATATAGTTCAATAATATCCCGATGTGTTTCCGATGAGCTGCCAGGCATTCCACCTGAGAGAGATGTAAATTTCTCAATTGATCTCGTACCTGGAGTTGCACCAGTATCACGCCAACCTTACAGGATGTCCCCCGCTGAATTGAAAGAGTTGAAAGAGCAACTGATGGAACTTCTAGAAAAAGGGTTTATCCGGCCAAGTACTTCTCCTTGGGGAGCACCAGTGCTGTTCGTCAAGAAGAAGGACGGATCTATGAGGTTATGCATCGACTACAGGCAGTTGAATAATCTCACTATCAAGAACAAGTACCCTCTGCCGTGTGTCGATGAGTTATTTGATCAGATATCAGGAGCAAAGTATTTTTATAAGATTGACCTTAGATTGGGATATCATCAGATGAGGATTAAAGATGCAGATATTTACAAGACGGCTTTCAGGAGGAGGTATGATCATTACAAATTTGTAGTCATGCCTTTTGGACTAACCAATTCTCCTGCAGCTTTCATGCAACTAATGGACAACATTTATCGGCCCTACCTCGACAAGTTCGTCATGGTTTTTATCAATGATATTCTCATATACTCCAAGACCAAAGAAGAGCACGAGGAGCATCTGAGGATCGCTCTGCAAATCTTGCGGGACAACCAACTCTACGCCAAATTGAGTAAGTGTGAATTCTGGCTTGAGGAGGTGTCGTTCCTAGGCCATGTCATTTCCAAGGATGGTATCGCTATCGATCCTTCCAAGGTAGAAGCCGTGCTCAACTAGGAAAGGCCGACTAATGTCACAGAAATCAGGAGCTTTCTTGGACTGGCTGGATATTGCAGACGGTTCATAAAAGACTTCTCCATGATAGTTGTACCTCTTACGCGTCTCACGCGGAAAGAGAACCCATATGTCTGGAGTAAGGAGTGCGAGAAGAGCTTCCAGACCTTGAAGCAATTGTTGACTTCTGCACCTGTCCTAGCGTTAGCCAGTCGAAGGCGCAGGATTCTCAGTCTACATTGATGCATCTGGAATCGGTCTAGGCTATGTACTAATGCAGAACGAGAAGGTGATTGCTTATTCTTCCAGACAATTGAAGCCACATGAAGTCAATTATCCTGTCCATGACTTAGAATTAGCTGCGGTGGTTTTTGCACTCTAAATCTCGAGGCATTACTTATATGGGGAGCAATTTATTGTATACTCCGACCACAAGAGTTTGAAGTATTTATTTTCTCAGAAGGAGCTCAATATGCGACAACAGAGATGACTGGAGTACTTGAAAAACTTTGATTTCAACATTCAATATCACCCAGGCAAAGGTAATGCAGTAGCTGATGCACTCAATAGAAAGCCAGTAGCTTCTTTATCTTGTCTAGTCATGGGCGAGATGCAATTGTTAGAACAATTATCCAATTTGGACCTGAACATTGAAAAGAGAAGTGATAAGATGATAGTGGCTAACCTTAGGGCACAACCCGACATATTTGTCGAGATCAGAGAGCAACAGGCAAATGATCCATTCCTAGTCAAGGTCAAAGAGACCATAGCTGACAAGCCAGACTTCTCCATCGCTGAAGATGGAAGAATATTATTCCAAGCCAGGACATGTGTGCCTGACAATGAAGAGTTGAAAAGGAAACTGATGGATGAAGCCCATAAGACCAAGTATAAAATACATCCCCGCGCAACCATGATGTACCAAGACATGAAAAGGTCATTTTGGTGGCCAAACATGAAGCATGAGGTGGCTGAGCATGTTGCACACTGCCTCACTTGTCAGCAGGTAAAAGCTGAGCACCGTCGTCCTGCGGGTGTACATAGACCCCTGGACATACCCGTGTAGAAATGGGAAAGCATCGGTATGGATTTCATCATGGGTTTACCCCGAACTCGTGGTGGACTCGATGCTATCTGGGTCATTGTGGACCGTTTGACTAAGTCCGCCAATTTCCTTGCCATTAAGAGCACCTGGAGTGTGGATGTGTTAGTAGCTTTGTATGTAAAGGAAATTGTGAGATTACATGGAGTCTCCTTGTCCATTGTCTCAGATAGTGACCCCAGATTCACATCTAGATTCTGGAAGGGACTTCAGACAGCATTGAGTACTAAACTCAATTTCAGCACTGCTTTCCACCCACAGACAGATGGACAGACAGAAAGGACAAATCAGATAGTGGAAGACATGTTTCGTGCCTGCACTATAGATTTTGAGGGTTATTGGAATGAGCAGCTGTCCCTAATTGAATTCGCCTACAACAACAGTTATCAGGCCAGCATTAAAATGGCACCGTTTGAAGCACTGTATGGCATAAGTTGCAGATCACCTGTGTGCTGGAATGAGGTAGGAGAACAACAATGGCTGGGACCAGACATGGTGCAGAGCACTAGCAAAGATATACAGATTATTAGAGACAGGATTAAGATAGCTCAGTCTAGGAAGAAGAGCTATGCTGATAAGCAAAGAAGAGATTTAGAGTTTCAGACTGAAGATCATGTGATGCTGAAAATATCCCCAACCATAGGATTCCAAAGATTTGGGATGAAAGGCAAATTGAGACCAAGATTCATAGGTCCATTCGAAGTGTTGGATAGAGTTGACGAAGTGGCGAACCGACTAGAACTACCTCCCCAGTTCTCAACAGTGCACAATGTGTTCCATGTGTCCATGCTAAGGAAATATGTTTACGATCCGTCACACGTAATCAGCTATGATGACATTATTCTGAATAAAGATATGACCTATGAAGAAAGGCCAGTGAAGATCTTGGACAAGAAGATTCAACAGCTTCGGAACCGACCCATATATGTGGTCAAGATACTCTGGAGAAACCACGAAGTTGAAGAGGCTACGTGGGAGCCCGAAGCATTAATGCGACGGAATTATCCGGAGTTATTCAGTAAGTCATTCTTCCTCTTACGATTCTATGAATTTGGGGACCAAATTCTTTTTAAGAGGGGGAGGATGTAGCATCCTTGATTTTTTTAAAAATCAAATAAAATAAAATTATTATATTTTTATAAATAAGGAAAATAGATTTAATTGAATAAAAAGGGGAATAAAAGAATTAGGATGATTTAAATCAAAGCCCATTAAGTTAAGTTAGGAATGGGTTGTGCTATTGGTCCAAGCCTAAAAGAATGGGCCCAAAAGTGAAGAGCCCATCATGGGATGAGAGGTAATTAGGTTAAATTCGTACCTAATTAATGAAATAAATGAAAATGGGTGAAGATAAATACTAAATAACCCATATATATCCTAAAAAGGAGTCCTATACTTATCCTAACCCTCTACCCACGTAATTAGATCTGTTCCCAGCCTTATTAGGTGGATAAATGAGAGAAAGTGGGAAGATAAATATGGAAATTCGGATTTTTAATAGGAGGGAGGAGTTTTAGATAGAAAGGACTCTAATTGGCAATCAAAACACCCTAAACTCGGCCCTAGCAACCCATAGACCGCAGTTGGAGCTCTGAGGAACGAAGAGGAGGAGTTCTAGACGTGAGGAGCTTGGAGGAGAAGGCTTGGAGCAAGGGATTTCATCCTATTTTCGTCATCAAACCCTAGTTTTCTTACTCCGAAAAAAATGTAGGCAATCTCTCAAGTCAAATTCATGTAAAAATTACCCTAGGAAGACTTCATGATCCCAAGCAAAGTCCTTTGGTTTCGCTCTATTTCGATCTCCCATGAGGGAGAATAAATTCTTTGAATCCATGTCAGTTCCATGTACCCGACCCTTCATGTTTACTCTTAAACTCGGGCACACATGACCCCATGCCATGAGAAAATTCTCATAAATACTACATTGTGTTAGCTTTCAAACGCCCTAGTTTGCCTAATTTTTATCATGTATCCATCTTTAATTAATTTTTGGAACCCTGTCTGTGCATGTTTAGGTTACTGATATGTCACTTGTTCATAGCATGCCTAAACCTTGTCTATTTTCAAATTAATCGTACATGTTATTAGGTCTATGTGTCTGCTTTCCATTAAATCTAGTTTCATGCTTTTTAGATAACCGTGCAATTTTATATGCAATTTAGAAGTGCTTTATAGCAAACAGGTTTACCCAGGAAAAAAGGGTAAATGGCCAGACCCTCCCTGTTATCGCTGCGGCACGACCGACCGTGATACCAGTGGGGACGCGGACCAGACCGGGCCAGTCGGGCTTCAGACTGCGACCGAGCCGCCCGTCGCGACTTGAATCGCAGCGGGTAGGCCTACCGCGATTTGAAGTTTGCGGCCAGAAGTTAAATTTGTGCATATGCCCTGCTGTTTTGGCTATGTACCCTTTATTTAGCCATGATTAAACCATGATACAGATAATTCGACCTGGAAAAATTAATAAATGGCAATAATTACATAAAATTATTTATTTAAAAGCCATTTGTACTACTTAACTTATCCTCATGATTTCTTACACTTACACGCACACCTAACTTTATTAATTGCCTTTTTACCCTGATAAATTATGCAATAATGTATTCGGTAAATTAGCGAATTAAATGACTAAACTACCCTATTTTATTATATACAATTGTCTTCATTTTATACGCACATTTTAAATACCGTTATCGTTTTCCCTCGGCTTCGAGCACTCGAGGCACGACGAACCTATTTTCTATACACTTTCTCTTGACTTAGACCACCCCTCCATCGGGAATACTCTCGACTGGGATAGGAACTCCTCGTCAAGGCCTTCGTAAGTCTTCTTGGCTTTGGCATACGTCCATTGCCAACGAGCTGGTTGTACCTTAAAACCCGTTACAACTTAGGGATCAGTACGATCCATGGCCTCAGTGTGTTCTTTCCTTATCTTATGATCACGCCGGACCATCTAACCTGTGTACACAGCACAGCTAGTGGGTGGTGGTGACTTCTACCAGACTGCCGGCCCGCAATAGTGTGTCGTGCAATTGTTACTATCGATGTTTAACGTGATTTTACAATAATACCCATATCTCATTAGCTCTCTATATCCTCTCATCTATTCACGTTCACTCTACTCTCTTATCTAGTTCGTCTAGTACTCTCTTATCTCTTCTTGGTACTTTATTGACCATTCTTATGATTGTCTAAGATAAAGAAATGACTAATGCCAGCGCAATGGGACCCGATCAGGTCCTGGGAGGAGCGCCCGAAAAGTGCCAGTGCCCGTGGGAGTTAAAATGATCAAGGATGTGTCACGGCATGCATCCAGTGCCAGCATACTATCAAGATTAATCTATGACAATCAAAGTACTATCTATACTAGTACACTCGTTATCGTTACTAGAGCACGTTGTGCAAATTACATGATATATCGTTACATGGCCATTCTATTATCATTCTCGTTGAACTATTTTTCCTGTGCCAGATGCTATTGTTCTCTCGTTGTTTCTTGATCTACATGACTCTTCTCTCTAGTTAACCTGCCATTAAGACATTAATCATTTAAACCATGCTTGTGTTCATGTGATATTAAGTCCTACTGGGCGTTATTCGCTCATCCTGCATTTTTATTAAATGTGTTTTAGGTGAGTCTGATGATGACCACACTCACGAGGACGAAACTGAGGATGATGCTCAGGAGTGACCATTTCAGCAACCATCTGCTTTAGTAGTTAGTTAGCATAGAATGAGTGAGTTAGTCCTGATGTATTAGTTTGATTTTCAATAAAGTGCTCTGGGCCCTAGTTTTAGCTCTGACACGTTGAAGTAATAGTTAGTTCATGAAGTTGATGAGATATTAATGGTTGTAATGAAGTTTGGTGGATTATTAATGAAATTGGAGTTCATTTAGTATTACTCCATTTGTGCAATGGTTTGTATTTATTTTCTCGCTCTGTACTATTTAATAACTGTAATCCCGCTCCGATATTCCACATCGAGGCGTTACATGGTAGGTAAGCTCTTTTTGTTCTGACAAGAGAGAAGAGATCTGGAAAGATAAAAGAGATATTCTGTCAGAAATATATTTGACTTTTCACTAGATGCCAAAAGCATTTTGAAATTTAAGGAAATTGGTGTTTAAGAGAAATCCATGTTGAAATCCATGTTTTACAAGCGAATCCATGTTTCACTTATGAAATCCATGTGAGAAGCAAATCCATGTTTGAAGCAAATCCATGTTTGAGGCAAATCCATGTTTTAGGCAAATCCATGTTTTCAAGTAAATCCATGTTTCACTTATCAAATCCTTATGAGAGTAAATCGATGTGAGAGCAAATCCATGTTTCACTTATCAAATCCTTTGAGAGCAAATCCATGTTTCACTTATCAAATCCTTATGAGAGCAAATCAATGTTCGAGCAAATCCATGTTCCACTTATCAAATCCTTATGAGAGCAAATTGATGTGAAAGCAAATCTATATTTCACTTATCAAATCCTTATGAGAGCAAATCCATATTTCACTTATCAAATCCTTATGAGAGCAAATCCATGTTTTCAAGCAAATCGATGTGGCACTTTGTGAACTGAAATCGATGTATATTGAATGGACATCGATTTAGCCTTTCAGTGCAAATCACACGGCAATAATGCCATAAATTTATATTTATTAGAAAAATATGATATTTAATTTATTATTAGAAAAAACATGGTATTAAATATATTTAATATTTAATTAATCACATAAATTCATATTTATTAAGAAAAACATAATATTAAATATATTTAACAATATTTGATTAATCATAAGTTTTGTTATCACCAAAATATATATGTTATCATCAAAATATAAGGGTAAAATATAAGAGTGGTTCAACAAGGAGGAGGCCTGTTGTGTGTATTCTTCCTCTGCTTTTCGTGGGTTGCTCGGTGTGGTGGTGCTCTGCCATGCCATTTGGTGCCGTGTTGCGCACCGTGGCGACCTTCGTGGCGAAGGTCCCTCCCCTTGAGCTGTTTTGAGGTTGAGCTGGTTGCTCCCCTCATGCGCGTTGTTTTCTTGTGGTGCGATAGGTTGTGGCGACCTATTGTGTCGTCTCTTGCTGTGCTAGTCTCTTGTTGCCCAACTGGACGATGTAGGGCAGCGTGCCTTGTGTTTCAGTGTGAGGCGGCATCGGGCTTTCGTCTGTTTGGCTTGCTTGTGCATGCATCGTCCCGGTGTGTGTTTTCGCTTGTGCCTCAGCTGTGCATGGAGTCACTTGATGCTGTTTAGTGTGTGGCCCACTCTGCCTGCGTGGTGGGAGCGGTGTCTTGTATTTGTGTGCTTCTAAGAGCCGAAGTGTTGTTGCGCTCTTGAAGCTACTGGTTCTCCGTGTGTTTTGCTTGTGTGGGTCTCTGGTGGAGAGTCCCTTTCGGTTGGCCTTAGGTCGTTTCAGGCCGTTGGTGCAGTTGGGTACTGCACCTTGAGTGTGTTTCTTTTCGATGTTTTGTGTCTTTGTGCCTTGAAGGTTCACAGCCGGTGTGGCCTGTTCTGCCCTTTTGGGCTTGCGGCTTCTTGCGGGTGGCTTTTGGCAGGTCTCTTGTGGAGAGTCCTTCCTGTTAGCCATGTTGTTTTGGCCATTGGTGCAACTGCATTGCATCTTGCCTGGTTTTGGTGCTTGTGGTGGCACCATGTGCTCGTGCCCAAGTGGTTTGTTTTGTTCCGTCTGGAGCCCTGATGCATTCTGTTGCACTTTGGGTCGGTCCTGGTGCTTCCGTTGGCACCGTGTGTTGTGTTGCGTATCTTGATCGTAAGCTTCGTGCGTCGTTTCGTGAGTGATAACTACAAAATTTTCAGTGTTAAATTCATACATATAGTTAATTTTAGGTATCATTTGTCTGTAAATAGTGTGCAATTTGATTTTAATTTTCATTTCATCCATGAATACGTTTTTGAACATATTAGGTTAGAATACACATGATTAGATTTTCATTTGATAAGTCATATTTTAGATTGACTAATTAGGTTCACTTTGAAAAATAAAAGCCATTTGTAAATAAATAGTGTATATAAATAAATTCTTGTTACAATAATTTTTATAAATATTTTTAGTAGTAAATAGGTATGAGTTTGTAAATAAATAAGTTTGTAATAATTTTTAATACCCCACCCAACATTATCAAGTCACATCAAATCCCATTAAATAAAACAAAAACCATTTTTTTTATATATCCCACCCCAACCACATCTCCACGTACCCCACTTAACCCCTTTCTTGTCTTCCCCACCAGTAGCCCACTGAAAGCTTCACGAAGAAGCTGGAGGCGAGCAGCAGAGCTGGGTACGATCCGGCGAGATGGTGTGAACCAGGGACCTAGCGCAGCTGGCGGATATGGTGCTGGCGGTGTGGATCTTCTGGGTGCGAAGCAGGCTGGAGATGGGATCGTGCAATGGTGTGTGTGCGCGGCAGAGTGAGGAGCTCTGTTGGCGTGCAGATGGCAGATGGGCGATGCATGCAGAAGCTGCCGTGCGCAGCAATGGGCGGACCAGGTGCGCTGGAGGCCAAGTGTGTGAGGCTGCTGTGGATCTGGCGATGTGTACGGCGTCTAGGTGTGTGGAGCAGCTGCGGAGTGAAGCTGCTGGTCCGTACGATGGCCAGGGGAAGCAGATCGGCTGGTTCACTGTGGAGCTCCCGAGTGATGCAGGTGCTGGAGGCGTGTGGAGCTCGGATCGTGCGGTGCTGGTACGTGAGGAAGCTGGCGGAACTTGGGCGGGAAGCAGAGGCGCCTGGAAGATTCCAGGGAGCCTATATAAGGACCCCAAGGTCCTCTTCTTCCGGAGTTCGGATTTTTTTAGGGAATTTCCAATTTTCTTTCCATCCTTCTATAAGGGGTTAGCCAGTCAAGTTCTTAGGATTTTTTTTTTCTGCCAGTTTATTTCTGTATTTTTCCTTTGACCAAACAAGCGAGCTCGAGTTTTTCGGGCTAGGATTTAGAATTTTTGGGGAATTTGTTTTGTTCTTGTTCTGGTTCTATTGCAGGGGAGGAATTTGGCTCCAGGAGATGGTTATGAGGGTTTTGGTTCTGCGGTTCAAAGGGGTGAGGGCTGTGAGAGTTGTTCTAGCTGCTGGGAGTTCAGATCATTTTTGAGATTGTTTTGTTTTGTTTCTCTAATTCTCTTCTTCTGTGTTCGTCTGGAGAGCAACTGCAATTTTCTTTGGGATTTCTGTTCTTCTATTTCTTCTGTTCTGTTCTGTGAGGAATTAGAGGCGATTTCTTCTGCTCTTCTGTGCTGTGTGGATTCGTTCCAGTGTAGATTTGTGTGGTTCGGCATCTATGAGTTCAACATCTAGGAGACGGGGATTCTTCCTTTTCTTCTGATTTGGAGATTGTTCTGTGAGATTGGTGAGTTAGACTTCTTCCTCTTTTCCGAAGGCGACTGCATCCAGAGGGTTTTCGGAGGCCCATTGAGTTAAGATTTGAAGTTGAATTCATGAATCTATTTTACTGTCGTAGCAAGGAATAGCTCTGAATTTGTGAGGATTTAAGAGTTTTTCCTAGTTTTTCGAGTTAATCTTTTGTTCTTGTTCATGTTCTGCTGTGCAGTGGTAGCATTAAGCAATTGATTTAGCAATATTTTTTTTGTTTCTAAATTTTTTGTTCAATCTTTTCTGAAGTTTCTATTTTATCCGTGAGTTGTGAAAGTAGTGATCAGGTGATTGTAGAGATCTAATGTTGCTTAATGTTCCTCCCCTAAGCTGTAGGGGTACAGTTGCTTGAGAATTTTTTATTGAGATTTTGTTCTGTCATCCTTTCATTTCCTTGAGTTTTAGATCATTTCAAAATTAGAGTTGCATCTTTGTACAATTTTAGTTTAATTTCTATTTCTGTCTACTTGTTTGATCCCTCGAGCTGTGAGGGTATACTGATACCAAGTTTCTTTAATTTCAATTCTGCTTGCTATTTCATTAAGTTTGACATGTCGAGTGTGAGGGATTTAATTGATGTTGTTCACAGAATTACTTTTAATGCAATGTTATTTTGGTAAAAATGTGTTCGTTAGAATGATTTCAAGTCAAAGTAGTTTAATTCAAATTCTATTCAGCCTCTCTGTGGATATGACCTGTTCTCACCACTGTATTAGTTCATCTTTGTGATTTTAAATTTGTGAGACAGTTTAGAGAAAGTGAGCATATTGACTTGTGCACGGAACTCTCGGGAGGCGTTAGAGTTTGATTTAAATCTGCTTTCATTAGATATCATTTGCATAGTGCTTCTTATTGACTTGTTATTGAGCTTTCATTTCAGATTTGCACATAAGGAGGAACATGGAGATTGGGCTTGACATTTGAAGCCCATTGGAGGAGAGCTTGCTGATTTCTTTTTACATTTGTTTTTAATTCAGAATTTTAGATAGAAGAGTGTGAGTGAAACTTGTAGTGAGGATTTCATGTACTCTCTGTGCATGTACAGAGATTTCTTTCCCGTCGGCATGTATAATTGGCCTTTCGGTGGTTTGAATTGTTTGGAATTAGTTTATAGTATCACGTTATATATATTTTTTGTTAAGTTTCATTTCATTTAGTTCAAAAAATCAAATAAAAATTAAAAAATATAAATCTAATTTTTTTTTTTCAAATCGCTCTTCATGTAAGCCGTTTGTTTTGCAATTAAAAATTTCATCTTCTTAAGAGTAGAATCACTTATTTTAGGACATTCATCATTTTAATTGCTATTTTAATTCTATTTATTTTTCTGCATTGAAGAGTGCGGGGGAAAGGTAAGACTTCCATCGCTTGTCTCATGCATTAGACTCAGCATTAGAAAATCCTTGTCTGAACTTGATTTGTTGCATTTCATATTTGTAAAAGGGATTGCTTAAGGGCTTCACCCTTTAGAAATCATAAATATAAGGTGAGGGATTTCATCACCCTTTCCTTTGCCCAAAAATCACAACAATTTTCCACATTCTGCATTTGCCAAAACTTTCAATAAAAACCAGTAGACGTGGCCCTAGGGTTTATAATTAGATTTACCCTTTCTTAATTCCAAAAACATCTCTTTAAGTCTGGTGTCCAGGATTAGAGGTTAAAAAACTTATGCTTAAGTGAGTTAGAGGTTATTTAATTGGGTCCTTGCAAAAGCAAGGGGGGCCTCCCTCTACTCCACCTCTAACATAGCCGGTACAAGAAGAGTTAGGATTGGATTTAAGCAAGCATAAATCCGATTTTGAGAAAAATAACATAGGTCCAAGGAACACATAGTGTCTAGGTTAAATTGTTTTGAAAGTGTTTGCTTGTTTGTGTTTGTTCATAAAAATTCAAAAATCAATAAAATTTTAAAAATTCAAAAATCATAAATAGAGGGCTTTTTCCACTGTGCATGCTTGGTAGACGTTTCCTGAACTTAGATTTGGCTCAACCTATAGACGAGATTGAAAGATTCTTCCATAGGATGACCAACCAAGACCAGAACCAAGTTGCTAGAAATGTAGAGGAGGTCGCACCTAGACAGATGAAGGAATACTTCATTCCTTCTGACTATCAACCTGCTACTTGCATCAGGCCAGAAATTCCTGCAAATCACTTTGAAATCTAGCCTGGAACCATTCAAATGTTGCCATCTTTCTATGGCAATCCCAATGAAGATCCTTACAAGCATATATATGAGTTCCTAGAGATTTGTTCCACTGTCAGGATCCAAAATTTCACTGAAAATGCCTTGAGACTGACCTTATTTCCATTCTCTCTAAAAGATAAGGCCAAACATTGGTTAGGAACCATAGGGAGAACCATTAGAACATGGCCAGAAATGCAGCAGGAATTTTTGAAAAGGTTTTACCCCATTGGCCGCACCAACACCATGAGAAGAGCTATAACAGGATTCTCCCAACAGCCGAGAGAGTTAATGCATGAATCGTGAGAGAGATTAAAGGAGTTGCTTAGAAAATGTCCCCACCATGGTCTATCGAGGTGGCAAATTGTCCAAGCTTTTTATCAAGGTCTGACAGAATCGAATAGGCAGATGGTTGATGCCTTATGTGGAGGAGCATTCATGACTAAGAGTGAGGATAAGGCATATAATCTGATTGAAACGTTGAGTGAGAATTCTATCAATCATGCCTCACTCCACTCTTATGAGAGAGCATTAGGACCATCAAAGAAGGCAGGGTTGTATGAATTAACAGGGAGAAAAGAGTCAGATTCGGGGGTAGAAGACCTATTAGCTAGACTTGATCAGAGATTAGAGTAGAAGTTGGAACAAAAATTCGATCAATTACTGTCTTTGACTGGGCAAGCCACACCCAAATTTTCTCAATCATCTAAAACTTGCTCTATGTGTGCTAGCACAACGCACCCCACCAATGCTTGTCCCACTACTACCCTATTGCCTCCTTTCATTCAAGAACAAGTTCAAGCTGCCCAAGGTTTCTACAAACCCTCCCCTGATCCATACTCTAACACATACAACCCTGGTTGGAGAAATCACTCAAACTTTTCTTGAAAAAATCAATCTGAACAAGTGTCTCCACCTTCCTTTAAGCAACCCATGTATGGTCAATCCTATCCCAATCAGAATCTGAGATTTGGCCAATCTTCTTATTCTAAACCTCCACAAGTTCAAGGAAATCAAAATTCCAATCAATTTGCTACACCAATTTTCAGCAACCTTCATATCAACCACCACCTCCGCAGCCCATTGGGAAGATAAAATAAATCAACTCCAAAACATGATGGCGACTCTATGCCAAATTGTGCAAGAACAACAAAGTCAATATCAAAATCAAAATCAAAATTTTCAACAAAATTTGGCTAGAATAGAGTCCCAGATTGCTGATGTATGACAAAGGAGGGAATCAGGGCAATTGTCAAGTCAAGCTGTAGCAAACCCAAGGAACAACCCTCCCAAATTTTATCAGAATCAGAAATACCATCAGACCCAGGGGTACAGACCACCACCTGCTCGCCAAAATGCAACTCCACCATCAAACACACAACAAGCTTTTGTCCAAAACATTCCAGCACCATAAAGTCAGAATCAACCTATACAACAGGATCCTGCCCAAGCTAGGGCCCTCAAGTAGAAAATGCAAAAACTGTGTCTACCTTAAGAAGTGGAAGAATCAGAACAAATCCTCACCCACACATGTCAACATTGCATGAGGATAAATAAAATGAAATGAAATTGAAGAAGAGATTGAGGAAAATGTTGAAAAATCCAAGGGAAAGAGAAAATAATGAAGAATTTCTAGACAAAATTAAAATGAGTAAAGACCCAAGCTGTTACATTCCAGGAGTTCCTTTTCCTGAAGCTTTAAAGCCAAAATCCAAAAACAAACCAACTGGTAATGAAGAACTCTGAAACTTTTTAAGCAAGTTCATATCAACATTCCTCTCTTGAACCAATCATTCTTCCAAAAATTATAGTACATTATCTTGAATCAACTCCTTAAAAAGCTCAAAGATCCAGGCACTCCACTAATTCCTTGCACCATCGGTGGAGTCACTTTTGAAAGTGGCCTTTTAGATTTGGGAGCCAGTGTCAATCTCCTACCTTCTGCTATTTTTAAAATTTTCAAATTAGGAGAATTGATACCCACTACTGTTGTCCTTCAACTAGCCGATCGTTCTGTCACCACTCCTAAAGGCTTAGTTGAGGACGTTATTGTGAAAATCAATGATTGTTACTTCCCGGCCGATTTCATCATTCTGGACATGAACACTCCTCAAGATTTAACTCAGTCCACTATCATCCTTGGTAGACCTTTTTTGGCCACAGCTAGGGCTAACATTGATTGTGCTACCGGGATGATGGATATATCATTTGGGGATAGGCGGGTTAGTATCAATATTTTTAGGGCATCTAGGCATCATGTTGAAGGAGAGAGTTGTCTAGTGGTAGATGCCTTGGAAGAATCTTGTGTGGAAGAAGCAGTAGACCAACCCTGTGCTCTAGGGTTTGAGGGAGAGGAAGGACAATTTAATTCCTTATTTCAGAATAATGATCCATCATTTCCATTAGAGTGTCCTCCTAAGGTTGAGCTAAAACCACTCCCTGCTAGTTTGAAGTACACCTTTTTAGGAGAGAACGAGACTTGGCCCGTCATAATTGCTAGTGATCTTGAGGAAGGGTAGGAGCAGAAATTGATTGAAGTCCTGAAAAATCACAAGAAAGCTATAGGTTGGACAATAGATGATTTGAGAGGGATAAGTCCTTCAGTGTGCACACATCGCATATACTTGGAAGAAAATGCTAAAAGTTTAATAGAAATGCAAAGAAGGCTTAATCCTAACATGAAAAAAGTTGTTAAAAAGGAGATTGTCAAATGGTTAGATGCTGGATTCATTTATCCCATCTTTGATAGCCAGTGGGTTAGTCCAACTCAAGTTGTGCCGAAAAAGTCAGGACTAACTGTAATTCAAACTGAAAAGGGTGAGCTCATTCCCACTAGGCTAGCTACAAGATGGAGAGTGTGCTTTGACTATCAAAATTGAATGCGATGACCAAGAAAGACCATTTCCCTTGCCTTTCATTGACCAAATCTTGGAGAAACTGGCAGGCCAAAAACTCTTTTGCTTCCTTGATGGATATTCAAGGGTATAACCAAGTGGCTATTCACCCTGAGGATCAAGAAAAGACCACCTTCACATGTCCATTTGGAACTTTTGCCTTTAGACGCATACCCTTTCGGGCTGTGCAATGCCCCTGCAACTTATCAACGTTTCATGTTGTCTATCTTCTCAGATATGGTTGGGGATTACTTAGAAGTCTTCATGGATGATTTTTCTGTATTTGGAAGTGACTTTGATTCATGCCTCGACCATTTGACTGAAGTTGTAACGCCCCTCTTAGACCCAGTACAGTTACACCAACTCACATTGGATCTAATAGAGGTATTACAGTGGACGAATCCAACAATTACAATACAGGTTGAAATATACACAAAAACTATTCAATTCCAATGATAAATGACCGAATATGGAATAAACACTTGCAATCAGCATTTATTCAAAAGCAAATCTAATGCATAAAAGGGGTAGCAATAGTCCAAGTTTATTACATTTCAAAGTTCAGCTTCATAAAGGAAATTACATAAGATCCTCACATACAAGATTCACTCTAAATCTCTCTATGCCAAGCTAAGTCTCCACGTCCTCACGCTCTGAGTCAGTTTGCACTAACTCCTCTGTATCCTCTGGCTCTCCTGAAATGTTAGGCAAGTATGAGTCTACAAGACCCAGCAAATCACATGAAAGACAGTTCAAGATATAACAGTATATTAGTTTAAAACATGGTAGTACATTAGCATTCATTCATTGATATCATATACTTTTCTTACGATAGTTCTAAGTCCATTGGCAATCATTCATTTCATAGTGATTCTAACTATTAAGGAAATAAAACATGTTTCACATATAGCATAGAATTACTAATTGGAATCTATTCGATGTTATGTGACCTACAACAATTCTCATGTATCAATTTCATTTATGCATGCACTATTCTTTTACACAACAATTTTCATGTAGTAATATTAAAACATTGACATGTAACAAGAAATCCTTTGAATAAGTTCACATGTAGGAATGTAAGCATATAACATGTAGTATGTAGCATGTAGAACAGGTAGACATGTAACTTGTGGCATGTAACATGTAGCATGTAGATATGTAACTTGTAGCATGTAGTCATTTTCATATAGTTGCCAAGACATAGCCCACACTAAATTAGAGATCAGTAGTCATTTAACATTCACTTATCACCTAGGCAATGCGGTGATGAAGTCATAGTATTTGCGCAAAACCGGGGAAAGTACTTCCCACCTTGACCAGTAGAACAAGTCTACCTCCAGGATTTCAATCCGTTGCCCACGGATTCATTTCTTTACATGTAGGTGAACCATTACCATAGGCGCATCTACGGTGTAGTTCCTTGTAGGAATCTCTAAGATAGCAATGTCTTATTGGCATCATTTGTATAATGCATACACTAACAGTATAATAGATAGTGACATTTCATTTCATACTATTTAACATGTATCAATGCAATATTTCAAAGTACAACACTTTCAGTTCTGAAATCCTATTTACTGTACAACAGATTTCTATCATGATACTAATATTCATTCTTGCATTTTCATGCATTTTTATTCAATTCTATGTGTAATATATTGTTCAGAAATTCATAACCGAACGTACACATGTCTGAAAATTCTGAAATTTTAATAGAAATTCGAAATCAGTAATTACAATACACATGCCAAATTTCATAATTTTCTGATTTCTGCAGCTATTTTTCATGAAATTAACTCTATTAAATCAACTAACTAACATGGTTTAATATTGAGAAAAGCTCACAATTTCACATGGAACAGAGATTACTGACATCATATCTATTGCAGTAATCTAAACATCAATCAACATGCTTTCTTTTAAATCATTATACTTTATCTTTTACTAACTTAACATTGATCGTTGTCATGTAATTATGCAAGTTCATTAATACATATATGTAACCTGTACATTATAGCAATAGACAGTCCATAATATAACAACCACATGCTCAAATATTTCATGGCTGAAACGCATACATTCATAAATTATACATTTAAACAAGTTCACTCAGATTTCAGGGAATACATGATTCTGATAATCTTGACGTCCATCATACGACGTTTACTATGGTCGACGTCCACAAACGTTGTCATTAAGTAATTATAGACGGCGGCACATAGCGCCGTTAACACAAACAGACGGCGGCACATAGCGCCGTTTACATATAGTAAGGACAGAAAATACATATATATTTCGGATGAACTAAACGGCAGTTGATATTGCCGTTTACTTTATATAGACGGCAATACCCCTAGACGTCTAGTTCTACGACGCAGAAAACACAGAAAACCTGCATGAAATAACGGCGTTTCTAACCCTTCCCGTAGGTTGTTTTCATGCTTTAAAAATACAGAAAATTGTTAAATACGTAATATATCATATCCTAAACTAATCCCCCATGTAACTTGCCTCAATCCCTCCTAATGGAGTGTCGAATCTGAGCTCGAAGAAGCCCGTCTCGCCAGGGAGACAGTTCTTTCCTTCGTCTTCAAGCACTCCGAAACCTCCTCCGATGAAGTTCCTCCGCCCGGATGAGCTTTTGGGCACGAAGTCCTATGTATCTCCTCGGTGTAGAAGCCCTCGAACCGCACGAACAAGCACCAGATCGCTCTGCAAATCCCTTCCTCGGCCCTCTTTCTCTCCTCCAGAACCAAAGCAAAAACCCCTTTCTTCCTGCGAGATCTGGTCTTATAAAGACCTCTCAAGCAAAGACCAAACCTAATCCTGACCCTCAGATCTAAACGCATCGGATCAGCCCATTAAAACCTTCCCGAAACGGCCGATCTCTTTAATCCGGATGGAAAGCTCAAAAACAGGCAAGTCAGGTTAGCGTCAACTTAGGTTGCCGTCTTCCCCCAATATAAATGTCCATTGATGATGTCTTTATAGTCTTGCCCATAATAAATAATTCATAAAATATTAAACGTCAATACCTATTGTCATTAACACATATAAACGGCATACGATATTGCCGCTTACAAGCCTTAACGTCAAACGATCTTGACGCCTAGTTCTACACAGAACAACATTCAAATTATGCAGAAATAAACACATTGATAAGATAGTTTCAAGGAAATTCTAGGGTATACAGAAGTGCTCAAAAGATGCATTAATGTCAATCTTGTCTTAAGTTGGGAAAAGAGCCACTTCATGGTTAAGGAGGGGATTATCTTAGGACATATTGTCTCAGAGAGAGGGTTAGAGGTAGATAAAGCCAAGATAAATCTCATTTCTGAATTGCCTCCTCCTAATTCTGTCAAATAAATTCGATCCTTCCTTGGTCATGTTGGATTCTATAGGAGGTTCATCAAGACTTTTCCAAAATGCAAGACCATTGACTTCTTTGTTAAAAGACACCCCTTTCATTTTTGATGAGGATTGTAATAAAGCATTTGAGGACTTAAAGGACATTTTGACCAGAGCTCCAATTCTACAATCTCCAGACTGGTCATTACCATTTGAGATAATGTGTGATGCTTCAGATTTTGCTATAGGTGCCATTTTGGGTCAGAAAACTAATAAAGGATCTGTAGTGATTTATTATGCAAGCAGAACATTGAACGACACTCAGATTCAATACACAACCACTGAGAAAGAGTTCCTAGTTGTTGTCTTTGCCTTGGAGAAGTTCAGATCCTACCTTTTAGGAGCCAAAATCATGTTTTGACTGACCATGCTGCCTTAAGGCATTTGCTTGCCAAAAAGGATGCCAAGCCTAGATTGATCAGATGGATCCTCTTGTACAGGAGTTTGATCTAGAAATTCATGATAAGAAAGGGTCCAGAATGTGGTACCTGACCATTTGTCAGAATAGTTGCCCCGGACTCTATGCCTATTAGAGATGCTTTCCAGATGAGCACATTTTAGCTGTCTCCAATATTTCATCTCCATGGTACGCTCACATTGTGAATTATAAAGCCATTGGATGAGTACCTAGAGATTGGACCAAAAATGAAAGAGAGAGATTCTTTGCTAGGGACAAGCATTTTATTTGGGAGGACCCGGAGCTATTTTTCATTGGACCAGACCAAGTGATAAGAAGATGTGTCCCTGAGAGTGAGCATCAAAGTGTCCTCAAGTTTTGCCATTCTCTTGCTTGTGGAGGGCATTTTTCAGGAAAGAAAACCGCTGCTAAGGTCTTAGATTCTGGTTTCTATTGGCCCACATTGTTTAAGGATGCCCATTTGTTTTGTAAGGCTTGTCCTGGATGTCAAATCATGGGAAATATTTATAAGAGGGACATGATGCCTCTTAACCCCATTTTGGTTGTAGAAATTTTTGATGTATGGGGGATAGACTTTATGGGACCTTTTCCACCGTCCTTCGGATACACGTACATTTTAGTTGTTGTTGATTATGTGTCCAAATGGATAGAGGCCATTGCCACAAAGACCAATGATCATAAGGTGGTCATCAAATTGTTCAGAAAAACATCTTTTCTAGATTGGTGGTCGAGGCAATCATTAGTGATGGAGGACCTCATTTTAAACACTCAATTTAGGACCCTCCTAAGGAAGTATGGGATCACCCATAAGCTGGAAACACCTTACCATCCGCAAACCAGTGGCCAGGTGGAAGTATCAAACAGGGAGATTAAGAACATTTTAGAAGTCGGTTAGGCCTGATAGGAAAGACTGGTCAGAAAGGTTAGATGATGCATTGTGGGCCTACCGAACTGCTTTCAAAACTCCCATTGGAATGTCCTCTTACCGGCTTGTTTTTGGAAAATCTTGTCATCTACTGGTAGAACTTGAGCATAGAGCCTATTGGGCTATTAAACAGGTAAATCTTGATTTAGCCCAGCTGGTCAACAAAGGACCCTTCATCTGAATGAACTAGAAGCTCAGAAATGAGGACTACGAAAGTTCCAAGATTTATAAACAAGGCCAAAGCATTCCATGATAAACACATTCATAGAAAAACTTTTCAAGTGCATGATAAAGTCTGGCTATTTAATTCAAGGCTTCGTTTGTTTTCGGGAAAATTGAAGTCCGATGGGATGGTCCTTATACTGTCGTCAAAGCTTGTGACAATGGTGCTGTCACTATTCTTGATCCTAAAAATGGACAATCATTCACTGCTAATGGGCAGAGGTTAAAGCATTTCTTTGAAAGCCCATCTTCCTTAAAAATTGACTCTACCAAGTTAGCCGAGCCAAATGGAGCCTAATTGCGTCCGGCTGAAGACGGTAAACTTAGCGCTCTTGGGAGGCAACCCAAGTGTACAGATTTCCTTTATCAGGTAATTCTCTGTCTTACTTTCTCTTCCTGTAAATAAGTACGGGGGAGGGGTAGAATAAGCATGCATTCATAGTCCCCATCCTAACTAATGCTTCATTGTCTTTCTTTATATTGAGCATGTGCAAATAAAAAGAAAATTTTACAATGTTTTATCTTTGAATAAAAATGTGTGGCATTGCGTAACCCAGACTATGTGTCTAATCTTTAACCATTAAAATTTTATAGTTGTCACATCCTTTGCAAACATCCATGTCAGGTAGCATCTAGTAAAGGATTACATGTATTTCTTGTCTACCTTATGTAAGGATTTATGGCAAGAAGTTTTATACACACACTACACAGCCACTGAGACTAGCTGAACCCGAATGTAGCAAATTTGTTAAGGCTAGTAGGGAAGAGGTGATTGGTTTTACCCCTTCCCCTTAAGTGAATTGCAAAGGAAGTGAAGGCATGTGATCAAGGAACCTGACTGTTCATCCTTCCTTTAAGAGGAAAAGAAAAGAAAAGGCAAAAGCAAAAGAAAAAAATATATATCCATGAAAAATGCCCGGATCTGAGTAAAGTTGGACTCACTACTCTTGAAAAGTGATGGTTTGTGCAGCATTATGGATGAAAAAGAAAGAAAAATTTGAGTGCAAAAAGTGCAAATAAAGGGGCAAAGTCCTCAACTCAAAGAAATAATCCTCAAGGAAGTTCGGCAGAATGGAACTGAGAGAAACAACCCAATCTGACTGAGCAAGGATCTTATTCACAACTCTTTTCTTCTCCATCGAATTAATCTAATCTCAATTACTAGCTAAGGCAGAAGAGCTTCAGAAGGGCTGATGTGAACTCTTAAGTGGGCTATCACTTGTGCACTAATTTCTTGCCCTAAGCCCTTACAATTAGGAAATACATAGTTCCATATTAATCTTTTACATGATGGCTGTTTATCATGAGACATTGCATTTTCTAGTCCTATATTTGGAGTAATTTTTATTGCTAGGGGATTAGCAATGTTCAGTGAGTTGTTCGGTGTTCGAGGCATTGAGCTTTCTGCCTGTGGGTCACATCGTGCTGGCCGTGCCTTGTAGCTGTACCGTTACCGCTGTGGGATGGCTGCTTTGCCTTGTCTAGGTAGCCCTATCAGTGGTACGCCAAGCTTTGGTCGTGGCCTATGTCCAGGTTTCCCCTCTCGCCTTGGGGAGCGAGTGTGTTCGGTAGGGGTACCCTGTTTTGGTTTAGATTTCTTTGAGGTCGACTGATAACTACATATTTTTTTGTGTTAAACTTCATACATATAGTTAAGTTTAGACAGTCTTTGTCTGTAAATAAAGTGTATTTTGATTTTAATTTTCATTTCGTTCAAAAATAAATTTCAAAGCATATTAGTTAAATTCTCGAGTTGAACACATAATTAAAGTCTCACTTAATAAAAATCAATAAATTTTGAATAGTTTATGTTTCTTTACATTGTATATAAATAATTTGTTATCACTTTAAACATCTTTTAATTCTTGTAAATATTAGTGTGTAAATAAATTGATTCACCCAATCATGACACATGCCCCTTTAAAATTTATTTTACCATTTCTAAACACCTCACCAATACCCTCATGCCACATACCCATCCAATCTTATTTACAAATATCCCACCCCACCCACTTATTCTACTTAAACAAAGCCTTTTTGTTTCATTCCACCGGGCCAAGCAGACGAATCTGCTGGAAGCTTCAAGAAGCTGGTTTGGGCATGGCGGTTTGGGGCTTGAAGCTGGATGGCTGGGCTGGGTAGTGATGTAGAGGATCGGAGCTCGAGGCTGTGGCGCGCCTGGTGTTGTACGGCGCAGCTGGACCTGGGAGCGGCCAGGGCTTGCGCCCGTGCAGAGCAGGAAGAGGGAGCGGCGACCTGTAGATGGGCGATGCAGGAGGCGATGACGCAGGGCTGCTGAGATGGCCGATGGGAGCTGCTGCGCTGGCTGGTGTGATGGAAGAGAGGTGGCCGATGGGAGCTGCTGCGCTGGCTGGTGCGATGGAAGAGAGGCGGCGGTGTGTGCTGTGCGCTGGCGCGGCCTGTGGCCAGGAGGGCTCAGGCGATGGTGCTACTGGCTCGGTGTGGTGCTGGCCGGATCTGGCTGGGCGGCCAGCTAATGCGGCTGGAGCGCGGGCTGGGTCATGTGTGCAAGGGAGCCTAGATCTGGATGCTGGGCGCGGCAGGAGTGCGATGGCGGTTGGGTGTTGTTCAGATGGCGATGGCGGAAAGCTGCGGACCTTCTGAGGCTGGCTCGTGCGAAGGCGGTCGCCCAGATCCGGTGCAGAGCGGGCGTACAGAAGTGTGACGCAGCAAAGCTGGAAGCGGCCAGGAAGGACCGGGCGCCTATAAAAGGACCCCAAGGTCCTCAGATGGAGGGGTTCTGGATTTTTTTTTGGGCTTTTAGTTTTAATTTCATCTATAGGGAGTTCGACATTTTCTTAGGATTCTTAATTTCCCTGTATTTTCTGTTCTTCCAGATTTCGCAGAGGAGGGTTGGCTGGTTCGGAGTTTTTAGTTTTTAGTTTCTTTATGTAATTTTCCTTTCTTCAGTTCTATAAGGGGTTAGCCAGTGGATTTTTTGGGAAAATTTGGAGTTCTTCTTGTTCTTGTTCTTGGGATTCGCCAGTTGAAATTCTTAGGGATTTTATTTCTTGTACTTTTCTTCTGTTCTTTCTTTCCTATATTTAGCAGAGCATGGGTTCGGAGTTTAGATTTTTTTGTCTATGCCATTTCCTTCCTGTATTTTCTTTTCAGCAGAGAGGAGAGGGAGATTAGTTTGAAAATTTTTTCTTGCCATTTCTTCTGTAATTCTTCTTTCTGTATGCAGAGCAGAGCTACGAGAGAGAGTTAGCAGTGGAGATTTCTTTGGTTTTAAGTTCTTGCATTATTTCTGTAATTTTCTTCTTTATGCATAGTATGGCGAGTTGGTAGTTGATAGGATTTGAGTGTTCTTCCCGTTCTTCCAGAATTGAGACTGTTGAGAGTTTGATTTCTTTATAAAGTTGTTCTTCCTAATTTTCATCTGCAGATCTTCTTTCAGCAGAGCATGTGGAAGGGAGATGAGCTCCTCTCGTTCGGAAATTTTCTTGGAATTTTATCTGGTCTGTATTATCTTTTGTTCTTAGTATAATTGTTGGATGAGGAGAGTTCGATCCAGGGACAGTTGCTTATTCCAAATTTTTTCTGTGTTAAGCTCTTTCATTTCTTCTATGGCAATTTCTGCATTTCTTGTTGGTTATTTGAGAGTTTGAGCATAGTTTCTTCTTTGTTCTACTGCGATAGTTTGAGGGCTATTGTGAGAGCTGTCTGGTTTGTGCTACAGGATTTCATTTCGTTCATCTCTTCTAGTT
Source organism: Colocasia esculenta (assembly GCA_014218235.1). Lineage (NCBI taxonomy): Eukaryota > Viridiplantae > Streptophyta > Magnoliopsida > Alismatales > Araceae > Colocasia > Colocasia esculenta. The sequence goes on from CM024754.1 coordinate 166,873,002, forward strand.
GAGTAGGTGATTTTATTTTGGTTCTGTATTTGCTCTGTTCTGTTGGTTGAGTGGGAGCAATCTGGGGTGCTTCGTCTTCCTCCTTTTCTCAATTCTGTGAGGTTTTGGGCTGGGGTTTGGCATCTAGGAGGTTTGAGCATTTCCTTTTGGATTTCTTCTTCTCTTTGTTGCTGTTGGGTTGGGGAGATCGATCTAGAGAGATGCTAATTTCTTTCTTCTGCTATTTGTCTATTTCTTCTGTGGTTACATGGTTGGATCCAACGCATTTGTTCATCTCTTCTGCTCTTAGTTTAATGGTTGGTTTGGGAGAGTTCGATCTAGTGGAGTTTAATTGTTCATTTCTTTGTGTAAATCGTGCAATTCATCTGTGTTCTGTGAAGGATTTTCCATTTCTTTTCTGTTCTAGAATTCAATCCAGAGGCATTCAGTTCAGTTCGTCTGAATTTTCGTTCATTTGTGGTGTGATCAGCTGACAGTGCCTTTCTTTTGTGCAATTTTTGAGATTAATAGCTCTGTGCAATTTTCCGAGCTGTGAGGGTACATTGATACCAAGTCTCTTTTCATTTCAATTAAGCTGGTTCTTTCATTAAATTTGATCTGTCAAGTATGAGGGATTTGATCGGTATTGTTTACATACTCACTTTTAATGCATTGTCGATAGAGATTTCAAGTCAAAGTAGTTTAATTCAAGCTCTATTCTGCCTCTCCGTGGATATGACCTGTTCTCACCATTGTGCTAGTTCTTCTTTATGATTTTTATGTTTGTGAGACAGTTTAGAGGAAGTGCGCATATTGACTTGTGCGAGGAACTCTAGACAACGAAAATGCACAGTCAACAATGTCGCGCGTTTCATCTTGGCGCCGTTGCCGGGGAGGCATTAGAGTTTGATTTAATTCTGCTTTTGATTTGATTTCATTTGCATTTGGCTTTTTATGACTTGTTGTTGGGCTCTCATTTCCATTTGCACAAGGAGAGGAACTTGGATATTGGGCTTGACCTTTAAAGCCCATTGGAGGAGGAGCTTGCTGATTTTTTTTTAATTACTTTTAATTCCGAATTTTAGATAGAAAGAGTGTGAGTGAACTTTGTAGTGAGGCTTTCATGTATTCTCTGTGCATGTACAAAGATTTCTTTCACGTTGGCATGTAATAATTGGCCTCTTGGTGGTTTGATTGGTTTGGCATTAGTCCATAGTACGACTTCATATTTTCTTAGTTAAATTTCATTTCATTCAGTTTAAAAACCAAATAAAAATTAAAAACTTCTAAAATCTAAAAAATTTCCAAATCGCTCTTTCATGTTAGCCGTTTGTTTGTAAATAAAAATTTCATCCTCAAGATTAGAATCTCATGTTTTAGGACATTCATCATCTAATTGTCATTTGAATTCATTTTCTTGCATTGAAGAGTGCGGGGGAAAGGTAAGACTTCCATCGCTCATTTCATGCATTAGTCTTAGCATTAGAAAACCCTTGTTTAAAATTGATCTGTGCATTTCATATTTGAAAATGGGACTGCTTAAGGGCTTCACCCATTAGATAAAAGATAAGGTGAGGGATTTCATCACCCTTTCCTTTGCCCAAAAATCACAAAAATTCCACAATTTTGCATTACCTCAACTTTTAATAAAAATCAGTAGACTTGGTCCTAGGGTTCATCATTAGATTTATCCTTTCTTGAATTCAAAACTCTCTTTAAGTCTGGTGTTTAGGATTAGAGGTTAAAAAGCTTACGCTTAAGCGAGCTAGAGGTTACTTAATTGGGTCCTTGCGAAAGCAAGGGGGGCCTCCCTCTACTCCACCTCTTACTGGCCGGTACAAGAAGAGTTAGGATTGGACTTAAGCAAGCATAAATCTGATTTTGAGAAAAAATAACATAAGTCCAAGGAACACTTAGTGTTTAGGTTAATTGTTGTGAAAGTGTTTCTTTGTTTGTGTTTTCATAAAAATTCATCAAAAAAATCAATAAAAAATCTTAAAAATTCAAAAATCATAAATAGAGGGCTTTCAACTGTGTATGTTTGGTAGACGATCCTTGAACTTAGATTTGGCCCAACCTATAGCAGAATTGAAAGATTCTTTCATATGAAAACTAAGATGGCCAACCAAGAACAAATCCAAGCTGTCCAAGGTTTCTACAAACCTTCCTATGATCCATATTCTACCACATACAATCCTGGTTGGAGAAACCACTCGAACTTTTCTTGGAAAATCAATCAAAACAAATTTCTCAACCTGCTTTCAAACAATTCATGTACGGTCAACCCTATCCCAATCAAAATCCGGGATTTGACCAATCTTCTTATTCCAGACCTCAACAATTCCAAGAAAATCAAAACTTCAATCAATTTGCTCATACCAATTTTCAGCAACCTTCATACAATCAACCACCATCTTCTCAACCAATTGGGAAGATAAAATGAATCAACTTCAAAACATGATGATGACTCTTTGCCAAACTGTGCAAGAACAACAAAATCAATATCAAAATCAGAACCAAAATATTCAACAAATTTGGATAGGATAGAGTCTCAGATTACTGATGTGTATAGGAGGGAATTGGGTCAGTTACCAAGTCAAACTATAACAAACCCAAGAACAACCCTCATGGATTTTATCTGAATCAGCAAAACCATCAGTCCAGGGGTACATACCACATGCACCTCCACCATCAAACACACAACAAACTTTTGTCCAGAACATTCTAGCACCAGAAATTCAAAATCAATTTATACAACATGACCATTCTCCTGCCCAAGCTAGGGCCCCCAAGTGGAAAATGTGGAAATAGTGTCAACATTAAGAAATGAAAAAATCTTGATAAATCCTCACCCACACATGTCAACATTGATGAGGATAAAGAAAATGAAAATGAAACTGAAATTGAAGAGAATGTTGAAAATGTTAAGGGAAAAGAGAAAATAACTGAAGAGTCTCTAGACACAATCCAAATAAATGAAGACCCAAGTCATTACATTCCAAGAGTCTCTTTTTCTGAAGCTTTAAAGCCAAAATCTAAAAGCAAACCAACTGGTAATGAAGAACTCTTGGAAGAATCTTGTGAGGAAAAAAGCAGTAGACCAACCCTGTGCTCTAGGGTTTGAGGGAGAGGAAGGACAACTTAGTTCCATGTTTCAGAATAATGATCCATCATTTCTATTAGAATGTTCTCCTAAGGTTGAGCTAAAACCACTCCTGTTAATTTAAAATATATCTTTCTAGGAGAGAACGAGACTTGGCCCATCATAATTACTAGTGATCTTGATGAAGGCATGAGAAGAAACTAATTGAAGTCTTGAAAATTCACAGAAAATTTTTTGAAGTGCATGATAAGGTCGGGTTATTCAATTCTAGGCTTCATGGAAAATTGAAGTCCCGATGGGATGGTCTTTACAGTGTTGTCAAAACTTGTGACAATGGTGCTATCATGATTCTTGACCCTAAAACTGGACAATCATTCACTGTTAATGGGCAAAGGTTAAAGCATTTCTTTGAAAGCCCACTTTTCTTAAAAATTGATTCTACCAAGCTAGCTGAACCAAACGAAGCCTAATTGCGTCCGACTGAAGACGAAATAAACTTAGCGCTTCTTGGGAGGCAACCCAAGTGTACAGATTTTTTTTATCAGGTAATTTTCTGTCGTAATTTCTTTTCCTGTAAATAAGTAGGGGGGAAGAGGTAGAATAAGCATGCATTCATAGTCCTCATCCCGAACATTGCTTCATTTCTTTTTCTTGAGCTTGTACATATGTAAATAAAAATTTCACAATGTTTCATCTTTGAATAAAAATGCGTGGCTTTGCGCATCCCAGGCTATGTGTCTGATCTTTAACCATTAAAATTTTACGGTTGTCGCATTTCCTTACAAGTATCCATGTTAGGTAACTTCTAGTAAAGGATTACATGTACCTCTTGTCTACCTTATGTAAGGATTTATGGCAGGAAGTTTCATACATACACTACACAGCCACTTAGACTAGCTGAACCCGAATGTAGCAAATCTGTTAAAGCTAGTTTGAGAGAGGTGATGGTTTTCCCCTCCCCTTAAGTGAATTGCGAAGGAGGTGAAGGCATGTGATCATGGAACCTGACTGTTCATCCTTCCTTTAAGAGGAAAAGAAAAAGAAAAAGTAAAAGCAAAAAGCAAAAGCTAAAGAAAAATATATCCATGAAAAATGCCCCGGATCTGAGTAAAGTTGGACTCGCTACTCTTGAAAAGTGATGGGTTGTGCAGCATTGTGGATGAAAAAGAAAGAAAGAAATTCCGAGTGCACAAAGTGCAAATAAAGGGGCAAAGTCCTCAACTCAGCAAAATAATCCTCAAGGAAGTTGGGCAGAATGGAACTGAGAGAAACAACCCGATCTGACTGAGCAAAGATCTTATTTCACAAATCATTTCTTCTCCTCGAATTAATCTAATCTCAATCACTAGCTAAGGCAGAGGAGCTTCAGAAGGGCTGATGTGAACTCTTAAGTGAGCTACCATTTGTGCACTAATTTCTTGCATAAGCCTTACATTAGGAAGACGTGTCTTTATATGAATCTTTTTACATGATGGCTGGTTAGCATGAGATATTACATCTTCTAGTCCTACATTTGGAATAATTTTATTGCTAAGGGACTAGCATGTTTAAGTAGGGGGGAGTGATAACTACATATTTTTTTGTGTTAAACTTCATACATATAGTTAAGTTTAGACAGTCTTTGTCTGTAAATAAAGTGTATTTTGATGTTAATTTTCATTTCGTTCAAAAATAATTTCAAAGCATATTAGTTAAATTCTCGAGTTGAACACATAATTAAAGTCTCACTTAATAAAAATCAATAAATTTTGAATAGTTATGTTTCTTACATTATATAATAAATAATTTTTTATCACTTTAAACATCTTTTAATTCTTGTAAATATTAGTGTGTAAATAATTTGATTCACCCAATCATGACACATGCCCCTTTAAAATTTATTTTACCATTTCTAAACACCTCACCAATACCCTCATGCCACATACCCCATCCAATCTTATTTACAAATATCCCACCCCACCCACTTATTCTACTTAAACAAAGCCTTTTTGTTTCTTTCCACCGGGCCAAGCAGACGAATCTGCTGGAAGCTTCAAGAAGCTGGTTTGGGCATGGCGGTTTGGGGCTTGAAGCTGGATGGCTGGGCTGGGTGGTGATGCAGAGGATCGGAGCTCGGGGCTGTGGGGCGCCTGGTGCTGTACGGCGCAGCTAGACCTGGGAGCGGCCAGGGCTTGCGCCCGTGCAGAGCAGGAAGAGGGAGCGGCGACCTGCAGATGGGCGATGCAGGAGGCGATGACGCAGGGCTGCTAAGGTGGCCGATGGGAGCTGCTGCGCTGGCTGGTGCGATGGAAGAGAGGTGGCCGATGGGAGCTACTGCGCTGGCTGGTGCGATGGAAGAGAGGCGGCGGTGTGTGCTGTGCGCTGGCGCGGCCTGTGGCCAGGAGGGCTCAGGAGATGGTGCTACTGGCTCGGTGTGGTGCTGGCCGGATCTGGCTGGGCGGCCAGCTAATGCGGCTGGAGCACGGGCTGGGTCATGTGTGCAAGGGAGCCCAGATCTGGATGCTGGGCACGGCAGGAGTGCGATGGCGGTTGGGTGCTGTGCAGATGGCGATGGCGGAAAGCTGCGGACCTACTGAGACTGGCTCGTGCAAAGGCGGTCGCCCAGATCCGGTGCAGAGCGGGCGTACGGAAGTGTGACGCAGCAAAGCTGGAGGCGGCCAGGAAGGACCGGGCGCCTATAAAAGGACCCCAAGGTCCTCAGATGGAGGGGGTTTTGGATTTTTTTTTGGGCTTTTAGTTTTAATTTCATCTATAGGGAGTTCGACATTTTCTTAGGATTCTTAATTTCCCTGTATTTTCTGTTCTTCCAGATTTCGCAGAGGAGGGTTGGCTGGTTCGGAGTTTTTAGTTTTTAGTTTCTTTATGTAATTTTCCTTTCTTCAGTTCTGTAAGGGGTTAGCCAGTGGATTTTTTGGGAAAATTTGGAGTTCTTCTTGTTCTTGTTCTTGGGATTCGCCAGTAGAAATTCTTAGGGATTTTATTTCTTGTACTTTTCTTCTGTTCTTTCTTTCCTATATTTAGCAGAGCATGGGTTCGGAGTTTAGAATTTTGTCTTTGCCATTTCTTCCTGTATTTTCTTTTTAGCAGAGAGGAGAGGGAGATTAGTTTGAAAATTTTTCTTCCCATTTCTTCTGTAATTCTTCTTTCTGTATGCAGAGCAGAGCTACGAGAGAGAGTTAGCAGTGGAGATTTCTTTGGTTTTAAGTTCTTGCATTATTTCTGTAATTTCTTCTTTATGCATAGTATGGCGAGTGGTAGTTGATAGGATTTGAGTGTTCTTCCCGCTCTTCCAGAATTGAGACTGTTGAGAGTTTGATTTCTTTATAAAGTTGTTCTTCCAAATTTTCATATGCAGATCTTCTTTCAGCAGAGCATGTGGAAGGGAGATGAGCTCCTCTCGTTCGGAATTTTTCTTGGAATTTTATCTGGTCTGTATTATCTTTTGTTCTTAGTATAATTGTTGGATGAGGAGAGTTCGATCCAGGGACAGTTGCTTATTCCAAATTTTTTCTGTGTTAAGCTCTTTCATTTCTTCTATGGCAATTTCTGCATTTCTTGTTGGTTATCCGAGAGTTTGAGCATGGTTTCTTCTTTGTTCTACTGCGATAGTTTGAGGGCTATTGTGAGAGCTGTCTGGTTTGTGCTACAGGATTTCATTTCGTTCATCTCTTCTAGTTGAGTAGGTGATTTTATTTTGGTTCAGTATTTGCTCTGTTCTGTTGGTTGAGTGGGAGCAATCTGGGGTGCTTCGTCTTCCTCCTTTTCTCAATTCTGTGAGGTTTTGGGCTGGGGTTTGGCATCTGGGAGGTTTGAGCATTTCCTTTTGGATTTCTTCTTCTCTTTGTTGCTGTTGGGTTGGGGAGATCGATCCAGAGAGATGCTAATTTCTTTCTTCTGCTATTTATCTATTTCTTCTGTGGTTACATGGTTGGATCCAACACATTTGTTCATCTCTTCTGCTCTTAGTTTAATGGTTGGTTTGGGAGAGTTCGATCTAGTGGAGTTTAATTGTTCATTTCTTTTGTGTAAATCGTGCAATTCATCTGTGTTCTGTGAAGGATTTTCCATTTCTTTTCTGTTCTAGAATGCAATCCAGAGGCATTCAGTTCAGTTCATCTGAATTTTTGTTCATTTGTGGTGTGATCAGCTGACAGTGCCTTTCTTCTGTGCAATTTTTGAGATTAATAGCTCTGTGCAATTTTTTGAGCTGTGAGGGTACATTGATACCAAGTCTCATTTCATTTCAATTAAGCTGGTTCTTTCATTAAATTTGATCTGTCAAATATGAGTGATTTGATCGGTATTGTTTACATACTCAGTTTTAATGCATTGTCGATAGAGATTTCAAGTCAAAGTAGTTTAATTCAAGCTCTATTCTGCCTCTCCGTGGATATGACCTGTTCTCACCATTGTACTAGTTCTTCTTTATGATTTTATGTTTGTGAGACAGTTTAGAGGAAGTGCGCATATTGACTTGTGCGAGGAACTCTGGACAACGAAAATGCACAGTCAACAATGTCTCGCATATTGACGTGCTGCCCTCAACCTCTACAGTTGTTTCATTTCCCGTGCGGTTGCTGACGTCTTGAATTGCTTGGCCTTTCCAACATCAGACGTCTTCTTTGGTTTTGCCTCTGTGCCTGTGCCTCTGGAGCTGGTGTTTTAGCTTTCTGTGGCTCCACAGTTGTTGTGTGTCCTGGTCGGACCACGAGGATGATGTGGGTGGGATCTAGTGGTGCCGGCAGACACTATCCTACGTGTCGTGGTGTTCTCCACGTGCATGCTATCGATTGGTTTTGGGTCACCATTAAGAAACTCTCATTTGGCCTTGCCGTAGGTGCTAGCTGTTGCTAGTTGTGCGGAGCCATTCAGCGGAGTCTTGTGGATGACCTCTTGGCATTTTCTCAGTTTGCTGTTAGTAGCTGCATCCTCTGTCTAGTCATTGGAGACAGAGTGAGTTACTGACCGGTTTGTCTTGACAGCATGGTCTGTTGAGGGCTCAGTCATGTGGTTTTCGGCTGGCAGTTTTAGTGTTTCTGGTCAGCTTGGTGCGCGTCGCGCCTGCAGAGTTGTCAACATCTACTTGTGTGCTCTGCGCCGTTGTTGTGCACCCTATGAGCCGTCAGATGTCTAATTAGGCACTCCCTTTGTGGCAGGGTCATGGTGGTGACCACCGAGAAGTCGTTGTACGACTCAGTGGTCCCTTTGCGCCTGTTGTTTTATCCGACCGGGTTTCACTCTTAATTTCGAGGACAAAATTATTTTTTTGTTGGATGTATTGTAACATCTTGGGCTTTCCAATTTCCCCGGTTGTGTGTTTGGATGACTGGCCGCTAACGAGTCCTATCTGGCCGATGTGTTAGTGTCACGACAGAGCTACCCGTTGCGACAGTCATCCAAGTCGCGACCACCTGGTGCGTCGCATTCCTGTCCCACCCGGTCAACGGGTCACGACAGGGTTCTGCTTTTTGGTCGTTTGGCACCTGTCAGAAGGGCAGGCGTGTCAGAGCAGGCTGTCTGGTTGTCGCGGCGTCCAGGAGGGACGTGTTCTGGTCACGGTGTGGGCAGCCGTCGCGTTAATGTTGGTAACGCGACGCCCCATCTCGTCACATTCTAGGGGCCGAAGGCTAAATGCCTTGATCGGCGCCCCCTTTCCCCTTTTGGCTCTTTCTCCTTTCCCCTCCTCCTCTCCGAGGTGGGGAAGGCCTCCCCTCTCTTCCTCCAGCAGTTGGAGCTTGGCAGAGCGGCGGCGGCTCGTGCAGAGTGGTGGCGCGGTGTCGTGAAGCGAGGAGGAGGTGCTCTTGCCATCGTGAAGGCCCTTCGTGGGTTCGGTTCTTCATTTCCTGTAGTGATCTCTCATGCCCATACTTGTTCGTGTGGATTGGAGCCCTCGGGGTTCTTTGCATGTTTTACAAGTTTTCCTCATGCCCCCCTCCCCGTTGTGTGCTTGTTTGTAAAGTGTGGGCGACCCCGAGATGTAGCATCCCGGCGGTCTGCCTCCCGGCTGATGTCGCAACGGCGGTGTGCGTCGCGACATCAGAGGAGGCGTCGCCCAGGTCGGGCATGACCTTATCGCGGCGCAGTTGGCCGTCGCGATAAGGATCGGTGTTGAACCACTCCTTGCTTGTCCTTGCATTTTGGTGATAAAAAAACTTATGATAATACCAAGTATATTTCTATAATAACAAAACTTATGATGATAATAAAATTTATGAGTAATTAAATTGAATAACATGTTTCATCTGTGTCGCATAAATCTCATAACAAATCGATAAGTCTCACATCAATTTGATAAATGAGTAGAACGATTCATACATTGATTCGATGGCTATAACGATTTGATAAGGCACACTAAAATGCTAAATCGATGTTCATTCAATATACATCGATTTCTATTCAAAGTGCCACATCGATTTCACTAACAAATGATTTGATAAGTTACACAACGATTTGATTGTGTAATGATTCGTTAAGTGAAACATCGATTTGACCGTATAACGATTTAATAAGTGAGAACAACGATTTGCTCTCATATCGATTTGGTTCTCATAACGATTTGATAAGTGAGCACAACGATTTGCCCTCACATCGATTTGCCTTTTATAACGATTCATTAAGGCTCACATCGATTAGTTCTCACATCGATTTGCTTGTCATAACGATTTGAGAAATCATTCTTACATCGATTCACTTCAAATTTAAATATAGAATTCTTATAAATCCTCTGAAGTGTTTTTGGCACCTAAATGAGAAGTCAAATATCTTCTGACAGAAAAAGTTGCTTGCATATTTCAGAGTCTTGTCAGAAAAAGATATGAACTACTATTTTTATCATGATAGCAGAAACACTGTAGCATGCACTGTTATCTTGTAAACACTCTTTTATGCTAACACTCTCTTCTATGCTTACAGACCTCGAAGACCACGAGAGTCTGATTAAGACAAATGAAGAGAAGATCAGCAACGACTAGAAGAGCTCCAACGGATCTCTTCAACGGATCCATTCAAAAGCTGCTCATATAAAAGAAGAAGCATGGCTGAAGAACAAAGCAGAGCTTTCCTGAATATCTTTGAAGAAGTGTACAACCAGTGAGAAACCTCAACGCCACATACACTCAAAGAAAGAGAGAAAGAGCCTGAGTCAAGAAGAAGCAAGCAAAAGCGTCTCAAGCATTCAAGCCTTCAAGCTTTCTTTTCTCTCTTCATTCTCACTCTACGCTCGTAAATTTGGGGGAGAGTCCTTGACTGTGTGCTAGTTCTTGGTGTTCGTCTTGTAATAGCTCTCAGTCTGATCTTTCTTTTCTAAGAAAGATTTGTTGAGCAACTACCCCTAAGGAATTTATGAATTTTCTTAAATTAAAATATCTATTGTTTTGCTATGACAAAACTCTTTAAAATAAACTTTCTACTCTTTAAAATAAAATTTCTACTAAGTTAATAATTACATATCACAAAAAATCATTCAGATACATTTCAAGTCTTTAACTCCATCTCAAAAAATTTTCTAAATCCACAGACTCTCTCTATGTCCTACTAAACTTGACTGTTTGCTTCGACTATCAAATCCGACTCCCTCATTATCGAAGTCAAACAAACTTGAAATTTTCTAAGTCCACAACTTTATACTTGATTCGACTTATGTTTCCGATTGGTACAGTCGAATGCTTCATATAAATTTATACTTGATTCGACTTATGTTTCCGACTAGTACAGTCGAATGCTTCATATAAATTTATACTTGATTCGACTTATGTTTCCGACTGGTACAGTCGAATGCTTCATATAATTTTATACTTGATTCGACTTATGTTTCCGACTGGTACAGTCGAATCAAGTATAATCTTATACTTGATTAGACTTATGTCTCTGACTGTTACAGTCGAATGACTTTGTATATCCGTCTGTCTTCTTCGACTGTCACAGTCAAATGCTTCAGTAAACAATCTATAGTATTCGACTACTGAAGTCGAATCACTCTTATTTATTTAGTCTAATTGCATGTTCCTTTGGATTCGACTTCACTGATTAACTCTGTACTTAAACTCTCTTCTGATCCTTTTAGTCTTAATTTCTAAATGCAAATTTATCTCCAAATCTTTTCATACATCCTTTTAATAATCTTTCAATATCTTATTGATTCATCAAAACTGTCTTTATCCTATTAATGTATTATTTTATTCTCTGTCAGAACAAGTCATATCAGTCTTGATTTATTCATTTAAATCTTGCGCATGGCACCTCTGATTTATTTTAAGAAATAATCCTTGAGTTGTTCAATGCCTTTGCTCTGGATTTTGTAAGGATTCATTAGACACTATGCATTTCTGATTTCTCAGGAGCATGGCATCTGACAGGACTCACCTACCACTGACATACCCATACTTACCTTTTTAGCCTAACTGTCTGACTTCTTTCAATTTTGCATCGAGGTTTCCATACCCTCCTATGTACTTGTCTAATCCACCTACCTCAAAGGTATGGAGATACTCTTATCTTTTGTCTTGTCCTGTGCAGGCATTTATTGAAGAACGTTTTCAGCATGTCTCCCTCACAGTTCACTCCGAAAGACAAAGAGCTTATCCCTTAGCTGTGAAAACTGCACCTCCTTCTGAAGATCTTGGAAAGAAGCAAAACTGAAAGACTTCTGGATAACAAACACTTCAAGACTCAAAGGATCCTAGAGATCTCTTCAAATAGACAAATTGCAAACGACCACAAACTCCAATGGCTACATTTCAAACGGCTACATTCTGAAGTGTATAAAAGGAGCTCATGTTAGAAGAAGGAAGAGATATCTACACCACAACACAAGAAGCGCATACAAGCCTTTACACCTTCCTGTGAACTTCATTCGAATTCTTCCAAGTCCACACAAGCCTTCTGCAAGCAAAAGTCTGAGAGCTGCTCTTCTTAAGAAGCCATTCTCTGAAGCTCTCCTAGAAGAAGTCTTGTGTTGAGTGGCAACTATTTGATTACTTTCTTAGTCCACTCTTGTCATTCAGATAGGATTCATATCTCATTTTCTGATCTATAAATCCTTATGAAGTCTGTGTGTGTTTGTGCTCAGATCTGAGGCAAACATACAAGTGTTCTATATTTATTCCTAGTAATTTCTATAGAAGTTTGGTTCTGCATTGCCCCTCCTGTGAAGGGAAGACCTTGTGAAAGGTAGTTGTTGTTCCCCTGTTTAGGGAAGACTTGCTTGGGAGCAAGTGGGTTTGTAATTCCTCTCAAGGGTGAGAGAAGGCCAATTTATTGGCAGTTAGTGGAAATCTCAAGTGGTTGGCTTGAGGACTAGATGTAGGACTTCCATGTGGGAAGGGCCGAACTAGGATAAATCTCTGTGCATTCATTATGTGATTGTTTACGCCTTGTCTACACTTGAATCACACAGACCACACTAAGCTCTAACAATTTACTTAGTGTTGTGAAATTTCAGAAACAAAATTTAAAAGGGAAGAAGTCCTATTCACCCCCCTCTAGGACATTCTTAGTGCCATTTCAATCCAACAAGTGGTATCAGAGCGGGTCTTCTCAGAAGAATCCAAGAGATTTGAGAAGAAATGACATCCGAAGCTCACAACTATGAAGGTCAATCTATCACAAGGCCACCATTCTTTGATGGTGAAGATTACCAATACTGGAAGATGCGAATGGAGTGCTTCATCAGAGAGACTGTGTAACGACCCTCCTTATACCGGTACGATTATACCAACCCACATCGATATAATGAACGCCGCTACTATGGGACATTTACCCAACAGTTATACGATAGGCTGAAATATACCTAAATACATTCACATAGCAGTGGAAAAGAAATAGCCAAGTGCGACGACCCTCCTTATACCGGTACGATTATACCAATCCCCATCGGTATAGTGAGTCTCGTCACAGTGGGACATTTACCCAAGCACTAACACACATGATTGAGACGTACACAAATATGAATACAGAGTAGCGGAAGTAAAAGAACTACTATCTTTTCATTTCATCATCCCATTAAACATACATGATCCATATAGCAATTTAAGGAACTAAGTCCACATAATGAAATACAAAATTCAAATGACATTGTTCGTCCACAATTTACATAAGCTTCAATTACATAAGTCTCAATTACATACTATGAAAGTAAGGTACAACAACGGTGACTCCACAACACTCTATTCTCCTCGCTCAGAGTCGCTCTCAACGGTCTCCTCCAAGGAAGTAGGGTCACCTGCTAAACCTGTACGCTGAGCAAGAGTGAGTCTAAAAGACTCAGCAAGTAAACTCCATACACATCATACATGCATACATCACAAGTAGGCCATTCATTTAATTTCGTTAATCAAAACATGTAGCATGGTTGTACAATAATAGAAAACTACCTATCATGATATTTCTACTAATTTCACTATCCATGATACATGGTTTATGTCAATCCAAAATGAAATACCTACCACATGCTTTCTACTCATTCATTCACATGAGAGCTACCCTTACATTTAACTACACATGATAGCAAATTTAGCATGGGATTTTCACACATAAGAAGGAAATACCCCTAACATGGATTCTACACACTTTTGCACATATAAACACACCATTATAAACACATTAAGGTTGTTGTTTGACATGAATCTAACATTTTCATAACATAAATCACAAGTTCGCATTTTTAACACATTGGTTTCACATGTTTACACATTTACACGTACGCATTGTTCACATTTACACATTACACATTCACATGTTCGCACTACACAATTTGCACATATACACATTCACATTTTCACATTTAAATGCCGTGACACATAGTCTAAACCACCACTAGTAGGACACATTCACATCACATAACACATAGACGCCACCTAGGCAACACAGTGACGGCTCTTGGTACTGCGCAGACCGGGAGAAGTAATCTCCACCCTAACCAGTGGTACTTTTCCACCTCTAGGAATTCATTCTAATGCCCTTAGGATCTTAACACATTGAACCTTCCGTGGGGACTTTTCCACGGTACAGTTCCATAGCCCTCTATGGAAGCAGTGTCACACACGGCACATTTTACACATTTCGATTTTTAACGCACACATTTCGTACGGTTTACACATGGCTCTATTTTCCCCTAACTTGATACTACTGTTGACAAAATTTAAACACTCAGCAACTTACTCTAATCATGCTGAAACCATAACCATGTTAAGCACGCATTAATAGCTCATTTTCACATGGAAATTTCACAATGTACTCTGCTGTTCCCCAAATCTTATGTGATTTTAACCACAGGCTATTTGAAGGTTTCAGACCACACATGCAAATTTTCATATTTTTCTGAACTATATTAAATTTACAGAAAATAAAACATTCAACCACATGGCATTCATAAATCAGTTATCATGGAAGCATAATATCCTGTTCTATTTTGACAGCGCACTAACCTGCATCTATCATTCATATTGTCAGAAAAATTTTCCCCGAATTTATTTCACATCATACAATTTACTGTGAGTTTTACAAGAACCTACACATGGTTTCTATTTTCAGTACAGAAATTGTAATAAATCACATGATCATGGGAAAATTCCCAAATTTTTGGGACAAAGACTGACATACATACGCATGATCTAAAAAAAATATGGCATTCAAATTCTTCACGAATCAGGTGAACAACAAGCTATCCTATCCAAGATCTTTATCTAACATGCATTTCACATAAACCTAACAATTTATACTAATTACAAAAATTTTAAAAAATCTCACAATGCATTCCATTATCTATATTACATAGCATATAACATTTACAATATATCCTCATGCGAAGAAATCCGAAAAATAATCATATATAAGGAAGAACAGTTCCCTGTTCTGTCCTAAAGAACTAAACGACAAAGGCTGGCCGTTCACAGAGGTTAACGGCAGCATTGTCTGCCGCCAACTGGAGATCTTAACGGCAAGGGATCTTGCCGTTAAGTTTCTGTCTGTGCAAAAACACAGACCGAACTCCAAATATGGGGGAAATGTGGGGTTCTAGGACATGAATAAAATCCCATAAAATACCTAAGACCTACTGGACATGTACATGCAACACGGGGATGGGTTACTTGCCTTTAGAAAAACCTCCAAAGGGATCAAAAAGGTTGTTGAAGCTCTCCTTGGGCAGTGCCAAGAAGCCTCCACAAACTCCTTCCTCCGAGTTCTAGGATGAAGTAGCCTTCAGTCCAGCGTTGGGGAAGCCTTCCCCTATGTCCAATCTTCCTCCCCAGTTGAAATAGCTCGCCGAAAGAAGCCTCAAATTGTCGAATCTGAGCTCTCAAAGTTCAGCTTTTCACCTGTTCTCTCAGCTAGGGTTTTCTCTCTTTGCAAAGAGCCAAGAGGGCTCTTGCAGGCTGCAAGGGGTAGTGATTTTATAAGATGGGGTTCGGATCTCACGCAAGGCATGATGGGAGAGGTGAGAGCCGTTGGGGAGATCTCCCCAATCGTGAGCAAGCCCAATCTGGAATTTCGGGGTCTGCTGCACACAGAAAATCAGAGAAGTAGACGTCCACATCCATGGTCGTTTACTTAATAGTTGGCGTCCATCGACATGGACGTTTACTCAACATGGACGTCCATCCATGTTGACACCAATTTGCTCTTCGGCCAGAGCTTAAACCATGCAGGAAACCATATATATACGCTATATATATACATGCAATATATGCAGTATATGTACACACTACTACACCATGCAAACAAACAATAATTACATCTAAACATACACATGCACACATAAGTACACCTAGCTAATATGTACGTAGATATCTACATATGCATACATAATATTTACACACAAGCACGAATCTACACACACAGCAAAATAAAAGGACATAATTTGAGGGCCTTACACCCTCTCCCCCTTAAGGAAACTTCGTCCTCGAAGTTTAAACAACACTACTCTAACAAATGAGGATACTTCTTCCTCATCGCATCCTCAAGCTCCCAAGTAGCCTCCTTCCGCGAGATGTTTCGCCATAATACTCTTGTTCCGGAGATGCTGAACCTTCCGGTCAAGAATAGCTACTGGTTGCTCCACATACGACAGATCTGGCTGGATCTCCACTGACTCATGACTAATAACATGATACGGATCTCGAACATACTTCCTGAGCATAGATACGTGGAAAATGGGATGAACGCCAGCTAAATCCGGAGGCAAAGCTAGCTCGTAAGCCACGCTACCTAAACGCCTGGGAATCTCATACGGGCCAATGTATCTGGGACTTAATTTTCTATGCCTGCCAAACCTGACGACACCTCGAGTAGGTGAAATCTTCAAAAAGACATGCTCACCCACCTCGAACTCCAGATCCTTCTTCCTGTTGTCGGCATAGCTCTTCTGCCTATCCTGTGCCGCAACAAGCCTCTTCCTGATAAGCTGAATTTTATCCGAAGTCTCCTGAACTAACTCCGAACCGATCAACTGCCCATCGCCGGTCTCCTCCCAACATAAAGGAGATATGCAAGGCCTTCCATACAACGCCTCAAATGGAGCCATACCAATGCTCGCATGAAAGCTGTTGTTATATGCGAACTCCACTAGAGGTAAATGGCGCTCCCAATCATCCTTCCAATCCAGCACACACGCCCTCAACATATCCTCGAGCGTCTGGATAGTCCTCTTAGACTGTCCATCTGTCTGGGGATGAAACGCCGAACTGAGCTTCAGCTCCGAACCTAAAGCATCCTGAAGACCCTTCCACAACCTCGAAGTAAATCTCGGATCTCGATCTGAAATGATCGACTTCGGCACACCATGCAATCTAATAACGCTACTGACATACAATCTAGCCAAGCTCTCTACTGACTATTTCTTCTTCATAGGCAAGAAATGCGCAGTCTACGAGAATCTATCTACGACTACCCAAATCGAGTCATTACCCCGTCTAGATCGAGGCAAACCCGAAACAAAATTCATAGTGACAGCTTCCCACTTCCATACTGGGATTTCCATCTTCTGCATAAGACCAGATGGTCGCTGCCGCTCGGCTTTCACTTGCTGACATACTAGACACCTAAATACAAAATCCGCTACATCTCTCTTCATGCCAGACCACCAAAAAGACCACTTCAAATCCTGGTACATCTTGGTGTTACCCGGATGAATAGAGAATCTCGACCTATGAGCTTCTGCTAATACATGCTCACGGACATCTACAATGTCAGGAACACATACTCGGTGATGGAATCTAATCACGCCATCCTCATTGCGAGCAATGCCTGCCTTGCCCACTAACTCCTGGAGTCTAGGGTCGGCCTTCTGTTGCTCGATCACCTCATCCAACACCGAAGACCTAAGGGACAACTGAGCTACAAAAGCCTGACACAAGGGCTCTAACTCAGTCATCGAACACGCCGCATCCTCCAACATCTTCCAATCCTGCTAGAGTGAAGACCTCCTCCTGCTAAGAGCATCGGCTACGACATTCACCTTTCCTGGATGATATTGAAGATCGAAGTCGTAGTCCTTGAGGAACTCAATCCATCTCCTCTGCCGTAGGTTTAGTTCCTTCTGGCAGAAGAGATACTTCATGCTCTTATGGTCAGTGAACACCTCAAATCTGACACCATAAAGATAGTGCCTCCAGATCTTTAGTGCATGAACCACTGCCGCAAGCTCCAAATCATGAGTCGGATAGTTACGCTCATGCTCCTTCAATTGGCGAGAATCATACACCACTACCCTTCCTTGCTGCATTAACACACAGCCTAAGCCAATCCGAGATGCATCCGTATAAATGCAAAACCTTCAGCACCACTAGGTAATACCAATACTGGATCGGAAGTAAGTTTAGCCTTCAATAATTGAAAGCTACTCTCACATGTCTCGGACCACACAAACTTCACCCCCTTTCTGGTAAGCGGAGTCAATGGGGCGGCAATGGATGAAAATCCCTCAATGAATCGCCGATAGTAACCAGCCAAACCAAGAAAACTACGAATCTCCGAAGGGGTCTTGGGGGTCTCCCAATCCATAACTGCCTGGACCTTTGTTGGATCAACTGCTACACTAGCACCAGAGATAACATGCCCGAGAAAATGAACCTCGCGCAACCAAAAATCGCACTTGCTGAATTTTGCATACAGCTTGTGCTTACGAAGAATCTCTATCACTACCCTCAAATGCTGACAGTGTGTGGCCTCATCTGGAGAGTAGACCAACACATCATCGATAAATACCACAACAAAGCTATCTAAGTACGGCTTAAATACCCTGTTCATGAGATCCATGAACGCTGTAGGGGCGTTGGTCAATCCGAAAGGAAGGACCAAAAACTCATAATGTCCATAACGGGTTCTAAACGCCGTCTTGGACACATCCTCACTCCTAATCCTCAACTGATGATAACCAAATCGTAAATCGATCTTAGAAAAGACTGATGCATTTTGTAGCTGGTCAAACAAATCATCAATACGGGGTAAGGGATACCTGTTCTTCACTGTCACTTGGTTTAGCTTCCTATAATCGATGCATAACCTAAGTGATCCATCCTTCTTCTTTACGAATAAGACAGGTGCGACCCAAGGGGAAACACTAGGGCGAATAAATCTCTTAACTAGCAGTTCATATAACTTCCTCCTTAACTTGGCTAACTCCGCAGGTGCCATCCGATATGGAGCCTTCGAGATAGGAGAGGTGCCCGGAAGCAACTCTATGGTGAACTCTATTTCTCTATCCGGTGGCAATCTAGACAAATCATCGGAAAGACGTCTGGAAAATCCTGCACTACCTCGATCTCTGCAAGAGTAGGTGACTCACCAGCCTCGGGTACTAACAGTACACTGGCAAGAAAAGTGTCACAACCCTTGTTTACCATGCGCATCGCCTTCATGGCAGAGATGACCAACTTTCCCGCCAAGTTTCTTGGTAAGGGATGAGAGAACTCGTCCTCACCAGGAATGCGAAAAACAATCCTCTTCCGACGACAATCTACTAATGCATAGTGCTCCTCTAGCCAATCCAGACCAAGAATAGCATCAAAGTCCTTCATCTTTAGCAAGAAGAAACACCCTTCTAGGACTCTATCCTCAATACACACAGGTAACGATGCAATACACTTCCCAGTCGATACCGTACCCACGGGTGTGTGTACAGACAACGGGACTTCTAAATTCTCAGACTCTATAGCTAACTGCCTAGCAAACCGCTCGGAAATGAACGAGTGAGTGGCACCCATATCAAACAAAACTCGAGCATGCACACCTAGAAGTAAAATCGTACCTTTGGTGACATGCTCCGCCTGCTCGACATCCTCTCGTGCTAGGGAAAACACTCGAGCTTGGGCTCGAGGCCTTCCTAGTCTTCCTCTAGCTGGCGCTGCTGCTGCTACCACTGCTGGGGTTGGCGCTCCGCGTTGGACTCCCTGTTGAAGTCTCGGACAATCCTTGATCTTGTGGTCACTGCTTCCGCACTTCAAGCATTTTCCCGCTACCATCCAACACTCCGTACCACCGTGTGTATTCCCGCAATGGGGACACTCCTTCTTCACACCAGGGGAACATTGAGAAGGTACCTAAGTACTGCTAGCTGCCACTGGATGCTGCGGTGTCTGGTACGCTGCCTTCTTCTTATCGTGCCGCTGGAAAGGGGCCGCACGTCTCTTTTGCAAAGCTTTCTTCTCCTCGAGGTACTGCTCCATTTCACCCTCCTGCCTACAAGCAGCGCTAAGGGCCTCGTCCAAGGTATGATGATGAAACGCTACTAGCCTCGTCCTCAGTGATGGCTTAAGGCCCATCACAAACTTCTTTGCCTTCCTGCGCTCATCAGTTACTATGTGAGGTGCATACTTAGATAACTCAGCAAACCTGGAAAGGAACTCCTGCTCCATCCTGTCCTGGATATGCTCGGGGACGAACTTGGCCAGAAAGAGCTTCATGAACTCATCCCAAGCAACGTCAATAGCACCGTCCTTGAATCGGGTATGCAGTAAGGAAGCCCACCACACATCAGCTCTCTCCTGTAACACAACCTTCATAAGCACCAACTAACAGCTCTAATTTAACAGGATAGCAAGCAAATAAAACTAACACATACCCGTAGCATATAGGTGGCTAAAGTAACCTTTTCCTCGTCCGCACACCTAACAGCCCAGAAGATCTTCTCGATCTCCCTCATCCAGCTCTCAACTAGTAATGGGTCGCTCTCCCCTTTAAAAGAGGGTGGCAACATCCTCTTGAATCTTTCCATGATGGAGGGTCCACCATGGTCCTGAGCCTGGGGAACTGGAACCTGGGCATGCTACAACAACAACAAGCAATGCATATTCAATACAACATCATGAAATTAAATAAAACAGACTACTCTTTATTTTATTATTCCAACCTGAGCCTCCATCTGAGCCTGGAGTGCAGCCTGGGTGTGGGCATGCGTCTGCATGGCCTGCACTAGACCGTGCATGAACACTCCATAATCCACAGGTGGCGGTGGGGGAAGTACAGGACCCTGAGATGCCGGGGCCTGCTGCTCAGTCTGCTCCTCACGCCTAGGCTCATCTCTCCTCTGCTCGCCATCACGAGTAGGTACACCACCACGTCTACCGCGTGAAGCCATAAGCTGAAATTAATTTAATCACTATTAGAAACTACGTTATTTAGTCCCTAAGCACTTTCTTATCTATCTTTCATTCATTATTAATCAATTCTACACATGTGGACAACTCTATAAAGACTTAGCATGTAATGGAGATGATGACTTATGTATATTTATGTACAATCTCAACCAGTCGGGCTCTAATACCAATCTCTGCGATGACCCTCCTTATAATGGTACGATTATACCAATTCACGTCAGTATAGTGAGTGTCGTCACAGTCGGACATTTACCCAAGCATTAACACACATGATTGAGACGTACACAAATATGAATACAGAGTAGCGGAAGTAAAAGAACTACTGTCTTTTCATTTCATCATCCACATTAAACATACATGATCCATATAAAAATTTAAGGAACTAAGTCCACATAATGAAATACAAAATTCAAATTACATTGTTCGTCCACAATTTACATAAGCTTCAATTACTTAAGTCTCAATTACATACTATGAAAGAAAGGTACAACAACGGTGACTCCACAACACTCTATTCTCCTCGCTCGGAGTCACTCTCAACGGTCTCCTCCAAGGAAGTAGGGTCACTTGCTAAACTGTACGCCGAAGCAAGAGTGAGTTTAAAAGACTCAGCAAGTAAACTCCATACACATCATACATGCATACATTACAAGTAGGCCATTCATTTAATTTCATTAATCAAAACATGTAGCATGGTTGTACAATAATAGAAAACTACCTATCATGATATTTCTACTAATTTCACTACTCATGATACATGGTTTATGTCAATCCAAAATGAAATACCTACCGCATGCTTTCTACTCATTCATTCACATGAGAGCTACACTTACATTTAACTACAACAAGATAGAAAATTTAGCATGGGATTTTCACACATAAGAAGGAAATACCCCTAACATGGATTCTACACACTCTTGCACATATAAAACACCATTATAAACACATTAAGGTTGCTGTTTGACATGAATCTAATATTTTCATAACATAAATCACAAGTTCGCATTTTTAACACATTGGTTTCACATGTTTACACATTTACACGTTCGCATTGTTCACATTTACACATTACACATTCACATGTTCGCACTACACAATTTGCACATATACACATTCCCATTTTCACATTTAAATTCCATGACACATAGTCCAAACCACCACTAGAAGGACACATTCACATCACATAACACATAGAAGCCACCTAGGCAACACAGTGACGGCTCTTGGTACTGCGCAGACCTGGAGAAGTAATCTCCACCCTAACCAGTGGTACTTATCCACCCCCAGGATTTCATCCTAATGCCCTTAGGATCTTAACACATTGAACCATCCCGTGGGGACTTTTCCACGGTACAGTTCCACAGCCCTCTATGGAAGCAGTGTCACACACGACACATTTTACACATTCTGATTTTTAACACACACATTTCATACGGCTTACACATGGCTCTATTTTCCCCTAACTTGATACTACTGTTGACAAAATTTAAACACTCAGCAACTTACTCTAATCATGCTGAAAACACATTATCCAACCATAATCATGTTAAGCACGCATTAATAGCTCATTTTCACATGGAAATTTCACAATGTACTCTGTTGTTGCCCAAATCATATGACATTTTAACCACAGGCTATTTGAAGGTTTCAGACCACACATGCAAATTTTCATATATTTCTGAACTATATTAAATTTACAGAAAATAAAACATTCAACCACATGGCATTCATAAATCAGTTATCATGGAAGCATAATATCCTGGTCTATTTTGACAGTGCACCAACTTGCATCTATCATTCATATTACCACAAAAGTTTTCCCCAAATTTATTTCACATCATACAATTTATTGTGACTTTTACAAGAACCTACACATGGTTTCTATTTTCAGTACAGAAATTGTAATAAATCACATGATCATGGGAAAATTCCCAAATTTTCGGAACAAAGACTGACATACATACGCATGATCTAAAAAAAATATGGCATTCAAATTCTTCACGAATCAGGTGAACAGCAAGCTATCCTATCCAAGATCTTTATCTAACATGCATTTCACATAAACCAAACAATTTATACTAATTATAGAAATTTAAAAAAATCTCACAATGCATTCCATTATCTATATTACATAGCATATAACATTTACAATATATCTTCATGCGATGAAATCCAGAAAATAATCATATATAAGGAAGAACAGTTCCCTGTTCTGTCCTAAAGAACTAAACGACAAAGGCTGGTCGTTCACAGAGGTTAACGGCAGCATTGTCTGCCGCCAACTGGAGATCTTAACGGCAAGGGATCTTGCCGTTAAGTTCCTGTCTGTGCAGAAACACAGATCGAACTCCAAAGATGGGGGAAATGTGGGGTTCTAGGACACGAATAAAATCCCATAAAATACCTAAGACCTACTGGACATGTACATGCATCACGGGGATGGGTTACTTGCCTTTAGAAAAACCTCCAAAGGGATCAAAAAGGTTGTTGAAGCTCTCCTTGGGCAGTGCCAAGAAGCCTCCACAAACTCCTTCCTCCGGGTTCTAGGATGAAGTAGCCTTCAGTCCAGCATTGGGGAAGCCTTCCCCTATGTCCAATCTTCCTCCCAGTTGAAATAGCTCGCCATAAGAAGCCTCAAATCGCCGGATCTGAGCTCTCAAAGTTCAGCTTTTCACCTGTTCTCTCAGCTAGGGTTTTCTCTCTTTGCAAAGAGCCAAGAGGGCTCTTGCAGGCTACAAGGGGTAGTGATTTTATGAGATGGGGCTTGGGATCTCATGCAAGGCATGATGGGAGAGGTGAGAGCTGTTGGGGACATCTCCCCAATCGGTGAGCAAGCCCAATCCGAAATTTCGTGGTCTGTTGCACATAGAAAATTAGAGAAGTAGACGTCCACATCCATGGCCGTTTACTTAATAGTTGGCGTCCATCGACATGGACGTTTACTCAACATGGACGTCCATCCATGTTGACGCCAATTTGCTCTTCGGCCAGAGCTTAAACCATGCAGGAAACCATATATATATACGCTATATATATACATGCAATATATGCAGTATAATGTACACACTACTACACCATGCAAACAAACAATAATTACATCTAAACATACACATGCACACATAAGTACACCTAGCTAATATGTACGTAGATATCTACATATGCATACATAATATTTACACACAAGCACGAATCTACACACACAGTAAAATAAAAGGACAAAATTTGAGGGCCTTACACCAAGTGTAACTTCTTATTCCATCATCCACATTCTATTCACAGTCCATATATAGAAGAAAAGAAATCTAAACTTTTCATAACTGAGTAATGAAATAAATACATTGTCTACAACTTTCCACTAAATAAGTACACAAATCCCAAAGGTAGAGCAAGTCTACTCTTATTACATACTTATAAAAAAATAAAAGTACACGCCAAGTCCAAACAAGGTCTTCTACTCCCACTTCGAGTCACTTATAACGATCTCCTCGGAAGAAGTAGAAATCTCTGCACCTGTACGCCGAAGCAAGAGTGAGTTCAAAAGAACTCAACAAGTAACACCAAACACACTAAACATACATGCATCACATAACTTTCACATTTTCATACTACGCAATAGCATATAAACATGGATTTAACAATTAATTCAAGTAAAAATCCTAAACATGATGTCTACACATGTTACACATAAATAAGAGACAATTCTGGCATGGATTCCATAATCATTTTCACAAGGATAACACATTATACTCATGAAAAGTTTGCTGTTTTGCTATGTACATATTGTAATCATTTAAGAAATTATCAATTTATATGCTGTCACAAGAATTCATATTAACACATGATCACTTACACAATTTCATAATTTACACATTCACTTTCACTTAAACAGAAGTTCACATTATTAAATGTCGTGACACATAGCCCAAACCACCTTTTAGAAGGACACACACTAATCACATCACATATCTATCACCTAGGCATTACGGTGATAAATCTTAGTTACTGCGCAGAACCGGGAGAAGCACTCTCCACCCTAACCAGCGATACTTGTTCGCCTCCAGGATTTAATCCCAATGCCCATGGGACATCACACACTATGAACCTTCCCGTGGGGACTTTACCAGAGTACAGTTCCACAGCCCTCTAAGGTAGCAGTGTCACCCATTGGCAAATTTACACATTTTTCTTAATTTCCAACACACACGTAAGGCACAATTTTTAACACATCCATTTCATGCTCCCACATTTACACATTTCAGTATTACCTAGCATGGTACTATTGTTCTCAGAATTTACACATTCAAAATAAGTCTAATCATGCAGAATTTTTTCAAATTTTAATACCAACATATTAACATACTTTAATTTATCAATATCACACATGAAATTGAAATGTATAGCTACTGTCATCATTTCAATACAAAATTTAACCAAAAACCTATTATAGATTAACCATCATGCATATAAATTTTTGCATTTTTCTGAATTACATACTAATTATGAAAATTCTAATAGTGGAATCACATAAGACTAAAGAACCAAATTAACATTGATTTTCATTGTTCGGATTCACAATTCATTATATACATGTATACTGACAGTTCTAATCCTGTGCCAAATTCTAGAGATTTAACTGTTTCCATATCATTTAATAGAATTTCTTCACTAATTAAGCATGCTCACTGTTTTTTAGTTCAGAAAATCTAAAAATTTACACAGTTATCATAAAATTCCCAAATTTTAACAACATGCCCAAACATCGATTTAAGCACCACATAAAATTTCTGTCACTTAAATTCCACAAGGATAACATAAACAGTAATTTACAATATTCAGAACATGTTTAACATGTATTTCAAAAATTTTAAAAAATAACACACTTAACAAAATTTCACAAAAATTACATAACATGCTCTACGACACATATTACATAACATATAAAATTTACCATATATCCTCATGCGCAGAAATCCGAAAAATAGCTTATAAAGGCAGACAGTCCACTGTTCTTGCCTGAAGATCTCAACGGCAAGGGTATGGCCGTTTACTCATGTTAACGGCAACATAGGGTGCCGCCAACTCAGGATCTTAACGGCAAGGGATCCCGCCGTTAAGTTCATGTCTGTGCAAAACACAGACTGAACGCAAAACTTGGTGAAATTGGGGAATCCAGGACTCGAAATAAAATCCGAAAAATTCCTAGGACTTACTAGACACATGTAGGAATGATGTGGATGGGGTACTTGCCTCTTGGAAAATCCACAAGCAATGATTTAAGCCGGAGAAGCCTTCCTCGGCCAGAGCCAAAGAGTCCTCAAAACTCCCTCGATCCGAGTTTTGTGTTGATGCAGAGCGCAAATAGGTGTCATAGAAGTCTTCTCCAATGTTTAGACTCTCCTCCAGTCGTTGTAGAAAGCCGGATAAAGCCTCCAGTCGCCGGATTTCAGAGCTCAAAGATTGGGGTTCGCACATAAAATGCTAGGGTTTTTGACAAAGAGTCAAAAGGGTTAGATCTGGCCGGAGATGGGGTGTTTTATAGGGCTAGGGTCGGAGACGAAGTTGGGTAAGGTTGGGTTACCGTTGGGGGACGGTTTCCTAAATCGAGGGCAACATTTCTGGAGGCATTTCCGGATCTGAAATCGCAACAGATCTGGGACATTGACGTCAACATCACAGGCCATCAATTCTGAGTCGGCGTCCATTGATGTGGCCGCATACATGGGATTGGCGTCCACCCATATTGACGTCTACCGGCCGCCAGAACTGAACTTAAAACTGCAAGAACTTTATGTACACCACACAAGTATATATATATATATATATATATATATATATATATATATATATATAATCTACAATGCACACATTAAAATAATACTTATTCACACAATGTAAACAAGTAAGTACTATGCACAATAAAGTTCTTACATCGATGACATACATTTATACATACATAAGAAATCACCCAAAGATGAAAAAATCAAGGGCCTTACATACTGACTTCGACTTATGGCAGGTAATAGAACAAGGTGACTTTCAAATCATTGGTGAAGTTTCTTCCTCTGGTCTTTCCATTGCAGATAAAAGAAATATGTCTTTAAATTACAAGGCAAAAAATTATCTTCGCTCTGCTTTGTCTAAAAGAGAATTTAACAGACTTTCAGCATGTAAAACAACTAAGGAAATGTGGGATAAACTTCAAGTAACCTATGAAGGTACAGATAGGGTTAAACAAACAAGAATAGATATACTTGTATCCCAATATGAACAATTCAA
Organism: Colocasia esculenta; assembly: GCA_014218235.1. Classification (NCBI taxonomy): domain Eukaryota; kingdom Viridiplantae; phylum Streptophyta; class Magnoliopsida; order Alismatales; family Araceae; genus Colocasia; species Colocasia esculenta. The sequence goes on from CM024754.1 coordinate 166,899,951, forward strand.
AATGCTTCCTGATGAAAATATAACTCAAATGTATAACAGATTTTCAAACATAATTGTCGGACTAAGTTCTTTAGGAAAAGTGCTAACTAATGAAGAAACAGTTAGAAAAATCCTAAGATCTCTAACTAATGTATGGACCCCTAAAGTTACAGCCATAGAGGAAGCTCATGACTTAACACAATTATCTATTGATAAATTAATAGGATCCCTTATGGCTCATGAAATTAATATGGAAAGGTTTTCTAAAAATTCATCGAAAAAGAAAATTTCAAATGCCTTGAAGATTGCAGATTCCTCCTCATCTGAAGACTCAAAGGAAAAATTAGATAACAGTGATGATGAGGCTATGCTCTCAAGAAAACTGCAGAGAATTCTTGCAAAGAAGAAGAAGTTTCGCTCAAAAAGATTTTTTAAGAAAGATAAGAAGAAAGGGCCAACTTGCTATGTGTGTAATCAGCCAGGACATTACAAGTCGGAATGTCCAAAGCTTAAGAAGAAGGATCAAGCAGAAAAATTCGACAAGAAGAAAGACAAGGAAAAGAAGTTCAGAAAGTTCAAAAAGAAGGCAATGGCAGCAACATGGGACAATGAAGAAGGAACCAGTTCAGAATCCTCCAGCTCAGAATCCGAAGAAGAAGAGAAGGTAAATCTAGCCCTCATGGCAGGACTAGAGCAGGTAAACTCAGAAACCTCCTTTACTTCATGTTCTGAATCCAATTCTGATAGTCTTGAAGATGCCTTCAATGAACTTTATGAAAATATAAGACAGTAGTAAAACAAATAAAAATAGTTAAACTAAATCTACTAAACAAGAAAAAGCTAACACCTTTCTTAAAAATGAAACAGAAGGTTAAACAAAAGTTTAAGTGAAATAAAAAGAACTAATGAATTGCTGTGCGAAGGCTTAAAAAAAAAGAAGCAAAATCTTGGAAATTGAATCAAACCTTAAGGAACTTAAAGATGATGAAAAACTGCAAGAAGAAAATAATTATCTAAAAGCTACCATAGAAAAGATTTCTAATTTCAAAACTTCTTTATTTGTTAAAATGAAAGGTTCTAGAATAGGAAAGAAGAAATATGGATTAGGATACACACCTCCACAAAATGAAGAAAATATTATTCATCCTCAAGTATATCCAACCCCTAAATTTGTAGTAGAAAAGAAAGTCAAAAATACCAAAAAGGTAAATCAGTATGTGTATAAACAAAAACAGAAATCCAACAATTTTGCATATATGAAGAATGCTTTTGATTTATACTGTAGTCACTGTAATCAATTAGGACACACAGTAAGCACATGCACCACTAGACATTTAAGATGGATTCCTAAAACTAACCTTCAAGGACCCAAGAAAATTTGGGTACCAAAAGTTACAACCTGATTTTGTTTGCAGGGTCGGCTGAGGGCATCCAAATGGTATTTGGATAGTGGATGCTCAAGGCATATGACAGGGGATAGGAAGTTATTCACAAGTTTTAGAGAATAAAGTGGTCAAGTCACTTATGGTGATAATGGGAAATGAAAAGTACTAGGATGTGGAATAGTTGGTACTAAAGAAAAGAACCTAATTGAAGATGTCATGTATGTAGAAGGTCTGAAGCATAATCTGATAAGTATTAGTCAGTTATGTGATAAAGGGCATTCAGTAAATTTTCAGAATGATAAGTGTATTATTCAGAAACATAACAAGATCTGTTCGAAGCTTAAAGAGTGAAGAATTTATACACATTGCAACTAGCAGAATTAAAGGAAGTGAACTTATGTCTTGCAGCCACCAAAAGTAAAGAGTCTGATTTGTGGCATAGAAGACTTGGTCATGCAAGCACCTCAGTGATCAAGAAGTTAATAAAGCATGATCTGGTTGAAGGTCTTCCAAAGATGAAACTTAGGAAATCTGGAATTTGTTCAGCCTGTGCTAAAGGAAAACAAACCAAGACTTCATTTCAGTCTAAAACAATTATTACAACTTCCAAGCCTTTGGAGTTAATTCACATGGATCTATTTGGACCTATGAGGACAGTTAGTCTTGGAGGAAAAATATATGGCTATGTATTAGTTGATGACTACTCAAGATACACTTGGGTATCTTTTCTAGAAGCCAAATCAGAAGCATTTCAAGCATTTCTGAAGTTCAGCAAAATAGTTCAGAAAAATTAGAAATTTCAGATTACAAGCATTAGATCTGATCATGGAGGTGAATTCAAAAATGAAGAATTCATGAAGTTCTGTGAAGAAAATAGGATTGAGCATAACTTCTCAGCACCAAGAACACCTCAGCAAAATGGAGTAGCAGAAAAAAAGAATAGGACACTGAAGGATATGACTAGAACAATGTTGAATGAGTATAACTTGCCAAAATATTTCTAGGCAGAGGCAGTCAATACAGCCTGCTACATCATCAACAGGTGCATGATCAGACCCATTCTAAAAAAGACTCCTTATGAACTCTACAAGGAAAAGAAGCCCAACATCAGTCATCTTCGACCTTTTGGCTGTAAGTGCTTTATCTTAAATAATGGTAAGGATAATCTAGGGAAATTAGATGCTAAAAGTGATGAAGGTTTTCTATTAGGATATATTTCAAAACCTAGAGGTTATAAAATATTTAATAGAAGGACATTAACCATAGAACAATCTGTGCATATACTATTTGATGAAACTAATCCTTCTATCAAAAGGATAGAAGAAAAAGAAGAATGTGTTGATGATCTTTGCAGGGATTTAGAAAAGACTTCTCTTGAAGAAGAAGGTAAAGATGAAGAAATGGAAGATCCCCCATTAGAAGATCCTCAACAACTAGAAGAACCACAAGAAGGGCTACCTAGAGACTTAAGGTATCACCGGGATCATCCTAGAGAAAACATCATAGGTAATCCTCAAGATAGAGTAAGAACAAGAGGTATGCAAGTTTCTTGTGACTTTTCTGCTTTAGTTTCTCAAATAGAGCCTAAGACAATCAATGATGCTTTGGGAGATGAATCTTGGATCCTTGCTATGCAAGAGGAACTTAATCAGTTCCAACGCAGTGAGGTTTGGACTCTTGTACCTAGACCTACTGACCATCCAGTTATTGGAACCAGATGAGTTTTCAGAAACAAGATGGATGAATCAGAGGTGATTACTAGAAACAAGGCCAGACTTGTTGCTGAAGGATATTCCCAAGAGGACGACATAGACTTTGATGAAACCTATGCTCCAGTAGCTAGATTAGAGGCAATCAGAATTTTATTAGCCTATGCCTGTTCTCTTAATATTAATTTGTTCCAAATAGATGTTAAAAGTGCATTTCTGAATGGTTTTATTAAAGAAGAAGTATATGTTGAGCAACCGCCTGGTTTTGATGATACTACTTATCCTAATCATGTTTTTCGTTTAAAGAAAGCAATGTATGGTCTGAAGCAAGCTCCAAGAGCTTGGTATGAAATATTAAGTGCTTATCTTATATCACATGATTTTATAAGAGGTAGAGTAGATAGCACACTATTTATAAAGAAATTTTCAGATGGAATCTTAATTGTGCAGATCTATGTTGATGACATTATCTTTGGCTCTACTAATGAATCACTTTGTAAGTTCTTTGAAAATTTGATGCAAAGTGAGTTTGAAATGAGCATGATGGGTGAACTAAATTATTTTCTTGGGTTGCAAATAAAGAGACCAAATAAGAAACTCACATTTGTCAAACCAATATGTCTCAGATTTACTTTCTAAATATGGTTTTGACAAGTGTAAGCCTTTAGGAACACCTATGAGCTCAGGCATTAAGTTAGATAGTGATCCGCTTGGTAAAAAGGTAGATCAAAAGATCTATAGAGGAATGATTAGATCACTACTCTATCTTACTGCCAGTAGACCAGATATAATGTTCAGTGTTTGTTTATGTGCAAGATTTCAAGCTGATCCAAAAGAATCTCATGTTCATGCAGTTAAAAGAATTTTTAGATATCTTATAAATACCAGTAAATTAGGACTTTGGTATCCTAGATGTTCAGAATTCAAGTTAATTGGATATAGTGATGCTGACTATGCTGGATGCAAAATAGATAGGAAAAGCACCAGTGGCACTTGTCAAATTCTTGCAGGGTGTTTGATATCTTGGTCCTCTAGAAAGCAGAACTCAGTAGCTTTGTCAACCACAGAAGCTGAATACATTGCAGCAGGGAGTTGCTGTACTCAACTCTTATGGATCAAACACCAACTGGAAGACTATGGTCATCAACTCCAAGAAATCCCAATGCTATGTGACAACACAAGTGCAATAAATTTGACCAAGAATCATATCCAGCACTCAAGAACCAAGCATATTAGGTTAGACATCACTTCATTAGGGATCATGTAAGTAATGATAATATTTTACTTGAATTTGTTTCTACAGAAAACCAACTTGCTGATATTTTTACAAAACCTCTTCCTGAGGATAGATTCACATCAATTAGAAGAGAAATAGGTATGTGTAATCCTGATTAAATTACCAATGTAAAATGACATTTGAATTGTATGTTAAGATTGTGTTGAATGAACTATGTGAAAAACATCCTGAAAATTCTAAGTCCTAGACACTCGACTTATGCATTCGAATTATGTTATAATTCTTGCATTCGACTGATGCAGTCGAATACATGTCGACTTAACTTGAAATCATGAAAAGATGCTTATAATTTAAAATTATGTAACTGACACATCTTTAAGACACATCCTTTCATGTCTTAAACGGTCAAATCATTAATCCCGTCCGTTCACCCTGAAATCTAGGGGCAGTTATCTTGTCTTTCCTTATAAAAGAAAATCTCGACTCTGTTTGAAGACACCCTTTCAAAATCTGTCTTCAACTTTCTTGTCTTCTTCTGCTTCTTTGCGCCCTTACTGTTCTCCGGTGAAGGACTTCTGAAGAACCCTGAAATCTCCATCCTCATCGAAGAAAGGTAGGATCTTAGAACTCTCCTTTGCATTTCTATCACTCCTCTACTAGTCCCCTAAGTCCGGTTCATCTCCTTTTCTAGATGGCTTCGTCTAGGGCTCCGGAATCCACCTAGATGACACCTGATCAACTAGTGAGGCTGGCTAAGATTCCCATTTGTCCAGGGAAGGTTGTAGATTTCTCCCGTCTTTCTAGAAGTCTTGCATGGGTAGAAGACACCCTCAATGCCATGGGTTGGACCAAGTTGTGCCAGATTTCAGAACCCATTGTAGAGAATGCCGTTAGAACTTTTTATGTAACCATGGAAATCTCTTCTGCAAGTTCAGTGTTTGGATATGTCAAAGGGACCAAAATATCTATTTATGAGGAACTATTGGTTGAGTTATTGGAATGTCCAAACTCTGGGCATAAGCTTAATGAAGTAATTCCTTTTGGAAAGCAAAAACTAGGCATCATTGGGAGTTTGGCCTCTATAAGTAAGAAAGGTCTTTCAGTGAATGAGCTGTCAGCAGGAAGAGATTGATTCATTCAGTAATTTCCAATATTGTAACCCCTAGAGCAGGACCCACTCCTCTATCACCTCTAGAGATGGGAACTTGTTATTTTAGGCAATTCAGAGGCACAAAGTAAATTTGGCTGGAATTATCTTGGATGGAATGATTGATGCTAAGAATCTCCAAGAATCTTTTCCCTATGGTCCTTTGCTCTCCCTGATATTCAAGAGGCACCCAGTGGATCTGTCAGGAGAAATATCTATTGGAATAAAAGAAAAGATAGGGATCACTACCCTGAGAAGGAGTCACTACTCCTTGGTAAGTAAGAAGCAAAATCTTTGGGTAAAAGACTCAGTGCTAGAATATGATCATGAAGTGTTTGCTGATGAATCTCCGGTTCCTCCTGTTCCTTAAATAGTTCAGCTAGTAATAGAGCCTCTAGATCAAGTTAGATATGAAGAGCCAGTTCAGACCCAGGAGAAAGAAGATAGAATTCCTATTTCCTCCTCTATTCCTGAACCAGATGGTCCTGAGGAAACTATCAATGAAGTGTTAAGAGACATCAGAGGCAAAGGGATTGCATCAGATGACATTCCTGCAGAAGTAGAGTTTGAAGAGAGAGAGCATTTCTTCTCCCCTTCTCAGTTTGAGACCCGGCCAAGGTCTCAGGGGGAGAGTAGCAACAGTCTAAACTCCATTTTAGATTTATTGAGCAAGCAACAAGAAAGTCTTTCAGTTCTTCAAATGCAGATAGAGTTTATTGATGTGAAGTTTGATAGTCTGTCTGATGAGGTTAAGCAAATGAAAGATTTGCTGCTTCAGTTAGTGTGCCAGCAGGGCACTTCTCGGGCATCAGGGCCCTCATCCTCACAGCAGCAAGAAGTGCCTGTTCAGTCTCAAGATCCTCCTGAACCTGAAAAGCCAGCTCAAGAACAGCAGTCCACAGAAGATCTACACCAGCAGGTTGAGCAGCAACCTGAGCAGCAGCTGGACCAAGACCCAGAATCCCTGGTTCAAGAACTTGTTGAACCCTCTGTTGATCAATCCAAGGAGCCTGAGCCTCAGGTCAAGCAGTAGAGTGTGGAGGAGCAGCCAAGCAACAGAAAGATTTAGAGCAAGAAGCAGACTTAAGCTATGATAGTATATCAACCTCAAGAGGAGCATCAGCAGAAGTCTGTGTTAGAAAAGCAGTCAGTGGCAGTGGCAGAAGCTAAGGTTTCCAGCCCAGGTAGGCTTCCCAGATAGAATCTTCGTCTAAGAGACCCCTGGAGTTGAGTCCTAACTTGCAAACCTTCAAGAGGAAAGTGAAGCGTAGACTCGTCAAAAATGGTGACCCAGTCTTCCCTCATCCTCCTTCTAGACAAGTTCATCCCTCTCCAGCTATGCCATCTGTTAAGCCTCCTCCAGAGCCTAAAAAGTCAACTTCAGCTAAGTCTCAATCCACTGCACCCTCTGCACCTACTCCTCTCACCACTGAAATTCCCTCAAAATCCACTTCTCCGGATCCTACTCCACTTGCAACTATTCCTATGGATCCTTTCCACCAGGACATCAAATTCAACATCTACCCAATAAAATACCAGTTCAATCCTCCCAAATCTCTTTCTCTCACTCTTTCCACTCAACCTCCTCAGTTTTTCTCGTCTTCCCACTGCCTCAAAAACAAACTGTAAGCAAACACTTCTCCACCTAGCTGAAATACTCCCCAGTATTCAGCTTTCCTCATCCAGTGGACCAAAACTTGGAGACAATCCTTCTAAAGTCCTTCCACCCTTTTGGTATGCCTTCATCTACCACTCTGAACATCACATGAATCTGTTCAGAGAATATCTATCTATTCGTGCTTTCCTTGAAGTTCATGAGATGCTAGGGTTCACTTTCGAACATTGGCTTCCTATTCTTCTTAGAACTTCACATATTTCAGTTGAGGATCTCCAATTTATCTCTCAGAAAAGTCATATCTTGACCCCTAAGGAGTTCCTTGACCTCTATCCAGGAGAAGTAGCCAAATATCAGCAAACCCAATCTAGAAACCAATTTTTGACTGTCCAACATCACCTATCCTTGAGGTTTCATGACTTGTTTCGACAACTTCTCCAAGACTCTCAGGCCAAGTAGATCAGAATGAGGACCTTCAATTTCGAAAGATTCAAATTAGGATTGCCTGATGTTTCTAAAGGTCAATGGGACAATCTGCTAAGAGGTCAAATAGAAATCATTCCCTCCATGACTGTGGCATTACCCTCTGGACTGCATCCATCTTTTATAGGAGCAGTCTCCTTCAAAAGAGACTTTGCAGAAGTAGTATTCAACAGATTCATTCGCATTGCCACTAGGTTCAAAATCAAATACAAGCTCAAATTGTCTTTCCAAAGATTTGTGTTACTTCAAATCTCCAAGAACCCTCATCATCTGTAGGATTTCCAGTTATGTTCTACTGAATCTGAAAGACTCAATGAAGATCAGTGGGCAGCTGCTTATCCCTCTTACCACTCGGACTATGAAAAAATGAAGATCTCTCTTTATGAATTCCAGTCCAAGAGTCTTAAAGATCTAAGGAAAAACATTGGTCACAAATGGGCTCAAAGATACTTAGTATATTATCAAGCCAAAGATGCAGCAGTGTGCCGAGGCCTGCACTAGAGCATCATTGTCCATGAGTTTCTACTTCTTGTAGCCTCTAAAAAGTTTGTTTCCCTCAAGTATCGTCTGAGCAGGGATAAATTTCTTTACAAGATAGGCTGGTTCCATAGGCGCCACATCAAATCTCATAGGAAATTGCCTACCACTAATCCCTCCTACAACATTGACCTCTCCTTGTTTGAGAATTTCTTTTGTGAGAATGAGTCAAAGCTCTGGGACCTTCTCAAACCATATTTTGCTCAAATTCCCAGATCTTTGTACTTACCTAGTTCTTTGTCTAGGTCTTGATCAGTCTTTCTTACATCTTGAGAACTGTGTAATAAGTTGTATTTTGATCCATTATGCATCTTGTGTTTAATGATTGTCACTTCTGAATGCAACAGTGTGTATCTTTGTGATAATTTCCTTTATGTTAATGCAACAAAGGGGGAGAGAGACAACAACATATTCACTCTCACTTATGCTTTTTACTGTCAATTTTAAGATTTTTGTCATTAACAAAAAGGAGGAGAATTGTTTAGCAACTACCCCTAAGGAATTTATGAATTTACTTAAATTAAAATATCTATTGTTTTTGCTATGACAAAACTCTTTAAAATAAACTTTCCACTCTTTAAAATAATTTTTCTACTAAGTTAATAATTACATATCACAAAAAATCATTCAGATACATTTCAGATCCTTAACTCCATCTCAGAAATTTTTCTAAGTCCACAGACTCTCTCTATGTCCTGCTAAATTCGACTGTTCGCTTTGACTATCAAATCCGACTCCCTCAGAATCGAAGTCAAACAACCTTGAAAATTTTCTACGTCCACAACTTTATACTTGATTCGACTTATGTTTCCGACTGGTATAGTCGAATGCTTCATATAAATTTATACTTGATTCGACTTATGTTTCCGACTAGTACAGTCGAATGCTTCATATAATTTTATACTTGATTCGACTTATGTTTCTGACTGGTACAGTCGAATGCTTCATATAATCTTATACTTGATTCGACTTATGTCTCCGATTGTTACAATCGAATGACTTTGTATATCCGTCTATCTTCTTCGACTGTCACAGTCAAATGCTTCAGTAAACAATCTATATGGTATTCGACTACTGAAGTCGAATCACTCTTATTTGTCCAGTCTAATTGCATGTTCCTTTAGATTCGACTTCACTGATTAACTCTGTACTTAAACTCTCTTCTGATCCTTTTAGTCTTAATTTCTAAATGCAAATTTATCTACAAATCTTTTCATACATCCTTTTAATAATCTTTCAATATCTTATTGATTCATCAAAACTGTCTTATCCTATTATTGTATTATTTTATTCTCTGTCAGAACAAGTCATATCAGTCTTGATTTATTCATTTAAATCTTGCGCATGACACCTCTGATATATTTTAAGAAATAATCCTTGAGTGTTCAATGCCTTTGCTCGGATTTTGTAAGGATTCATTAGACACTATGCATTTATGATTTCTCAGGAGCATGACATCTGACAGGACTCACCTACCACTGACAGACCTATGCTTTACCTTTTTAGCCTAACTGTCTGACTACTTTCTCTTTTGCATCCGAGGTTTGCATACCCTCCTATGTACTTGTCTAATCCACCTACCTCAAAGGTATGGAGATACTCTTCTCTTTTGTCTTGTCCCTGTGCAGGCATTTATTGAAGAACATTTTCAGCATGTCTCCCTCATAGTTCACTCCGAAGAAAAAGAGCTTATCCCTTAGCTGTGAAAACTGCACCTCCTTCTGAAGATCTTGGAAAGAAGCAAAACTGAAAGACTTCTAGATAACAAACACTTCAAGACTCAAAGGATCCTGGAGATCTCTTCAAACAGACATATTGCAAACGGCCACAAACTCCAACAGCTACATTTCAAACGGCTATATTCTGAAGTGTATAAAAGGAGCTCAAGTTAGAAGAAGGAAGGGATATCTACACCACAACACAAGAGGCGCATACAAGCCTATACACCTTCCTGTGAACTTCATTCGAATTCTTCCAAGTCCACACAAGCCTTCTGCAAGCAAAAGTCTGAGAGCTGCTCTTCTTAAGAAGCCATTCTATGATTTAAGTGTTTTTGGGGAGATTTCTGATCCACTCTATGCTTTAAGTAATTTTTGTCCGAAAATTCTCATAAATTTTTGTCATCATCAAAAAGGGGGAGATTGTTGAACCACTCCTTGCTTGTCCTTGTATTTTGGTAATAACAAAACTTATGATAATACCAAGTATATTCCTATAATAACAGAACTTATGATGATAACAAAATTTATGAGTAATTAAATTGAATAACATGTTTCATCTGTGTCGCATCAATCTCATAACAAATCGATAAGTCTCACACCAATTTGATAAATGAGTAGAACGATTCATACATCGATTCGATAGCTATAACGATTTGATAAGGCGCACTAAAATGCTAAATTGATGTTCATTCAATATACATCAATTTCTATTCAAAGTGCCACATCGATTTCACTAACAAACCATTTAATAAGTTACACAACAATTTGATTATGTAACGATTCGTTAAGTGAAACATCGATTTGACCGTATAACGATTTCATAAGTGAGAACAACAATTTGCTCTCATATCGATTTGGTTCTCAGAATGATTTGATAAGTGAGCGCAACGATTTTCCATCACATCGATTTGTCTTTTATAACGATTCATTAAGGCTCACATCGATTTGGTTCTCACATCAATTTTCTTGTCATAACAATTTGAGAACTCATTCTTACATCGATTCACTTCAAATTTAAACAAAGAATGCTTATAAATCCTCATAAGTGTTTTTGGCACCTAAATGAGAAGTCAAATATCTTCTGACAGAAAAGCTGCTTGCGTATTTCAGAGTCTTGTCAGAAAAAGATATGAACTACTATTTTTATCATGATAGCAGAAACACAGTAGCATGCACTGTTATCTTGTAAACACTCTTTTATGCTAACACTCTCTTCTATGCTTAGCGATCTCAAAGACCACCAGAGTCTGATTAAGACAAATGAAGAGAAGATCAGCAACGACTCGAAGAGCTCCAACGGATCTCTTCAACGGATCCATTCAAAAGCTGCTCATATCAAAGAAGAAGCATGGATGAAGAACAAAGCAGAGCTTTTCTAAATATCTTTGAAGGAGTGTACAACCAGTGAGGAACCTCAACGCCATATACACTCAAAGAAAGAGAGAAAGAGCCTGAGCCAAGAAGAAGCAAGCAAAAGCGTCTGAAGCATTCAAGCCTTCAAGCTTTCTTTTCTCTCTTCATTCTCTCTCTGCGCTCATTTTAAATTTGGGGGAGAGTCCTTGACTGTGAGCTAGTTCCTAGTGTTCGTCTTGTAATAGCTCTCAGTCTGATCTTTCTTTTCTAAGAAAGATTTCTGTCCAGCTGTAGGACAGTATATAGTGTAGAACCTAGCTAGGGATTTGTGTCTAGTAGAACCGCACTGGGGTTTGTACCAGGAGGTTTGCTTCTGAGCCTGTAAAAGAAGTGGGCTGCCTTCTTGCTCGGGAAAGAGAAGAAGACCAGCTGGGGTGCTGGGTGTTGTAGTGTCCTTGAGGGGGACTATACCCTTGGTTAGTAAAATCCCAAGAGGTTGCTTGGGGACTGGATGTAGGACTTCCATGTGGGATGGGCCGAACCAGGATAAATCTCTTGTGTCATTTGTGTGATTGTTTATTCACTTCTGCATTGCTACTCTTTATCACACTAATCTAACCAAACCTTTAAGTGTTAATTTTCTGTGTTTTAGTTTCTATTTGCAGAAATCAGAAAAACCTATTCACCCCCCCTTCTAGGTTAGCTTACTGCCGTACAAAAGTGGGCCAACAATCGGGTCGCGACGCGGTTTCCTGTTGCGACAAGGTTCTTGTCGCGATGCGCTTCCCCATCGTGACAGGGTGCTTGTCGTGGTTGCCCTTCCTATCGTGATGATATTGCGATGGGCAAGGAGGGCACGACAGCACTAGGCTTGCCTTGGGTGTTTCTGTGGCCTCAGTTGATGTGTCGGCATGTGCCCCAGGGCAAGTGTGCCCTTAGGACCTTCTGGTAGGGAACGCGGCAGGTTGCCTCCCTGCGTTTAGTCACCGAAGGTGACACCTTCGTGGCCGTGTCCTAGCAGTGGTGCTAGGAGGCTCACGTCTGCTTAATAATCGATTGTCTGACTGTCAATCAATTATTAGAAGAGTGATGGTTTCTATTCTATCTGGTGGTGTTCCGATTTCTCGGGCCGTGCCGTGTGTGTCGGTGTTGGCCGACGGCCCTTCTGCGGGTTTCCGGAATGGGTGTCGTGCATGCCTGTGCCTGTTGGGCTTGTCTGGGTTGCTAGCTAGCTGTGCTGGTTTCTGTGGTGGTTGCCCCGCCACTTTCTCTTTCGCCCGGTACTCGGCACTTGAGGGCTTGTCCGCGAGACAGGTTGTTACCGTTACCTGGGACCCCCATCCTCGGGAGCCTGTTGAGGGAACTCTCCGGGCTACGAGCGTGCTCGAGTCGACAACCTAGTGTGGCGGACTTGTAACAGAGGGGAATATAGTGGGGATAGTGGCGTAGAGTCACTTGTGGAGCTCCCTTAGCTGTGTCTGTGTCGCCGAGGTTGTTATGACATTCTTTCGGTGCAGACCAGCTAGTCCTTCTCACTACCTCACTCTACGGTGGTTCTGGAGCCACGTAGGAAGGGTAGGCGTGGGGCCGCAGCTCGGCCGGGCTGCGGTAGTTTGTAGTTGTTCTTTGCTGTGATCGCTAGCCTCAGTCTACCTAGGGATGTCGTAGGCAGGAGTCAACGGCTGGCGAGCAAGAGGGGTGGACTGTGTGTCCCTCTCTTAGCTGCCTGTGGTGGTGGTTGGTTACTCTTGTTGTGAAGGAGTTTCTCACGTTGTTTTTAAGTGAGTCTCGTCGCCCTAGCCTGCACGGTGGTTGTAGCCTAGCCATGTCTAGTTTTTGTGGGCTTGGTTGGTTTGGCCTCATGGGCCTTATTTAGTGGCTTCCGCTCCGCGGGTTCTCTCGGGGTGTCATGTGTAGACACCCAACCACTGGTTTTGTAAACTGTTCCTTGGTGCTGTCTGTGGTGGCACTGTAGGGTGTAGTTCCCTAACCTCGTGGCGTGTCCGAGGTGTAGGGTGCTTCCGCTTGTGGGCCCTCGACCTTGTGGAGGACTGAGGTGGCCGTGGCTATTGTAAGACGTTCCTTCTCGCGTGGTTGCTCGGTGTCTCTCGTGGTGACAACTGGTTGTTCCTTCCCGACCTCGTGGAGGTCTGGGATGTTGGGTGCTTGTGTCGTATGACTCTGGTCTCACGTGGTTGCTCCGGTGTTCCGTTAGTTTCTTTGTCTCGGCGGGTGTGTGCCGAGGGTTGCTTCCGCATTGTGTTTGACTCCGCTGGTTCTGCGGGAGTCATGTTGGGCCCGACTCTGGTTGTGGGTCGTGGCATTTCTCTGTTCCACTTCTTTGTAGCTCTCTGCAGTAGGTGCTTCCCGCTTTACTGCTTTGTAGTTCCTGCTTCTCTGGCTGGTAAGAAACTGGTTATCCCTACTGAGCCTTGTTCGCGAGGCTCACCCCTCTACTCTCTTCAGGTAGGGACTCGCTGTCGTAGGAGTTCGTTGTCAGACGGTCGTGGTGGCGGCTTGTTCGCCGTGCGTTGCCAACAGTGTGAGTTGTGAGCATGAGCGCTTGTACCATAAGTTGAGAGTGGCCTTTTTGCAAGTCCTCGGGGTATGCTGCTTAAGGACTGCACCTTTCTTTCTGTACCTGTACTTTTATTTGGGATATGTTGTACATAATTTCATTATTAATGTACGAACTTTCTTGTTATAGTTATTTGAATTCATTCCTTATAACATTGGACTAAATTCTAACCCTTCCAGGTCTTCGGATCCATGGGTGGCGGCACGACCTTCGGGGTCCTTGGCGGGGGCTCTAGGAGGTCGGGTCGTTACACCTTGGATGATCTTTAGGAAGGCTCTCTTTTCGTTCTTTAGCCTTGCTTCATCTTGTATATGAGCAATTTGAATAAATCCGTTAGAGATCTAGCAGTTGCTCATCTTCTCTTTCTTCTGATATTTTGTGGTCTACGAGGTCTGCAAGCATTGAAGAAAGTGTTTAGATAAAAGAGTGTTTCTGTCAGAAAGGTTCATACCTCTATTTTTCCTGTTGCCACCCAGAAGTAGTAAGTAACCCCATTTTTGTTGGCAGGAAAGAAGAGATCTAGAGAGATAAGCAAAAAGATCTTCCGTCAGAAATATATTTGACTTTTCACTAGATGTCAAAACACTTTGAAATATAAAGGAAATCGATGTTAAGAGTGATCAAATCCATGTTTTCAAGCAAATCTATGTTTTACTTATGAAATCCATGTTGAAATCCATGTTGTTTCAAGCAAATCGATGTTTGAGTGACCAAATCCATGTTTCACTTATGAAATCCATGTTCTTTGAAGCAAATTGGTGTTTGAGTGACCAAATCCAAGTTTCACTTATGAAATCCATGTTCTTTCAAGCAAATCGATGTTTGAGTGACCAAATCCATGTTTCACTTATGAAATCGATGTGAGAGTGAAATCAATGTTTCACCTATGAAATCGATGTGAGACCAAATCGATGTTTCACTTATGAAATCGATGTGAGAGTGAAATCCATGTTTTCAAGCAAATTGATGTTGCAGTGAAATCCATATTTTCAAGCAAATCGATGTGGCACTTTGTGAACTGAAATCAATGTATATTGAATGGACATTGATTTAGCTTTTTAGTACAAATCACACGGCAATAATGCCATAAATTTATATTTATTAGAAAAATATGATATTTAATTTATTATTATAAAAACATGGTATTAAATATATTTAATATTTAATTAATCACATAAATTTATATTATTAAGAAAAACATAATATTAAATATATTTAATAATATTTAATTAATCATAAGTTTTGTTATCACCAAAATACCATAAATTTATATTTATTAGGAAAATATGATATTAAATATATTTAATTAATCATAAGTTTTGTTATCACCAAAATATAAGGGTAAAATATAGAGCGGTTCAACAATCTCCCCCTTTTTTGGTGATGATAAAATTTATGAGAATTTTCTGACAAAAATACTTAAAGCATAAAAATACAAAAAAAATCATAGATAATGCATACTCTCCCCCTTTTTGTCACTAACCAAAAAGGAAAGATATTACCATGCATTCTCTCCCCTTTGTGAAAAATTTCTTACCAGTGAGGGGTTCAACAATGATTGACATTAATGAATAACTCCCCCTTAGTCTGTGCTCCCCCTGAATAAGAGACTCCACCTGAATAAGACTTGCAATTAGTTGTTAGTAATAATTAAAATTTTAAAATAAATTAATGACTACTCCCTCTTCAGATATGAGTTGGATGAAGAGCTGGCAGTCATCAGTGCCTTGAGCATCCTGTGTTCCTGATGCTCCAAGGCTATCTTGCAAACAACTTATTCAGATGTAGGTACCCAAATATTTTTGGGTCCTTGATGGTTAGATGCATAAAAATATTCTTTCGGAATCCATACTAGGTGCCTTGTTGTGCAGGTGTTTATTGTGTGTCCTAATTTATTGCAATGTGAACAACAATGAATATAATTTGTTTTGCAGTTCTTATTATCTTTGTAATGTCTGTTTAGAACACAATTTTTGGAAACCTTTTCTTTTACAAGGGCCTTTTTCTGAGGCAACTTGGTTTCTTTTACAAATTATGGTAATTGATATTTTTCAGGAAGTATGACTTGTTTTTCTTTTTCAGGAGATTTGTATCCAAGACCTTGTTTATTATTTCTAGATTTTGATCCTTTTAAGCGTAGAGCTAAAGATGTTTTCCCTTTAGTTAATTTTCTAACTGATTCTTTTAAATAAAGATTTTCTTCAGTTAGAGTTTTTAATTTTTCTTCTAACTCTAATTTTTCATTGTTCTTGCTTTTTAAGTTTTCATTTAAAAGATGATTGTTATCTTTACTTTCCTTTAATTTTTTTTTTCTAATTGTTCCATTTCGAATTTAAGATCAGAATTGGTGTTATCTAAGTAAGTGATATTATTTTTCAGATTTTTAAATTCTTTTACAACACCTTTATGTTTTTTATAAAGTTCATTAAAGACTTCTTCTAAGTCTTCAGACTCTGACCCTGAATCAGTGCATGAATCAAAAAATGAGTCAGAATGTACCTCATTTAGTCCTACCATGAGGGCTAGACTTGTCTGCTCTTTTTCGAAATCTGAGCTTGATGATTCTGAAGTTGTGGCCTCTTCATTTTCCCAAGCAGCCGCAATAGCTTTTCTTTTGAATTTCTTGTGCTGCTTCTTAGATTTTTCTAGTTGACCAGTCTTCTTGAGTTTCAGACAATCTGGTCTTAGATGTCCAGGTTTTCTGCATTCATAGCAGACTGGTTCTTTTTCTTTTTTCTCTTTCTTTTGAATTCTTCTTGATCCATTTTTCTTCTTCTTGAGAATTTTCTGAAGTTTGGATAGGACATCATCCACATCGCTGTCTTCAGAGCCTTCATTTCTTGAACTAGAAGAAGAGGAAGAGGTGGAAGGAGTAGCTGCAACTTTAAGAGCATTAATAAATTTTTTCTTGGATGAGCTTTCAGATAGTCGCTCCATATTGATTTCATGTGCCATGAGAGAACCTATTAAGTTATCAATAGAAAGTTTGGTTAAGTCATGGGCTTCTTCAATAGCAGTTACTTTAGGTGTCCATGAAAGAGTTAAAGACCTAAGTATCTTTATAACAATTTCTTCATTAGAAAGAGTTTTGTTGGGCTACAATGTGTATGCTGACATGTGCATAAATGTTTTTGATGATGTGTGACATAATTGATGTTGTGTAAATGTTTATAAAATGATAAAAATGACAAAGACTTGAAAAAATAAATAAATGGAAATCATGCTTTTATTGATCACCTATGTATTCATTGTATCTCACTTAGAGTGTTTCTCAGTGTAGGTATGAATGCATACAAGCTAAGCAACAAGATCCAAGTGAAAAATAACAAGAAATAAACTTCAAGTGATCATGTGTCGACAACCAGGAATATACCTATCGACAGATGTACCATCCAGTAACAAACAAGCTACTGGAAGCTCAAATGGAGTAGTAGCTGTCGACAGATGGAGCTTACCTGTCGATAGATAAGGCTGCCTGTCGACAGCCAGGGATCGCCTGTCGACAGCCCCAGTGTTCCAGGAACTTACATGGTTCTGGGAACCAGTTTTGAGTAGTAGCTGTCGACAGCTACATGGTGCCTGTCGATAGACGAAGAGAAAGCTCAAATGGATGTGAAATCAACATTTTTAAATGGTTTTATAAAAGAAGATGTTTATGTGGAACAACTGCCTGGTTTTGATGACATAGATTTTCCGGATCATGTATTTAAATTGCATAAAGCTTTATATGGTTTAAAACAAGCACCTAGAGCATGGTATGAACGATTAAGTGCATTTCTATTAGATCATGGTTTTATTAGAGGAAAAGTAGATGGCACACTATTCATTAAGTCTAAACTCAAAAATGTGTTTCTTGTTCAAATATATGTTGATGATATAATATTTGGATCTACTGATAAATCTCTTTGCAAGTATTTTGAGAAGCTAATGCAGGGAGAATTTGAAATGAGCATGATGGGGGAGCTTAACTACTTCCTCGGATTGAAAATCAAATAAGGAAAAGAAGGCTCACATATTTGTCAAGCCAAATACACAAAAGAGCTACTAAAGAAATTCAGTTTTGAAAATGCCAAGCCACTGTCAACACCAATGAGTACATCAACAAGATTAGACAGTGATAAAGATGGTAAGAAAGTAGATCAAAAGCTTTATAGAAGTATGATAGCTCTTTGCTTTATTTAACAGCAAGTAGACCTGATATATTATTTAGTGTTTGCATGTGTGTTAGGTATCAGACAAACCCTAGAGAGTCTCATTTAATTAGTGTCAAAAGAATTTTTAGATATCTAGTAAAAACCCATGATTTAGGTTTATGGTATCCAAAGTCATGTGAAATCAACTTAGTAGGTTATTCTGATGCTGACTATGCTGGATGCAAGGTAGATAGGAAAAGCACCAGTGGATGTTGTCAATTTCTTGCAGGATGTCTGATCTCGTGGTCTTCAAAGAAACAAAATTCAGTGGCACTGTCTACAGCTGAAGCTGAGTACGTGGCTGCTGGAAGTTGCTGTATACAACTTCTATGGATTAAGTAACAACTCGAGGATTATGGACTCCAGATCAAGACAATTCCACTATTGTGTGTCAACACAGTGCAATAAATCTACCCAAAAATCCAGTACAACACTCAAGAACTAAACACATTGAGTTAGATATCATTTCATTCGTGATCATGTAGCAAATGGTAACATAGATATTTCTTTCATTGATACTATAATCAGTTAGCAGATATCTTCACAAAGGCCTTACCTGAAGATAGATTTACATCTCTTAGAAGGGAACTAGACATGTGCAAATTGTGAAAGACTTATCTGTATGAAAACTGAAATATTAATTTTCAGAATATCAATTACTTTTTCTCCCTGAATTTAAGCAAAATTCCACAAAAATAGCCTGGTTATTAATATCCTTGACGGTTCGTTATTTTATAAGGTTTTATTTCTTTCGAACTAGTCAGTTTGTCATTTTCTGTCTTTTTTTTGCCGCCTCAGATTTCGAAAAGTCACTTTATCCTTGATTCTTATATCCCGAAATCTGTGTGGCAACGATTCACTTACCACCTTTATCTCCCTCTATCTGCTTGAGGCGATACCCTATCGACTCCGGCATCGACTCCCTGAGATTTCAAGCTTCCAACTCCTTCCCGCGAGAAATTTCTTGAGGGTTTCTGCGTCACCTCTCCTTTCAATCATTCAGAAACTTTCCCTATTAAATTCCATGGCCTCTTCTGGTATTTCCAACAGCATCGGGGGCTATGGAGCTGTGTTTCTTACAGCAGAGCAGTAGGAGAGATTCACCTCCGTGAAGATCAAGCTATATGGAAACAAGGCAGTGGATGTCACAGACTTGCAGAGGAATGGAATGGGCAGTGTTATTGTAGCAATGGAAAGATGAAATGGACAAAGTTGGCAACCCTATCTGAGGTAAGCTATCCGGACCTGGTGAAAGCATTTTGTCTGTTTGAAAACTGAGGAAGACGGGTCCTTGACATCATCTGTCAAAGGAACCCAGGTTAAGATCGCTATGAGCTTTTGAGGTCATTGTTTAGTGTTTCCACCACCGGCCACAGGGAGTACACACTGTGGACACCCAGGCAAAGGGGCTAGGGATTGTTGATCCCGAATTTAGACTCAAGGATGGGAAATTGGACATAAATCAGATGAATGCCTTCAACTGCCTCCTGCATTTCATAGTCTGTCAGATATTGGTCCCAAGGAGTGCTACTTTCTCAACTTGTACAAAGGCAGATTCAAACATGAAGTTCTGGGCTATCCAGAACTAGGATATAAACATGGCAGAGGTTATCTTGGAGCGAATGAAGTTTGATCATGCTCAGGTCTGGGATAAGAAAAGCAAATTGAATGTTTCTCTACCTTATGCCCACCTGCTAACCAGAGTATTTAAACATTTTAGAGTCCATTTATCTGGAGCAGTGTTAGAAAAGACAGGGCAAGAAATTCGCAGTAGGAATCTAAAGAAAAGTGGTTTTTCATTGGTTAATGATGTTTGGACTAAGACCTCAGTGGCTGCTGGTGAGGCCATCATTGCCGAAGCCCAAGAAGTCTAGGAAGAGGAAATTCCAACAATTCCAGCAGCAGCAGTACAAAATGCTCCAATTGAACAAGAAGTTGACAGGGCAGCAGTGCCAAGTTTTCAGGATTAGCAGGATCATGCATCAGTCGTTCAGGAGGAAGCAGCAGCAGCATCAGAGGCTAGAATTGAGAATTCGTTGTCACTGGAAGCCTGATTGAAGAGATTCCTCTCGAAAATATTGTGGTAGTTGAAGGAACTTCAGAAGCAGTCAACCCCACCACTGTTGTCGGCATCCATTCTTAGAGATGTGCTGGAATCCATTTCTAGCACTCAGGGGGAGCCTGAGCGATCCAGTGAACCAGCAGCAGATGGTGTGGCACTAGGCCACATTGAAAGTATTGCTATGGAAGATGCTCCTACTCAGGGGGAGAAAGATCAAGAAAATGAAGCTGTGGCATCAGGCCACAATGCAATTCAGATGGTCGAAGCTCCTATCCAAGGGGAGCGGGAAGAAGCAATTCAAGTTGACTCTCCTCTAGAGGATGCCCATGTTGCAGAGAAGAATGTGCCTGCAAAGGAAAGTCCGCCTCAGGGGGAGGACATTGAAAACCCCCCAATGAGTAAATTTCAAGAAGGTATGACAGCAAGTTCTTCTGATTCAGATGAACAAGATGCACAGGATGATCATGAGGAGCCCGTTGCTAGGGCCAGTAAGAAGGGCAAGGAAGTCAGCTCTGCGATCCCTCTTCTTACAGAGGCGCCCCATCAGAGGCCAAAGCGTCAGAGATTTGTAATCAATTTGAAGCTTGTGATTGATCGACCTAATGCCCAAGGTGAGATTCTGTGCTCTGTGCAATCAGATATTGGATCTCTCTTTCTGAGCCAGGGATCTGCAACCAGAGAGATGGGTGTGATGAAAAATGCCCTGAGGTGGTTATCAAATGAAATGGGAAGCATGAAGAATCTCCTGTCAGAGATCTTAAAGGAGGTAAGGGCTCAAGCACCTCCTGCTCCCACACCTCCTGCTCCTTAGCCCTCTGAGGGTGCAAATGAAGAGATTGGTAGGCCATCAGGGCCTGTGTCTGCAGAGGAGTCTGGGCCTTCAGGGCCCTCTATTATTGAAGAAGCTGTGAAGTCTGTGCCATCAGGGCACCTATCTGAAGATCCAGCAGGGCCATCAGGGCCCGCAGTAGTTGCTCAGGTGGACGCTGTGGAGTCTGGACCCTCCGGGCCAGCTGAGGATTGTCAGGGCCACCCGGGCCAGTGGAGACTGAGTCTGAGCAGATCCGGGCAGAAGAAGTAGTTGTAGCTCTTGAGCCCCCAGCTCTTTCCCCCATTCAAACACCAATCCCTCCTTCTCCACCTTCATCCTCAACAGCACCCCCAGCTCCTACATCCTTCAAACAACCACTTCCCAGAAACATTTCTTCTCCTACTCCATTTCCTTCACAATCCTCTTCATCTTCTGTTTCTTCTCCTCACATTCTTCCACCTCCATCTTCCTTTGAGGTACCTCCAGCCTCCTCATCAGCTGGAGCCTCCTCATCCTTTGGTCCTCCTCCTTCTGGACCAGCTGATATACCTCCCTCTACCTCTCATTCCTTTCTTCATCCTTCTACTCCTCCCTCATTCATTACTGTCATTCCGGAAAGCGCTCAAATTGATGGCCCCTTTCTCAGGGACATCAAAGATGAATTTGAGGAAGCTATCCCCCGATCAGTCTTGAAGGTTGGTAATCATGTTCATAGGACAAGCTCTTCTAGCCTTGCTCCTAAGAAAAGAAAAATCACCTCCACTTCCTCTATCTCTTCTGATCCTTGTTATCCACCACTGTGGTTTTCTCTAACAGTGGACAACAAAAATAAACTGTTCTATAGAGAATTCCTTCAGAAAGTTGTTTTTGCTACCATCATAAACCTTCCTCATCTCAACCTTACCGATTATCTCAATGTCATCTTGCCTTATACTTCTCTGTCTAAATCCAAAAAATCAAAAATCTTCTCTCTAGCTGAAGCCAAAACTGAAGAGCTGTGGGCTCGGAGTCATAAAGCTTTGTACAATAAGTTTCTTCTTGCCCGATCAGCCAGGTTCTCTCCCTGGGATCATTCCTTGACTTTATCAGAGTGGTTCCAGATCCTTCACAAGGACACCTGGGCTCTGTTTGTGACGACCCTCCTCATACCGGTACGATTATACCAATCCCCATCGGTACAAAGAGCATCGTCACAGTGGGATAGTAACCCAACACTAAACAATAAGGTTGATATGTCCATGAATAATGAAAGAGTACAGCGGAATTTAAAAGAAATACTTTGCTTTATTCCATCATCATCACACATTCCACGGTCTATATAGTAAAAGAAAGTACTAGAGTCCACATTATTACAATTTGAAAGAAAATACATTGTCCTTTACATTGTCCATATGATTGACATTATTCAAGCTATAAAATAAAACAACTTATTGAAAATAAAACTCCTCAAGTACTACTTCTTGTAGGTGGCTCCAATCTTCACTAAACTCCTCAGCTACTGGATAACCTGTCACACCTGTACGCCGAAGCAAGTATGAGTCTTACAAGACTCAGCATGTAATCTAAAACATCAAACTTATACATATCTCATACACATTAAATTACCAACAATAACAAAACTCCTACTATCCTACTAGTCACAACAGTTCATATAACACAAGCTTTTATGAATAACAACACATATGTCTCCCAAACACATTCTACATTTAACACATGCTCATATTAGATCATAAAATAACCTACATATATGCAAGATCTCTACACATGATATTTTCTATAATACCTGGTTCAAATCTTTATTATATCATGGCACAATTTAATCAAATTTAAACACAAGGTTATATACAAGATGATGAATACTTTGAGCATGATATTTAGTCAATTTCTCATGCATTCATATCACTTTATCATATTTCTAACTTGCTGTTTTAAAGTAAAATTTATCATACCCTTATGTCACCTACACATGTTTTCTAACAATTCCATAACATGATAGTAATCTTTCTAAACTAGTTAAGTATAATCCAATTAACACATGCATGATATGAACATATGCACTTTTAACCACCTATCATGTAACATGATTTATCGATCTAAACCTTTCTTTATCATGTAACAACATTACCAATTAGAACAAGCAATTATATGTAAAGTAGGTAGCAACCTAACATGATCTCTATTCAATTTTCACATGCACTTTTTCTCATTTATTTACACATTTCATTTGCTGTTTTAACTTAAATAATTCACCATGATATCACCTATATTGAACGTGAATTGAAGATCTAAAACATATTCCAAATCGAATGGCAAACATCTACAATTTAAGCATGGAACTACACACTAAACAAGTAGCAATTTTATCATAGAATTTGGACATTGTTTCATGTGATTATCAAGATTATAAACTCATTTAACCTGCTGTTTTGACATGAATTAAACTTAATCATATGGATTTACACTCATTCTCATGCTATCTTATTCTTTTGTCAATTTTACATACTCGCTCTTTCACATTGCATTTCATTACATTTTTACATGCACATATTATACACCATCATATGAAAATTATAAACTATATTACATAACATTAAATATGGTACTAAACATGTTATTACAATCATGATGATATTAACACATGAATGGCATAATAAATACACATTTAATGGTACATTGGTTTTCACATAAAATTTGTACTTTTGTTATCTTTTACTCTTCCTTACATACCAATTTACACTTCTTTCATTGCACTTACTCTTTCATTCACATTTATCACTTTGTACTAAGATCACAATTAATCTCTTAAATTGCCGTGACACATAGTCCTAACCAAGTAGAGGAAAACGATCACTTTTAGCACTGAGTACTTATCACTTAGCACTTAGCACTCACTTTCACATATTCATCACCTAGGCAATGCGGTGACAATCTAGGTAACTGCGCAGACCGGGAGAAGCTCTCTCCACCCTAACCAGCGGTACTTGTCCACCTCTAGGATTTTATCCTAATGCCCTTAGGATTTATCTCATAACGTTGAGCCTCCCATAGGGACTTTTCTATGGTACAGCTCTCAGACCCCTATGGTAGCAGTGTCACACTTGGCACAAATTTTATCTTAATCACATTATCATTCTCATCACTTTATTACTCATGCATATGTACAAATTTCCATTTCAATTCTCATTCACTTGCATAATACTCACATTTCCATTTTCAGAAACTCAGATTACTATTAACAGTGGTAAATTGCTCAAATTAAAACATTAACATGCTGCTAACCTATGATTTACACATGATTAACTCTAACAAACTTAATATGGCTGTTTTCACTATTAAATCCGAAAATACGTACTATTATCAGAACTCCACAAAATTTTTATCATGAGTTAAAGACAGTAAACAGAACATATTCTCAATTTTCCAAAATTTTCTGAATAGAACCATAATTATGACAATTAAATCACTGTACATATACATTTATCACCAATTTCTCTTAAACAGAAATTTCAATAAAATAACCTAATATGACAGTGTCACTGAGTTCATGCAATCACCATAGCATTACAGAAAATTTACCAAATCCAAACTCACAAAGATCCTATTTACACAAATTAAACATCCTTATCTTATGCTCATAATTCACTCTCCAGAATTTTCATAATTAACATAAATCAAGAAAATTTATAAAATCCTCATGACATGACTTATCAATCAACTTTGACCTTACATAAAATTTCCAGGATGCACACATGTCAGAATATCAATTTAAATACATTTAAGAGGATTAAATAGCAATTTTCTGGACACTGAACTTGACTGCATACCCCTGGCCGTCAACTGAGTTTACTGCGACATCTCTTGCCGTCAATTGATGAACTTGACGCTAAGGGATGTTGCCGTCAACTTCAAGACAGCAATCTGCATAGACATACTCACACGTACGGAGAAGTTTGAGGGTCCAGGACGCGAGGAAAAATTTACAAAAATTCTAGGACCTAAGGGACATGTATAGGAAGGATGTACAAAGGTTACTTGCCTCTAATAAAATCCTAGAAGATCAAATCTATGCCATTGAAGCCCTCCTCGGTCAAAACAAGAGGGTGCTCGAAAACTCCTTGGATCTTCTTCTCCCGTCGATGTAGAACGTTCCTCGGGGTTGGGGATGCTTCATGGATGGTTGTACTACACTCCAGTCGTGGTAGATCTCCCAGAAAGTCCTCCAATCGCCGGATCAAAGCTCAGGAAAAATAACTTTTCTTCCAGGAAAGAATAGGGTTTCTCAAAACACCAAAAAGCTTGGTGCGGCCAAAAAATAGGTTTTTATAAAGTTGGATGGGTTGGGTACGCACTAGGGTAGGTTACCAAGGGTTTAGGAAGGGTTTCCTAAACTAGAACAACTCGTAATGCGAGCATTAATGAATTTGGAACCGTTACGCAGGAGGATATTGACGTCAACATCGGTTGTAGTCAACTGCTCAGTTGACGTCATGGTCTGGCCGCCATAAGGGGGTTGGCATCCAGGGGGTGGCCGC
Source organism: Colocasia esculenta (assembly GCA_014218235.1). NCBI lineage: Eukaryota > Viridiplantae > Streptophyta > Magnoliopsida > Alismatales > Araceae > Colocasia > Colocasia esculenta. The sequence goes on from CM024754.1 coordinate 166,925,293, forward strand.
CCACTGGCCCTCTACATGTTGGCGGCACAGTTCTGGCTGCCAACTAAGCCAGACAGCCAAAAATAGTGTTTTCGTCCGATTTAACATAGATTGAGGCTCCAACAATAAGGTATGAACATGATTAAATATTTTTACACTAATTACATAAATTACATGCATTACACATTATTTATAAATATAACTTACTTATTTTCAATTAATGATATATTCACGTAGTAATAGACACGTATATACATATACACTATAGTTGTATGTATTTAGCACGAACATCAATATAAATGTAATACACACACTATTATCTAGATATCATACAAGTCATAGTCAAGTAATTATTATTTCAATAAGTAAATATCAAATGTACCACATTAGTTTTATACATCTATACGCGTACCGAGTATAATTAAGTACAACATGCATGGTATTTAAATAAGTACATCATTATAAAACTAGCTAATTACTTATATTCACGAAAATAATATACATACACATATATGCACATGAACAATTAATAGTTATAGTATGTAATATTTTTAATACGTACACTATATTTATGACATGAAATTATCGCATGCACATTATAAAATGACGAAAAATTTTGGGGTCTCACACTGTTCATTCAAAAGGAAATCAAAATGATCAGGCACTTTTAGATGTTCAATAACTACAGATATCTCAATCATCTTCCTGAGGTTCAGCTTGGTCAGTTCAAGCAGGCTATTAGAGCTCTTGGGTCAGTTGAAGCTCACTCTGAAGCTATCCAAGTTGACTTTGATACTCTTCAGTGGCCTAATGTTGTCTTTCTTCCCCAAATTCATTCTCTGGTCATGGATTCAGATGTTGGCTCTATTATTTTTGAGCGTTTTGCCCAAGTCATGGGGTGCATTCAAGTGCAGAAGGGTCATCTGGTTGCATTTCACAGATTTCTGTTCAGAAAGTACCACCTAGGCCATGTCAATGCCAATATCCTTGCCCCTATTCTGTCAGAATGTGAATGACTCTCTCCTGCAGATTGGGCCAGCTTCTATCCCCTATCTCCTCAGCAACTTTCTGATCTGAATGCCTCTCAAGCCAGGGAAAATAAACCTCCAGTGTCAGCTGCTTTATTTCTAGACATGAACTCCATTCATCTTGTTAAGGATCCCCTTATAACATGGGTTGAGAGATACAAGGTGTATGTAGCCATGCAGCAAGAATTGAAGCAGGAGCAAATCTTCTACCCTGTGTCTATAGAACAGTTTCTTACCTGTGCTAGCTTTGGGAAGACCAGCTACTTCAAGCATTCCTTTGATCGAGATCGCTAAGCTCAGTTCCTAGATGAGCAGCTGGTTCTTCATCTCAAGAGGATGGCTCCCATCATGGGACCTTCCTACTCTGTTGCTTGTGGGGTATTTCGTCTTCATTTTGAGTAGCAGGAAGATACGGCTTGGGAAGTTATTTCCCATCATGCCTCTAATTTGTCTCCTGTTTTCTATCTCCCTGTACCCCCTCAAAATTAATCAAATATACTTTTGTGCTTTCTCATCCATTTTTTTCTCCTTTCTTCTTTGTCTCCTCGTGCATCTTTTTGCGTAATGAAAAAAAAGGGGGAGAAATATATATATTTCTGAAATACATCTCTCATGTTAATTCCGCAATCCTACTTAAATTTATTTCAGAACTTCTTTGATTATTGCTATGTTTTGTCATCACCAAAAAGGGGGAGATTGATGATCAGATTTTCCCCATATATTTTAAATGAATTACATATCTATTTTGGTTATTAACAAAACTAAGACAATGTGCATTTCTAACATATTTTCTATGAGATTTGAGCATAGGAAATCTAACAAAGCAAAACAAGCTAAACTGGTAAGTATTCTTCATACTAGCAATTAAAGTTCAGGGCATATAATTTTTCTAAGTACACATCGACTCCCTGTGAAGTGTAACGATTTCAGTAGAGTCATAATGATTTCCTCACTTTCATAACGACTTTATGTGTTTTACCTATTTGGGTATTATAATGATTTCATAAGTATCTTATTGATTTCGGAATCACATCGATGTGCCTCTCATAACAATTCGCTAAGAGATCGCAACGATTTGCCTCTCATAACGATTCGCTAAGAGATCGCAACGATGTGCTCTCAGAACGATTCGATAAGTGTGCACATCGATTTCGAGCTCATAACGATTTGGTTATCGCAACGATTTCTTCAGTGAGAACAACGATTTGCTCTCACAACGATTTCGATCTCACAACGACTCGTTAAGTCTCATAACCATTCGATAAGTTACACAACGACTCAGTCACTGTAACGATTCATTAAGTTACATAACGACATGGTCACCGTAACGATTCGATACATTAGAACAACGATTTGTTCACTATATCGACTCGATAAGTGAAACAACGATTTGCTCATAACGATTTGCTGATAGTATCATAACGATTTGTCTCTACAACGATTCAGTTATTAATGCATAACGATTTATGTGTACATCGACTGTTTATGAATGTATAACGATTCACATGAACAACGACTCATCCACACATCAGTTCATAAGTTATGCTCATATCGATTTCATGGTCTATATCGACTTGATATTCAAACCTATTCTCAGATAGTTTGAAAAGTCAAAGTCTTCCCTCACTTTTCTCTCACATCCAAGCATTTATTATGATGAACATATCACTACACTACATGCAAACGGATATATTCTATTTTCATGCTTATACTGTAAACATCTTTTAGAAGAACATAATGGAATTTCCATTTCGGTATAAATCTTTCTTAACGTTGACTGACATAGAGAGACAGCTTAGTGTCCATCATTTAAATTTTAATGCGGTGGTCTCTGTTGGGTTCTCATGTTGAGAAGATTGAGCTCACATTCTAATTAATCAATACAACATGTTTTTGATGATGAACATTGATGTGCAATGATGTACAATGCAAACAAGTGATAAACAATGTTAATTGAGTTTTAAATGCATGAGATCTTCAAACAATAACTTGTCATAACAACTTGGTACAATGCTTGATTTTATGCTCATAATATCTCACTAATTATGTTTACTTTGTAGGAGATATACCATGCAAGACATGTGCCAAAAACAAGCTTGAAAGATCAAGAAAAAGTCAAAAGACAAGGTACCTGTCGACAGCAAGCAAGGACCTGTCGACAGATACAACCAGTCAGAAAGCAACCAGTTCTGCCAAGGCATTGCCTGTCGACAGCAGGAGTTCCCCTGTCGACAGATGCAACTAGTCCGAAGATCAAAAGCTCTGGAAGGCCTGCGCCTGTCGACAGCAGCAGACCACCTGTCGATAGATGCACACAGTCAGAGCCTTCAGCCTTCTGGTTCTTCACAAATTGTCTACGCCTGTCGACAGCAGGTGCAAGACCTGTCGACAGACAAACGAAAAACACATTACGGGAAGTTTTGCAAGTTGCCAAACTTAGTGTTTCTATGGAGTACGACTCTCCATATGTTAACACTTATATAAGCAACCTTTTGCAACAAATCTCGTACACAAGCAGCCTCCTTCAAAGAACCCTAAAGAGCTCTCCAGAAAACCTCTGTTCTGCTGCTTTGCTTCAACCTACCGCCCGAACCAAGAACGAAAGACTTTTGCAGCGGAAGGTGAAGTCCGGACGTCTTGGATTCAAGCATCTACATCAATATCTGATCTCAAAGTCGAAGCTTGGACTCCAGGAGGACGTTCAGAGGAAGAGTTTGCTTATTGGATTTGTTCTTCAACTCTCAAACCCTTCCGTGTTCTTTCTATTCCATACTTGGTGTGTGTGTGGTGTTTAAAGCGGTTGTTGTGCTTGATACATTGTGTGTGTGTTAATCTGATCGTGGGTTCACATCAGATAAACACGTGTGTGAGTTGTAGTTCGTGAACTAGCTCATAAGCAGGTGATTCTGCGTGTGTGTGTGGCCCGTGGATGTAGGATACACGAGTTGTGTACTCCGAACACGTAAAATCTACGTGTCTTGTGGTTTGCACGAATTTGCGTTAGATGTTTGGTAGGCACGACACATTATACACGTTGAGTACTTGCTTATCCATCTATCATCACTCACACACATCCACACATAGTCTGATCATTGCTAACACTTTAATTGTCTGTGCTATTGCAAAAAGAGGGCGTTAAGCTTTTAAATTGTCGTAATCTATTCAACCCCCCTTCAAGATTACCATTTAGGGAATTCCGCATCTCTTCAATTGGTATCAGAGCCAGGTTTCTCCGATTTACCGCTTTATATATTGATCTTACGATCAGGAGACTCTCGGTCAAATGGAGTCTAACAAGGGGTACATGGCTGAGGGACACTCAGTGACCCGGCCACCTTTCTTTGATGGCACTGACTATCCGTATTGGAAAAATCGGATGCAGGTTTTTCTCCGCGCACAGAATTTCAAACTATGGAAAATAGTCAAAAAGGGAGCATACGAACTGCTTGAGGACGAGGATACCTGGACGAAGGACCAAATCACAAAGGGGACACTCAACTGGAGCGCCCTCAATATGATGCAATGTGCCGTCCACCCAAAGGAGTACTCAAGAGTCTCCACATGCACCTCAGCTAAGGAGATGTGGGACAAGCTTGAGCTCATTTATGAAGGTACGTCCGAGGTAAGAGAATCAAAGGTAAGCATGCTGGTTTCATAATATGAAATGTTCAAAATGAATAATGATGAAACCATTTCAGACATGTTTGCTAGATTCATGATAATCATAAATGGATTGAAAGGTCTCAAAAAGGAATACTCGGAGAGTGACTTGGTGAGGAAGATACTTCGGTCTCTTCCATCCTCTTGGAACACCAAAGCCACTGTCATTGAAGATTCCAAAGACCTCTCAAAAATGAAAGTGGATGAATTAATTGGCTCCTTGATGACTTATGAGTTGAATGTTAAAAGAAAAGAAACTGAAGAAAATCCTAGGAAGCCACTTGCCTTGAAGGCTTCCAAGAGGACTTCTTCAGTTTCCAAAAAGGAATTAATTCAGGAAAGTGAAAGTCAGTGAATCGTCTAGTGAGAGTGACAATGATGAAATGGCTATGCTCACTAGACAATTCAAGAAATTTCTGAAGTTCAAGAGGAGAGGTACATGTAACTCTAAACCTTCCAAAAGAAAGACTTTTCTAACAAGTTTGATTCTAACAAAAAGTCTGAAATTGTTTGCTATGAGTGCAAGAAGCAAGGGCATATGAGAGGAGAATGCCCCGAGCTCAAAAAGAAGCTTAAGAAGGACAAATTCACCTTCAAGAAGGCCAAAGCAATGGTGGCCACTTGTAGTGATGAGGATGACAATCAGAACAACCAAGCTACCTCCGGAGATGATGAAGTCCACTGTCTCAAGGCGAGAAGTGATGACTCGAATGACGTAAATTCTTCCTTTGAAACATACTCTATTATTCAATGGGAAGAAGCTTACACTGTTCTATTTGAAAAATACTGTAAATTCAAGTCTGAAAATAAAGCACTCAAGAAAAAATTCAATTCCCTTGTTCATGAGTCAAACAACCATGATGAAATTGTATCCTTGAATAAGGTAATTGAAATGATGAAACTTGATGAACAAACACACAGTGATGAATTGGACAGCATGAAACTTAAATTTCAAGAAGTTCAAAAGGAAAAGATGATTTAATGAACTCTCTTGAAAGCCTTAATAGTGAGCATGAAAAGCTAAAGGAGAAATTGGAAAAAACTGAAAATGACTTAAAAGGTAAGTCAAAAGATTTATCTTGTTTTGTCAAAAGTAAACAAAATCTGGATGCTATTTTAGGTTCAAATGTTTATGTTGCTAGACATGGGATCGGGTTTCAAAAAGCAAAGCGAAAGGAAATTGGCAAAAATCTGTTGACAAACTTCATTGATACCAGCCCAAGTTCAAGCAAACGAACCCCTTCAAAGAATAGGAAAAATCCTTCCAAGGGAAAGAAACAAGAATCTAAAATGGTCAAGCTTGTTCCTGGCCAATCTAAGGAATTTGCAACAAGCTCAAGACAGGACAAATAGCAAACTCTTAAAGCTAAATTTACAAGGCAACAAAAAGGAAAAATGCCAATGCATGCTCCCACAAAGGTAAAGCTCAATGTTGTTCAAAAACCACCATCATGCAACATATGTAAAAAGGTTGGGCACACTGAAAACAATGCTGGAATAGCCCAAATCAAATGAAAATCAAACAAGTTTGGATTCCTAAGCATTTGTTATTTGGCATGAATGATACAATGGGACCCAAAGTAATTTGGGTACCAAAACCTCTCGTCTGATCCACATGTGCAGGAATGCCTAGCAGCCCACAATCAAAACAAATGGTACCTAGACAGTGGCTGCTCGAGGCATATGACGGGCGACAAAGCTAAATTAGTTTGCTCGTGGAAAAAGACGGAGGTCAAGTGATCTTTGGAGGTAACAACAAAGGCCAGATCATCGGCTCAGGTAAAGTTGGTAAGTTTGCCTCTAACTCTATAGACAATGTGCTACTAGTTGATGGCCTTCATCACAATTTGCTTAGCATAAGTCAATTGTGTGATAAAGGTCATAAAATTGTCTTTGAATCCAATTCATGTCAAATTCTTGATAAGGAAACAGGAAGCCTAAAATTTTCTGGAAAAAGAATGAATAACATCTACATGGTTGACTTAGATGATCCAGAAAATAAAATTTGTGTCTTGTAGCAAACAAACAGGACGAGCTTACATTGTGGCATCGTAGGCTCGGTCATGCTAGTTACAATGTATTGCACAAGATCATGAGGCTTAAGTTGGTAAGTGGTCTTCCTGAAATCTCCTTTAACAAGAATGAAAATTTTTGTGATGCATGTGCACAGGGAAAACAAACCCGGAAATCCTTCAAATCAAAGGCACCGGTAAGTACTTCCAAAGCTTATGAACTCTTGCACATGGACCTATTTGGACCTACGAGAACACTCAGTCTCAATGGCAAGCGTTATGGTTTTGACATTGTGGATGACTTCTCTAGGTTCACTTGGGTAAAATTCCTGGCTCACTTGAATGAAGCATTAAGTGTTTTTGAAGAATTCTTCAACAAAATTGAGCATGGGAATGTCAAGAAAATCTGCTCCATCCGCACTGATCACGGGGGAGAATTTGACAATCATTCCTTCTCTAAATTTTGCAGGAACCAAGGTATAGACCACCTATTTTCCTCCCCGAGAACTCCCGAGCAAAATGGAGTTGTGGAGAGGAAGAATAGAACCTTGGTGGAGATGGCTCGTACGCTTCTAGTCGAGAATCAATTAGCACGAACCTTTTGGGCAGAAGCGGTAAACACATCTTGCTACATCCTTAACCGAGCCATGGTAAGACCCGTATTCAAGAAAACTCCTTACGAACTTCTAAAGGTAAGAAACCCACCATTGGGTACTTTAAAGTTTTTGGTTCAAAGGTGTTTATACATAACATGATAAAAATGACTTGGACAAGTTTGAAGCCAAAAGCGATCAAGGTATTTTTCTTGGATACTCTGAACATTCTAGAGCATATAGGGTGTTCAATCTGAAAACTAGAACTGTGGAAGAAACTCCACATGTCATTTTTGATGAATCTCAAATCAAGCCTAACATTGTAAATTCCTACAGGTTTGATGACATGGAAGGGACAACACTTGAGGAACTTCAAAGAAAAGAAAAAGGAAAAACTCAAGAAGTTTCAAAAGGAAAGAGTGGATTTCTTCGCAGGTACGATGATGAAGATGACGGTTGTTTGATCAGAAATCATGATGAAGTTCCTGCTGAAGATCCACAACAAGAAGAACAACCTCAAGATGAAAGTCCTCCAGCCACCCCTCCTCCAGAACATCCTCCTCAATTGCAAGATCAACCCGGGCCTTCAACAATCACTAATGTGAGGTACTCTAAAGCTCATCCACTTGAGAATGTCATAGGTAACATAAATGATTCAGTTCAAACTAGGTCTCAGGTAAATCAAATAGTTGAACAGGATCATTTAGCCTTTGTATCTCAAGTGGAACCCAAAACTGTTGAAGAAGCACTAAAAGAAAACTCTTGGATTGATGCCATGCATGAGGAGCTTGGGCAGTTTCAAAGAAATAATGTCTGGAGTTTAGTTCCTAGAACCCCTGAAATTTCTGTCATAGGGACGAGATGGGTCTTTAGGAATAAACTAAATGAAGAGGGTAAGGTGGTGAGAAACAAGGCTAGACTAGTTGCAAAAGGATACAATCAGGAATTTGGTATAGACTTTGAAGAATCCTTTGCACCTGTAGCTAGACTAGAAGCAGTTAGGATCTTGTTAGCATATGCATGTTCAAACAAGTTCAAATTATTTCAATGGATGTCAAAACTGCTTTCTTGAATGGCTACATAAAAGAGGAAGTCTATGTCTCTCAACCACCTGGCTTTGAGGACCATGATAAACCAAACCATGTATTTAAATTGCACAAAGCTCTCTATGGTTTGAAACAGGCACCCCGAGCTTGGTACGACAGGCTGAGCACCTATCTGGTAAGCAAAAACTACTCAAGAGGTAAGGTGGACCAAACTCTCTTTACAAAGAAAGTTCGCAATCACATAATTGTTGTTCAAGTTTATGTGGACGACATTATCTTGGGTTCCACTAATCCCACACTGTGTGAAGAATTTTCACAACACATGCACAGTGAATTTGAGATGAGCTTAATGGGGGAGCTTCAATTTTTTCTTGGTTTGCAGGTCAAGCAGCTTGAAGATGGATTCTTTATAAACCAAGAGAAATATGTAAAAGAACTGCTCAAAAGGTTTCAGTTCGAACAAGCCAAGCCCACTTCAACACCAATGAGCACAAGCATTAAGCTAGAAAGTGATGAAAGGTAAACCGGTAGATGCCAAACAATTTCGAGGTATGATTGGCTCACTCCTTTATCTTACTGCAAGTAGACCGGACATACAATTCAGTGTTTGCCTTTGTGCTAGATACCAATCTAGTCCAAAGGAAGCCATTTAATTGCAGTCAAGAGAATCTTCAGATATCTCTCAGGTATGCATGACTTGGGTCTTTGGTATCTAGCTGGTAGTAGTTTTGAATTGATTTCTTATTCTGATGCAGACTACGCTGGTTGTAAAATTGACAGGAAAAGTACTAGTGGCTATTGCCAAATGCTTGGTGGTTGCATGGTTTCGTGGGTATCCAAGAAGCAACACTCGGTTGCACTCTCTACTGCAGAGGCAGAATATGTTGCTGCAGGGAGTTGTGCAACACAAGTGTTGTGGATAAAAAGTCAGGTGTGTGACTATAACATCGATATTGGATGCACACCTATCCTATGTGACAACACTAGTGCAATCAATCTATCAAAGAATCCCATTCAACATTCCAGGACGAAACACATAGAAATTCGTCATCATTTCTTGAGAGATGAGGTAGCCAATAGATCATTGGAAATCAGTTTCATACCCACAGAGAAACAGTTGGCTGATATCTTTACCAAACCTCTAGCTGAAGATAGATTCACCACATTGCGAAGAGAGTTGGGGTTGTGCAAATTGCAATGAAACTTAACACAAATGTTAAGCATATGTCCCTTGTATGCACTAACTGTGAGGTATATCAAATGGTGATGTGTGGAAGAACAAGTCATGCTTGTTTGGAAACTCTCATTATGCATGAGAAATATTCTCTGCCAAGTATCCATAGTCATGTGACATAAAAGGGACATGTACTCTACATTTGGAATTAATTTCTTTATAATTTTGCCTATTCAAAACTCTCTTTAAAATTTTGAAAACACTTGTTGGTTTGTCTTTCTACATGTTTGGTGTTCTTAATTGCTTGGTCTTTGTGTGCATATTTATCTTCATGAACTTGAGTCCTTTTGTATCAAATGGCACACATTATGGGGGAGCAAATTAGGGTTACATGAATGCAAATGTGAAGGAAATTATTCAACTTTTGTCCATCTCAACTCCCTTACAACCATTAATCATTTCAGACCTTCATTCTACCCTTAAAACTGCTTTAAACATGTCCCTGTCGACAGGCTACATGGGCCCTTTCGACAGCTCAGCTCAGACAGAACTCTCAATCTTCTGTCTGTGTACATCTGTCGACAGGCCCTCTACCTGCTGTCGACAGATGCACACAGTTTTTGCCTCCCCCAAATCTCCAACTTCTGTTTGTGTGCTCCTGTCGACAGGCCCTTTCTCCCTGTCGACAGACACACTGAATTTTGGAACTTCATGCTTATTTCTTCACCCATTCAGTGAGCAACTTCATGATTAACATATAAGGTGTCTATAAGGTGTTAATGCATGTTTGACCACACTATATACAAATGATATTTAAGCTATTCTTTATACCGCTATGATTTTCACATACTATTCATGTTTGGATTTAGGTTCTATCATTTTGGAAACATTCATAACTCTAAAGGATATCCACCTCACTCCTCCAAATCAATTATTTGTGGGCAAACATAGTCTCAATTTACTTGATAAGCATTTTGGTCATGAAAGTGCATGTCTAATATTGATAGGTAATCATATCACCTACTTGATATTGTCTTTTACAACAATACTTGGAGAAAAGCTACCTATTTCTGAAAAATCTTTCACAAGGAAAACAAAAAAAATTATAATATAAATAATGAAAATCAACTTTAAATTGGGATGAATATAGAGTAATGTTGGGTTATGCTGAGTAACCGGGGTGATGGGCATCACAAATGTATGCCCTCGCGTTAAAAGGCTAACTCATCATCTCTATACAACAGTATGATAGAAACTTCCACTGAGTAACTGGGGGTATGGGCACTTGTAATGTTTATCCTCACGTCAAAAGGTGTGACGTCTTCTTAAGTACCATTTCTTCCCATTGTTTTTCTAAATTAAACAAAAAAAAAGGAAATAGTGTGAAGCCTCCACTGAGTCATAATTTCCAAGGTCATTGGTCTTGTGATTGTCTTGACATATAGATATCATTTCATGCATCATTTGCCTATCAACAAAATGGGGATTGTGTTGTCTTACACTGTATTTATACAACGAGGGTGAGAGTGCATTGTTCTTCATTTTAGTAGGAGTTTTCATACTGCTCTAACTTAAAATCCCTTGGGTATTTGTTAAAACCATTAAGGAAATGAATTGGCTTTTCATATCCTTTTATATGGTCGGCAAAATATGTGTTCACCTATTATACACCTTCAATAGACATTGTGGACCATTGCTCTCATGTTCCAACTCTAAAACCCATCAAAACATCAAACTGAGGATTTTCTAACTGCCCCTGTCGACAGGCACCAGGGCCCTGTCAACAGCCGGCGGCAGACCTATTTTTGGAAGTCCAACGGGCTAAATCCGAAAACGGATTTGGTGGGATCCGACCCTTCACATACCCTCAAGCCTTCTATAAGAGGACCCCACACCCCTTTCTATCTTTTTCCACTTCCAAAAACCCTTCTTTCCCTCCCTCTCTTCAAAACTCTTTCTCCAGGGTACCGGAAGAGCTCTCCTCTCCCTTTCCTCTTCCTCCTTCCTGTCTCTCTTTCTTCTCTATCCTCTCCAACCACATCAAGCCTCCCCTCCTGATGGCTCCAAAGGCCAAGAAGCTAGCATCCCGTCGTCGTCCACGATCTCCCGAAGCCGGCCAAGGCTCCAGAGTCACCACCGAGCGTCGGACGAAGCACCGGGAGGATCGTTTGTCAGAGCTCATCATTCCGCCATCTCTGAGTCTTCTTGATGTCCATGGTACCTTCACCAAGGTCGTGCAGCCCCGCTACATCGACTTCCTTTCCCTGGAAGACATGTTTCCAGAACTCCAAACTCTCTTTGATGTCCAGGGTTGGGCACCCTTCTGCTACGATCACATGCGGTACTCTACAACCGCCGTGACCGATTTCTACACCAACCTCCGACTATCAAGCACTGGACAGTTGTATACCAAGGTGAAGGACACTCCATTTTTTATCACTCCTAATCTCCTATCCACCGCTTTGCAAATCCCAAACACTGGAGTGGACATCATGACCCATCATCCAACTCCAGAGGAGTATCACATGCTCATTACTTTGCAGCCTTACGATCCTACTGATCGTAGGCAACTAAATGCCAACTCCTTCACTCATCTTCATCGTCTCATCCATCACATCTTCACCACTCTCATAGTTCCCAAGGATGGTAGCCGAGAACTTGTGACCTCCCTTCACAAGTCTCTGCTTCACCAATTCCTCAATGCTGAGCCTATCAACTTACCTGCTCTTATGGTCTCTATCTTTCGCATATGTGTTCGAAGTGCCAAGAGATCTATGCCATTAGCATGCCAACTCACTTCTCTCTTCCTATTCCTTGGCATTCAAATTCCAAATGGGGAGATGACAGTTCTCAAATCCCGTAGCTCCTATGATCTCACAGTTGTACATAGGATGGCTACAAGATGGTAGATGGCACTGTAACCAGAGATCTCAAGGGTAAAGGGGCAGCTGCAGATGATGATGATGGTGAAGATGAAGAAGATCAAGCTGCAGAAGATCAATATGCAGAAGATGCTCATAATGACGATTCTCAAGATGAGCCACTAGTTGCTCCAAGAGATGATGCTGCTACTGCTGTTGCTGAGCCCTCAATTAGGGAATTACTTGCTCAGCTCCAGATTCAAATGGTAACAGGATTTGAACGACTTAATGCAAGAATGGACACACTAGACACCCTCTTGGACAACATTGCTACTGCGCATCGGGCTTCTACACCTCCAGCTGATGATGATGCGTAGTTAGCTTAGATGTATAGGCTAGTGTCAAGTCATGTTATCTTGATCAATGAATGTCTTTCCCTTTCTTTTTTGGCATCTCATGTACTGTGTACGACGTATGCACTCATGAAAATCAATGAAAATCTTTGCTCTGTGCATTCTACTTGTGTCTATGGTGTGCTTTTGGATGTTGTCAAAAGGGGGAGAAAAACTCAATTGTGCATTAATTGATTAATTTTGTCATCATCAAAAAGGCGGAGAATGTTGGGTTTTCATGTTGAGAAGATTGAGCTCACATTCTAATTAATCAATACAACATGTTTTTGATGATGAACATTGATGAACATTGATGTGCAATGATGTACAATGCAAACAAGTGATAAACAATGTGAATTGAGTTTTAAATGCATGAGTTCTTCAAATAATAACTTGTCATAACAACTTGGTACAATGCTTGATTTTATGCTCATAATATCTCACTAATTATGTTTACTTTTGTAGGAGATATACCATGCAAGACATGTGCCAAAAACAAGCTTGAAAGATCAAGAAAAAGTCGAAAGACAAGGTACCTGTCGACAGCAAGCAAGGACCTGTCGACAGATACAACCAGTCAGAAAGCAACCAGTTCTACCAAGGCATTACCTGTCGACAGTAGGAGTTCCCTTGTTGACAGATGCAACAAGTCTGAAGATCAAAAGCTTTGGACGGCCTGTGCCTGTCGACAGCAGCAGACCACCTGTCGACAGACGCACACAGTCAGAGCCTTCAGCCTTTTGGTTCTTCACAAATTGTCTACTCCTGTCGACAGACAAACGGAAAACACATTACGGGAAGTTTTGCAAGTTGCCAAACTTAGTGTTTCTATGGAGTACGACTCTCCATATGTTAACACTCATATATAAGCAACCTTTTGCAACAAATCTCGTACACAAGTAGCCTCCTTCAAAGAACCCTGAAGAGCTCTCCAGAAAACCTCTGTTCTGCTGCTTTGCTTCAACCTACCGCCCAGAACCAAGAACAGAAGACTTTTGCAGCAAAAGGTGAAGTCCGGACGTCTTGGATTCAAGCATCTACATCAATATCTGATCTCAAAGTCGAAGCTTGGACTCCAAGAGGACGTTCAGAGGAAGAGTTTGCTTATTGGATTTGTTCTTCAACTCTCAAACCCTTCCCTGTTCTTTCTATTCCATACTTGTGTGTGTGTGTGGTGTTTCAAGCGGTTGTTGTGCTTGATACACGTGTGTGTGTGTTAATCTGATCGTGGGTTCACATCAGATAAACACGTGTGTGAGTTGTAGTTCGTGAACTAGCTCATAAGCAGGTGATTCTGCGTGTGTGTGTGGCCTGTGGATGTAGGATACACGAGTTGTGTACTCCGAACCACGTAAAATCTACGTGTCTCGTGGTTTGCACGAATTTGCGTTAGATGTTTGGTAGGCACGACACATTTATACACGTTTGAGTACTTTCTTATCCATCTATCAATCACTCACACACATCCACACATAGTCTGATCATTGCTAACACTTTAATTGTCTGTGCTATTGCAAAAAGAGGGCGTTAAGCTTTTAAATTGTCCGTAATCTATTCAACCCCCTTCTAGATTACCATTTAGGGAATTCCGCATCTCTTCAGTCTCTGACAGCACATCTCGATACAACGTTGGACACAATAGAAGCCGAAGGATATCAAAGAGGATTCTCTCTCTTTGCGTGCATGGAAAGCTAACGACGATTGACTGAAAGCTCTACAGTGCCATGCAGTCTAACGTAAATAAAGGCTTAGAGATAACAGACACTTCAACGTTCAATTTTCAAATGGAAGACATTTATAGAAGACTGAAGCTCCAGAAACGAACAACACTCACGACAATCTTTTACATGCTTTCTGCGAGCATCTAAAAGAGCGAAGCTTCACTCCTTTGCCTGTCTTGCTCTTAGCTCTCTGCATTCATTGTGTTAGCCTTGAGAGCTTCTATGTACTAAGAGTGTTCCTCATCGTAGATCTTTCCCTCTCAGTCCTTGCTTCAGATCGAGCGTTGGTCTTTAAGCTTGATCTAGGGGCATATCATCCCTTGAATACATTCCTGTGTTCTTTCCCTTCGTGTAGAAGGAAGACCTGGTGGTTTCCCGGGTGTTTGTTTCCCTTCGTGTAGAAGGAAGACCTAGTGGGATCTATGGTGTTTGTTTCCCTTCGTGTAGAAGGAAGACCTGGTGGGATCTAGGGTGTTGTAATTCCTCTTCGGTTTGTGAAGAGAAGACCAGCTGCGGCTGGGTGTGTAAGTGTCCTTGAGGGGGACTGTACCCTTGGGTAGTGAAATCCTGAGGTATTGCTCAGGGACAGGACGTAGGACTCCTGTGGAGAGTAGATCCGAACTAGGATAAATCCTTGTGTAGTATGATTGCTTTGTGTGTGTTTATTGTTAACTCTCACTAACTCTAACATCTATCGAAGTGTGTTCTGTGTGATTGTTTTTGTGGACAAGTTTTAAAGTAATCAAAATTTTAATATCTCATTCACCCCCCCTCTGGGCTAGCTAGCTGGGCAATAGAAATCACTAATCTTGTTTCTAGCACAAGCACTGATGAACAACTTGCATTCATGTCTAAAGAAATTGACTTACTAAAAATTGAACAGCAAGGTCACTATGAAGAAATGGATTGCAAGAAAGAAAAATTGCAAGAAAATGAAAAGGAAAAACAAAGTCTAATCAATTCTCTTGAAAAACTTCAACATGAAAATCAAGAGATTCAGAAAAAGTTTGAACAAGCTGAAAAGGAATTAAGAGAAAAACTAAAGACCTTTCAAAATTTGTAAAAGGAAAGCAAAATATTGATGATGTTTTGGGAGTTAAAACAAATGTAATAAGGCATGGACTTGGATTTCAACCAGAAAAAGAAAAGAAACTAGGAGAGAAATTGATTACATCTCTTGTAGATTGCAGTCCAAGTGCAAGCAAGCAAGTTCAACCTACAGGTGCGCAACTGAAAAACAAACAAAAATCATCATCTGTTCAACAAGTGAAGAAATTTGTCGACAAACCCAATGAGAGCTGTCGACAGGCCTGGAAATATACTGCAAAAGGAAAGCCATCTAGGCAACAAAAGGGTAAGATGCAAGCACAAGTTCAATAAAGCAGCAAAATAAATGTCTTGAGAAAAACTCTATCATGTAATTACTGTAAAAAACTTGGCCATACAAAAAATCAATGCTGGAATAAATTAAATAAAATGAAATGCAAACAAGTTTGGATTCCAAAGTATTTACTTTTTGGCATGAATGATAGAATGGGACCTAAAGTAATTTGGGTACCAAAACCTCTTGTCTGATCCATCTATGCAGGAATGCCTAGCAGCCCAAAATCAAAAGAAATGGTACTTGGATAGTGGCTGCTCGAGGCACATGACGGGTGACAAAGAAAAATTCTATCTGCTGGTGGAAAAAGACGGAGGACAAGTTGTCTTTGGAGGTAACAATAAGGGCCAAATTATTGGCACAGGTAAGGTTGGTAAGTATGCCTCTAACTCAATAGACAATGTGCTTTTAGTTGATGGTCTTAATCACAATCTTCTTAGCATAAGCGAATTGTGTGATAAAGGCCATAAAGTCATCTTTGAAACAAATGAATGTCAAATTGTTGATAAAGAAACAGGAATGTTGAACCACTCCTATATTTTACCTTTTTATTTTGGTGATAATAAAATTTATGTTTAATTAATTATTATTAAAAATATTTAATATTATGTTTTTCTTAATAAATATAAATTTACATGATTAATTGAATATTAAATGTATTTATTAGCATGATTTTTCTAATAATAAATTAAATATCATGATTTTCTAATAAATATAATTTTATGACATTATTCTATAATGATTTGCACTAAACAGATAAATGGATTCCATTCAATATATATATGGATTTCAGTTCGCAAAGTGCCATAAGGATTTACTGTCATAAGGATTCACTCTCATAAGGATTCACTGCTATAAGGATTCACTCTCATAAGGATTCACTGCTATGAGGATTCACTGTCATAAGGATTCACTCTCATAAGGATTCACTGCTATAAGGATTCACTCTCACATCGATTTGGTCCCATAACGATTTGATAAGTGACTCCACATCGATTTTCTCTCATAACGATTCGCTCTCATAAGGATTCGATAAGTGACTCTCATAAGGATTCCTTTGTAACTCACACAGACTCCTTTGTAAAAACATGGATTCCTTTGTAAAACATGGATTCCTTTGTAACTCTCATAAGGATTTGATAAGTGAAACATGGATTCCTTGTAAAACATGGATTCCTTTATAAAAACATGGATTCCTTTGTAAACATGGATTCCTTTGTAAAAACATAGATTTCCTTTATATTCCAAAATGTTTTTTGGCATCTAGTGAAAAAGTCAATATTCTTGATTTGCGTAATCCTCTATCTTTCTGACAGGATATCTTTTTGCTTATCTTTCTAGATCTCTTCTTTCCTGCCAACAAAAAGGAGATTACTTACTACTTCTGGGTGGCAACAGGAAACATAGAGGTATGAGCCTTTTTGACAGAAACACTATTTTATCTAAACACTTTTTTCTATGCTTGCAGACCTCGTAGACCACAAATTATCAGAAGAAAGAGAAGATGCGCAACGGCTAGAACTCCAACGGATTTATTCAAATTGCTCATATAAAAGATGAAGCAAGGCTGAAGAAGAAGCATGAGCTTTCCTGAAGATTTTTCAAGAGTGTACAACCAGTGAGGAACCTGAACTCCAAATACACTCAAAGAAAAAGAGAGAAAGAGCCTGAGCCCAAGAAGAAGTGTTCAAGCATCTGAAGCACTGAAGCATTCAAGCTCCTTCTCCTCTCTTCTCTCTCTCTCTCTGTGCATCTTGTAAATCTGGGGGAGAGAGTCTTTTGCTGAGAGTTCTTGTAGTTGGTTTTTATTTGTTCCAACTCTCAGCTTTGTTCTTTCTTTTCTAAGAAAGACTTCTGTCCAGCTGTAGGACTGTATACAGTGTCTAACCCAGCTAGGGGTTTGTGTCTAGCAGAACCGCACTGGGGTTTGTACCAGGAGGTTGGCTTCTTTACCTGTAAGAGAAGTGGGCTGCCTTCTTGCCCGGAAAGAGAAGAAGACCAGCTGGGGTGCTGGGTGTTGTAGTGTCCTTAAGGGGGACTGTACCCTTGGTTAGTGAAATCCCAAGAGGTTGCTTGGGGACTGGACGTAGGACTTCCATGTGGGAAGGGCCGAACCAGGATAAATCTCTTGTGTTATTTGTGTGATTGTTTATTTGCTTCCGCACTGCTACTCTTCATTACACTAAACTAACCAAACCTTCAAGTGTTAATTTCTGTGTTTAAGTTTCTATTTCAGATCTCAGAAAACCTATTCACCCCCCCTCTAGGTTAGCTTGCTGCCGTACCAAAAGGGCCAACAAGTGGTATCAGAGCGAGGTTCTCTGATCAATCAAGAAGATCTAACGATCTTAGAGAAGATCCATGGCAGCTCAAGGATATGCTGAAGGTCAATCAGTCACCAGACCTCCATTCTTTGATGGAGAGGACTACCAATATTGGAAGATGAGAATGGAATGCTTCATTCGAGGCACAGACTTTGATCTATGGCAGGTAATCGAGGTAGGTGATTATGTTATTGTTCCTATTCCAGGCACTACTGCCATTACAGCAGCAGATAAAAGTAAATTATCTTTAAACTTTAAAGCTAAGAACTATTTATGTTGCGCTTTATCCAAAAAGAATTTAGTAGAGTATCTACATGTAAATCTGCTAAAGAAATATGGGATAAACTGCAGATAACTTATAAAGGAACAGATAAAGTAAAATAAACTAGAATAGATATTCTTGTCTCACAATATGAGCAATTTAAAATGTTTCCAAATGAAAATATCACTCAAATGTATAATAGATTTTCAAGTATAGTAGTTGGTCTAAGCTCTCTTGGTAAAAATCTTTCTGATGAGGAAACTGTTAGAAAAATACTTAGGTTCTTAACTATTTCTTGGACACCTAAAGTAACTGCTATTGAAGAGGCCCATGATTTAACCAAATTGTCAATTGATAATTTAATAGGTTCTCTCATGGCACATGAAATAAATATGGAGCGATTGTCTGAAAGCTCATCTAAGAAGAAATGTACTAATGCTCTCAAGGTTGTAGCTGCTCCTTCCACTTCTTATTCTAGCTCCAAAAATGCAGATTCTGAAGACAGTGACGTAGATGAAGTTCTGTCCAAGCTTCGGAAAATTTTCAAGAAGAAGAAAAATGGATCGAAAGGATTCAAAAGAAAGACAGAAAAGAGAAAGAACCAGTCTGCTATGAATGCAGAAAACCTGGACATCTGAGACCGGATTGTCCAAAACTCAAGAAGACTGGTCAAACTGAAAAACCCAAGAAGCAGCACAAGAAATTTAAAAGAAGAGCATGGCGGCTACTTGGGAAAATGATGAGGTCACAAGCTCAGAATCATCAAGCTCAGATTCCGAAAAAGAGCAGGTAAATCTAGCCCTCATGGTAGGACTAGATGAGGTACATTCTAACTCATCTTTGATTCTTGCACAGATTCAGGATCAGAATCTGAAGATTTAGAACAAGTTTTCAATGAACTTTATGATAAATACAAGGTTGTTGTAAAAGAATTGAGAAATATCAAGAACAACCTTACTTGTTTGGAAAACACTAATTCTGATCTTAAATCAGAAATGGAACAATTAGAGGAACAATTAAAAGATAGTAAAGAAATAATCATATTCTGAATGAAGAATTGAAAACAAGGATAATGAAAAATTAGAGTTGGAAGAAAAATTGAAAACTCTCACTGAAGAAAATCTTTATTTAAAAGAATAAGTTAGGAAATTAACTAAAGGAAAAACATCTCTAGCCCTATGCTTAAAAGGATCAAAATCTGGAAATGACAAACAAGGGCTTGGTTATACACCTCTAGAAAAAGGAAAACAAGTAATAAACTCAGGAAAATATCCTTTACCAAAATTTGTAAAAGAAACCAAAATGCCTCAGAAAAAGGAACCTGAAACAACCAAGCTTTATCAAAAGAAAAGGTTTCTAAAAATTATGTTCAAATCATGCATCACAAAGGCAATAAGAACTGCAAAACAAATTATATTCATTGCTGCTCTCATTGTAATAAACTAGGACACACTGTGAACACCTGCACAACTAAGCACCTAGTTTGGATACCTAAAGGCTATTTTTATGCATCTAATCATCAAGGACCCAAAAAGATTTGGGTACCTACTTCTGAGTAGTTTATTTGCAGGTTAGCCTTGGAGCATCAAAAACCAAGGATGCTCAAGGCAGGAGTGACTGCAGACTCTTCATTCAAATCACATCTGAAGAAAGAGTAGTCACAAAAATTGAATTGGTCTTCATTACTAATAATTATTTACAAGTTTTATTCAGGTGGAGTCTCTCACTCAGGGGGAGCACAGACTAAGGGGGAGTTATTCATTTATGTCAATCATTGTTGAACCCCTCAATGGTAAGAATTTCTTTCACAAAGGGGAGAGAATGCAATGGTAAGAACCTTCCTTTTTGGTTTGTGACAAAAGGGGGGAGAGTATGCATGGTATGCTTTATCTGTAATTTTCTGTATTTTCTATGCTTTACGTATTTTTGTCAGAAAATTCTCATAAATTTTGTCATCACCAAAAAGGGGGAGATTGTTGAACCACTCCTATATTTTACCTTTTTATTTTGGTGATAATAAAATTTATGTTTAATTAATTATTATTAAAAATATTTAATATTATGTTTTTCTTAATAAATATAAATTTACATGATTAATTGAATATTAAATGTATTTATTAGCATGATTTTTCTAATAATAAATTAAATATCATGATTTTCTAATAAATATAATTTTATGACATTATTCTATAATGATTTGCACTAAACAGATAAATGGATTCCATTCAATATATATATGGATTTCAGTTCGCAAAGTGCCATAAGGATTCACTGTCATAAGGATTCACTCTCATAAGGATTCACTGCTATAAGGATTCACTCTTATAAGGATTCACTGCTATAAGGATTCACTGTCATAAGGATTCACTGCTATAAGGATTCACTCTCACATCGATTTGGTCCCATAACGATTTGATAAGTGACTCCACATCGATTTGCTCTCATAACGATTCGCTCTCATAAGGATTCGATAAGTGACTCTCATAAGGATTCCTTTGTAACTCACACAGACTCCTTTGTAAAAACATGGATTCCTTTGTAAAACATGGATTCCTTTGTAACTCTCATAAGGATTTGATAAGTGAAACAAGGATTCCTTTGTAAACATGGATTCCTTTGTAAAAACATGGATTCCTTTGTAAAACATGGATTCCTTTGTAAAAACATAGATTTCCTTTATATTCCAAAATGTTTTTTGGCATCTAGTGAAAAAGTCAATAATCTTGATTTGCGTAATCCTCTATCTTTCTGACAGGATATCTTTTTGCTTATCTTTCTAGATCTCTTCTTTCCTGCCAACAAAAAGGAGATTACTTACTACTTCTGGGTGGCAACAGGAAACATAGAGGTATGAGCCTTTTTGACAGAAACACTATTTTATCTAAACACTTTTTTCTATGCTTGCAGACCTCGTAGACCACAAATTATCAGAAGAAAGAGAAGATGAGCAACGGCTAGAACTCCAACGGATTTATTCAAATTTCTCATATAAAAGATGAAGCAAGGCTGAAGAAGAAGCATGAGCTTTCCTGAAGATTTTTCAAGAGTGTACAACCAGTGAGGAACCTGAACTCCAAATACACTCAAAGAAAAAGAGAGAAAGAGCCTGAGCCCAAGAAGAAGTGTTCAAGCATCTGAAGCACTGAAGCATTCAAGCTCCTTCTCCTCTCTTCTCTCTCTCTCTCTCTCTCTGTGCATCTTGTAAATCTGGGGGAGAGAGTCTTTTGCTGAGAGTTCTTGTAGTTGGTTTTTATTTGTTTCAACTCTCAGCTTTGTTCTTTCTTTTCTAAGAAAGACTTCTGTCCAGCTGTAGGACTGTATACAGTGTCTAACCCAGCTAGGGGTTTGTGTCTAGCAGAACCGCACTGGGGTTTGTACCAGGAGGTTGGCTTCTTTACCTGTAAGAGAAGTGGGCTGCCTTCTTGCCCGGGAAAGAGAAGAAGACCAGTTGGGGTGCTGGGTGTTGTAGTGTCCTTAAGGGGGACTGTACCCTTGGTTAGTGAAATCCCAAGAGGTTGCTTGGGGACTGGACGTAGGACTTCCATGTGGGAAGGGCCGAACCAGGATAAATCTCTTGTGTCATTTGTGTGATTGTTTATTTGCTTCCGCACTGCTACTCTTCATCACACTAAACTAACCAAACCTTCAAGTGTTAATTTCTGTGTTTAAGTTTCTATTTCAGATCTCAGAAAACCTATTCACCCCCCCTCTAGGTTAGCTTGCTGCCGTACCAAAAGGGCCAACAAGAAGGAAGTCTCACATTTTCTGGAAAAAGGGTGAATAACATCTATCTAGTTGATTTGGATG
Source organism: Colocasia esculenta (assembly GCA_014218235.1). Lineage (NCBI taxonomy): Eukaryota > Viridiplantae > Streptophyta > Magnoliopsida > Alismatales > Araceae > Colocasia > Colocasia esculenta. The sequence continues at coordinate 166,947,533 of CM024754.1, forward strand.
AACGAGAAAACAAAAATTTATGTCTTGTTGCAAATAAACATGATGAATTGACTTTGTGGCATCGTAGGCTAGGCCATGCAAGCTACAATGTTTTGCACAAGATCATGAGGATGAAACTAGTAAGTGGTCTTCCTGAGATTTCTTTCAATAAAAATGTGAGTTTTTGTGATGCATGTGCACAAGGAAAACAAACCAGAAAGTCTTTCAAATCAAATGCTCCCTTAATCACCTCAAAACCTTATGAATTGTTGCAGATGGACCTTTTTGGACCTACTAGAACACTAAGTCTCAACGGTAAATGCTTTGGGTTTGTCATTGTAGATGATTTTTCTAGGTTCACATGGGTAAAATTTCTGGCTCACAAACATGAAGTTCTGAAAAACTTTCAAGAGTTCTTCAATAAGACTGAGCATGGAAACACAAACAAAATATGCTCAATCCGCACTGATCATGGGGGAGAGTTTGACAATATTTCAGTCTCTAAATTCTGCAGGAACCAAGGTATAGACCATATGTTTTCCTCTCCAAGAACTCCAGAACAAAACGGCGTAGTGGAGAGAATGAACATAACCTTGGTGGAAATAGCTCGCACTATTCTGGTTGAAAGCCAACTTCCAAGGAGCTTTCGGGCAGAAGCTGTGAACACTTCATGCTACATCCTCAATAGAGCCATGGTAAGACCTGCCATGAAGAAAACCTCGTATGAGGTCCTGAAAGGTAAGAAACCAAGTATTGAATACTTCAAGATCTTTGGCTCCAAAGTCTTTATACATAACAATGATAAAGTTGATTTAGATAAATTTGAAGCCAAAAGTAATCCAGGTATTTTTATCGGATACTCAGAACATTCTAGAGCTTATAGAGTGTATAACAATAAAAACAAAACTGTGGAAGAGTCTCCACATGTTATTTTTGATGAGTATCATGCAAAAACTAACAAATCAAATGTTTCCAAGTATGATGATGATGAAGGAAAAATACTTGAAGATCAAGATGAAAAGAAACGGTCAACAGACCATGAAGAGGTTGTTGATATGCCTGAAGACAATCCACAAGACCAAACTCTTTAAGAACAACCTCCCCAAGCACAAATTCCTCTAGAGCAATATCCACAAGACCAAGACCAATCAGGTCCTCCAACAATCAGAAATGTCAGGTACTCAAAAGATCACCCACTTGATAATGTAATTGGAAATGTAAATAATAGAGTTCAAACTAGGTCTCATTTTAGACACATTGTTGAACAAGATCATTTAGCATTTGTCTCGCAAGTGGAACCTAAAAATGTTGAAGAGGCTCTAAAAGAAAATTCATGGATAGATGCTATGCATGAAGAGCTTGGGCAATTTGAAAGAAACAATGTATGGAGCTTAGTTCCTAGGACCCCTGAAATTTCTGTAATAGGAACAAGATGGGTATTTAGGAATAAGCTAAATGAAGAGGGTAAAGTGGTGAGAAACAAAGCTAGACTGGTAGCAAAAGGATATAATCAAGAATTTAGGATAGACTTTGAAGAATCCTTTGAACCTGTAGCTAGACTTGAGGCAGTTAGAATTTTGTTAACATATGCATGTTCAAACAAGTTCAAACCTTTTCAAATGGATGTTAAAACTACCTTCTTGAATGGTTACATCAAAGAAGAAGTCTATGTTTCTCAACCACCTGGATTTGAGAATAATGATAAGCCTAACCATGTCTATAAATTGCACAAAGCTCTCTATGGTTTGAAACAGGCAGCCCGAGCTTGGTATGATAGACTGAGCAACTTCTTAGTGAGTAAGAACTACTCAAGAGGTAAAGTGGACCAAACTCTTTTTACTAAATGTGTTCACAATCACATCATTGTTGTTCATGTCTATGTTGACGACATCATTTTTGGTTCAACTAACCTCTCACTGTGTGAAGAGTTCTCAAAACACATGCACAGTGAATTTGAGATGAGTTTAATGGGGGAGGTTCAATTTTTTCTTGGCTTGCAGGTAAAACAATATGAAGATGGCTTCTTCATCAACCAATAAAAATATGTCAAGGAGCTACTGAAACGATTTCAATTCAAACAAGCCAAGACAACCTCTACACCAATGAGCACAAATATAAAATTGGAAAATGATGAGAAAGGTAAAATGGTAGATGCAAAACAATTTCGAGGTATGATTGGCTCACTCCTTTACCTTACTGCAAGTAGGCCGGACATTCAATTCAGTGTTTGCCTTTATGCTAGATACCAATCTAGTCCAAAGGAAAGCCATTTAGTTGCAGTTAAAAGGATTTTCCGATATCTCTCAGGTACACATGATTTGGGTTTATGGTATCCAGTAGGTCGCAACTTTGATTTGGTTTCATATTCTGATGCTGATTATGCTGGATGTAAAATTGATAGAAAGAGCACTAGTGGGTACTGCCAACTTCTAGGGGGTTGCATGGTTTCGTGGGCATCCAAGACGCAACACTCGGTTGCACTTTCCACTCCAGAAGTAGAATATGTTGCTGCAGGGAGTTGTGCAGCTCAAGTATTGTGGATCAAAAGTCAATTGTGTAATTACAACATTGACATTGGATGCACACCTATTCTATGTGACAATACTAGTGCTATAAACCTTTCCAAGAACCCAATTCAACACTCAAGGACCAAACACATTGAGATTAGACATCACTTTTTGAGAGATGAGGTAGCCAACAACTCCTTGGAGCTTAGCTTCATACCTACTGAAAAACAATTTGCAGATATCTTCACCAAACCTCTGTCTGAAGATAGGTTCACATCATTAAGAAGTGAATTGGGCTTGTGCAAAATTCAATGAAACCAATGCCCACTTATGGAGTAAATGATCTTTGTGTGTAGTGACTATGTGGTATATCAAATGGGGAGATGTGGAAGAACAAGTCAGGCTTGTTTGGAAACTATCATTATGCGTGAGGAAACATCCTTCGCCAAGTATCCATAGTCAAGTTGCATGTAAAGATCATAAACTTCGAATGGGATAGTTAGTTTCTTTCATTTTTGGTTCATTTATCTCTAAAAAGGATGAAAGTTTGGTGCTCATATTTTTATGAATGTTAATTTATTGTAAAAATGCTTACTTTGATGTGTACATCATTGTTTGAATTGCTTGAATTGCTTGAATGTTGAGTCGTCTCATGCATACACTATGGGGGAGTAAGTCAAGGTAGGTTGAGTGAAATGCTTAAGAGAAACCCTTCGTATTCATTGTTTAATTATCTCTCAAAATCTTGGCCTTCATCTCACTCAATTCAAAGCCTCAAAACCCATTTACCAAGTACCTGTCAACAGCCAGACCACCAGCTGTCGATAGATCCCCTCATCCAGAACCACATTTCTTCTGTGAAACAGTAGCTATTGACAGCCCCTTCTTCAGCTGTCGACAGATGGGCTCTTCCAGAACACCAGTTCTTCTGTTTCTCACTAGCTGTCGACAACCACATTCTTGCTGTCGACAGATGCCCTTCAATTGTGAAAACATCAACATTTCTTGGCAATTCTTCATGAGTATGTTCATATTATTGATGCAAGGGAGAATTGGGAATTAATATTCATTACAACCTTTCATACTCACATAGTATCAAAGACATTGAATTAATCACAATGATTTTGAAATAATATTTTGTGCTTGAGTCTAGGTTGTGTCATCTAGAAGACATTGAACAAATCTAATGATTTTAAGCTAACTCACTTGAATAACTCCCTTGTGGATGATCATGTTTCTAAAATGGATTGATAAGTAAGAAGGTTATTGAACTTAATGATTTTACATTGGCCTTTGACCTTAAATACTCTTTGACCTTGATTTTTAAATTAAAAAAATAATGGGAAAAAAGCTACCTATTTCTAAACTCAAAAGTTCAAACAAAATTTGTGAAAAGGGACAAAGGTAGAGCAATGATGAGCATTACTGAGTAACCGAGGACATGAGCATCACCAATGTCTGTCTTCGCGTCAAAAAGACTTCCATTATCTCTGCACAATGGTATGATGGTCACTCATACTGAGTAACTGGGGGTACGGGCATCACCAATATCTACCTTCACGTCAAAAGGTGTAAGTGATCCTAATTAGCACTTTTCCCACTTTAATTTGACAAAAGAAAATAGTTAAATGTTAGAAATAGAGTGAAGCCTCCATGATTTCAAATCAAGGCCAACATGTTGTTTATTGTCAGTTGTTCATGTAGACATTGTCTTCATTTACCAACTGAACATCACCACTAAGATATATGATTTTCTTCAATGGTTTTATTCAAACGGGTTATCTTAGTTTCATAAGTTTTTGAACAATGTATTTTATATGCCATAACTTAAGATTCTCGGAATATTATCTCTCAACAATTGTAGAATTTTTTATGTGTCTTAATACTAGTGTTTATGACACTTTGTAATGGGTATAAACCTATTCTCAACCTTGAAATCCCATTTGGACACTCATTTCCCTCTTACATTCATCAAAAATCTATTCTGGCACACTTTTGGCCAGTAGTTGTCGATAGCTAAAAGGCACCTATCGACAGCCGGCGGCTTGGGCGGTTTAGAAGCCCAAACGGCGCGCCTTTTGGCCACATTTTGTGGGCCCCCCTATCCTTCAAACTTCCTTTAAATATACCCAACGGGGGAAATACACCTCTACACCCTCTCACCTTCCTCCAAAAGGTGTTCTCCTCCCTCCCTCAACCCTAACCCCTCTCTAGGGGGCAAGAACCCGGAATCTGGTTCTTCCTGTCTCTTCTTTCTCCGATCTTTTTTCTCTTCCAAGTTCTTCTCTACCATGTGCATCTCATTCTCCATGGCTCCCAAGAAACGTCTCGTTAGTCGTCGGTGTCTCATCTCGCCCGATGTTGGCGAAGGTTCAGGGGCACCTGCGGAGTGCAGGAGCAAACATCAGGATGACCGTCTTCCGGAGCTTGTCATTCCTCAGGGCTTACACCTCACCAGGGTCCGGAGTTCTTTCACTAAATTCATCCAGCCCCGGTATGTGGACTTCGTGTCTCTGGAGGACATGTTTCCAGGTCTCCAGCCCCCGTTTGACACCCAGGGTTGGACAGTTTTTCTCTATTCTCACAAGTGATATTCTCGAACCGCTATGACCAAGTTCTTCAATAACATGGACATGACTGCTAGTAAGGATTTGTACTAAGAGGTATTCCCTTTCAGGTCACATCTAATCTCTTTAGCCGTGCTTTAAAAATTCTAAACTCCGAGGCCGATGGTTCTATCTATCGTCCCCCTGCCTCGGAGTACTACACTCTCATCACCCAACAGCCTTATGACACCACCAAGGACCACGTCAAGCTAAATGCTAACTCCTTTCCTCCTCTACATCGTCTGGTCCATCACATTTTCACCACCCTTGTCACTCCCAAAGATGGAAGCAGGGAACTCGTCACTGAAATACACAAGTCCCTCTTCCTCTTCTTCCTCAACACACAGCAAATCAACCTTCCTCAACTTATGGTGGACCTCATCACACAATGCTTCACTAATCCCAAGAGGTCTATGCCATATGCCTGCCCCATTAGTTTACTACTATCCTTCATTGGCATTCCCATTTCTGATTCTGAGTGTATCACTCTTAAATCCCGTAGTGCCTTTGACCTTATTGCAGCACATAGGATGGGCTATAAGTTAGTGAATGGGAGAGTCACCAGGACTCTCAAGGGTAAGGAGCAGGAAGTTGAAGAAGAATCTGATGGTGATGAAGCGGGTGATGAAGACTCCCAACCAGAGCCCGTGGATGCTCAGGGAGATGATGATGATGATGTTCCTGAAGACCAAGCACCACTGGCTCAAGAACCTTCTCTTCGGGATCTTATTGCCGGTCAGATGGCCCAAATGCAACAAAGTACCACTACTGGCTTTGAGCATCTCAATGCCCGCTTTGATCAGCTGCATGAGCATGTCAACACAAGGATGGATGATCTTGCTGACACTCACGTGCAAATTCAGCACCAGCTCACCCGGCTCTCTAGTGACTTTCATGAGTTATGTCATCCCACTGCTCCAGGGAATGACGATGTTTAGAGAGTCTAGGATTTAGTGTGGAGTCATCTGTGTATTTTTATTTTCACTCGGTTTGGGTCAGTAGTTCGATTGTCTTGTCAGTTATGTCATTTTCCTTCTTTTGTCTTTATTTCCTTCATGTACTGGATGTCTTCTTTTGTAACTATGTGCACCTTCTGATCCATCAATGAAATCACAGTTCAATGAATTCTCAGTTCTTATAATCCATGTGTGCATGAACTATCTTTTTGAATGATTGTCAAAAGGGGGAGAAACATCAATTGTAATTTTGTCATCATCAAAAAGGGGGAGAATGTTGGGCTACAATGTGTATCATGACATGTTCATAAATGTTTTTGATGATGTGTGACATAATTGATGTTGTGTAAATGTTTGGAACATGATAAAAATGACAAAGACTTGAAAAAATAAATAAATGGAAATCATGCTTTGGTTGATCACCTATGTATTCATTGTATCTCACTTAGAGTGTTTCTCAGTGTAGGTATGAATGTATACAAGCCAAGCAACAAGATCTAAGTGAAAAAGAATAAGAAATAAACTTCAAGTGATCACCTATCGACAACCAGGAATATACCTGTCGACAGATGGACCATCCAGCAATAAATAAGCTACTGGAAGCTCAAATGGACCAGTAGTTGTCGACAGATGGAGCTTACTTGTCGACAGATAAGGCTGCCTGTTGACAGCCAGGGATCGCCTGTCGACAACCCCAGTGTTCCAGGAACTTACATTGTCATGCCCCGACGCGGAATATCAGAGCGCGAAGGTAGTTGCAAGAAAAGGTATAGAGTGAATACTAGACATCAAACCATTGCACATTGAATAATACTAAAGCAAATCTTTCTCATTAATAACTTTTCAAATGTCTAGTTACAACCACTAATATCAGAGCCATTCTATAGGGCCCAATTACATTGCAATAAAAGGAAATAACTAACTACAACTCTAAGATAACATAATGACTCGAGGACACTCCTGGCTGCACTCTTGGTCATTCCCTTCCTCGTGAGTGTATGTGTCATCCTCGGTCTCACCTGAGAACACAACATCAAATAACGTAGGGTGAGTGATAACGCCCAGTAGGACTTAAATCTCAGGCTCAAGTTGGCTTTAAATAATTAACACATTTAATGGCAGAGTATCTAAAGATAGCAGGTACAAGAGAGTCAAAATATAGCAAGAGATAGCACAACATGTAACAGGATAGCACAATAGCATGAGATCGAGTATAGTTTCCAAAAATAGCACAGGTATTAAGTATAGCACGAATAGCAGGATGACCATAGCACAACTAGCACAAGTATAATAATAGCACGACGAGTATAGCACTTGTTTGTCATTCTAGACATTGAGAGAGTATAGCACGTTTTGTGTTTTGATTGTCATATAGATAGTGGAGATAGACAGCACTTGAGTGCAATGCCAAACACTCTGATCATTTAACTCCCATGGGCACTAGCACTTTCAGGCATACATCCCAGGACCAGATCGGGCCCTTTATATATTTCCAGGCATTGGTTATATTGTATCTTTAGACAATCAGTCAATGGCCAATAGAGAGTACCAAGAATAGTTAAGAGCACTAGATGAATAGACGAGATAGTAGAGAGAACGTGAATAGACGAGCAAGTAGAGTATAGATGAGAGCTAAGGGTACATCACGTAAAATAATGAGTAAACAGGCGATAGTAACAGTTGCACAACACGCGCACGTCGTATTGGCAGTCAGGTGGAATTCATGATCTTCCCGCTGGCCATGTTATGCACAAGTCCAGAGGTCCGACGTGATTCAAGGTAAGAGTGAACTTCTAATAGCCGTTTGGATCATATCGATCCCTAAAGGTGTAATGGGTGTTAGGGTACAACCGGCTCGTCGACCATGTGGGAATCCATGATCAGAGGAGACTTACGGAGGCCTTGTGCAAGGGTTCACTAGTCCGGCGAAAGGAATATCCGACGGAGAGTTCACCACAAGCCAAGTAAAGTGTGTATATAAAAACAGGTGCTCGACGTTCTAGAGGAATTCTAGAACAGTGGAGCGTCGATATCGGTATATAAACAATGCAAGAAACGAATACAAGTCCTTTAAAATAGGGTAATTAATATACTTCATTGCAATAAATTACCAGATACATTATGAGATATTTTATGCCAGATTTCAGCCATATATGGATGGTTCATGTGTGTGCATGTGTAAGAGAATCATAGACAGAAAAGAAGTCATGAATATGTATTTTAAAGCATTCAATATAGCTCCATTTTAACACAGGTGTTCTTACTGCGTGTATGACTGTTAAAAAGGAGTAAGAATTTTGTAGAAAGTGAGAGCAATAAATTTTATGGGTTTTCATGAAAAATCCTGTGAACATGACGTAGGCCAGTAAGGGTCGCGACAGGGTCAGGGCAGATCGCGACAGGGTCTGAAAAGGGTCGCGACAGGGCTGCCAGGATAGAATGCAAGAACGCGACGTAGGGTACTGTCGCATTCAGAACGTGACAAGGAAAGCATCGCGACGGGCTTGAGAACGCGACCTATCAGGCTGTCACGTTCTCGGGTCCATGGCCTGAGTCTGACAGAGTTCTGCTCTGTCTTGGATTGCGGTCCAGAAATATTAGATCTTGATACAGGGTCGTTCAGAAAATCATAAGTAATTGTGTACATGATGAAAAATCATGAAACCAGTGGCAAATAAAACTAGACATGCGAGAGTACTTCCAGTAAATAGGAATTAGAGAGAGAGCATGGTTTGAACATGGTTTGAGCATGAACAATAACAAGTAACATAGAACATGATACAGAGAGCAAGATTGATTTAATTCGAGCAACATGCTCAACAAAAATTAGGGCTTTTAGGGGCAAAAGATCCCTAACAACATGAAGTGTCTACAGTAAAAATTTCGTGGCATGGGATCAAGTGTACATGGAGATAGGATTCAAACAGGATGACTCGGAGTTATCATGTTTGCAGAACTTCTAAAATCAAGAACAAAAGATTGGCTCGATGAAAAATTATGAAACAAGAGGGCTTTTGTTCCTGGTGATTGGAACTACCTATAGATGGATTTGATTTAGTTTTGCTTGTGAGAATGCCTACCTTTGACTCGATTTATCTTCTAGGGCTTAGAACTCCAAGAATGAAGGAAGAAGCTTGATGGATCTTCCTCTCCTCGATTTCTCCTCCTCCTTGGCCTCTTCTCCACGTCCAAGAACCCCTTTGCACGAGCTAGGGCCGGCCATGAGGGTTTAAGAGGTGTATTTATATAAATAAAAGTTCATATTCCTACTACTACTCAAATTCCTCTTAATTACGAGATTTCCTAACTCCACCTTTCCTCTCTTGCTTTCCAATCTCTAATTGGGTTAGGATAGTATCTAAATTCGTGCTAGACTATATGGAGTAGGTTTAGGAATCCAATTCCAACTCTAATTGCCACTTTTATTGCTTTAATAACCCCTTTCCAATTAGGAGATAATTAAACTCCAAATTTAGGGTATTTTCTTATTATTCTCTCTTGGTAAATTCATATTTTTGACCCAATAAGTTCTAGAGGATCCATTAAGCAAAGCCTATTACTCTTTTCCATTTAATGGGTTTTATTTAATACTCTTTTCATTGAATATCCCTTTAGCTGAGTTTTTAATTTATTATTCAAATTTTTATTTTTCTCAAAAATTCAGGTTGCTACATACATGGTTCTGGGAACCAGTTTTGAGTAGTAGCTGTCGACAACTACATGATGCCTGTCGACAGACGAAGAGAAAGTCAGATCCGATGATCAGGATATGATTTGTATTGGGGTGATCCCTTCAAGCACGACTCTCCATACCTGGACACCTATATATATAGATCATATGAAGGTATTTTCGCAGCAAGAAGCCACCATACCAAAACCCTAAGCAAAACCCAAGAGAAAAGCTTCTCCCTGCTGCTCTGCTTCAACCCTCCATTCAGTTCGTGGAAGATCCATCTCACGAGTAGAGTGGAAGTCAGTTCGTCCATGATTCAAGCTTCTCCATCAACTGGGCATCATCTACACGAAGCTTGGAGTTCTTCTGAACGAACACCAAGAAGAGTTATTTATCTGAATTTGTTTCTAAAACTCAGAACTCTTCTCTTCTTCTACTTTTCAATACTTTGTGTGTGTGGCTTGTTGGGTTTTCATGTATTATGTGTTATGCTTTTGATGATGAGCATTTCATGAACAATACAAATTGATGTGACGTGAATGCGTGAAACATGATAAGAATGACAAGTCAAGCAAATTTTAATCAAGAAACACATGTTTAATTTGATCATTTATATGTTCATAATATCTCACTAACAATGTTCTCAAATATAGGTGAGAAAGTGTGCAAGTCAAAGCACCAAAGTCAAGAGCAAAAGATCAAATGAAACACAAAAGGCAAGTGCATGTTGACAGCCCCAAAGAGGCATGTCGACAACTAGACACAGACAGCTTCAGAAATCTCAGTGTGAAGTGTGCCTGTCGACAGCTCCACAGGTGCCTATCGACAGCCAAGCACAGGGAAGTGAAACAGACTTCAGGACAAGTGTCCCTGTCGACAGAGGCCAATCGCCTGTCGACAGCCACTGATAGGAAACTGTCTCCCAGGAAGCCCAGTCTTCTGGCTTTTGTAATTCTGTTAGCACCTGTCGACAGATGCACTTCTTGCTGTCGACAGATGAAGAGAAACTTCAGTTCTGAGATTTCTCTGTGTTTCCTATGTGGGTGTTTCCATTTACCATGACTCTCCATACTTGAACACCCATATATAAGGAACCTTTTGAAGGTATTTTCGCACAGAAGCAACCACCATACAAAACCCTAGCATACTCTCAAGAGAAAAGATCTTTCTGCTGCTCTACTTCAACCCTCCGCCAAGAGTGAAGAAGAACTATTTTCTGAGCGGGATTGAAGCCGGTTCGTCTGCGATTCAAGCTTCTACATCAACTCATACATGTCAAGATGAAGTTTGAACTGTATCTGGACGACCATCGTGAAGAGTTCCATATCAGGATTTGATACTTCAACTCAGAACTCTTCTCTGTCTCTCTTTTTCATATCTTGTGTGTGTGTTGTTGGGTCAAGTGACTCTTGTGCTTGATTCACGTAGGTTACGTTGTTCTGATCGTGTGTTTACATCAGACGACGTGAGTGTGTGTGTTGTAGAGTGAAACTCGCTCATAAGCAGTCATTTCTGCGTGTGTGTGTGGATGGTGGACGTCGGATACACAAGTACTGTACTCTGAACCACCTTAAATCCTTGTGTCCTATGGTTTGCATGCTTTCACGATAGTTGATTGGTAGGCACGTTGGTTCTACACATGTTAGATAGGTTGTTCATATTCTATTCACCACAAGCAGGCTAACTGCAAGTCAAATCAAACTTGAATCTATTTAAGATTTCGATAAGTTTGTGTTTTCGCCAAAAAGAAGTCAGTCTTGGTTAAAGTCAGTTGTAATCTATTCAACCCCCCCTTCTATATTACCATATTAGATAATTCCGCACATCTTTCAATTGGTATCAGAGCCAAGTTTCTCTGATTTACTGTCTCAATTGTTTGATCTTACGATCAGGAGATTCTCGATCTCATGGAATCTAACAAGGGGTATATGGCCGAGGGACATTCAGTGACCAAGCCACCCTTCTTTGATGGTACTGATTATCCTTACTGGAAAAATTGTATGCAGTGTTTCTGAGAGCTCAAAATTATGAACTTTGGAAAATCATCCACAAAGGAGCGTATGTGCTGCCAGAGGATGAAGATATGTGGATAAAGGACCAAATTTCTAAGGGAACTCTCAACTGGAGTGCACTGAACATGATGTAGTGTGTTGTACACCCCAAGGAGTATTCAAGAGTCTCCACATGCACTTCAGCAAAAGAGATGTGGGACAAGCTTGAACTCATCTACGAAGGTACGTCGGAGGTAAGGGAAACTAAAGCAAGCATGTTAATATCTAAATATGAATTGTTTAAAATGAAACATGATGAAACCATATCAGATATGTTTGCTAGATTCATGTTAATAATCAATGGTCTGAAAGGTCTTAAGAAAGAATACTCAAAAAGTGACTTAGTTAGGAAGATACTTCGGTCTCTTCCATCCTCATGGAACACTAAGGCCACTATCATTGAGGATTCTAAAGTGATGATCAGTCTGTCCCCATGTAATTTTAATTCATTATATATTTATTTTGGTGATTAACAAAACCATGTCAAAGATTACTAACACATATTCCATAAGTCTTGAGCTCAGGAAATACTATAGAAAATCAAGCAAATTTGGTAAGTATTACCTCTCTGAAGCAATATTAAGTTAAGTCCACATCGACTTTCCTTATGCTACAATGATTTCCTCATAACCTCAAACTTCATTTAGATTTAAACAGAAATCGTTATCGTATCGACTTTCTCTCGTAACGATTCCTTTAGTTATCGTAACGACTTCCTCTCGTAACGATTCCTTTAGTCATCGTAACGACTTGCTCTCGTAACGATTCCTTTATCGTAACGACTTGCTCTCGTAACGATTCCTTTAGTTATCGTAACTACTTGCTCTCGTAACGATTCCTTTAGTCATCGTAACGACTTGCTCTCGTAACGATTCCTTTAGTCATCGTAACGATTTGCTCATCGCAACGATTTCTTAAGTTGTCATAACGATTTTCTCATCGCAATGATTTCTTAAGTTGTCATAACTATTTGCTCATCACAAAGATTTCTTAAGTTGTCATAACGATTTGCTCATCGCAATGATTTCTTAAGTTGTCACAACGATTTGCTCATCGCAACGATTTCTTAAGTCGTCATAACGATTTGCTTCGCGCATCGACTTCTTTAGTAATCATAACAATTTGCTTCGTCTTAATGATTTCTTAAGTGTTCATAACGATTTCCTTAATGAGCACAACGATTTGCCTTCTGCAACGATTTCTTCATTGATAACAACGATTTTCTTGTAACTCATAACGATTTGATTATATCATCTTGATCATAACGATTCCTTTGTAGAAACATATCGATTTGATGCTAAGTTACAACGATTTGGCGGTTAGTGCATAACGATTTCATAAGTCATGAATGCATCGATTTTTGTTTATAACGACTTGATATTTGACAGCGTTGAATAGTCAAAGTCTTCGCACATACCTTTCTAACATCTGTGCATTTAATGAAGACTGAACGTATCTCTGCATGCATGCAGACGATATCGTCCATTATCGTGCTTCTCTATATGCATATTTTAGATACAGCAAAATGACATTACTATTTTGGTGAATATTCACATCAACGTTGACTAACAACAAGAGACAGCCTAGCTGTCTACTGTTCTAGCATTTAATGTGTGCATATCCCTGAAGACATTCTGTCATACAACATTGGACTTTGTAGAAGCCAAAGTACACTTCAGAAGATCTTATCTCTTTGCGGACACAAATGGATAAAAGACTGTTAACTAAAGCTTCCAAGTGTCAAGCAGTCTAACATAAACAAAGCGTAGAGACAACGAACTTCTCAACGTTCGAATTTCAAACAAGATATATATAAGCAAGAGTGAAACTCCAGAGAAGATAGTTTTCAGAGACATCGCTTCCAAGCAACTATGTTCAAGCTCTCTGCGAGTTCTCTAGAAAAGAGCCTAGCCTCATTCCCATCAGTTCATAACTCTTTGCTCTGTGCGTTGTGATTCAAATTCTAAGAGAGCCTATGAGGTTTTGAGAGTGGGTGCATTGCTTAGATCTTGTGCTCTCAATTCTGTTAGCTTCAGATCTTGGCTTGTTAAACCTTGATTTAGGGGCTTGATATCTTTTTCATTGTTTGTTGTGCCTGTTTCCCTTCATTTTTGAAGGAAGACCTGGTAGGATCCAGGGTGTGTGTTTCCCTTCGGTTGTGAAGGAAGACCTGGGGGGATCCAGGGTGTGTTGTTCCCTTCGTGTGAAGGAAGACCAGCTGTGGCTGGGTACTGTAGTGTCCATAGGGGGACTGTACCCTAGATAGTAAAATCCTGAGTTGTTGCTCAGGGACTGGACGTAGGACTCCTAAGGAGAGGAGGTCCGAACCAGGATAATTCCTTACGTTGTGTGATTGCTTTCTGTGTGTTTGTTGTTTACACTAACCATCACTAACCTTCATCGAAGACTATTTTTGTATGCATGTTTTAAGTACATGTATTAGCTAAATAAATTTTAAAGACCCATTCACCCCCCTCTGGGCTCGTCAACTGGGCAACAAGTGGTATCAAAGCAAGTCTCTTCGACAAAGAAGAAGATCCAACGATCTGAAGAGTAAAGATCCATGGCAGCCCAAGGAAACATTGAAGGTCAGTCTATCAACCGACCACCACTGTTCGATGGTGAAGACTACACTTACTGGAAGACCAGAATGGAGTACTTCGTACAAAGATTCGACTTTCAGATCTGGTCAATCATAGAAGAAGGAGATCTCGTTGTCCTAAACTCAAGGCAGAATTGGACAGACGATGATAGGAAAAAGATCTCCCTCAACTGCAAAGCTAAGAGTACCCTGTGTTGTGCTCTTAGCAAGAAAGTGTTCAACAGAGTCTCAGCTTGCAAATCTGCAATGGAAATGTGGGAGAAGCTGAGAATCACCTATGAAGGGACTGATAAAGTCAAAGAAACAAGAATAGATATACTAGTGGCTCAATATGAAAAGTTCCAGATGCAGCCGGGAGAATCTATAACCCAGATGTTCAGTCGATTCACAGATATAACAAATGGGTTAGCTGGTCTTGGTAAGACATATGAAATTGGAGAAATGGTAAGAAAGATTTTAAGATCTTTACCAGCAGTATGGACTCCTAAGGTAACAGCTATAGAAGAGGCCAATGACCTAAAGAAGATGTCATTGGAGAAACTCATTGGGTCCCTCATGGCCCATGAAATAAACATGGAAAGATTAGGAGAGTCATCAAGTAAGAAGAAACACACCAATGCTCTCAAAGCAGCAGAAGGCAGCTCTGAGGAACCATCAGAAGACGAAGACAACAGTGAAAATAGTGAAGACGAAGAAGCAATGCTGTCTAGAAAACTGCAGAGGATTTTGGCCATGAAAAAGAAATATCCATCTGGCAGATGATATTTTAAAAAGGGGAAAGATTTCAAGAAAATTGAAGGAAAGGACATAAAAAAGAATGAGCCAATTTGTTATGAGTGCAAAAGGCCAAGACACATCAGGACAGAGTGTCCAAAACATAAGAAAACTGAATTCAAAAAGAAGGACAGTTCAAGAAAGTTCAGAAGACATAAAAAGAAAGCCATGGCAGCAGCTTGGGACAACAGCAGTGACTCGGACAGCGAGTCAAGCTCAACCAGCGAGGAAGAAGAAAAGGCTAACCTAGCCTTCATGGCAGACATCACAGAAAAGGTAACCTCTGACTCATCCTTTGATCCCTGCAATGATTCTGATTCAGATAACTTAGAAGATGCTTTTAATGAATTATATGAAAAATATCGAGAAATATCTAAATTACTAAAAGCTAGTAACAAAAATATTACTTGCCTAGAAAACACTAATTCGGATCTAAAAACAGAAAGTGAAGAATTAGAAAAACAATAACTAAACTTAAAAGAAGAAATGAATTATTATGTGAAGATCTAAAAGATAAGAATGAACAAATAGTTAAAATGGAAAAACAAGCAAACTCAAATGAATTGCAAACAGAAATTAAGATATTAACAGAAGAGAATAAAAAGTTGTCTAGCACATTAGAAAAATTCACAAATGGTAAAAATTGCTTAATATTAAAAGGTGCCAGAAGATCAGGTAAGAAGAAGAATGGATTAGGTTATACACCCCCAGATAATGAAGAAACTATAGTTTATCCTAAAGTATACCCAACTCCAAAATTTGTACCTAAACAAGACATTGCATACAAAATAGATTTTAAATATATAGAAAAAGTAACTAAATTTTCTTGCTGTAGTCACTGCAACAAGTTAGGACATATTATATCAACCTGCCAAACTAGACATAAGAAATGGATAATAAGAAGGGAAACCAATGATACTAACCAATCAGGACCCAAAGGAACTTGGGTACCTAAAGCTTAGTGTTTTCATTTTAGGGAGGCCTTAAAGCATCCAAATGGTATTTGGACAATGGGTGCTCAAGGCATATGTCAGGGAACAGAAGATTATTTTCTCATCTAGAAGCCGAAGAAGGAACAGTCACATATGGAGACAATGGCAAAGGGAATGTTATTGGTACTGGATCTATTGGCAGTAAAGGAAAACCAATAATTGAAGATGTTCTTTGTGTAAAGGGTCTGAAGTACAATCTTATAAGCATCAGCCAGCTCTGTGATAAAGGCCATCAAATTAAGTTTCAAGAATCCAAGTGCAATATCTTGAAGAATGGAGTAGTAATCTTCGAAGCCAGCAGAGAAAAGAATCTGTATGTGCTCTATCTTGAAGAACTCAAGGACCAAGACATCTGTTTAGCAGCCAGCAAAGAGCAGTCAACTGAGCTGTGGCACAGAAGATTGGGCCACTGCAGTTTGAATGGCATGAATAAGCTAAGAAAGAGAAGCCTAGTGGAAGGTCTACCAAAGGTCAGCTCAAAAATGAAGGTATGTGTAGACCTTGTGCAAAGGGAAAGCACACTAAGAGCTCTTTCAAGTCAAAAACTGTGGTAACTACCTCAAAACCCTTAGAACTCCTTCATATGGATTTATTTGGGCCAATGAGGACCACAAGTCTTGGAGGAAAGAATTTTGGTTTCGTAATAGTGGATGATTACTCCAGATTCACATGGGTGTCATTCTTGGAACACAAAGATGACACATTCGAAAGTTTTGTAAGATTCAGCAGAAAGGTGCAAAAAGACAACAAGTACTGCATTGTTGGAATCCGGTCAGATCATGGAGGAGAATTTCAAGATGAAAAATTTGCAAAATTCTGTGATGATCAAGGGATTGAGCACAACTTCTCACCACCAAGGACACCACAGCAGAATGGAGTTGCTGAGAGAAAGAATAGAACCTTATTGGACATGGCAAGAACAATGCTATCAGAATACGACCTGCCAAGATATTTTTGGGCTGAAGCAATAAATACAGCAAGTTACATCATTAACAGGGTAATGATCAGGCCAATCCTAAAGAAGACTGCCTATGAGCTGTACAAGGGAAAGAAGCCAAAGGTCAGTCACTTCAGAATTTTTGGTTGTCCATGCTTCATCCATACAACGGGAAAAGAGATATTGGTAAATTAGATGCTAAATCAGATGAAGGCATCTTCATGGGGTACACTTCTAAACCCAAAGGCTATAGAGTATTTAACAAACGCACTTTATTAATTGAACAATCTGTGCATATTATTTTTGATAAGACTAACCCCTCCTTAAGAAAGGAAGAAGATAGTGATATGGATGATACAGATAAATTGTCCAAAGAATTAAAGAACACATTACTTGAGGACAAGGATGATCCATCTCTGGAAGACCTGCAACAAAAGGACATTACTTATGAAGATCTTCCAAAGGAATGGAGATACAAGAAAGACCACCCACCTGAGAACATCATTGGTGATCCATCTATAGGGGTAAGAACAAGAGGTAATGTAATACCTTGTGATTATCTAGCATTTATTTTTCAAATTGAGCCTAGGACAGTCAATGAAGCTCTCACTGATGAATCTTGGATTATGGCCATGCAAGATGAACTTAATCAATTCATGAGAAACCAAGTATGGTCACTTCTTCCTAGACCATCAGATCATCCAGTAATTGGCACCAAATGGGTGTTCAGAAACAAATTGGATGAAACTGGTGTGATCTTAAGAAACAAGGCCAGACTGGTAGCTCAAGGCTATTCCCAAGAGGAAGGCATAGATTTCGATGAAACCTATGCACCTGTAGCTAGACTTGAGGCTATCAGAATTTTACTTGCTTATGCATCAGCTTTGGATTTAAAACTATTTCAAATGGATGTCAAATATATATTTTTAAATGCTTTTATCAAGGAGGAAGTTTATGTGGAACAACCCCCGGGTTTTGATGACACAGAATTTCCTAATAATGTTTTTAAACTTCATAAGGCTTTGTATGGTTTAAAGCAAGCACCTAGAGCCTGGTATGAAAGGCTTAGCTCTTTTCTTTTAAACTACGGATTCAGTAGAGGTCAAGTAGATAGCACTGTTTTTATAAAGTCAAAGGTCAACCATATACTACTTGTTCAAATTTATGTAGATGACATAATCTTTGGATCTACTGATGAATCCCTTTGCAAGTATTTTTAAAAGTTGATGCAGGGAGAATTCGAGATGAGCATGATGGGGGAGCTCAACTATTTCCTTGGACTACAAATCAAGCAAGGAAAAGATGGGACCCACATCTGCGAAGCCAAATACACCAAGGAACTCCTAAAGAAGTTTGGATTTGAAAATGCCAAGCCACTGTCAACACCCATGAGCACATCAACAAGGATGGACAGTGACAAGAATGGTAAGAAAGTAGATCAAAAGAACTACAGAGGTATGCTAGGTTCTTTACTTTACTTAACAGCTAGCAGACCTGATATTCTATTTAGTGTATGTATGTGTGCTAGATACCAAGCAGATCCTAGAGAATCACATCTGATTTCAGTTAAAAGAATCTTTAGATACCTATCTAGAACTCATGACTTAGGTCTGTGGTATCCAAAATCATGTGAAATTAACATAGTGGGATACTCAGATGTTGATTATGCTGGATGCAAAATAGATAGAAAAAGCACCAGTGGTTGTTGTCAATTTCTTGCAGGTTGCTTGATATCATGGTCCTCTAGGAAACAAAATTCAGTAGCACTGTCAAAAGCTGAAGCTGAGTACGTAGCTGCTGGAAGTTGCTGTACACAACTCCTGTGGATCAAGCAACAACTTGAGGATTATGGATTATACATCAAGACAATTCCGTTATTATGTGACAATACCAGTGCAATAAACCTTACCAAAAAACCAGTACAACATTCAAGGACCAAGCATATTGAGGTTAGATATCATTTCATTCGGGATCATGTAGCAAATGGTAATTTAGAAATTACTTTTATTGATACAAACGGTCAGTTAGTAGATATCTTCACAAAAGCCTTACCTGAAGAGAGATTCACCTCTCTTAGAAGGGAATTGGCATGTGTAATTTGTGAAAAGATTCCTGTCTAGAACTGAAACATAATTTTTTAGATTTAAGTAAGTTCTCTCTCATTGGCGTTAAGCAAAAGAAAATGCTATTATCTCCCTTTGGCGGTTATCTTTTACAAAAAGTCTTTCAAACTGGTCAAATACTTTTGTCATTTTTTGCCTCCCCATTTGGCGCCTCTCTTTTCGATAAAGCATTCAATTACTCCGAAATCGATGAAGAAATGATTCACCTCCTACCATTACCCTTTTTCCCCCTTTCGTTTGCTTGCCCGAGCCGATACTCTAACGACTCCAGCATCGACTCTCTGCAAGTTTGAAGTCTCTCTCTTCTTCCCACGAATAATTTCTTGAAGGATTTCGTTCCTACTTCCATCTCCACCCTCTAGAAACCCTTCTCTACCCGAATCCATGGCTGCGCCAGTTGTTTCCGGCAGTCTTGGAGGCTACAGCTCTGAGTTTCTCACAGCCGAGCATCAGGAGAGGTTCACTTTTTTGAAAACTAAGCTTTGTGGAAATAAGGCAGTAGATGTTGCAGATCTTGAGAAGAATGGTATGCTCAGCATAGTGGCCGCTATGAACAGGATGCAGTGGGCGGAAATCTCAACCTTCTCAGAGGTAAGCTATCCAGACCTCGTGAAGGCCTTTTATGTGTGTTTGCGATCAGAGGCAGATGGGTCCTTGACATCCTCTGTCAAGGGAGTCCAGATCAAGATTGACCATGAGCTTCTGAAGACTCTATTTGGTGTGAGCACATCTGGTCACAATGGGATCCACTCTGTAGATACCCAGGCAAAGGGTCTAGGAATTGTTGGCCCAGGGTTTAAGTTGAAAGATGGAAAATTGGATATCAATCAATTGAATGCATTCAATCGCCTTCTACACTTTATCGTCTGTCAGATTTTGGTTCCTAGAAGTGCTACCTTTTCAACATGTACTAAAGCAAATTCCGATATGATGTTTTCGGCAATTCAGAACCAGGAGGTGAATATGGCTGCAGTGATTATTGAAAGAATGAAGTTCGCTCATGATCAAATTTGGGATACTAAGAGCAAGTTAAATGTATCCTTACCCTATGCCCACCTGCTCACCAAGATTTTCAAGCATTATGGCATACAACTGTCTGGAGCAATAGTTGAGAAGATGGGCCAAGCAATTAGGTCCAGAAATTTGAGAAAGAGTGGTTTTTCAATAGTAAATGGTGTATGGTCCAAGACCTCTGTGGCTGAGGGTGAGGCCATAATTGGCGAAGCCCAAGAAGTCCAGCAAGAGGCAGTAGCAGATATAGCCAAACCAGCAGCAGTAGCAGTAGAAGCTTCAGAATCAAGGGCTGTAGCACCAGAAGTACCATCAGAACTAGCAGCAGCAACAGAAGATTCAGCAGAAACAGCAGCAGTGCTAGCAGCAGCAGTGGAAGCAGGTAATACAAGAATTGAGGAAATTCCTCCTGAGCACCTTGGGTCCGTTGGGCAATTCTCAGAGGCTCCTCTTCCTTCTTCCCAAGTAGGCAGTCTACTTAGGGATGCACTGGATTCCATCTCCCAAGGAGAGCCAGTTGCAAGTGAGCAAGCTGTAGCAAAGTCTGTGGCATCAGGCCATATTGGTTCGATTGTCTTGGAAGAAGCTCCCATTCAGGGGGAGCAAAGAATAGAAACTGAAGATGGGCCTTTGAATGATGATGAGACTCAGGGGGAGCACACTGAAGGTGTTCCTGTGAATGAAAGATCAGATGCAGACCATGCTAACCTTGAGGAGCCCATTGACAAGGCAAGCAGAAGAAAGAGAATAGCACTCAAAAGGCTAAGGAAGATAGAGAAGAAGGTAAATTTGAAGCCTGTCATTAAACGATTGGATGCTCAAGGTGAGATCCTGTGCTCCGTACAGTCAAACGTGAATTCCATTCTTATGAGCCAGGCCTCAACCTCCAATGAAATATCTCAGATAAGAAATGCCATGAAGTGGTTTAATAAGGAAATGGGTAATATGAAAGCAATGCTTTCTGAGTTTTTGAAGGCAGATGTTTCAAGGCCATCAGGGCCAAGTGAGTAAGAGACAGGGCCACCAGGGCCGGCAGAAGTAGTTCCTCCAGCTGAGGTCAGTGAGCAAGAGTCTTCTCAGGCCAGGCCGCAAGTAGAAGAGGTCAAGCCATCTTGGCTCATTGTGGTTGATCCAGCAGGTCCATCCTTGTCTCAGGCAGTTCAGAAGGAATCAGCAGGGCCAGTGTTCTCCAAGGATGTGCAGTATGGTGTAGTAGAGCCAGCAGTTGATCCTGAAGCCCCTGAGCCTTCATCCCTTGCAACACCAGCCCCTCCTTCACCACCATCCTCATCCATAGCACCTCAAGCACCACTCACTTTTAAACAACCTATGCCCCGCACCATATCCTCACCAACTCCTTTTCCATCTCAATCTCCCTTCTCTTCTACCTCTTCCCCAATCATTCCTCCACCTCCAACTGTCATTGAAAATCCTCCAGCTTCCTCATCAGCTGGAGCCTCCTCCTCATCCGGTTCTTCTTCCTCAAGACCCTCTTCCACCCTTACTCCAAGATCATTTATTCATCCTCCTACTCCACCTTCATCCATTACATTCATTCCTGTAAACCCACAACTTTCTAGTGATGTCTTCACCCAAGTTGAGGATGAGTTTGATTGCTCAACACTCACCTCAGTCCTGGCAGTTGCCAGTCATGTTCACAGGTCTAATCCCCCTAGTCCTGTTCAGAAAATGAGGAAACTCTCCACTTCTGTAGCTATACTCTCTACACCCAAATTTCCTCCTCTTTGGTTCTCCCTCACTGTTGAAAAACGAAGGAGACCAATCTACTGTGAATATCTTCAAAAATGCATTCTTTCCACCATTTTTGGCATTCCCCATCTCAACCTATCTGATCACCTACACATTATTCTTCCTTATTGCCATATGTCCAAAGCTGAGCAATCAAAAATCTTCCATCTGGCTGAGTGCAAGACTAAAGATCAGTGGGCAAAAGAGCACAAGTCTCTCTACGCTAAATGCCTCGCTGCTAGAGCAGAAAGCATTTCTAGTCAAGATCACCCACTCACTCTCTCTGAGTGGTTTGTTCTTCATCATCAGACTCTCTGGGCCCCGGTCATTCTTAAAGAAATCAGAATAGCAAGGTTTTTTCAGCTTTATAGCGATTACTACTATCTTAACAAGATCCCTGAGGTTCAGTTTGGTCAATTCCATGGAGCTCTTGCTCTCCTCCGGACAGAACGCCCTGTAAACTGCCCCCTCAAAGTGGATTTCACAACCCTCAAAATGCCTGATATAGTTTTCCTTCCCAAATTACACTCTTTAGTGTTTGACTCCTCCGCTGGCTCTCATGCTTTTGAGAGATTTGCTCGAGTAATGGGACGACTGTCAGCTAAGCAGGGTTGCCTCCCCTCATTTCAGAGATTTATCTTCAGAGAATATCACTTGGGACACCTCTCCTCTGAAGTTTTAACTCCTTTAATCTCAGAATGTGAAAGGCTTTCTCCCACAGACTGGGAAAAGCACTACCATCAATCCGCTCTCTAGTTGGAATCAGTCAACCGATCCTTGGTCAAGGCCGGCAAGCCTAGTCTCTCTACTGAAGCCTTCTTGGACCTGAATTCTATTAATCCAGTTCAAGAACTATATGTTCAATGGGCTTCAAGGTATTCAGCTTTCATCTCTTTGAAGAAGGAACTGCATGATCACCAGATCTTCTATCCTATCACACTTGACTGTTTCCTTCAGCATGCCAGTTTTGGGAAGAGCAGCCTTTTTCGATTTACTCTTGACAAGGATCAGTATAGATCAGTGGCAGCTTTACATTAAGCGCATGATCCCCTCCATGGGTGACTCCTTTTGTATAGAGTTTGGCATTTTCCAACAATTTTTTGAAGACCAGGAGGTTAAGGCTTGGGCCATTATTTCTAAGCATGCCTCTCTTCTTTCTCCTTTGGTCTATCTTCCTGTACCTCCTCAACTTTAATACAATATATTTGGTTCGATGCTTCTCTCTTAATTTTTTTTTTCTTTCTTTCTCTTCTTTGTCTCAGTTTATCTTTTTGCTTAATGACAAAAAGGGGGAGAAATACCTAGTTTTTCTGCAATACATTTCGAAAAAATTTTAATTATTCATTTTTTTTGTTAAGTTTTGTCATCACCAAAAAGGGGGAGATTGATGATCAGTCTGTCCCCATGTAATTTTAATTCATTATATATTTATTTCAGTGATTAACAAAACCATGTCAAAGATTACTAACACATATTCCATAAGTCTTGAGCTCAGGAAATACTATAGGAAAATCAAGCAAATTTGGTAAGTATTACCTCTCTGAAGCAATATTAACTTAAGCCCACATCGACTTTCCTTATGCTACAACGATTTCCTCGTAACCTCAAACTTCGTTTAGATTTAAACAGAAATCGTTATCGTATCGACTTGCTCTCGTAACGGTTCCTTTAGTTATCGTAACGACTTGCTCTCCTAACGATTCCTTTAGTCATCGTAACGACTTGCTCTCGTAACGATTCCTTTAGTTATCATAACGACTTGCTCTCGTAATGATTCCTTTAGTCATCGTAACGACTTGCTCTAGTAACGATTTCTTTAGTCATCGTAACGACTTGCTCTCGTAATGATTCCTTTAGTCATCGTAACGACTTGCTCTCGTAACAATTCCTTTAGTTATCGTAATGACTTACTCTCGTAACGATTCCTTTAGTCATCGTAACAACTTGCTCTCGTAACGATTCCTTTAGTCATCGTAATGACTTGCTCTAGTAACGATTCCTTTAGTCATCGTAACGATTTGCTCATCGCAACGATTTCTTAAGTTGTCATAACGATTTTCTCATCGCAACGATTTCTTAAGTTGTCATAAATGATTTGCTCATCGCAACGATTTCTTAATATGTCATAACGATTTGCTCATCGAAACGATTTCTTAAGTTGTCATAACGATTTGCTCATCGCAAGTATTTCTTAAGTTGTCATAACGATTTTCTCATCGCAACGATTTCTTAAGTCGTCATAACGATTTGCTTTGCGCATCGACTTCTTTAGTAATCATAACGATTTGCTTTATCTTAAAGATTTCTTAAGTGTTCATAACGATTTCCTTAATGAACACAACGATTTTCCTTCTACAACGATTTCTTTATTGATCACAACAATTTTCTTGTAACTCATAACGATTTTATTATATCGTCTTGATCATAACTATTCCTTTGTAGAAACATATCGATTTGATGCTAAGTTACAACGATTTGGCAGTTAGTGCATAACGATTTCATAAGTCATGAATGCATCAATTTTTGTTTATAACGACTTGATATTTAACAGCGTTGAATAGTCAAAGTCTTCACACATATCTTTCTGACATCTGTGCATTTAATGAAGACTAAACGTATCTCTGCATGCATGCAGACGATATCGTCCATTATCGTGCTTCTCTATATGCATCTTTTAGATACAGCAAAATGGCATTACTATTTTGGTGAATATTAACATCAACGTTGACTGACAACAAGAGACAGCCTAGCTATCTACTGTTCTAGCATTTAATGTTTGCAGATCCCTGAAGACATTCAGTCATACAACGTTGGACTTTGTAGAAGCCAAAGTACACTTCAGAAGATCTTATCTCTTTGCGTACACAAATGGATAAAATACTGTTAACTGAAGCTTCCAAGTGTCAAGCAGTCTAACGTAAACAAAGCGTAGAGACAACGGACTTCTCAACGTTCGAATTTCAAACAAGATATATATAAGCAAGAGTGAAACTCCAAAGAAGATAGTTTTCAGAGACATCGCTTCCAAGCAACTATGTTCAAGCTCTCTGCGAGTTCTCCAGAAAAGAGCCTAGCCTCATTCCCATCAGTTCATAACTCTTTTGTCTCTGCATTGTGATTCAAATACTAAGAGAGCCTGCGAAGTTTTGAGAGTGGGTTCATTGTTTAGATCTTATGCTCTAAATTCTGTTAGCTTCAGATCTTGGCTTGTTAAACCTTGATCTGGGGGCTTGATCTCTTTTTCATTATTTGTTGTGCATGTTTCCCTTCAGTTGTGAAGGAAGACCTGGTAGGATCCAAGGTGTGTGTTTCCCTTCGGTTGTGAAGGAAGACCTGGTGGGATCCAGGGTGTGTTGTTCCCTTCGTGTGAAGGAAGACCAGCTGTGGCTGGGTGCTGTAGTGTCCATAGGGGGACTGTACCCTAGATAGTAAAATCCTGAGTTGTTGCTCAGGGACTGGACGTCGGACTCCTAAGGAGAGGAGGTCCGAACCAGGATAATTCCTTGCGTTGTGTGATTGCTTTCTGTGTGTTTGTTGTTTACACTAACCTTCACTAACCTTCATCGAAGAATATTTTTGTATGCATGTTTTAAGTACAGGTATTAGCTAAATAAATTTTAAAGACCCATTCACCCCCCCTCTGGGCTCGTCCACTGGGCAACATAAAGATCTTTCAAAAATGAAATTAGATGAATTAATTGGCTCCCTGATGACATATGAAATAAATGTGAAAAGAAAAGAAATTGAAGAAAACCCAAAAAAGTCAATTGCTTTAAAAGCTTCCAACAAAAATTCTTCAGGTTCCAAAAAGGATGCTCAACAGGAAAGTGATGAAGATCGAAATTCTAGTGAGAGTGAGAATGATGAAATGGCAATGCTCACTAGACAGTTCAAAAAATTCCTTAAATGCAAAAGGAAAGGCTCAGCCAACTCCAAATCTTTCCATAAGAAAGATTTTTCAAATAAATTTGAGTCTAACAAAAAATCTGACATTGTATACTATGAGTGCAAGATACAAGGGCATATGAGAGGAGAATGCCCGGAACTCAAGAAGAAATTGAAGAAAGAGAAATTCACCTTCAAGGAAGCCAAGGCAATGTTGGAAACTTGGAATGATGAAGATGAAGATGAGGATGCACAAGCAACCCCTGGAGATGAAGAAATTCAATGCTTAATGGCAAGAAGTGACGACTCCAATGAGGTAAACTCTTCCTTTGAAAGCTATTCTGTTGATGAATGGGAAGAAGCATACACTATCTTATTTGAAAAATTCTGTGAATTCAAATCTAAAACAAGGCATTGAAAAAGAAAATCAATTCTATTGTTCATAGCACAAACAATGATGAACAAATTGCATCCTTAAATAAAGAAATTGAAATGATGTGAATTGATGAGGAAGTTCACAGCAAGGAAATGGATTGCTTGAAAATAAAATTGCAAGAAATCCAAAAGGAAAAGGAAAGTCTAACCAACTCTCTTGAATGTCTTCAAACTGAACATGAAGAAACTAAGAAAAAGTTGGAACAGGCTGAAAAAGATCTAAAAGAAAAATCTGAAGATCTTACAAGGTTCGTTAAGGGAAAGCAAAGTCTTGATGCAATTTTGGGATCAAATATCTTTGTTGCTAAACATGGAATTGGGTATCAACCTGCAAAACAAAAGAAAATGGGAGAGACATTGATAACTTCTTTTGTTGATCCTAGCCCAAGCACAAGCAACCAAGTCCCTTCAAAGAACAAGAAAAATCAAATCAAGGGTAAGCAACACCAACCCAAACAAAAGCCCTCAAGTGTTCAGAAGAACAAGCCACCTGTCGATAGGCTCAATGAAAGCTGTCGACAGGCATGGAAGACTGTTGCCAAGGGACAGTCATCCAGGCAATTTTTGGGTAAAAAGAAAACAAATGTTCTGAGAAAATCCTCATCATGCAACATTTGCAAGAAAATTGGTCATAAAGAAAATCAATGCTGGAATAATTCAAATAAACAGAAATGCAAGCAAATCTGGATTCCAAAGTATTTACTTTTTGGCATGAATGATACACTGGGACCCAAAGTAATTTGGGTACCAAAACCTCTTGTCTGATCCATACATGCAGAAATGCCTAGCAGCCCAAAATCAAAACAAATGGTACTTGGATAGTGGCTGTTCGAGGCACATGACGGCGACAAAGATAAATTTTGTTTGCTGGTTGAAAAAGAAGGAGGTCAAGTTGTCTTTGGAGGTAATAATAAAGGCCAGATCATCGGCACATGTAAGGTTGGTAAGTATGTCTCTAACTCAATAGACAATGTTCTGTTGGTTGACGGTCTTAATCACAATCTGCTTAGTATAAGCCAACTGTGTGATAAAGGTCATAAAGTTGTGTTTGAATCAAACTCATGTCAAATTGTTGATAAGGAAATAGGAATTATTAAATTTTCTGGAAAAAGGGTGAACAACAATTATTTGGTTGAGTTAGATGATCCAGAAAATGAGAACTTGTGTCTTGTTGCAAATAAATAGGATGAGCTTACTTTGTGGCATCGTAGGCTTGGCCATGCAAGCTACAATGTCTTGCACAAGATTATGAAGCTGAAATTGGTAAGTGGACTTCCTAAAATTTCTTTCAACAAGAATAAAAGTTTCTGTGATGCATGTGCACAGGGAAAACAAACTCGGAAATCCTTCAAATCAAAAGCACCGGTAAGCACCTCTAAACCATATGAACTACTGTACATGGACCTTTTTGGACCTACTAGAACTCTAAGTCTTAATGGCAAACGGTTTGGTTTTGTCATTGTGGACAACTTTTCTAGGTTTACATGGGTCAAATTCTTGGCACACAAAAATGAAGCACTAAAAGTCTTTGAAGATTTCTTTAATAAGATTGAGCATGGAAATGTTCATAAGATATGCTCA
Source organism: Colocasia esculenta (assembly GCA_014218235.1). Taxonomy (NCBI): domain Eukaryota; kingdom Viridiplantae; phylum Streptophyta; class Magnoliopsida; order Alismatales; family Araceae; genus Colocasia; species Colocasia esculenta. Next base: position 166,975,394 of record CM024754.1, read on the forward strand.
ATCTGCACTGATCACGGGGGAGAGTTTGATAACAATTCTTTTTCTGATTTTTGCAGGCTCCACGGGTTAGAACACTTGTTCTCCTCTCCAAGGACTCCGGAGCAAAATGGCGTAGTGGAGAGAAAGAACATGACCCTGGTGGAAATGGCTCGCACTCTTCATGTAGCAACCCTAAATTTTTGGGAAAATAAAATTAAATAATTATACTATTTAATTAGAAAATCAAATAAAAAAGATTTATTAAAACAACTAGGAAATCAAATAAGAGAGAATTAAATAAAACCCATTTAAAGAAAAGCGTAATGGGGTTTGCTATATTGGCCCATTAGAAATTAGTGGGATAAAATAGAGATTTTTAAAAGATGAATAATAGAGAAATACCCAAAATTCGTAACTAAAATAGAAATGAGAAATTTAATGCATTAAATAGCTAGTTTGAATTAGGATTGGATTCCTAAACCTACCCTAATGGGTTGGCCACAAAATCCTCTCTCTCCCAACCCAAATAGGAAGATCTCTTGCTTAAAAAGGGGAGAGAAAAATAAGAAATTCGAAATTTAACAGAAGTTAGACTTAAACTAGGAAAGGGAATATGGAGAAGTTTAAATACTTCTCTTAAACCCTCATGGCCGACCCTAGCTCATGCCAAGAGGTTCCTGGACTAGGAGGAGAGGCCAAGAGGGGGAGAAATCGTGGAGAGGAAGATCCATCAAAGCTTCTTCCCCGAGTTCTTCAAGTCTTAACCCTAGAAGAGGAAAATGATCAAAGGTAAGCATTCTCACAAGCATAAACCATGAAACTTTTTCTGTAGGATGTCTCGTCTATCAGGAATAAAAGCCCTCTAGTTTCATAATTTTCCATCGAACATATCTTTCGTTCTTGATTTTTCAAGTTCTGCAACTTACATGACCCCGAACCCTCTTCTTAATTCTTGATCTCCTTGTATACTCCACCCCATGCCACGAGATTTTTACTATAGGAACTGATGCATGTTAGGCATCTTTTGTCCATAAAAGCCCTAAATTTGATTCATCCTATCTTCCAAATTTAATCGTTGATCTCAACTTCATACTGTTTCATATTCATCATGAATACATGTGTTCAAAACATGTCTAAACCCTGATTGTTTTCCAATTCCTATTTATTGTAAGTACCCATGCATGTCTAGGTCGTTTTTCAACTAGTTTCACGATTTTTCGTTGTCTATACAATTAGTTGTGAATTTCGGAATCACCCTGTGTCAAATAGGGTAAGTTCTGGCCCGCAATCCAATGTCATGTCCTTTCCCTGTTCGGACTGGGCGCAGACCTTGTGAACGTGACGGCCCGATAGGCCACGTTCACGAGGGCCGTTACGATAGAGTGCTCTGTCGCGATATGGTCGTGACAGAACTTGTCGTCGCGATCTTCTGACTAGGCCGTCGCGATCCTCATGCGATCCCGTCGCGATCTGCCTGCCCAAACCGATAAGCCTGTCGCGACTTGTACCAGACCCTGTCGCTATCTCAGTTGACCCCGTCGCGACCCTCATCAGGGTACGTCGCATTCTGGGTTCTTTTGCAATAAACCCCTGTCTCAAGAATGCTTGATTATCTACAGTGATTGTACTCTTGCTTAACAGTCATACACAGAAAATAACACTTGTTATAAATTGAATATTCTTGTATGATTAAAATACATGCACATGATCTTTTCTATCTACAATTTTATGACACATACACACACTTTGAACCATCCAATTATGGCATAATTTGGCCTGAACTATTTCATAATACATCTGGTAATTTATGTAATTAAATTACCCTATACTTGTCTATCGTTTCTTGCGATGTTTTGGGAATATCGATATTGACGCTCCACTGTTCTAGAACTCCTCTAGAACATCGAGCACTGGTTTCTATATACACTCTATCTTAACTTGGATGAACTCTTCGTCGGAAACTCCTTCTGCCGGACTAGTAAGTCTTTGTTCAAGGCCTTCGTAAGTCTCCTCTGTCCATGGATTCCCACATGGTCACGACCCGATTGTACCCTAACACCTGTTACACCCATTAGGGATCAATATGGTCCTAACGGCTATTAGAAAATCACTCTTGTCTTGAATCACGCCGGACCTCTGGACCTGTGCTTAACATGGCCAGTGGTAAGGTCGTGAGTTCCACCTGACTGCCAACACCAAGTGCGCATGTTGTGCAACTATAACTATCGCCTAGTTACTCGACGCGTTACGTGCAATGTCCACTAGCTCTCATCTGTACTCTACTCGCTCGTCTATTCACGTTCACTCTACTATCTCGTCTATTCACGTTCACTCTACTATCTCGTCTATTCATCTAGTGCTCTCATCTACTTCTTGGTACTCTATATTGGCCATTGACTGATTGTCTAAAGATAAACAATATAACTAATGCCTGGCAATATATAAAGGGCCCGATCTGGTCCTGGGATGTGCGCCCGAAAGTGCTAGTGCCCATGGGAGTTAAATGATCAGAGTGTTTGCATTACACTCAAGTGCTATCTATCGTGACTATCTATATGACAATCAAAAGTGCTATGTTCTCTCGTTGTCCATTGACAACAAAGTGCTATCTATATGACAATCAAAAGTGTTATGTTCTCTCGTTATCCATTGACAACAAAGTGCTATGCTATACTCGTTGTGCTATTTGTACCATGGTCATCTTGCTATACTTGACATTGAGCTATCTTGCTATTATTGTGCTATTCCCGACACTTATGCTATTCTTGGAAGGTCTATATTTGGAAAGTCTTGCTATTTCGTTCACGTACTGTCCTGCTATATTTTACTTGACGCCCTCTCTCGCTCTATCATTAGTTACTCTGCCTTTAATGCATTAATTACTTAAAGCCTGCTTGAGCCCGAGATTTAAGTCCTACTGGGCGATGTTCGCTCACCCTGTGTTATTTGTCGTTGTGTTCTCAGGTGAGACCGAGGATGATCCATACACTCAAGAGGATGGGAACGACTTGGAGTGATGTCATGAGTACCCTAGTGTCCTATTGCTATGTTTAGCATTGTAGTAGTTAGGTTTGAAGTTTAGTATTTTGCTTTATTCCAATGTAATCGGGCCCCATAGATTGGCTCTGATATTAGTGGTTGTAACTAGACATCGGAAAGTTATTAATGAAATGAATTCGCTTTAGTGTTATTCACTGTGTAATGGTTTGATGTCTAGTACTCGCTCTATACCCTTTTCTTGCAACTGCCTCGCGTTCCGATATTTCGTGTCGGGGCATGACACTTTTGGTCGAATGTCAACTTTCAAGGAGCTTTTGGGCAGAAGCAGTGAACACCTCGTGCTATATTCTCAACAGAGCCATGGTAAGACTTGTGATAAAGAAAACTCCCTCTGAACTGTTAAAATGTAAGAAACCCAGTATTGGGTACTTAAGGGTTTTTGACTCAAAAGTCTTTGTTCATAACAATGATAAAGTTGATTTAGACAAGTTTGAAGCCAAAAGTGATCAAGGTATTTTTCTTGGATACTCAGAACACTCTAGAGCATATAGGGTGCTTAACAATAAGAATAAAACTGTGGAAGAAACTCCACATGTCATCTTTGATGAGTATCATGCAAAAACTAACAATTCAAATCTTCACAGGATTCAAGATGGAGATGATGGAACAATTCTTGAAGAACAACTACACATAAAAGCAAAAAGAGATTCTCAAACAGCACCAAAAACTAAGAGTGGATATTTTCTCAGGTATGATGATGATGATCATCAAATCCTTCTCAAAAAGGGAGATGATGAGCCTAATGAAGATCCACAAGAGGAAGACCCTCAAGGTGAATCCACTCCAGCAAGCCCTCCTCAAGAACAATCTCCACGAGATCAATTTCCACAAGTCCAAGATCAACCTGGCCCTTCAACAATCACAACTGTGAGGTATTCCAAAGATCACCCACTTGATAATGTGATAGGTAATGTAAATGATAAAGTTCAAACTAGGTCTCAGGTTAGACAAATAGTTGAACAAGATCATTTAGCTTTTGTTTCTCAAGTCGAACCTAAAAATGTGGAAGAGGCTCTCAAGGAAAACTCTTGAATAGATGTCATGCATGAGGAACTTGGTCAATTTCAAAGAAACAATGTCTGGAGTTTAGTTCCTAGAACCCCTCAGATTTTTGTCATAGGCACAAGATGGGTATTCTGGAATAAGCTAAATGAAGAGGGTAAAGTGGTGAGAAATAATGCTAGACTGGTAGCAAAAGGATACAATCAAGAATTTGGTATAGACTTTGAAGAGTCCTTTGCACCTATAGCTAGACTTGAAGCAGTTAGAATCTTGTTGGCGTATGCATGCTCGCACATGTTCAAACTTTTTCAAATAGATGTTAAAACTGCCATCCTGAATGGCTACATTAAAGAGGAAGTCTATGTTTCTCAACCACTTGGGTTTGAAAATTCAGAAATGCCTAACCATGTTTACAAGTTGCACAAAGCTCTTTATGGTTTGAAGTAGGCACCTCGAGCTTGGTATGACAGGTTAAGCAACTTCTTGGTGAGTAAAAACTACTCAAGAGGTAAGGTGGACCAAACACTCTTTACTAAGAAAGTTCGCAATAATATAATTGTTGTTCAAGTTTATGTAGATGACATTATATTTGGTGCTACTAACCCATCACTGTGTAAGGAGTTTTCCAAACATATGCACAATGAATTTGAGATGAGTCTAATGAGGGAGCTTGAATTCTTTCTTGGTTTGCAGGTAAAGCAACAGGAAGACGGCTTCTTCATTAATGAAGAAAAATATGTTAAGGAGCTTCTAAAAAAATTTCAATTTTATCAAGCCAAACCTGCCTCAACCCCAATGAGCACAAGCATTAAACTTGAAAATGATGAGAAAGGTAAACCGGTAGATGCAAAGCAATTCCGAGGTATGATTGGCTCACTCCTTTATCTTACTGCAGGTAGACCGGATATACAGTTCAGTGTTTACCTTTGTGCTAGATATCAATCTAGTCCAAAGGAAAGTCATTTGGTTGCAGTTAAGAGAATATTCAGATATCTCTCGGGTACATATGACTTGGGTCTTTGGTATCCAGCAGGAAGTAGCTTTGATTTGATATTATATTCTGATGCTGACTATGCTGGATGTAAAATTGATCGAAAGAGCACTAGTGGGCACTGCCAATTTCTTGGTGGTTGCATGGTTTCGTGGGCATCCAAGAAGCAACACTCGGTTGCACTCTCCACTGCAGAGGCAGAATATGTTGCTACAGGGAGTTGTGCGGCTCAAGTGTTGTGGATAAAAAGTCAATTGTCTGACTACAACATTGACATTGGATGCACACCTATCCTATGTGATAATACTAGTGCCATCAATCTCTCAAAGAACCCAGTTCAACACTCAAGGACCAAACACATAGAAATAAGACCACTTCTTGAGAGATGAAGTAGCCAACAAATCGTTGGAGCTTAGCTTCATACCCACTGATAAGCAATTAGCTGATATTTTCAGAAAACCATTGGCTGAGGATAGATTCACAACATTGAGAAGAGAATTAGGATTGTGCAAAATGGAATGAAGCACATACCAAATTTTGGAGTATATGTTCTTTGTGTGCATCGACTATGAGGTATATCAAATGGTGAACTGTAGAAGAACAAGTAATGCTTATTTGGAAACTATCATTATGCGTGAGAAAGCATTCTCCGCCATGTATCTATAGCCAAGTTACAAATAAAGGTCATCTACTTTGAATGAGGTATATGGTTTCTTTTCAATTTGCCCATTCATTTTTTCCAGATGAATGATTTTTTGTGATGGTATATCTTTTTGTCATGAACCTGTGTGCAATTGCTTCCTAAACTAGTAAAAACATTGTCTTGAATTGCTTGAATGGTGAGTGTCCACAAGCACACACTATGGGGGAGGAAATTCAGGTTAGATGAATGAATTCTTAAGGGAAAATCTTCACATTTCACATACCTACATTTTCCTAGCATGGAGTTCCAATTTTCTCTCATCCTAGCCTTAAATCTGTCTTGTACAAGCTCCTGTCGACAACACTAATCCATTCTATCGACAGACATGCCTCTGTGTGCCTCTGTCGACAGGCCCAAACCCATCTGTCGACAGCTAGGCACAGTTTCTGATCTCCCAGAACTAAAAAACTTCTGTCTGTGTGCATCTGTCGACAGCCAAAAAGCCATCTGTCGACAGCTTTGTTCTGTCTGAAACCAAAAATCTACAGCTGTGTACATCTGTCGACAGGGTCCCTTTAGCTGTCGACAGATACACATTTTCCAAGCAATTCCTCATTCTTTGTCAATATTCTTCATGAGCATACTTCACTACTGTATTTAAGGTGAAAAATTGGTGACTTACTTGTGTTATAATCTTTCATATCCATATAATATCAAAGATATTGTCTAAATCACAATGATTTTGACATACTATTTTTCTGTGAGTCTAGGTTGCATCATTTTGAGTACATTTACCAAATCACATGAGTCTAACCTACCTCACTTGAATACCTCCCTTGTGGAAAATCATTTTTCAAAGTCATGTGCTAAGTCCAAAGGTCATTGAAGGTTATGTCTTGCATTGGCTCTTACATATTATCCACTTCTTGACCTTGATTTAAAAAAAAAAAAAGGAGACAAGCTACCTATTTCGAAAACTCATATGTCTATCAGAATTAAAATAAGGGAATAAAGGCAGAGCAATGCTGGGTATTGCTAAGTAACTGGGGACATGGGCATCACAAAGGTCTGTCTTCGCGTCAAAAGGCTTACTCATTATCTCTGTATAATGGTCTGATGGTCACCTCGACTGAGTAACTGGAGATATGGGCATCACAAATGTCTATCTTCACGTCAAAAAGTCAAGTGATCCTAATTACCACTTTTTCTCTTACTTTTCGTTCAGAATCAAATAAAAAAAAGGAGAAATAGAGTGTAGCCTCCTCAATTTTTCTTATCAAGGCCAATTTGTTGATTCATAACTAATTGTCCATGTAGACATTTTTTTTTCATACACCTTTTGACTGTCACTCACTAAGAAATAAGCTTTTCTGCAATGGTTTTATTCAAGAGGATTATGCCATTTTCATATGTTTTTGTATAATGTATTCTTCATGACGCAACTTGCGATTCTGGGAATATTATTTTAGAACCATTGTAGATGCTTGATGTGTCCCAATTATTATTCGGTATGACATTTTATAATGAGTATTTTCCTAATTCCCACCTTATATACACATTGGATGCTCGTTGCCTTGAAAATTCTGTCAAAATACCTTATTGGCGCATGTCTGCAAGTGCCTGTCGACAGATGACTGTTCACCTATCGACAGCCGGCGGCAGGGTTTGTTTTGGAAGCCCAACGGGCGGCTCGTTAGGGTGCATTTTGTGGGTGCCTATCTCTTCAAATCCCTTCCCACTTTCTTTAAAAAGGAACCCACGACCCTTTCCTCCCTTTCTCACTTCCAAAAACTCCATCCTCCTTCCTTCTCCACGAAACCCCTCTTCTGTAGGGTGCCAGAGCAAAGTCTGCCTCTCCCTGGTGTCTCCTCCTTCTCATGTCTCCTTCCTTCTTCCGAGTCCTTCTCTTCTCCAGGATCATTTCTTCTCATGGCTCCCAAGAGCAAGAAGCTTGCCTCTCGTCGCCGTCCTCGTTCTCCCCACGCCGGCGAGGGTTTCGGGGCTTCTGCAGAGCGCCGCACAAAGCATCGGGATGATCGTCTGCCTGAACTCCTTATCCCTCCAAATCTGTAGTTCCTAAATGCTCATGGCACCTTCACCAAGTTTGTTCAACCTCGCTACGTTGATTTTGTCTCATTGGAGGACATGTTCCTAGATTTGCAGATTCTTTTTGGAGTCCAGGGCTGGTCTCCCTTTTGTTATTCCCATAAGCACTATTCTCCAGCCGCTGTGATGGACTTTTACAACAACTTGAGGATCACAACGAATGGTGATCTCTACACCAAGGTGAAGGACCAATCTTTTCAACTCATTCCTAATCTTCTTTCTCGTGCCCTTCAAATTCCAAACTCTGGCATTGACATCATGCACAATCATCCGTTGGCCTCCGAGTACTATACTCTTATCACCTTGAAGCCATACGATTCCTCAAACGATCGTGTGCAGTGGAATGCCAAATCCTTTCCTCCTCTTCATCGTCTCATCCACCATATTTTCACCACCATCATCGTCCTAAAGGATGGTAGTAGGGAACTTGTGACTACCGTTCACAAATCCCTTTTTCACTCCATTCTTAATGGTGATCAGGTCAACTTGCCTCTCCTTATGGTTTCTCACATCCGACTATGCCTTACAAGCTCAAAACGGTCTATGCCTTATGCTTGTCCCATCACTTCTCTTGTCTTGTTCATTGGCATTCCCATTCCACGAGAAGAGATGACTGTTCTCAAATCTCGCAGTGCCTTTGATCTTACTGCTGCTTATCGGATGGGCTATAAGCTGATTGACGGGGTTGTTACAAGGGACCTCAAGGGTAAGGCATAGGTAGATGATGAAGATGAATTTGATGAAGATGATGCTGGTGAAGAATCACAGTCCGAGCCCATAGATGCTCCGGGAGCTGACGCTGATGATGCTGCTGATGAACAAGCGCCTGATGAGCCATCTCTTCGAGATTTCATCAGTGCTCAAATGGCGCAAATGCAGCTCCATATGGCCACTGGTTTCGACCATCTAAATGCTCGATTGGATAATGTTGATACCAGCTTGGATGCACTGGCTGACACCCAAGTCTAGCTTCAGATACGGCTTACCATGCTCTCCACAAAGCTTCATGGTCTCCGTCAGGCCTCTGCACCACTGGGGAATGATGATGTTTAGAGAGTCTAGGTGTCAGTTATGTGGTCATTACTTTGCTTTGGTCAGGGTCTTGTCATTGTTCTCGTCATTTGCTATCACACTTATGTTGTTTCCTTCCCTTCCACTTCTTTTGTCATGTTCTCACTCCATTTTGTAACTGTGTGTACTAAATGCCACTTCAATGAAATTCACAGTTCTTTGCTTCTGTACTTCTCATGTGTGCATGCTGTACCTTTCTGCTTATGTCTTTTTGGATGTTGCCAAAAGGGGGAGAACATCAATCATGCATCAATTGAAAATTTTGTCATCATCAAAAAGGGGGAGAATGTTAGGTTTTCATGTATTATGTGTTATGTTTTTGATGATGAGCATTTCATGAATAATACAAATTGATGTGATGTGAATGTGTGAAACATGATAAGAATGACAAGTCAAGCAAATGTTAATCAAGAAACAGATGTTTAATTTGATCATTTATATGTTCATAATATCTCACTAACAATGTTCTCAAATATAGGTGAGAAAGTGTGCAAGTCAAAGCACCAAAGTCAATAGCAAAAGATCAAATGAAACACAAAAGGCAAGTGCCTGTCGACAGCCCCAAAGAGGCCTGTCGACAACTAGACACAGACAGCTTTAGAAATCTCAGTGTGAAGTGTGCCTGTCGACAGCTCCATAGGTGCCTGTCGACAGCCAAGCACAGGGAAGTGAAACAGACTTCAGGACAAATTGATGACCAAACTTTTCCCATATAAATTAATTCACTTATGCATACATTAGTTTTGACGATAAACAAAATAATACTAATAAATTACTTGAGCCTTGAGGACAGGAAATAAAAGTAAATGGAAGTTCAAAGATAGTCAGGTAAAACTCTCACTTCATTTCTTTCAAGTCATTGCAATGATTTCTTAAGATGTCATAACGATTTCTTAAAACCTCGTAACGATTTGCTAGTCGCAACGATTTCTTAAGTTGTCATAACGATTTCTTAAGACCTCGTAATGATTTGCTCGTCGCAATGATTTCTTAAGTTGTCATAACGATTTCTTAAGACCTCGTAATGATTTGCTCGTCGCAACGATTTCTTAAGTTGTCATAACAATTTCTTAAGACCTCATAACGATTTGCTCGTCGCAACGATTTCTTAAGTTGTCATAATGATTTTTTAAGACCTCGTAACGATTTGCTCGTCGCAACGATTTCTTAAGTTGTCATAACGATTTCTTAAGACCTCGTAACAATTTGCTCGTCGCAACGATTTCTTAAGTGATCACATCGATTTCTGTAGAACTTATAACGATTTCTGTATTGTTCATAACGATTTGTCTACCACAACGATTTCTTAAGTGATCACATCGATTTCTGTAGAACTCATAACGATTTCTATATTGTTCATAACGATTTGTCTACCACAATGATTTCATAAGTGATTATAACGATTTCATTATTATGATTTAATGGTTCTCTGTCATAACGATTTGCCTATTAACTTATAACGATTTCATAAGTCATAAAGGCATCAGCTTTGTTTAAACGATTTCATAAGTGCTTATAACGATTTCATTATTATGATTTAATGGTTCTCTGTCATAACGTTTTGCCTATCAACTTATAATGATTTCATAAGTCATAAAGGCAACGGCTCTGTTCACATCGATTTTATCAATATTCTTTAATATACGTTGAATAGTCAAAGTCGTGTCTCGCCTGTTTGACTGCTATGCATTCAATGCACTCTGAACGTATCTCTCATGCTGCAGATGATATCCTCCACTATTGTGCTATTCTGTCTACATTTTTATTTTGACAGAAAGGAGCTTTACTAAATATAGCAATATCTTTTCCAACTGTGACTAACAATCAGTGACAGCCCTAGCTGTCTCCTATGTATTTGTGATATGCTTGCAGATACCTGACAAGATTTATCTGTACAACGTTGGACACAAAAGATACAAGATATCAAACATTTCTTTGACGTGTACTAAAGGATAAAAGACTGAAGATCAGAAGCTTCCTTGCAGACCAGTCTAACGTACACCAGAATGAGAGACAACGGTTCTTTAACGTTAAATTTCAAGTAGAAGCTTAAATACAAGACTACAAGACTGAGAAGGATATACTTTTGAAGAGAACAACATTCTGTGATAGAGAATAGCCAATCCTTCAAGTCTTCAGTAGTTGAAAACAAGAGCGAAGCACTCCATTCCAATAGATCTCAGCTCTTTAGCTCTCTGTGTTGAAAAAGAAATTCCTATGAGAGTTAGTGAAATCTTTTGAGAGAAACCAGTGTCAAAATCCTTTCTCTCTTGAGGCTTATTTGCTTCAGACCATAGCTGTTTGAGCTAGTTCCTGAAGCATGTTCTTGTGCTTACTTTTATTAGTTTTATTCCCTTCTGTGTGAAGGAAGAACTGGTGGTATCCAGGGTGGTTGTATTCCCTTCTGTGTGAAGGAAGACCTGGTGGTATCCAAGGTGGTTGTTTTCCCTTCAGGTTGAAGGAAGACCGGTTGTGGCTGGGTGTAAGGATCCGTGAGGGGGATAGTACCCTTGATAGTGATATCCTGAGGTATTGCTCAGGGACTGGACGTAGGTCTCCTGTGGATAGGAGTTCCGAACCAGGATAAAATCCCTGTGTCTTGTGGCTGTGTTTTGTGCATTTGCTGTTTCATTTCCTCTAACTCTAACTTTCGTTTAAGTTGTTGTGTAATCTTATTAGTGAACAGGTTTCAATCAAAGATCAAATTTTAATAACCCATTCACCACCCCCTCTGGGCTAGCTAGCTGGGCAACAAGTGGTATCAGAGCGAGTCTCTTCGACAAAGAAGAAGATCCAACGATCTGAAGAGTAAAGATCCATGGCAGCCCAAGGTAACTTCGAAGGTCAGTCAGTCAACAGACCTCCTTTGTTTGATGGAGAAGATTATACCTATTGGAAGACAAGAATGGAGTTCTTTCTACAAGGCCACGATTACATGATATGGTCCATAATAGAAGAAGGCGATCTTCTAGTCACCAATGCAAAGGCTCAGTGGACAGATGAAGACAGAAGAAGAATCTCCTTAAATTGCAAAGCCCAGAGCATCATGTGCTGTGCCCTCAGCAAGAAAGAATTCAACAGAGTTTCAGCCTGCAAATCCGCAATGGAAATGTGGGAAAAGCTCAGGATTACGTATGAAGGGACAGATAAGGTAAAGGAGACAAGAATCGACATTCTTGTGACTCAATATGAAAGATTCCAGATGCAGTCAGGTGAATCCATAACCCAAATGTTTAGTAGATTCACAGATATCACAAATGGGTTAGCTGGATTAGGAAAAGTCTATGATGTACCAGATATGGTCAGATAATCCTCAGATCTCTGCCATCCTCATGGATTCCAAAGGTAACAGCCATTGAGGAAGCCAATGATCTAAAACTGATGTCATTGGAGAAGTTAATAGGATCCCTCATGGCTCATGAGATAAATATGGAGAGATTAGGAGAATCCTCCAGCAGAAAGAAGCAATCAAACGCTCTCAAGGCCATTGAAGATATATCAGAAGAATCATAGAACAACAGTGAAAGCAGTAAGGACAGTGATGATGAAGAAGCAATGTTGTCTCGAAGACTTCAAAGAATTCTAGCAAAGAAGAAGAAGTTCCAGTCTGGGAGAAGATTTTTTAAGAAAAAAAGATTTCAGAAAACCAGAAGTAAAGGATTCGAAGAAAGGAGAAGTGATATGCTATGAATGCAAGAAGCCTGGACACATCAAGGCAGATTGTCCAATGCTTAAGAAGAATGATCACAAGAAGAAGGATAATTTCAGAAAATTCAAGAAGTATAAAAAGAAAGCAATGGCAGCTGCTTGGGAGAACAGCAGTGACTCAGACATGAGTCAAGCTCAAGCAGTGATGGAGAAGAAGCCAACCTGGCTCTCATGGCCAACACCGAAGATAAGGTAACTTCTGACTCTTCCTTTGATTCCTGTAATGATTCAGATTCGGATAATCTAGAAAGTGCATTTAATGAACTTTATGATAAATATAGAGAAGTATGCAAATTATTAAAAGTCAGTAAGAAAAATATCATTTGTCTAGAGAACACTAATTCAGATCTAAAAACAGAAAACGAAGAATTAGAGAAACAAATAACTGAACTTAAAAGAAGAAATGAATTGTTATGTGAAGACCTAAAAGCTAAGAATGAATAAATAACAAAATTGGAAAAACAGGAAAGGACAGATGAATTAAGAAAAGAAATTAAAAACTTAAATGAAGAAAATGATAAACTATCAAGCACACTAGAGAAATTTACTAATGGTAAAAACTCTCTAATATTAAAAGGTGCTAGAAGAGCAGGTAAGAAGAAAAATGGGTTAGGATATACACCCCCAGATAATGAAGAAACCATAGTCTACCCTAAAACATATCCAACACCAAAGTTTATACCTGAACAAGATATAACATATAAAGCTGAGTTCAAGTATATAGAAAAGGTAACAAAATTATCCTGCTGTGATCACTGCAACAAATTAGGACATATCACAATAACATGCCCAACAAAACATAAAAATGGATAATAAAAGGTAAAATTAATGATACTAACCCATCAGGACCCAAAAAGAACTTGGGTACCTAAAACTTAATGTTTAAATTTCAGGGAAACTCAAGAGCATCCAAATGGTACTTTGATAGTGGATGCTCAAGACACATGTCAGGAAACCAGAAGTTCTTTGTCAATCTCCAAGCTGAAGAGGGAACAGTTATCTATGGAGACAATGGAAAAGGCATAGTGATAGGAAGTGGGTCTGTGAACAACAAAGGAAAATCAGTTATTGAAGATGTGTTGCTGGTCAAAGGATTAAAGCACAATCTCATTAGCATCAGCCAGTTGTGTGACAAAGGCCATCAGATTCAGTTCCAAGAATCAAAATGCAGCATATTCAAGGATGGAGCAATCATCTTCGAAGCATATAGAGAAAGAAATTTGTATGTACTCTATCTTGAGGAACTCAGGGATCAAGATGTCTGTTTGGCAGCCAGCAAAGATCAATCAACTGAGCTGTGGCACAGAAGACTGGGACACTGCAGTTTGGATGGATTGAACAAGCTCAGAAAAAGAAATCTAGTGGAAGGACTGCCAAAGGTCAACACAAAAATAGATAGCATCTGCAGACCTTGTGCAAGGGAAAGCACACCAAGAACTCTTTCAAATCAAAGACAGTAATGACCACCTCAAGGCCGTTAGAACTACTTCACATGGATCTATTTGGGCCAATGAGGACTACCAGTCTTGGGGAAAGAATTTTGGATTTGTCATAGTTGATGATTACTCAAGATTTACTTGGGTATCCTTTCTAGAGCACAAAGATGACACCTTTGATAATTTTGTCAGCTTCAGCAAGAAAGTTCAGAAAGATCAGAAGTTCGTCCATTATCTCTATCCGATCAGATCATGGTGGTGAATTTCAAAATGAAAAGTTTGCCAGGTTCTGTGATGACCAAGGAATTGAGCACAACTTCTCAGCACCAAGGACACCTCAACAGAATGGAATTGCTGAGAGGAAAAATAGAACTCTTTTGGATATGGCAAGAACAATGTTATCAGAATATGACTTGCCAAGATATTTTTGGGCCGAAGCCATCAACACTGCAAGCTACATCATTAATAGGGTAATGATCAGGCCAATTCTGAAGAAGACTGCTTATGAACTCTACAAGGGAAAGAAACCTAAGATCAGTCACTTCAAAATATTTGGATGTCCTTGCTTCATCCATAACAATGGAAAAAGGGACATTGGTAAGTTAGATGCCAAATCAGATGAAGGCATCTTTATGGGGTACACTTCTAAACCCAAAGGTTATAGAGTTTTCAATAAACGCTCATTATTAATTGAACAAACTGTGCATGTTATTTTTGATGAATCTAACCCTTCCTTGAAAAGGAAGAAATTAGTGACATTGATGATGCAGATGACTTGTCCGAAAAATTAAAGAATACCTCAATTGAGGACAAGGAAGATCCACCTCTAAGAACTGCAGCAAACTGAAATTCAACATGAAAATCTTCCAAAAGAATGGAGACATAAGAAAGATCACCCTCTTGAGAACATTATTGGTGATCCATCTGTAGGGGTAAGAACAAGAGGTAATGTAATTCCTTGTGATTATTTAGCTTTTGTTTCTCAAATAGAGCCTAAGACAGTCAATGAAGCTTTAACTGATGAATCTTGGATAATAGCCATGCAAGATGAACTAAATCAGTTCAAGAGAAACCAAGTATGGTCACTTGTTCCTAGACCATCCAATCATTCAGTTATTGGCACCAAGTGGGTGTTCAGAAATAAACTGGATGAGTCTGGAGTAATCTCAAGAAACAAGGCCAGACTGGTTGCTCAAGGCTATTCCCAAGAGGAAGGCATAGATTTTGATGAAACCTATGCACCTGTGGCTAGACTTGAGGCTATTAGAATTTTACTTGCTTATGCATCTGCATTAAATTTAAAATTATTTCAAATGGATGTCAAATCTGCCTTTTTAAATGGTTTTATCAAAGAGGAAGTATATGTTGAACAACCTCCAGGTTTTGATGACACCGAATTTCCAAATCATGTATTTAAACTCCATAAGGCTTTATATGGTTTAAAGCAAGCACCTAGAGCCTGGTATGAAAGGCTCAGTACTTTCTTATTAGATCATGGTTTCACTAGAGGTCAAGTAGATAGTACATTATTTATAAAATCAAAAGTCAAACATATACTACTTGTGCAAATATATGTAGATGATATTATTTTTGGATCTACTGATGAATCTCTTTGCAAGTACTTTGAAAAGCTTATGCAGGGAGAATTTGAAATGAGTATGATGGGGGAGCTAAACTACTTCCTTGGATTACAAATCAAGCAAGGGAAGGAAGGCACCCACATCTGTCAAGCCAAGTACACCAAAGAGCTGTTAAAGAAATTTGGATTTGAAGGTGCAAAGCCACTTTCAACGCCAATGAGCACATCAACAGAATGGACAAGGATCAAAATGGTAAAAAGTAGATCAAAAGAACTATAGAGGTATGATAGGGTCATTACTTTACTTAACAGCTAGTAGACCAGACATTTTATTTAGTGTATGCATGTGTGCTAGATATCAAGCAGACCCTAGAGAGTCTCATTTAATTTCTGTGAAAAGAATATTTAGATATTTAGCTAGAACTCATGATTTAGGTCTTTGGTATCCAAAATCTTGTGAAATAAACTTAGTAGGATATTCTGATGCTGACTATGCTGGATGCAAAGTAGATAGAAAGAGCACCAGTGGTTGTTGTCAATTTCTTGCAGGATGTCTGATATCTTGGTCTTCCAAGAAACAAAACTCAGTAGCTCTATCAATAGCTGAAGCTGAATATGTTGCTACTGGAAGTTGCCCGTACACAACTCCTATGGATAAAGCAACAACTTGAGGATTTCGGCATTCATATCAAGTCAATTCCACTACTGTGTGATAATACAAGTGCCATCAACCTCACCAAAAACCCAGTGCAACACTCGAGGACTAAACACATTGAGGTTAGATTTCATTTCATTCGAGATCATGTAGCTAGTGGTAACTTAGAAATTTCTTTTATAGATACAGGTCAATTGGCAGATATCTTCACAAAAGCCCTACCTGAAGAGAGATTTACATCTCTTAGAAGGGAATTAGGGATGTGCAATTTGTGAAAAGATTTCTGTATTTAAATTGGCATATAAATTTTTCAGATTATAATGAAATCTTCTCTCTCCCTCTGGCATTAAGCAAAACTCAGCTTATTTACTTTATTTGACCGCTATTGTGTTAAAAATAGTTTGACCCGTCAAACCTTTTTGTCGCTTTCTGCCGTTACCCTTTTTGGCGCCTCCTTTTTCGATAAAGTATTATTAATTAGTCAAATCGTTGTGGGAACGACTCATCTCCCACCTTTACCCTTCCTTCTCCTTTATCTGTTCGCCCAAAGCCGATGCCCTAACGACTCCGGCATCGACTCTCCGCAAGATTTGAAGCCTTCTCTTCTTCCCGCGAAGAATCCCTTGAGGGCTTCCATCCCTTCCATCATCTCCTTTCTCCAGAACCGTTCGCCACTCTACCCATGGCCGCTCCAGTGATCTCCGGAAGTGTAGGGGGCTACAGTGCTGAGTATTTGTCCCCTGAGCAGCAGGAAAGGTTTACATTCGTCAAGACGAAGGTTTGCGGAAAAAAGCAGTGGATGTATCAAATCTAGAAAAGAATGGCATGAGCAGTATAGCAGAAACTTTGAGAAGGATGCAGTGGATGGATATTGCCACCTTCACCGAGGTAAGCTATCCCGACCTGGTGAAAGCCTTTTATGTTTGTCTAAGGTCAGAGGCGGATGGGTCCCTTGTCTCATCTGTAAAGGGTATCCAAATTAAAGTAGATCATGAGCTTTTGCACTTGTTGTTTGGGGTGAAGACTTCTGGACACAGTGGGGTTCACACAGTGAACGATCAAGCAAAGGGTCTTGGCATTATAGGTCCAGGTTTCAGGCTGAGAGACGGGAAATTGGATATCAATCAGATGACTGCATTCAACCATTTACTTCATTTTATTATCTGCCAAATCATAGTTCCCCGCAGTGCCACCTTCTCAACTTGTACTAGGGCAGATTCGGATATGATGTTCTGGGTAATCCAGCAAAAGGAGATTAACATGGCCGAGGTCATGATGGAGAGAATGAAGTTTGCCCATGATCAAATCTGGGATACAAAGAGCAAATTGAATGTTTCATTGCCCTATGCTCATCTACTTACCAAGATTTTCAACCATTTTGGAGTAAATCTATCTGGGGCAGTTGTGGAAAAGATGGGTCAGTCTATAAGGTCCAGGAACCTAAAGAAAAGTGGATTCTCAGTGCAGAATGGGATATGGACCAAGACCTCTGTGGCAGAGGGAGAGGCCATCATTAGAGATGTTCCAGAGATTCCAGAAGAAGCAACAGATCCACCAGCAGAATTAGAGGTAGAATCAGTAGCAGTAGAACAAGCAGCAGCAGAACCTGTAGTGGAAGAACAAGTAGAGACTTCAGGATCACCTGTTATGGAGGTTGACTCTCGTCCTCCAGAAACTCCAATGGGAGAAGCAGTAGCAGGTGTGGCAGATCCCTTGCCCACCTCCAGAGTTGCCTCTATTCTAAGAGAAGTGTTGGATTCCTTTCCTTCCACCTCAGTTACTTCAGAAATAGGTGGACTTACAGAGATAGAAGCTATGGCACCAAGCCATATTGAAAGATCCAATCCAGAAAATATTATTTCTGAGGAGCCAACAGTTGCGCAAGGGGATGTAGTGATGGATGAAGCTCCTACTGAGGGGGAGAAAGTTGCAAGTGTGTCTCAAGTATCTACTTCTGTGGCCGAGGGTCACATTGAAATGGAGAAAGCTCCTAGCCAAGTGGAGCCAATTGGAAGTGAGCCTCAAATGTCAGAATCAGTGGCAGAAGGCCACAGTGAGGACATTGTTTTGGAAGAAGCTCCCACTCTGGGGGAATAAGAAAATGTTGTTAAATCTGCTCCTATTCAGAGGGAGCAAGAGCTTGGTACAGAAGAAGCACCATCACAGGGGGAGCCCATTGAAAATGCCTCTGTAAATGAAGGACCTAGTACAGGTCATGGTGAATTTGAAGAACCAGTACCTCAGAGAAAAATAAAGAGAGCGGTTCACAGAAGGCAAGGAAAGGGCCTCAGGAAAGTTTATTTGAAGCCTGTTATGGACATACTAAAGGGCAAGGAGATATATTATCATTAGTTCAGTCCAGTGTCCAAGGCATTCTTGCCAGTCAAGCTACAGCCACTTCTGAACTGTCTTCAGTCCGAAATGCTATGAGGTGGTTCAACAAGGAATTGTCAGACATGAAGACCATGCTATCAGCAATTTCCAGGACAGGTGGACTTTCTCCTTCTACTACTCAGAGCAGACCAGCAGCTGTTCCTCGGTCACCAAGGCCACCAACACAAGAGTCAGGGCCATCTGGGCCATCAGTGCAAGCTTCAGGGTCATCAGGACCATCTCATCAGGAATTTAGGCCATCTGGGCCGTCTGCAATTGTCAGCGAAGGTCAAGCAAAAGGGAAAGAGCCAGTAGCAGCTACCAAGGCCCCTGAAACTTCTACTCTTGCAACTTCAATCCCCTCCTCACTTTCATCTTCTTCTACAGCCCCTCCAGCTCCACCAACCTTCAAACACCCTATGCCTCGCACCCAAACCTCATCCTCTATCATTCCATCTCAACCTTCCTTCTCTCCCACTTCCTCTCAAACCTCAGCTCCATCTTCACCTCTCTCTAAAACTACTCCAGTTCACCCATCTTCATCCTTCAATCCCAAACATCTCTTCTATCCTCCTACTCCTCCTTCTTCTGTCACTTTCATTCTGGAATCACCTCAAATTCACAGTGACTTTGACACTAATCTTCCGGATGACTTTGAGAGAAGTACCCTCATCTCCATACTATCCACTGCCACTCATGTCCACAGGACTGATCCTCCCAGTCCTGCCAAGAAGAAGAGGAAACATTCATCCTCTGTCAGCATCCCTTCCACACCATTATTTCCTCCTCTTTGGTACTCTCTTACCCTCGACCCTCAGAGAAGATCCATCTATAAGGAATACCTTCAAAAATGTATCCTTTCCACTATCTATGGTATTCCCTTCCTCAACCTCTCTGAGCATCTAAACATTGTTCTTCCTCTTTGCCAGTTCTCCCACCTTCAAAAATCCAAAATCTATGAGGGGACTGAGTTCAAGACTGAAGCACAGTGGGCCAGCGTCAAGGGAAACAAGCCTCAGTACTCCAAATACTTGACTGCCCATGCAGAAACCCTTACCCATAGAGATCACTCACTCACTCTTTTTGAGTGGTTCCTTCTTCGGCATAAGACCTCTTGGGGCCCATTCATTCTGAAAGAGATCAGGATAGCCAAGAACTTCCAGTTGTACAGTGATTTCTGCTACTTGAACAAGCTCCCTGAAGTCTAGTTCTACCAATTTCATTCAGCCATAGTGATGCTGAGATCAGAACATCCAATAAATCTTCCCCTCACAATGGATTTTGCAAACCTCAAAGTTGACTCTCCAGTTCTTCTGCCAAAGCTACACTCCTTAGTGTTTGACTCAGATGCAGGCTCCCATGCCTTTGATATGTTTGCTAAGCAGATGGGCAGAATGTCAGCTAAGCAGGGTAGAATGCCTTCCTTTTTGCGATTTATTTTCAGAGAATACCACTCTGGCCGCATTTCCTCCCAAGTCTTGGCTCCACTCATTTTTGAGTGTGAGAGGCTTTCTCCCTCTGTATGGGAAACGCTCTACAAGGAACCCCATCTTCAGTTGCAAGCCATCAAAAGTTCCTTGATCCGTCAAGCTAAGCCTATTCTATCAGCCGAAGCCTTCTTGGATCTCAACTCCATAAATCCCATTCAAGAGATCTATGTTCAGTGGGCAGCCAGATATACTACATTCTATGCCTTAAAGAAGGATCTTCTTGATCAGAAGATTCTCTATCCAATCTCTCTGGATAGATTTCTCCATCGTGCCAGTTTTGGAAAAAGCACCTACTTCAGATTCATACTGGACAGAGATCAGTATGGAGAATTCCTGGAAGAGCAGCGGCAGCTATACATTCAGAGGATCACTCCAGCCATGGGTTCTTCCTTCTCAGTTGCTCCTGGTGTTTTCCACCAGACTTTTGAAGATATGGAGATCAAGGCATGGGCTGTCATTTCCCAGCATGCCTCTCTTTTGTCTCCGTTGTATTATCTTACTCCTAATTAATCCAAAGCTTTCTCTCTTCTTTGTCTCATAGACTATCTTTTTGCTTATTGACAAAAAGGGGGAGAAGACTAAAGCAACTCTGAAAAACATGTCTGTTTCATTTATGCTGTTTAGTATATTTTATCATCATCAAAAAGGGGGAGATTGATGACCAAACTTTCCCCATATAAATTAATTCACTATGCATACATTAGTTTTGATGATAACAAAACAATACTAATAAATTACTTGAGCCTTGAGGACAGGAAATAATAGTAAATGGAAGTTCAAAGACAGTCAGGTAAAACTCTCACTTCATTTCTTTCAAGTCATTGCAACGATTTCTTAAGATGTCATAACGATTTCTTAAGACCTTGTAACGATTTGCTCGTCGCAACGATTTCTTAAGTTGTCATAACGATTTCTTAAGACCTCGTAACGATTTGCTCGTCGCAACGATTTCTTAAGTTGTCATAACGATTTCTTAAGACCTCGTAACGATTTGCTCATCGCAACGATTTCGTAAGTTGTCATAACAATTTCTTAAGACCTCGTAACGATTTGCTCGTCGCAACGATTTCTTAAGTTATCATAACAATTTCTTAAGACCTCATAACGATTTGCTCGTCGCAATGATTTCTTAAGTTGTCATAACGATTTCTTAAGACCTCGTAACAATTTGCTCGTCGCAACGATTTCTTAAGTGATCACACCGATTTCTGTAGAACTTATAATGATTTCTGTATTGTTCATAACGATTTGTCTACCACAACGATTTCTTAAGTGATCACATCGATTTCTGTAGAACTCATAACGATTTCTATATTGTTCATAACGATTTGTCTACCACAACGATTTCATAAGTGCTTATAACGATTTCATTATTATGATTTAATGGTTCTCTGTCATAACGATTTGCCTATCAACTTATAACGATTTCATAAGTCATAAAGGCATCAGCTTTGTTTATAACGATTTCATAAGTGCTTATAATGATTTCATTATTATGATTTAATGGTTCTCTGTCATAACGATTTGCCTATCAACTTATAACGATTTCATAAGTCATAAAGGCATCGGCTCTGTTCATATCGATTTTATCAATATTCTTTAATATACGTTGAATAGTCAAAGTCGTGTCTCGCCTGTTTGACTGCTATGCAGTCAATGCACTCTGAACGTATCTCTCATGCATGCAGATGATATCTTCCACTATTGTGCTATTCTGTCTACATCTTTATTTTGACAGAAAGGAGCTTTGCTAAATATAGCAATATCTTTTCCAACTGTGACTAACAATCAGTGACAGCCCTAGCTGTCTCCTATGTATTTGTGATATGCTTGCAGATACCTGACAAGATTTATCTGTACAACGTTGGACACAAAAGATACAAGATATCAAACATTTCTTTGACGTGTACTAAAGGATAAAAGACTGAAGATCAGAAGCTTCCTTGTAGACCAGTCTAACGTACACCAGAATGAGAGACAACGGTTCTTTAACGTTAAAATTTCAAGTAGAAGCTTAAATACAAGACTACAAGACTGAGAAGGATATACTTTTGAAGAGAACAACATTCTGTGATAGAGAATAGCCAATCCTTCAAGTCTTCAGTAGTTGAAAACAAGAGCGAAGCACTCCATTCCAATAGATCTCAGCTCTTTAGCTCTCTATGTTGAAAAAGAAATTCCTGTGAGAGTTAGTGAAGTCTTTTGAGAGAAACCAGTGTCAAAATCCTTTCTCTCTTGAGGCTTATTTGCTTTAGACCATAGCTGTTTGAGCTAGTTCCTGAAGCCTGTTCTTGTGCTTACTTTTATTAGTTTTATTCCCTTCTGTGTGAAGGAAGACCTGGTGGCATCCAGGGTGGTTGTATTCCCTTCTGTGTGAAGGAAGACCTGGTGGTATCCAGGGTGGTTGTTTTCCCTTCAGGTTGAAGGAAGACCGGTTGTGGCTGGGTGTAAGGATCCGTGAGGGGGATAGTACCCTTGATAGTGATATCCTGAGGTATTGCTCAGGGACTGGACGTAGGTCTCCTGTGGATAGGAGTTCCGAACCAGGATAAAATCCTTGTGTCTTGTGGTTGTTTTGTGTGTTTGCTGTTTCATTTCCTCTAACTCTAACTTTCGTTTAAGTTGTTGTGTAATCTTATTAGTGAACAGGTTTCAATCAAAGATCAAATTTTAATAACCCATTCACCCCCCCCTCTGGGCTAGCTAGTTGGGCAACACAAATGTCCCTGTCGACAGAGGCCAGTCACCTGTCGATAGCCATTAATAGGAAACTATCTCCCGGGAAGCCCAGTCTTCTGGCTTTTGTAATTCTGTCAGCACATGTCGACAGATGTACTTCTTGTTGTCGAAAGACGAAGAGAAACTTCAGTTCCGAGATTTCTCTGTGTTTCCTATGTCGGTGTTTCCATTTACCATGACTCTCCATACTTGAACACCCATATATAAGGAGCCTTTTGAAGGTATTTTCTCTCAGAAACAGCCACCATACAAAACCCTAGTATACTCTCAAGAGAAAAGATCTTTCTGCTGCTCTGCTTCAACCCTCCGTCAAGAGCGAAGAACAACTATTTTCTGAGCGGGATTGAAGCTGGTTCGTATGTGATTCAAGCTTCTACATCAACTCATACTTGTCAAGATGATGTTTGAACTGCATCTGGATGACCATCGTGAGGATTTCCATATCAGGATTTGATACTTCAACTCAGAACTCTTCTCTGTCTCTATTTTTCATATCTTGTGTGTGTGTTGTTGGGTCAAGCGACTCTTGTGCTTGATTCACGTGGGTTACGTTGTTCTGATCGTGTGTTTACATCAAACGACATGAGTGTGTGTGTTGTAGAGTAAAACTCGCTCATAAGCAGTCATTTCTGCGTGTGTGTGTGGACGGTGGACGTAGGATACACAAGTTGTGTACTCCCAACCACCTTAAATCCTTGTGTCCTATGGTTTGCACGCTTTCACGATAGCTGATTGGTAGGCACGTTGGTTCTACACACGTTAGATAGGCTGTTCATATTCTATTCACCACAAGCACACTAACTGCAAGTCTAATCAAACTTGAATCTGTTTAAGATTTTGATAAGTTTGTGTTTTTGCCAAAAAGAAGTCAGTCTTGGTTAAAGTGAGTTGTAATCTATTCAACCACCAATTCTAGATTACCATATTAGATAATTCCGCACATCTTTCATGGTGTGGCTCAAGCGTCCCTTGTGCTTGATCCATGTGTGAGTTGTTGTTCTGATTGCTTGTTTGCATCAGACAATGTGGGTGTGTGTGTTGTAGAGTTGAACCTGCTGATAAGCAATCGTTCTGCGTGTGTGTGTGGACAGTGGACGTAGGATACACAAGTTTTGTACTCCGAACCGCCTTAAATCTTCGTGCCCTGTGGTTTGAACGTTTCACGGTAGATGTTTGGTAGGCATGTGGATTATTCACACGCTAGATAGATTGTTATTCGCTCTACTCACAATCAGCACACACGTCATAGTTCGAATCTGATATAAATCTGTTTAAGATTTCGATAAGTCAGTGTTGAATCGAAAAGTAGGCTATAGTGCTTTTAATTGGTAGTAATATATTCAACCCCCCTTCTAGATTACTGCTTAAGATAATTCTGCATATCTTTCAAGTTTTACCAAGAGAATTTAAACCTACTACTATGCTTGAAAATCTATTATACATAGTAGTAATGTTTTCGTTTGGAAGCATTTTAAATTGTTCGTATTGTGAAACAAGAATATCTATCCTAGTTTGTTTTACTTTATCTGTTCCTTTATAAATTATTTGCAGTTTATCCCACATTTCTTTAGCAGATGTACATGTGGATACTCTACTAAATTCCTTTTTATATAAGGCACAACATAAATAGTTCTTAGCCTTAAAGTTTAAAGATAGTTTACTTTTATCAGCTGCTGTAATGGCAGTGGTGCCTTCAGTAGGAACATAACAAAATCACCTACCTCTATTACCTACCACAGATCAAAGTCTGTGACTCGAATGAAGCATTCCATTCTCATTTTCCAATATTGGTAATCCTCTCCATCGAAAAGTGGCGGTCTGATGACTGATTGACATTCAGCAAATCCTTGAGCTGCCATGGATCTTCTCTAAGATCGTTGGATCTTCGCTCTGATACCACTTGTTGGCACTTTTGGTACGAGAGCAAGCTAACCTAGAGGGGGGGGGGTGAATAGGTTTTTCTGAAATCTGAAATAGAAACTTAAACACAAAAAATTATTACTTGAATGTTTGGTTAGTTGAGTGTGATAGAGATTAACAGTGCGGAAGCAAATAAACAATCACACAAAGGACACAAGGAATTTATCCTGGTTCGGCCCTTCTCACATGGAAGTCCTACGTTCAGTCCCCAAGCAACCTCTTGGGATTTTACTAACCAAGGGTACAGTCCACCTCAAGGACAATACAACACCTAGCACCCCAGCTGGTCTTCTTCTCTTTCCTGGGTAAAAAGGCAGCCTACTTCTTTTATAGGTCAAGAAGCCAACCTCTTGGTACAAATCCCAGTGCGGTTCTACTAGACACAAACCCTAGCTAGGTTCTAGACTGTATACAGTCCTACAGCTAGACAAAGATTTTTCTTAGAAAAGAAAGAACAATGCTGAGAGTTGGAATAGATGAACACCAACTAAGAGAAACTCTCAGCGAAAAGACTCTCTCCCCAGATTACAAAGATGCACACAGAGAGAGTGAAAAGAGGAGAAGGAGCTTGAATGCTTGAGTGCTTCAGTTGCTTGAACACTTCTTCTTGGGCTTGGGCTCTTTCTCTCTTTTCCTTTGAGTGTATATGGAGTTGAGGTTCTTCACTGGTTGTACACTCCTTGGATGATCTTTAGGAATGCTCTTTTTTTGTTCTTCAGCCTTGCTTCATCTTTTATATGAGCAATTTGAATAAATCTGTTAGAGATCTAGTCGTTGCTCATCTTCTCTTTCTTATGATATTTTGTGGTCTACAAGGTCTGCAAGCATAGAAGAATGTGTTTAGATGAAATAGTGTTTCTATCAAAAAGATTCATACCTCTATGTTTCCTGTTACCACCCAGAAGTAGTAAGTAACCCCCTTTTTGTTGGCAATAAAGAAGAGATCTAGAGAGATAAGCAAAAAGATCTTCTGTCAGAAATATATTTGACTTTTCACTAGATGCCAAAACACTTTAAAATATAAAGGAAATCGATGTTAGAGTGATCAAATCCATGTTTTCAAGCAAATCCATGTTTTACTTATGAAATCCATGTTGTTTCAAGCAAATCGATGTTTGAGTGACCAAATCCATGTTTCACTTATGAAATCCATATTCTTTCAAGCAAATCGATGTTTGAGTGACCAAATCCATGTTTCACTTATGAAATCCATGTTCTTTCAAGCAAATCGATGTTTGAGTGACCAAATCCATGTTTTACTTATGAAATCGATGTGAGAGTGAAATCGATGTTTCACTTATGAAATCGATGTGAGATCAAATCGATGTTTCACTTATGAAATCGATGTGAGTGTGAAATCCATGTTTTCAAGCAAATCGATATTGCAGTGAAATCTATGTTTTCAAGAAAATCGATGTGGCACTTTGTGAACTGAAATCGATGTATATTGAATGGACATAGATTTAGCTTTTTAGTGCAAATCACACGGCAATAATGCCATAAATTTATATTTATTAGAAAAACATGATATCTAATTTATTATTAGAAAACATGGTATTAAATATATTTAATATTTAATTAATCACATAAATTTATATTATTAATAAAAACATAATATTAAATATATTTAATAATATTTAATTAATCATAAATTTTGTTATCACCAAAATACCATAAATTTATATTTATTAGGAAAATATGATATTAAATATGTTTAATAATATTTAATTAATCATAAGTTTTGTTATCACCAAAAGATAAGGGTAAAATATAGAGTGGTTCAATAGTGAGCGAGGAACTTAAAGCGAGGAGGAGGTGTCTATGCACACGAGAAGACTCCAACGGGTTGGCTCTTCTATTTGAAGTAGTAACCCTTATCCTTTCCCCTATTTCTATCATGCTGGGACTACTTTCCCCTTCTCCAAGCATAGTAGAATCATGCTAGGGTGTATGATGCATGTGTGACTTCTTGAGCTTGTGTTGGGGATTGGGGGAATAAGTGTTATCATGCAAGCATGTGAGGTTTCTTGAGCGTAGTTCCTTCATATTGCCATGCATGGGTGGGAAATTAGGGTGGTTTGTGCTTCTAGTGTAGGATCACTCCTGATCGCTAGATCAACCAGTGAGCATACAATTGGTGATCAATTCAATCAATTAACCCGCTTTGATACCAATTGTAGGATCGGATATTCGGCGATGGAAAATTCTACGAGGGGGGGGGGGTTGAATAGATTTGCAGTGAAAACTTTAAGTAATTAAAAATTACTTCAAAATTAAGAGTTCTATCCAATTAAACCCCACAGATCTGATGTACTATGTGTGATTAAACTGTGCAAACATTTAATCAAACAATGTATGTGTGAATAGATTAACAAGTAGTGTGTAAACTAAATCCCTATGCAATCATCTATGCGATCAATATCACACTCACACAAGCAAACCACATTGCACAAGAGATTTTTTAGGTTGTTCGGAGATCACCTTCAGTGACTCCTATGCCCACCCCTCACACAGTGAGGCCACAATACTCAAAACTTGAGTACAACACACACACTTGAGCATATGATGGCTCAAACCATACACACACTTGAGCACGACGGCTCAAACCACACACACACTAGAGCACGACGGCTCCAACACAAACCCTAGAGCACGACAACTCCAACACACACCTAAAACGGTTTACTATAGTTGTGTGAAAATTCATACAAACACAAAAATATTGTGATCTACACAATCACACATCCACATACGACAAATGGATCAGAAGAATAAGATGTGTAGATAATAAAGATGGATCAATTCTCCTAGAATTGATCCTGTTGGGTTGAGTGCGAATTTAATATATTCCTCCTCATGATTTTGATGATGACATGCTGTGATTTTAATGCTTAATGAATGGAGCATGTTAAATACATCACATATGTAATAACATTGCTCAAAAAGCATGTTTCCAAACATATTATATCACATACATTCATGATAATACATTGTACTAATGATTCATATGTTTAATTTTCAGGACATATATTTCTTGTCATGGTAGTGTCGACACACCCACTGTTGGTGTCGACACTGGGCATCAATCTCTGAAGAAAATTCATGAAGACAGGGTTCACTGTGTCGACACAGTCCCATGCAGTGTCGACACTAGACCCAGTCTCCAGAAGATGCATTTGTCCAGACTGGGACAGTGTGTCGACACAGCCAGTGAGTGTGTCGACACTAGAGCCATCTCCCAGAACATCCTTTTGTGCAAATTGGGACAGTATGTCGACACACTCTGGGATAATGTCGACACACTTTGGCTGATTTTTCATCTTAAGTTTCACCTGGACACGTGGCCTTCTAGGGATCAATTGGATTGACCTTGGATCATGTGCCCACGCACTCCAAGGGTTCTTGTGGTCATGTTGGGCTATAAATACCTATCTAATCGGCCCCCAGAAGAGAGAACTCCTGAAGAGCCTTCCAGAAAAAGCCTTTGGTGGCAAGAAGAGGTCTCTCCCGCTCTTGATCTCCATGGTGCTGCTGTGACTCATCTCCATCCTGGCGAAGCACAAGAAGGTGAAGATTGATCTCTGAAGAAGAGGTGAAATCACTTCCCAAGAGAGCAGATCCGGTTGAAGCAAGCAATTGAGGAGAATTCAAGGAAGATCCAGAGGCAACCGTTGCAGAGCATCGCCTAGTGACTTCAAGCTTCAAGAATTTCCTCAATTCTGCCTTATTCAAGGGAGTTCTTCTGAAGAACATGTTTTCTACTTAATTGTATTAACTTTCAAATTGTTCTTCTGAGTCATTCTTGAGATTGTGCATGGAATTGTTGCACAAGTCTCTGTGAATGAACTCATTCTAGATCAGATCATTGCTAGAGGATCTGATTCTCATTGTTTTTTATCTAGCTGGTTTTTTGTGAGCCCTTGTGCTCGGTTGTATTGAGTTGAACACTCAGTGTGTGGTTGAGCAGGTGTGCTCAGGTTTCTAGAGTGGTTGTGCTCTAGAGGTTGTGTGTTGGAGTTGTCAAGCTCCAGTGTGTGTTGTACTCAGGTTGAGTAGTGGAGCCTCACTGTATGAGGGGTGGATGTAGGAATCACTGGTGTGATTTCCGAACCACCTAAAAATCTTCTGTGCAGTGGTTTGATTTCACTCTGCGCTAGATGCTTGCATAGGATTTTCACTCACACTACTGATTGATCTGATCACACACTCTACTCACTCAATTCACATACTCACACATCAGATTTGTGAATTGCAACTCTGATTTGATCTCTGATTCAAAGTATTTTTAATTGGTTAAGCTTCCGCAGTAATTGGTCTAGATCTATTCAACCCCCCCTTCTAGATCTGGTCCATCCTATATTCGATCCTATAATTGGTATCAGAGCGGGTTCATATCTGCATCTGATCTGATTTGAGTGTTTCTGTCTGTTCTCTGTGTCTCACTTGCTTGTTGTTTAAGTGTTTCTTTCACTGTATTTCATCTTGCTCAATGGATTCTAGAGGTTTTATTGCTGAAGGCCATTCCATCAATAGGCCACCATTTTTCAATGGGACTGATTACTCCTATTGGAAAAATCGCATGCAAGTCTTTCTTAGAGCCCAGAATTATGAGATTTGGAGGGTAGTTGAGGTAGGTCCTTATGAGAACCAGGGAGAAGATGAAACCTGGACTAGGGAACAAATTAGGAGGGCCACCCTTAACTACAGTGCCATGAACATGCTTCAATGTGCAGTCCATCCAAAAGAGTATTCAAGAATATCCATGTGCAAATCTGCTAAGGAGATGTGGGATAAGCTTGAATTGTTGTATGAAGGAGCATCCCAAGTAAAAGAAACCAAAGCAAACATACTTGTTTCTGAATATGAATTATTCATGATGAAATCTGATGAATCAATTTCTGAAATGTTTGCCAGGTTCATGATAATTGTCAATGGACTGAAGGCTCTAGGTAAAGACTACACTGATGCTGATTTGGTAAGAAAGATCTTGCACTCTCTTTCATCTATCTGGCACACCAAGGCCACAGTTATTGATGATTCTAAAGATTTATCCAAAATCTCTTTGGATGAACTTATAGGATCTTTAATGACATATGAAATAAACTTGAAAAGAAATGAAGAGCATATAATCAAGACCAAACCAGTAGCACTTAAAGCTTCATCAAGTAACAAGGACAAAAGTCAAGAGAAATCAAGTTCTGATGAGTCTGAGTCAAATGAGGATGAACTTGCCCTCATGACTAGGCAATTCAGAAATTTCTAAAATATAGAAAAGGAAAATTCAATGGGAAGAAAAAATTTCAATCTGGCAAAAGAAATATTTCTTCTTTAAATGTCAATTCAAATAGAAATCAAAGAACTGATGAAGTTATTATTTGCTACAGGTGCAACAAACCAGGACACATGAAAGGAGAATGTCCTGAGAACAAGAAGGACAAGTACAAGAAGATCAACAAACTGAAGAAGCCTAAAGCAATGGTTGCAACTTGGTCAGATGATGATCCAAGTGAGGATGAAGAAGAGAAGTCCTCAAGCACTGAAAGTGAAGAGATATGCTTTATGGCTAACAGTTCTGATGGAAAGGTAAGTACATCTTTTGAGGAATATACAATTGATGATTGGGAAGATGCTTATGCTGAACTAGTTGAAAAATATTCTGAAACAAGAAAAGAAAATAAGCATCTGAAAAAGAAAATTGAAAACATCTTGCACAACCATTCCTCAGACAGAAGAATCTCTGAATTGGAAAATGAAGTGTCTGAGCTTAATGAAGAAAAGGAAAGCCTTCTAAATGAAATTGATGAGCTCAAACTTGCATCCCAAAAAGCCAGTAATGACCTTAAAAAACTATCTGAAAAATTGGAATTGCAACAAAAAGAAAGACAACAAGGTGTTGATGAAATCAAAACTTTAGAAAACCAGCTGAAAGAAAAAGAACAAGTCATTGAAACTTTTACAAAAGGAAAAGACAATCTGGATGCCTTGTTAGGAACAAGAATGAAATCTGTAACACATGGACTAGGATTTATCACACAAAAATCCCTCAAAGACAAATCTGGTGAAAGGAAAGAAAAACCCACAAAAGCACCCTTAATAAAATTTGTTAAAAGTCCTAGTCCCGAGAACAACAAAAACAAGCAAGTGTCAAGCAACACATCCAAAACCTTAAAAAACCAGAACAAAAAGAAACCAAAACGGTCGACACACATGGCTGATAGGTCGACACAAGTCAACAAAAAGATGAAAACTGTGACTGCTGAGTCGACACCAGTCAAAGACAGGTCAACCTGCTCATGTTTAAAAACAAACAACTAGTCAACCAAAAAATCAAATAAAAACTTGAAAAATAACAAAAGCACAAAAGGAAACATTCATGACAAACCTTGGACATCCAAGACAACACATCAAGCTGATTGGATCAATTCTTGGAACCAATGGTATCATAATACTTTTTGGTACCATTCTCAATTCTTTTATCCAAATTTCTCAATGTACCAACAAAACCCTTGGTTTGGACCTCCACAAATGAATGATTATGTCCAAATGCTTAACCTCCATCCTCATGAGAAAAAGAACACAGGTGTTTTTATTCTAAAAGGAAATACTAAAATAAAAAAAAAAAAACACCTCTGAAATAAAACAAAAGCAAAAAACAAATCAGATTTGGAATAGTCCATGTTCAAACAAACTGATGGTCCCAACAATGTTTGGGTACCAAAATCTTCTCTTCACTGATTTGATTTTGCAGGAAGGTCGTGCACCCAACTCAAATGTTTGGTTTCTTGATAGTGGGTGTTCACTAAACATGATTGGAGACAAAGCAAAATTTTAATTTCTAACTGAAAAGGAGGGAGGACCTGTCACATTTGGAGGTAAAAATAAAAGAAAAATCATTGGATCTGGAAAGGTTGGTCAATCTTCCTCAAACTCAATTGAAAATGTTTTGTTAGTTGATGGTTTGAACTACAATTTGCTGAGCATTAGCCAACTGTGTGACAAAGGTCACAAAGTTGTGTTTGAATCAGATTTTTGCAGAATAATTGACTCCTCAACTGACAAAGTAAAATTCTTTGGAAAAAGAGAGAATAATGTTTACATGATGAACCTTGATGAAAACTTTGCTGAAAATATCTGTTTAGTTATAAATAAAGATGAAATTTCATGGACTTGGCACAAAAGACTTGGTCATGCAAGTTTCAAAACAATAAACAAACTTTTAAGGCTAAATTTGGTAAAAGGACTTCCTGAATCTTTTCTAAATGTAGAGAATCAACTTTGTGGGATTTGTGCCCAAGGAAAACAAACCAGAAAATCTTTTAAAACCTTCAATGATGTACTCACATCTAAACCACTAGAATTACTTCATATGGACCTTTTGGCCCAACAAGGATTCTATGTCTTAGTGGCAAAAGATATGGGTTTGTCATTATTGATGATTTCACTAGATTTACATGGGTTATCTTTTTATCCCACAAAAGTGATGCTTGTCTAGCATTCAGGAATTTCTGTACCACTGCCTTAACTGGTTTTTCTTATAAAATCAAAACCATTTTAACTGATCATGGGGGTGAATTTGAAAATAAATCTTTTTCTGATTTATATGCTGAACATCACATTTCCCATAAATTCTCTTCTCCAAGA
This sequence comes from Colocasia esculenta, assembly GCA_014218235.1. NCBI lineage: Eukaryota > Viridiplantae > Streptophyta > Magnoliopsida > Alismatales > Araceae > Colocasia > Colocasia esculenta. The sequence goes on from CM024754.1 coordinate 167,007,787, forward strand.
ACTCCAGAACAAAATGGAGTTGTGGAAAGGAAAAGTAGAACTCTTGTGGAAATGGCTAGATCCATGCTCTTGGAAAGCAAATTGTCCAAATCCTTCTGGGCTAAAGCTGTAAATACAGCAAATCACATTCTCAACAGAGCATTGGTCAGACCAAAAATTAGAAAAACCCCTTATGAACTGTTGAAAAATAAAAAACCAACTTTATCTTATTTCAAAGTCTTTGGGTGTAAATGTTTTGTACATAACAACAATAAATAAAATCTTGATAAATTTGATGCTAAAAGTCATGAAACCATCTTTCTTGGCTATTCTGAAATTTCAAGAGCTTTTAGAGTTTACTCTCTCAAAAATAGAACTGTTGAAGAATCTCCACATGTAGTCTTTGATGAAAATTTCTTTTCAACTCACTATTCTAAATCTTACAGGGACTCTCAAGATAATGAAGAGGATGACTTCATTGTTGATTCTTCACCAACTGTTGAGGAGAATGAAGACTTATGTGAAAATTTGAACAATGACTCACCTACCCCAAGTGGATCAGGTAATGTTGTTCCAAATTTAAATGCATCTCAATAGGTAATTTCTGAACACAGATTTTTGAGAGATCACCTAATTGAGAATGTTGTTGGCAATGTGCATGATAGAGTTAGAACAAGATCATCCTTTTTTAATGCAATCCATAAAGACCCTCTAGCACTAATCTCCCAAATTGAACCCAAATCAATTGATGAAGCTCTAATGAGTGCAGATTGGATCAATGCAATGCATGATGAACTTCATCAATTTGATAGAAATCAAGTGTGGGAATTAGTACCTAGACCTAGTGACCAATCTGTCATTGGCACTAGATGGGTATTTAGAAATAAATTGAATGAAAATAGTCAAGTCATAAGGAATAAAGCTAGACTAGTTGCCAAGGGGTACAATCAAGAGTTTGGAATTGATTTTGAAAAGTCTTATGCCCCTGTAGCTAGACTAGAAGTTGTGAGAATATTTCTTACTTTTGCATCATCATTGAAATTTAAGGTTTTCCAATTGGATGTTAAAAGTGCATTTTTGAATGGATACATCAAAGAAAAAATTTTTGTAGAACAACCTCCAGGCTTTGAAAATGAAAAATATCCTGATCATGTTTTCAAGCTTAATAAGGCTCTCTATGGTCTTAAGCAAGCTCCAAGAGCTTGGTATGATCGATTGAGTTCCTTTCTGTTGGAAAAAGGATACTCTAGAGGTAATGTTGATCAAACCTTGTTCACAAAAACTGTAAATAAACAAATAATAGCTGTCCAAATTTATGTTGATGACATAATTTTTGGATCCTCAAATAAAAGCCTGTGCACTGAATTTGTAAATCAAATGAAAACTGAATTTGAAATGAGCTTAATGGGAGACTTAAAATTTTTCTTGGAACTGCAAGTTAACCAAACCAGTGAGGGGATCTTCATAAGCTAAACCAAGTATGTTAAAGAACTTCTGAAAAGGTTTGACTTCCAGAACCTCAAGCACTCAAGCACACCCATTGCAGTTAATGTAAAACTAGAAGAAGATTCACTTGGTAAGTCAGTAGACCTAAAGACATACAGAGGTATGATTGGATCTCTACTCTATCTCACTACTTCTAGACCTGATATACAATTTAGTGTATGCTTGTGTGCAAGGTTTCAAGCTAATCCTAAAGAAAGTCACATGCTTGCTGTTAAAAGAATTTTCAAATATCTTGTTGGAACATGTGATCTTGGTATTTGGTATCCTGCTGGTTGTAAATTAGATTTGATTGCCTATTGTGATGCTGATTATGCTGGTTGTAAGCTTGATAGAAAGAGCACAAGTGGCTTGTGTTTATATCTAGGTGGATGCCTAATTTCTTGGGCTTCCAAAAAGCAACACTAAGTGGCTCTATCAACTGCTGAGGCTGAGTATGTTGCAGCTGGTCGTTGTGGCACTCAAATTCTTTGGGTGAAACATCAGCTCCTAGACTATAACCAAGAGCTAGGTTGTGTTCCCATTCTCTGTGATAACACACGTGCCATCAATCTGTCTAAAACCCAATTCAGCACTCTCGCACAAAGCACATTGAAATAAGGCATCATTTCTTGAGAGATGAGGTAGCAAAGAAATCATTGGAACTTCTTTTCATTGAAACTAAAAAACAAATTGCTGACATTTTCACTAAACCACTTCCTGACAGCAGATTTTCATCCTTGAGGAGAGAGCTTGGTTTATGCAAATGTCCACAATCTTCTTGACCTCTCCTTATTTGGGTTGAGTGCTTAGGCAATTTCTGAGGGGGAGTCTTTGTTTCATCATGTAAATATTCCCTTCCTTTATTTGTTTCCTTGATTCATGATGTACAATCTCTCATAAGCCAATTTCCATTTCTTTTTGTCGAATAAATTCTTCCATCTCACATTGTATTGAAATTCTTGGTATATCAAATGGTGATTTGAAGAAGGACAAGTTCTGCTTGTCTGGACACTTTCACTATGCGAGAGTATATGTCTCCGCCAAATATCAAGAATCAAATATGCAATTGTTGAGGGGGAGTTTTTATTCATCAAAAAAGATTCATTTCAGTTTTTACAAATATTGAATCTCTTTATTAGGATGAAAGATTTCTGGAATCATCATCTCAGGGGAAGTTAAAGGATTCACCACTCACTTTCTTTTACAAAATTCAAGATTCCTCTTGAGTTATTACAACTTCCATTCATGATATACTCATTAAGTTTGTTAAAGAACCTCCAAAATGACTTTTTGATTGATCTACTAAATTTTTACAGTCAACTCTCAACTATACTCTTCAAGCCTACAGAAATTTAAATATCTTTCAAAGACTGAAGGATCATGTGTGTTTTGAATTTAAACGCCTCTTCTGTAACTGATGTGGGATATAATTGCTCTCAATTTTATAAAATTCTCCATACATTTATTATTCAACAGAGCAATAACACAAATACTGAGAAACTACAAACCTTCACAATGAATGAAGTGCCATGTATGTCATGAAGTATTTTCTGCTATCTCTATTCAAAGGGGTTCAACAAATAAAAAATAAAATAAAAGATTTTCTATACATTTTGATGATAACTGAGTAACTGGAAATATTTGTGTCTTATAAACGTATATTTTCACGTCAAAAGGTTATCATTTGCCCCATGAAACTGGATAATGAGCAAATCTTTGGTAACCAGGGACTATGGTGTGTAAAAAGCATTAGTTATTGAGTGAACAATATTTACTACATTTGATAGTTTGATTTAAAAAAAAAACAAAATGTGTGTCCAAGGAGAATTACTTAAAATAAACATCTTTGCCTTCCCTCAGTTTGCTTAAGGTTGTTTACTTTCATCACAATTGATTTTAATCTAAAAGACATTTTCATTTCTTTAGATTTGGAGAATATGGTAGTTTGTCATTGACTGTTGAATGTCCTATATCACTCAAACTATCATTTCAGTGGGTCACATCACTTAATGACTACATCATGTAGGTTGTTATGTAACACTTGAATTATTGTTGGATTTTTGTGAAAAAATGACAAATGAATTCTTTGGCATCTTAGACATCCTTGCCAAGTTGATTCTATCCATCCTTCATCATTTTAAAGATTTTGTTTCATTTACAAAATTTTCTCATACACATATCATCATGTTCCTTCAGGTCAGGTCGACATAGTCTTCCTCATGTGTCGACACACTCTATGTCCAGGTCGACACAACTCCATTCTTGTGTCGACATAGTGGCGGTTCCAGGTGGGTCTTTCTAATGGGCGCCAGTTTAGGGATATCTGTACCCACAGGTTATCTTACCCCAAAGCCCCTTTTCTTCCCTAGGTCGACCCATAGCCGCCATTTGCCCTTCCAAATGGCAGAAAATTCTTCCTTGCGTCCATCTTCCCTCCATCTCTGTCTCCATCCTTCTCTCATCATCTCTGCCATCTCTGTCTCCATCTCTTGCTTCCATCTCTTGCCTGGACGATGCCTCCCAAGCACACCCCTCGTCGAGGCGCCAGGGCTCGGGCAACTGCTAGGGCGACTGCTGTTGAAGTGCCTCCCACTGAAAGAAGAACTCTGCCATGACCCTGCAGAGCAGCCAGATGCTTCTTCTCCATCTCCTACACCATCCAAAAAAGGTAGGATGCCCTCCTCTAGTCGAGGTTCTTCTCAGAGGCGGTCTGCAAACCCTAGGAAAAAGATATTGTCCACTTCTTCTGAACCCTCTGCGGAATCATCCTCCAACTCCTCTGGATCGTCTCAACCTTCTGAGGCTACTCCATCCAAGCTGGCTAGTGAGGGAAAATCTATTCTCAAGCCCAGAGCAGTTGACCTAAATGACGTTTCCTTGGCTAGCGCATTTCCTGAAGTATCTGCATTCTTCAATTTTCAAGGATGGTTGCCTTTCATTTCAAAATTCTGGACATTTTATCCTAGACTGGTACAAGAGTTTTACTTGAATTTGATCATAGTACCAGATGGTTATCAGTCTGAGGTCAAAGGAGTCTCCATTTTTCTTTCCACTGAATTGGCTGTTGTAATCACGGGGATTGACGCCCCCCCCTCGACACGAACAAGTACTAAATCTAGTGGTGTGTGAACATGGAATGTGATCGCCACCTAGCAAGCTGCCTTATAAATAGAAAATGAAGACGGCTAACTTAACTAGGAAGAGGAGAGAGAAAGGGGGCGGACTTCATGTCGCGGCGGCCTTAGCGGTCGCGACAGTGCTGATAACGCGACGCTGATTCCAGTCACGTTTCTTGTCGCGTCGTCCTTCGCGACCGCGTTCTCTTTGTGCGGGAGTTGTTGGAGTGTGGACCTTCTTCTCATCTTCTAGCCGGCTGGAAGGCAAGAGCTCCTCGTGGATGATGCTTGGATGCCTGCCACAAAAGAAAACAAACAAAAGGAAGCCCTATTAGAACACGTTAAACATAGTATCTACTCTAAAATAGAAAGAAAGGATGGGAACATGGAGGGAACAAACCTGGGGGGTTTTTTAAACCCCTTTGGGTATAGAAAAACGTGGGTGTGTGCTGAATATGTTCTATCTAAGAATAACATGAAAAATGCATGCAAAAGAAGGAGAAAGGGAAAGGGAGAGAGTGAGCCCCATTAGGGCGACTCCATGGGGTGGCTACAGCTCGAAGGATCATCCAAAAGCTTTAGGAGAATGCTAAAGTCGCCCTTCTCACGTCCCGTGCTCCATAGATGATGAAATGGGTTGCTTGGGTGGAGAGGGATGTGAGGGAAATGGAGGAAAACAGTGGCTGCGAGGCTAAGTATTTGTCAAAGGAAATTTTGGCAGCCCTTCGGGGTGACAATGAGGCTCTCCTCATCCTTGAGGAGGGGCCTCTTTTTTATAGAGCCATGTGAGAGAAATAGGTGATATTATCTCTTCAAAATGGTCAAAATTCGAAATGGGAGATAATGGCCTTTTAAAATTGCAAGGGAGAGTCCAAGGGATCCTCACAAGAGTCCCTAGGGCCAAAATCTCGCCCCAAGGGGTTGAGATATTTCCTAGGGATAAAGCTGGATCAATAGGAGGATAAATAGGAGGTTGTTGCGGAGTCTGGTGCGCTTAGGCATTGTCGCGACGTATCATGGGGTCACGACTAGAGACGCGACGGGGCGGGGCGTCGCGACTGTAAGTCCACGTGCATGGATATCATGCATGGGCTGTCGCGGCGTCCAGGGCCGTCACGACTAGAGTCGCGGCGCTACAAAATGTCGCGACTAGGAAATCAAATTATTTTGCATTTATCAGCCAGTTACATAAAAGATACGAGTTATAATTGTATAAGGACTCTCCAAAATAATAATGGGTGGGATTTCAAGGCAATTTTAAATTGTTAATGGGCTCAATCAAGGCTAATGATGGGCTCAAGGTGAGTGACCAACTAGGGGCTAACTAGGATAACATGAAATGTGGTTAAACCCATTAGTCGGAACTGGGTGTCTACTGATTGCCCCTCCTTGGCTTCCTCTTTGCAGGGTAGCGAAGCAGAAGTGGAGTGGAGTTGTCATGAAGTGACGGTGAAGCGGAAATGACGCAGAGTGGACTGAATAGTGGGAGCCAAGGTAAAGAGACACCCAGTCTAACTCACAGGCAACTGGAATTTTCGTGAAAGCCCCGAGTCAGCTGCTCGAGCAGGATGCCAAGAAGAACAAGTCTAGACGAGAAGGAGAAAAGAGGAGGACGATCAACCCATTGATTGAGAGGTACCCTAGCCGATTGGCCTGTAGGTTTCGCATTGGAGGGACATGTGCGTGCCAGGCAGGTAACTCATGACTCTGTCCTGGGAGTGGTTCGCAACCAAAACGGATCAAAGGAATAGGATAAAAGCATTTGATAGAGAATCCAGATAGGAAATTCTTGTCAAACTGACGGGAACGACTCACTCGGAGGCAATCCTTCCGATTCGGAGTGGAATTGGATTTCTTGTTTTCTGAAAAATGAAGAATGATTGGGCACTCAACAAGGGCTCATCAAGAGTCTAGAATGAGTCGAGAAAGCTCAAAATCCTACATGTTGCATACTGGGCTAAATAAAAGAAATCATCAAAACGAATGCAAATAAAGGGAGAAAATAGAAGATATATCAAGGATAATATTGTTAAGCTGAATAGGATCGGGTCAAAAGACTACCCACAACCGCAGTGCAGGCCTAAATCTATCGTCCCCGAGCTTACCCAACTCAACGGCCTATCCAACGATTAACAATGTGCACCTAGATTATCACTGTTTTTGGTAAAGGGGAACTCCAATCCCAGAGCACATTGAGAACTGGCTGGTCCTTGAAATGATATAATAGCTAGAATACCATACAGTAATGCGAGGAGTAAGGAAAGAGATACTTACCTAACTTACCTGTGGCAGTCTCTTTGTTTTTCATTTTTTTTATATTTTCTGAATTTTTTGTATTTTATTTTGACAAGAAACAAAGATAATAAGCACAGACTCGTCAACATAAATGTGAACACAGTCGAACAACATAAGTAAATAGAGCACAGAAAACAAAACAACACATCAGACAGGAAGGCGACGGTCAGGATCGCCGCGACTATCGTGGCGTCGCGACCTGGTAGCGGCGTATCGTGGCGTTGCGACTAGAACAAACCCCTGAAAATGGAAAAAACTCAAGTTTATCTCTATCCTAAGACACTTAGAATGACACTAGGACTCCTAATCCTCTCCTAGTCTTATCCTAACTCCTAGGTGCGGGATTAGAGGAGGTTTGCACCCCTCAAGAGTCTATAAATAGAGGGTTTAGGGGTGCTAATCCTGCAGCTAATCTCCTCTCTCCTCTTTTCTTCTAGATTTTCCCTGTTTTGCAAGCATGAAGAGGAGCTACTCTACTTTTCAGAAGGAGATCCCTCCCTACTCGGGTCCCAAGGCTGCAAGGGAGTCCCATGCCGATCTCCAGCAGATGAGCGCCGTCCCGGGGCATATTTGCATGCGCCCGGAGCTCCAAGCGTTCTTTTTTCTCCTTTTTTTCTACAATTTCTGCACTTTTCGGTGTTGTTCTTCCCCATTCTTAAACTCTCCTCTTCTTCTCCCCTTCAGATTTTGCCTGGTCAGAGGAGGTTCTCCAAGCTACCATGGCTCTCCCCTATGCTGGAATTGCTTCCCCATGCTTCCATTGTCCACTTAAAGGAGTGGGGTTTGGCAACTATTCTGGTTCTCGCTAAGAAGTACGATAAAATCGTACACGTGTGGGATAGCGTTACGGCGCTAGAAGAGTTGTGGCATCCGCAGACCCACACGTTCCTCTTCCCGACGTTTGAAACCACGATCCTTCTGGAGGAGTTGGAGGTGATGCTCGGCCTCCCGCGGTACCAACGGGGCGGGGAATTGGCGATTTCCTATACTGTGGAGCCGATCAATTCTTGGAGCCTTCTCGCGGAGATCACCACAAAGAAGGAGGATCTACGGTCTATGATGAGCGGGATGCACGCTCACCTCCTACCCATTGCGCAATGGATCATTTCACAATGCAAGCACAAGACACACAATTATCGGGCCATTGCTAAAGCGGCTGCGATCTGCATATGCGGGGTCATCCTCTTCCCTACGACGGATGGGGCCATCTCCTTTGCAAACCTCAGCATCGTGGACTCCCTCTCAGAAGGTATGAACATAGGCCAGGCAGTCTTGGGATTCCTCTACGCTGGTTTGTCTTCAGCGGCTACGGGAGGTCCTTTCATTGGCTCTATCATTGCCCTCGAGCTGTGGATGGGTGTTCACATTCAGTTCCGGGTGATGGACGTTCTAGCCACGGAGTGCAAATCGATGCTCAATCACCCATTGGCCTACGTAGGCGGGCCTCTCCACATGTCTACCCGGGTTTGGTGCAAAACCGCGCAAGTGAAAGGGTTGAAAGCTTGGCGCGATTATTTCAGGAAGCTCATCGTGGCGGGGTTTGATATGCCCCCCCGCTTCATGCACGGCCAGATATTTCACCTTCCACAGTGCACCGGGCTGGCCTTGAGGTTAATAGGTAATGAAGTGCTGGTTCTATACAACCCGGACCGATGATACCTCCAATGCGGTGTGGTCCGCACGGTGGTCCCCATTCTCTCACATTACCCACCCATCCAAGAGAGGAAGAGGGGTGACAGACAGGACGAGCTCGACGTGCGCAGCGCCATTGTCTACTGGGAGGCATGCGCAATGGGTCATCTTCAAGCGGAGGTAGCAGAGGAAGAGGACGTGACTAAAGAGTACCTCGAGGCGTTGAAGAAGATCCAACCGGCAACGGGAATTCTTTGATCATTTCATTGTAGGGATTGATTGTGGGCATCAGATGGTATCTAGGGAAAGAATTTTAGCATTTATTTGACTTTGAAAGCATTAGTGAATGTAAGCATTTGAATTTGAATGAATAAAATAGGAATTTTTCTGAAGGAAAATTGGCACGGTTTAAGACGCGACGGCCTAAGGCGCCGCCTTCCTAGTCGCGACATGGCGGGGCGTCGCGACATGATCGCGACGCGACATAGAAGCGGTGTCCCGATGAATCGCGACATGAACCGCCCCCTTCACATGCAAACCGTCTTCCCTTTTCCCCCCTTCCGGCCACTCAAACACCAAACTCTCTTCTCTCTGGCGATTTCCCAACCTTCTTCTGAGCCTGCATCCTTCCTCCCATTTTCTCCTTCCCATTCAAACGCAACAAACCCGGGTCGCTGCCATGGAGGGTGGAGGGAACTCTGGCGAAGGTTCCTCACGGAGGAAACGCCAAGTGGAGCGGCGAGGCTCTCGTCACCGGGTGGAGACGACTCCGGTCGAAGAGGAGGAGATCGAGGACGTTGCAATGGAGCTGGAGGTCCCAATTATGACCATTGAAGAAGTGAGGAAAAAGAAGAGGAAGGCCATGAAATCGGTAAGAAAAAAAAACCTCAAACCTTGAATGGAATGTGTAGAAGAGTTAGATGGAGCCCCTAGAGGGCGGGTGTACGGCGTGACGCCCAAGGAAAAGGAGATTGGATAGAGGGGGCTCCGGCCCGTCCGGCTCTGATAACGCGGAGTTGCGATCCGTCGCGATACCAGATGTCGTGGCAGCCTGAAACACCGCGACCTTGTCGAGACACAGAAGGGTGCCGCATCCTTATCGCGGCCTCTAAAGGCGACGCGATAAGGTCGCGACACATCATGCTGTCGCGACAAGGTCGCGACCCTTAGGAGGGGATGCGACAGAAACCGAGGGTCAAAAAAAAATGATGAATTTTCCATCCATTCTTGTGCTTGCAGGGTGATATGAGGATTCGGGTTTCATGGACCTTAGTTTTACCTGTTTTTCTTGCTTTTCCACCCTTCCAGAGGGATAGAATAGAGTAAATAGGGTTTGGGGAAATTTTCTGCATGGACAGGATGAGGCCAGACCCAGCCCTTACCCAGGCACTGAGGAGTAGGTGGGATATGGAGGCGACTGCCTTTGTATTCCCTTGGGGACACATGATCCCCAGTCTGGAGGACGTGAGCCAGATCACGGGGCTCCGAGTGTATGGGAGACCCGTGAGCGGGTTCATGTACCCTTGCTACCACGACATAGCTGAGCGGCTGCTGGAGTTACCCGTGGAGCGGAGGTCATCCTTAGTTCCTCAGAGGACGCTGCAGGAGAGCTTAGGCTTGTATGGCGTAGCGAGGCAGACTGGGGATGACGCGGACGAGCACATGGAGCAGCATGTTCGGAGCAGCCGGAGCGAGCTGGCGAGCGAGCCAGGAGCGCAGGCGGACACGGACCTGCATCGCTTCCTCATCCTCTTTCTTGGCAGACTCTTGTTTGCTACGAGGGGCGACACAGTCCACTGCCGTTTCCTGCCCCTGCTGGAGGACCTGTCTGCGGTGGGGAGCTACGCCTGGGGAGCGGCATTTCTGGCGCATCAGTATGATAGCCTGGGCACCTCGGAGCGGCAGACTTCTACGAGCGACTTCTACCCCTTCCTTCAGGTATGTTACTTCTCTCTTTCTACCCTTTGAAATTGACTGCACTTGTTATAAACTGTGAACTAATCTATCTTCTCAATTTGCAAGTCAGGGCCTATCTACACCTTCCAGCCCTGGGAAGAGGGGTCCTCGAGCGGCCGGGCCTTGTGCCCATTGCACGCCACTGGGATTCTCGTCGAGATTCACGCAGTCTCGGGGACCAACTGGAGCGACTTCAAGAGGCCATTGACAACTACCCCTACCTAGATGTAAGTGTTCTAACCTTTCCCTTTAATTAACTACTTGATTTCACTTCCCGATGACTGACCGAATCTATTTTGCAGGTGGTTTGGCAGTTGTACCTAGGGGAGGGTGATGAGGGACAGCCCTGGTTGGTGCAGGCCTGCCCCTACTTCGGTAGGTCGGTGTGGTTGCATGCACTCAACCTCATGCTACCTCTTCACTTATACCTCAGTCAGCGCTCACTCGGCCATCGGCAGAGTGTCGTGGAGTTCCCCGCCCGAGATCGGTTTCGTAGACTGGGTCAGAGTTTCCGGGGACTTCACGACACTACCGATTGGCGCGAGCAGGCGAAGGAGCAGATCGATAACTGGGAGCGTCGAGGAAGGGCCATTAAGTCATACGCTACCACCGATGATACGTACCTCCAGGCATATGCCTTGAAGTACGGTGGTAAGGTATACAAGAGCGCCCGACACCAGGTAATGACTCTGGAACCACAACCCTGCGAATTTTGATTTTAGAGAACTGGGTTACATATTTGAAAAGTGTTGCAGGTAGATGTAGCTGGCGAGATTGCATCGCTTCGAGCCTTACTTTACTCGGCGGTGCAAGATCGAGAGGCGGCGCAGAGGCAGACAGCGGAGCTGGTAAGTACTCACCCCGACTTCAGTACTTAATCAAATTTAAGTTAATTTTTGGAAACTGACATGTGCTTTTTGTGCGCAGCGGAGGGAGTTGGAGAGAGTGAGGAGCATCGGAGCGGGCGGTGCTTCCTCTTCACGAGGTGCAGGGGGCTCCCCATCGCTTCTGGAGGCCCAGCTGGCGGGGGCAGTGCTGAGGGCTGAGGAGGCTCAGAGGCACCTGGAGGAGTGGGTAAGCAAAATAGCACATCTCAATTGAAAACTTGTTTAACAACTGATACTGATCAGATTGTTCTTTCGCAGGAGATGGATCTGCGGCTCACCACCGAACACGCGATGGACCTGCAGGGGCAGAGGGAGCAGCTGCAGGGGCAGAGGGACCAGCTCCAGGGGGAGATCCAGACTACCCAGAGCGAGAGGGATCAGCTACACATCCGGGCAGAGGCAGCTGAGGCGCAGGTCGTAGAGGTGACAAAGGAGCTGGCGGCATTACGGGTGCAGGGCCCGCCTGCAGACCAGGCAGAGATGGTGAGATTGCTCACAGAGGTGATGGCGCAGCAGATCAGGATCGATGAGCTTCGGGGCATGGTGAAGACCCTCAGAGAGGTAGCTAGGAGTAGGAGTAGGAGTAGGACAGGCGTTAGTGGGGCAAGTGGCGCCTCGGTTAGACAGTATTTGGAGGGTTCCTCTAGTAGGCGGAGGAACGAGGAGGATGAGAGGCGCCACCATGGTGAGGGTAGCGCTCAGGGTGATAGGGATGGTGGTGAGATGCCACCACCAGCAGATAGATAGGAGGGATCTGGGGAGAGTGGTGGTGGACAGTGAGGAGTTTGTGAACCACCTCCCTTCTATCTTTTGTACATATTGTTCAACTCTTAGTGAAAATTTTACTTTATGTCAATTTTTATGGAATGAATTGTTTGTAATTGACACGAGTGTGAGATGAGTTTCAAACATGGGAGAGATAGAGAATACTGAGTACCATGCTGCGTGTCCCTTAGAATTACCTGTCCCTGCACACTTAGCAAAAATAAGTCAGATCTGCTCTTTGGCTCAGCCCCTTGCGTTTAAATAAACATGAATGTGACTTTATAATTGTCAAGGGCTGAGCCTTATTAAATAGGGGGAAAGAAAAAATAAACAATGCATGCTAAAAGAATGCGGTATGTACACACATTCTTTTTGAATTTTTTAGATTTTCTCATTTTTTTGGATTTTTGATATTTCTGATTTTTTTTGAAATTTTGAGATTTCTGATTTTTTTTGGATTTTCTCGAAGTTTTTTTTTTTTGAGATTTCTGATTTTTTTTTGTTTTTCTAGAAGTTTTTTATTTATTTTTTGGGTTTTTGAAATTTCTGATTTTTTTGGATTTTTGAAATTTCTGATAACAACACTTCTTGCTCTTCTTTTGAGTAATTAGCCATGGATCTCATCCCCATCTCTCGTTTGGTGAATAACATCTATGTGCGGCGTGCATTTAGCCTTGGCTTATTAAGGCTTCTTGCCCCTTGAATATTGATGTTCCAACACATACCAGGTTTGGGGGTCCTTTGGTCTTTTAGGGAGAATTAGAAGATTAGTAAATGAGATAAGACTTGGCTTTGGGGTCAGGGTTACTGGCTTGTAAGATTTGCAACGGGTATGTTACATGTGGAATTCGTCTGTTGTCCAGGGATTTTTAAGGTCATTGCTCTTTTTGAATTGGGAGGGCATACGTACGACCGGGCTTAAGGACGTCCCGGGGGTAAACTGTACTGCCACTCTTTGACATGCCCCTATTTCCTTATCATTCTTCTTTCATTATTTTCTCATTTTCTTTTGTGTTTTGCTTTTCTTTTGAATTGACCGCCCCTCTTTGAGACTTCATACACATGGTCAATACCATTGCTTGTCTACATGCTAGCTTCCTCCTTGCCCCTAGACCTTGTCTGAGTGAGAAGAGAATCGACCTCAGGTTCCCTACATGAGGGCTGAATGAAAACACCATAAACAAAGGGGAATCGGCCTTAAGTCATCGTGTTGTGTGTGTGTGGTCGGACATAGAGATCAATTACCACAATGAGGGGGGGGGGGAGGTACATGGCCAACAACATTCACTTTTGCAATTGGTGTTGTTATCAACATTAGGGGTAGAATCTTTTAAGATATAGCCCATTCCATGGGTGAGAGAGCTCGTCACCTTCGGCATTAACTAGCCTATACGCGTTTCCGGGGTACACTTCCCAAACGACGTACGGCCCTTCCCAGTTTGCTGACAATTTGGACCTGGGACCTCCAGGTTTTATAGAAATGCGCTTCAAAACCATGTATCCTTCTTGAAATTTACGCTCAATCACTTTCTTTTGAAAAGACCTTGAGAGTCTATTTTGATATGCAAACACATGATCGGCCGCGGCCAGACGCCGTTCATCTAAGAGTTCTAGTTGTACGAGTAACGCCTCCCGATGTTCATCGGGATTGAGTTCCTTGTCTAGCTGGACTCTTAGCGAAGGAATGAAGATCTCGTGTGGACATACCGCTTCCATCCCATAAGTAAGTGAGAACGGAGTCTGCTCGGTGGGCGTGCGGACGGAGGTGCGGTAGGCCCACAGAGCCTCAACTAACTTTTCTGGCGAATCAGCGAATTTATTAGACTTACAAGTTTTCTTTAGAATTTTCAAAAGCATTTTGTTTGTGGCTTCGGCCTGGTCGTTGCTCTGTGGATAGTACAGAGACGAATGATGCGAGGAAATGTTGAATTTCTTACATAGGTCCTGAAGCTCTTGAGATATGAATTGTGGTCCATTGTCGGTGACGAGGCTGCTTGGCACTCCGAACCGCGCGATGATATTCCTCATGATGAATCTGCACATGATTGAACCTTTTGATTTTTGCAAATGCTTCAGCTTCGGCCCACTTGGTGAAGTACTCAGTAGCAGTGAGAATAACGGATTTCTATTTTATCTGAGCATTAGGATCACCAAGGGGCCCGATGATATCAAAGGCCCATATGGAGAAAGGACAAGGGGAAGATAGTGGATGCAAAGAGGAGGACGGAGCATGGATTTTATCGGCATAGATTTGGCATTTGACGCACCTACGAACATAGGTGGCACAATCTTCTTCTAGGGTCGGCCAATAGTAGCCTTGCCTAAGAATCTTCTTAGCCAACATCTGACCATTCAAGTGCCCTCCGCATTCACCAGATTGAGATCCTTCCACTACCTTCCGAGCCTCTTCATCTGTCACACATCTAAGGAGCATTCCATTTAGAGCACGTCTGTAAAGCATTTCACCAACAAGGGTATACTTTAACGCCGCCCTACGGATAGCTCGCCTGTCTTCTGCTTCAGCTTCTTCTGGGAGGGTACCGTTTCTGCAATACTGCTCAATTTTCATGGTACCATGGCCTTTCTTCTTCCATCAATTCCCCTAATTCAACAAGCAATAACTCCTTTGCTTCCTTCCTCTCGGCCTTCAAGACTAGAGAACTCCTGAGGTTAACGAACCACAGATCCTGAGTGGAGGGAGCCTCTAACCTTTGAACGGTGATTGTCTCTGCACTGCCACTGAGAGGGAAGGAGAGAGATGAGGCTAACGACGCCAGGGCGTCGGCCAAGATATTCTGAGAGCGGGGAGTATGGATGTAGATAAGCTGACGAAATTGCTTGGCTAGGAGTGTGACCAGATCTTGATAAGGCTTGAGCTTAGGGTCATGAGTGCGATAGGTAGAAAGGACTTTCCGAAGAACGAGCTGAGAGTCTCCTATAATCTTGAGATGATGCGCGCCTAAGAGATAGGCGAGCTTAAGACCGGCAAGGAGAGCCTCATACTCGGAGATGTTGTTGGTGGCATAGAATTGAAGCTGATAGGCTAGAGGAATGGTGATCCCTTCTGGGGTGAGCAAGACAGCTCCTATGCCCCGTCGCCTAGAATTGAGAGCCCCATCGAAGTGGAGCGACCAGAAGGGATCGCGAGAAATGAGTGACATGTTTTCATTGGGGAATTCCTCTTGAACTGTGTCACTATGGGGAAGAGGAAGGTGAGCAAGGTGCTCAGCAATGGCATTCCCTTTTATGGCTTTCTGAACTATGAAGGAAATATCAAATTGGGAGAGGAAGCTTTGCCAGCGTGCCAATCTGTCGGCGAGGACTGGCTTCTCAAGGAGATACCTAATAGGATCCATTCTAGAAATCAAACTCACCTTATGAGCTAGGAAGTAGTGCTTCAATTTCTGCACTACCCAAACTAGCGCTGCACATGTTTTCTCCATTGTGGTGAGTTTGAGCTCGGAGGGATTGAAGAGCCTAGATAGGTAATAGACTGCCCTTTCTTTGCCGGATTCATCATGCTGAGCAAGGACAGCTCCTAGGGAGTCCTCAATAGTTGACAGATACATGATCAAGGGTTTCCCAGGTATGGGCGCCTGAAGCACGGGAGGATTCATAAGGTAACTCTTGAGCTCATCAAAGGCCTCTTGGGACTTAGCATTCCATTCAAAGTTGACTCCTCCTTTCAACAGTTCATAGAAGGGACGACACCTTTGAGAGTGCTGAGATATGAATCTCCTTATGAACTGGAGCCGACCAATCAAACCTCAAAGCTCAGATATGTTCTTGGGAGGAGGCATTTCATTTATTGCCTTGGCCTTGTGTGGGTCTATTTGAATCCCCCGTTTGCTAACTATGAAGCCTAACAACTTGCCCGAAGAAACCCCGAATACACACTTCTTTGGATTCATCTTTAATTGATACTCTTGTGCGCGGCGAAATACCCTGGCAAGCACGGAGGAGTTTTCTCTTATGGTCTGAGACTTCACCACGATATCATCCACGCAGACCTCAACGTCAATGTGTATCATGTCATGGAAGATAGCTAACATTGACCTTTGATAAGTGGCGCCGGCATTCATCAATCCAAACGGCATAACCACGTAGCAATATGTTCCCCATGGGGTGGTGAAGGAGGTTTTCTCTTGATCCTCCGGGGCTAGACGAATTTGATTGTAGCCTGAATACCCATCCATAAAAGACAGAGTTTCGAACCCTGTAGTATTATCAATCAGAACGTCCAAGTGAGGTAGGGGGAAATCATCTTTAGGACATGCCTTATTTAAGTCCCGGAAGTCTATGCAGATTCGCACCCTTCCGTCCTTCTTCATGACCGGGACGATGTTCGCCACCCACAATGGATAGAGGACTACACGGATGAACTTAGCCTTGTGTAGTTTATCAATTTCCTCTTTCATTTTCAAAGCGATGTGGGGGAGGAACCTCCTTAACTTTTGTTTGACGGCAACTGCCCCTGGCTTCAAGATCAGCCTGTGTTCCACCAAATCAGGGTCAATGTCGGGCATGTCATCGTAGGCCCAGGCAAAGGAATCCTTAAACTCCCTCAACATTTCTATGAGCGCTTCTTCTTCTTCGGGAGGGAGGCTGGAAGCTATGGTTAAAAGCCTGTGGTCCTCTTCAGTTCCCACGTTTACCTCTTTATTGAGCTCATCGACTGCTGAGGTAGGTTCATCGAATCTCCTCATACCACTAGCATACGCCTCAGCAGCATCCTCTATCTCACAATCATTCTCATCTAATGGGTCTCCTTCGGCTACAATTTCATAAATTCCAAAACCATCATCTAGTCCTTCCTCTATATGTAGATCCTCTAAGTTCAAAACTACTGCTTCGTGGACGAACTCTTCGACAGCTAGAAGAGCGCCACACCTTTGAACTAAGTCAAGCAGATACCTTCGGGGTATGCCATTACTCCTTCTTCTTCCTAGATGGGGACTGTAGACACCCGATTTTGAATAATGGGTTGAACCACATTTCTTGTTGTCTTAGTGGGCCCTTATTTGGTCACTCACCTTGAGCCCATCATTTGCCTTGTTTTGAGTCCTTTAAGCCATTAAAATGCCTTGAAATCCCGAAAGTTATCACTTGAGAGAGTCCTTGGGGCATAATAACTCTTGTTTTATCATGTAGTTGGCTGATAATTCTCAAATAATTTGGATTTCTTGTCGCGACGCCTCGTGGCGCCGCGTCTCTAGTCGCGACGGTTCTGGCAGCCGCGACAGCCCATGCATTATCCATGCACGTGGGCAATGCTGTCGCGTCCTCCCATGCCGTCGCGTCTTAGTCGCGACCCTACGATACATTGCGACAATGACCGAATCCTCTGGCCTCCATAACTACCCCCTATTTATCCTCCTTTGAACTCAACTTAATCCTAAGGATTATCCCTACCCCTTGGGGCGGGATCCTAGCCTTAGGGACTCTCCCAAGGGTTGCTAAGGACTCTCAATCCGATTTTTATAAGGCTTTATCTCCCATTATGATTTTTAAACCATTTTTGAAGAGATAATGGGAGTAATTCTCATCCCAAGCTCTTTATAAGCAAGGCCCCTCCTCAAGGATGAGGAGAGCCTCATTACCACCCCAAAGGGCTGCCGAAATTTCCTCTCACCCATACTTAGCACCACAGCCACCCATTTTGCCATTTTCTCTTCACATTCCACTCCCTAAAGCAACTATTTCACCATTAACGGAGCACGGAACGTGAAGAGGGCGACTCCGACGATCTCCTGGAGCTCTTGAACATCCTTGGAGTCATACCTACGCCAGGGAGTCGCCCAATGGGGCTCAGTTTCTTCTTCCTCCCATTCTCCTATTTCTACATGCATTTTTTGTGTTATTTTAGAATAGAGCACATTCCCTATTCATCCACGTTTTTTCCCACACCCATAGGGGTTTAAAACCACCCCAGGTGCGTTCCCACCATGATTCTACACTGTCTTTCATCTTTAGAATAGATACTATGCTTCACGTATTCTAATAGGGCATTTTTTGTGATTTCCTTTGGTTGGCAGGCAAGCAGGTGAAATCTACGAGAAGCTCTGGTTCTCCGGCCGGCTGGAGGACGAGAAGAAGGTCCTTACCTTATTTCTCCCACATTCAGAGAACGCGACGGCCGAGGGTGACGCGACCATAGACGCGTCGACGAAAGCTGGCACGACATCAGTCTATCGCGGCACCCATGGCGACCGCGACACCAGGTCTGTTTCTGTTCTCTCTCCTTTTCCTAGTTTAAGTCAGCCATTATCTCATTTTCATTCTTAGGCGACTTGCTAGGTGGCGATCACATCCTATTTTCTATGCTTATAGTTTTAGTATCTATGTTTGTGTCGAGGGGGGTACAATCCCTGTGATTACAACTTTTGGCGATCACGGTGGGACCTTTACTGCCACCCTCGTAGATTTTTCTGACTGTTTGCTTGCGATGCTTTCTTGTTGTTTGTCACTATAGTGCCCTCTTGGTGTTTTGATCTTTGTTTCCTGCTCATTTCCCTGCTCTGTCATTGTCGCGACCGATCGCGTTGACGCGACCTTGTCGCGACGCAACGGGGGGATGCGTTATGAGTCAGTGTTTGTTATACACCATGTCCTCTCTATCCAATGCCCATGAGAGCATGCATCTTTGTTACATTGCCTAGATCATGTTTGCTCGTGTCTCTGTCTATTAGTATTCTGTCAAGGTTCGGGTTTTCCGTTTAGTTTTATTTGTAAGTTTTCAGTTCCTATCGCGGCAGCAAGAGAGGATGCGAACATGTCGCGGCTTGGCCAAACGTCGCGTTATCAGGTTTGCTTTGTATGTTACTGTTTTATCCATGAATCGGTTTTTGTCTGCTTCCTGACTCATGTTGTATCATTATAGAGTCTCTTGGTGTTTCTTAGTTTTGTAGGATAGTATGTTTGGGTTGGGTTGGTGACTCACTGTGTTTTCGGGCCTCTGTCATTATCGCGGCAGCCCGCGCTGTCGCGATAGGGTCGCGGTGTACCCGGCCATCGCGACTCTGCCCGAGGACTTGTTTTGTCGCCCTGTTTGCTCCTTATCTTCATTCTTGAATACATTTGGGGCATTTAGTCCCTTGCATATACTGCTCATCCCATTTGATCAGGTTCCCCCTTGGTTGAGTGAGTCCTCTCACCTACGAGCACTCGTAGGCTGACTCGGGCCCACCTTTCGAGGACCTCCGTAAGTCCCCGTGGTCGTACGCATGTTTCGGTTCGTCGGGCTGGTTGTACCCGTTGTACCCTTAGTTTGAGCCATCCTCGTGTGCGAGTGTGCACCACCCTTAGCCATACCGGAGCACTTGAGTCCATTCCTATTAGGGACCGCATGACCGAGTGACATCTCTTTAATCAATTCATTTAAAAGGTCAAGTTCAAACCTTAAGAAATTTGCGTTTTAAGCATGATAACTTGAGTGCTTTGACCCCCCTCCTCATGTCTGTTTTTCTTGTCGTGATAGAGTTTAGGTGTGTCGGTATCACCTTCCCCAAATTGGTTGGAGGGTGTATGCGTCATTGTTTAGGGAGATCGAGTCAGTCCCCTCCGATCTTTGTGCTTTATCATAATCCCCTCTTCGACATGGACCAATTCCGGGTCCTTGCCGACGATGCCCTCTCCCTCAGGTTGCTCGAGGAGGTAGCCCAACCTTCCATAGCCACTCTCCCAGGGCATATCCAGCCTCCCTCTATCACCGGATCCGATCATATCCCGCTTCTCCTCCTGGGGGTGATGACCTCCATTCTCAATTCAGTCAGCTCCTTCCTCACCTCACTCCGGACCAAGTCCGAGAGTTCATAGCTGCTGCCAAAGGGAAACAACCTTTATCTCCCCGGGTCAAAATTCAGCCCGACCGGCGGATTCCTCTGCCCACATCGCTTCAGCTCCCCACCTTTCTTCGTCTGGGGCAGATCCTACACCTCTCCGTCCTCGGGCCATTCATTTTTCAGAACCGGGCTACCTTCCCCCACGAGATGTTCGGCCTCGATCCCCCCCAACTACATACTATACGGCCGAACCAGCTCCCCTCCCTCGCAAGAGGTCTCATTCCTTTGAGCAGCAACGCTCCCTTGTCTCTACGCATCAAGTCCAATCTCCTTCCGATTTCTTTGCGGAGTGGACAAGCATGAAGAAGGAGCTTCATGACCTCCGGAGACAGATTGATCCTCGGAAGGTAGCCGACATCGCCCTCCCATCCTTCCAATACCTCCGGGTGCCTCCCCAGTCCGAGCTACCTGTGTATCGTCGATACTCTGGGGTAGGGGACCCCTATGTTCATCTGAAGGATTTTGTCTATGAATCAGCACCACACAAATATGACCGCCATCTCATGGCATACCTGTTCAGAAAATCATTAGATGGTCCAGCCTTAGTGTGGTTCTATTCATTGCCTCCCGAGAAAGCCGAGGACTTCCAAATCGTCCAAGAAAGGTTTCTGCAACAATTCCAGGATCTGGTGGGACCCGAATACTCTTTTGTGGATTTGGTAGCTGAAAAGATGAAGCCAAAGAAGATTTCTCCACCTATGCTGACCGGTGGCGCTCCTTGGCCACCAAGGTCCGTTGCCCAATGCCTGAGGAGGAAAAGGTAAAGCTGTTGATCTCCAATGCCACACCAACCTACCGAGCTATTTTGGCCATGAACGTCATTTCTACCATGCACCAACTATATAGTCGAGCCCGTTTCATTCAAACCCAACTCAAGGACTCACCTATACATTCCATGTTTGAGACCCCCAAGGCCCGTTATGCCAAGAAGCCGCAAGGCCCAGTCACCGAGGGGATCCAGACCAATGAACAAGTAGGTGCCGTTAGCAATCCCCAAGGCCCAGTAGGTAGGTCTCCCTATACCCAGCAAACCCAACAGTCTTGGAACAACAACAACAATAGGCAGCCACCTCCCCAAGGACAAAATCCTCCTCAAGATCAGCGCCAATACTCCCAGGTCCCTCCACCTCAAAATGGCTATGCCCCCAGGAAGCCCAATGGACCCAAGAGAGCCCAATACCCTCCATTGCCCGAGTCTCTAGCTGATGTCTTTGCAGCCCTCATGTCACTAAATGCTCTAAGACTCCCTCCTGAGAAGGCAAATTGGAATATGGCGGCCGATCAAACAAAGTACTGCGTCTATCATCGTCATCCGGGCCACAATGTGTCCGATTGCTTCCAATTCCGGGACATGATATATGATCTCCATGAGCAGAACCAGATTGATTGGGCAGAGATGAAGAGATTGATCCAAACTTTGAGGGACCAGCAGGGCCAGAGGCAACAGCAGCAACAACAGAGGCGACAGCAGCCGCAACAACAACAACAACAGCAACAGCAACAACAACAGCAGTACCAACCCTTCCAGCAGCAATACCAGCAACAGCAGCAGCCAGCGAATGATCTAGGCATAATCCGTAATCCCATGCCACAACATCAGCCTGCTCCGAACCCTCAAACAGCTCCACCACCTCCTCCACCTGCGCATGTTAACCCCGTCATCCACCATCCACCACCAGAAGCCCAGTGGGTCTTCGATGACGACCATGAGGTAGGCCAGCTTCTGGTTATTTCTCACGTCATGCCCACTGCTCCCGCACCTACATCCACCATGCCTCCCTCCCTCACACCCCACGTTGCCACCATCACCTCACCATCCTATTCCCCTATCATGTCGCCCATCATTCCTCCACCCAACAACGTCCCTTTCTCCCCTACACCAGCACCATTACTAGCCAACCCTTCTATCCTTGACACCACTACCCCTCCACTCCACCATAATCTTGCCCTCCGGAGCGGGCGAATGTTCCATCGGATGTACCCTAATGCATCCGTGCCTATGCCAGGTCAACCAAGCCAACAAACCAACAATCAGCAGCAACAAGATACAGAAGAGATTGATCCATCACCGGGAACCCAATATGATATCCTGAAGCACCTTGATCAGACCCCCACCAAGATTTCCATATTAGAGCTCATTAAGAGATCACAGACTCACCAAGATGCTCTCAGGGCCTTTTTGCAAAGAGTCATGGTCAGCGAAGACATGAATCCGGACAACCTACCCTTAGTGCTCTCAATAGTGAACAGAGGACCCACCATTACCTTTTCTGACGGTGAGTTGGCTACCCCCGAAGCCAGAAAAATGCCCTTATGTGTGACACTCACCATAAACAAAGTGGTCGTCGATGCAGCTCTAGTGGACACAGGAGCCTCTATTAATGTATGTCCACTAAGCACTCTTAGAGCATGCAATATATCAGAACGTCAACTGCAGCCCACGCCTACCACCATCGCCACGTATGACAATTCGCGACGTGCCTGCCATGGGGTCATCACTTTGCAAGCAGAATTGGGCCCTCTCGTCATGTCTGTGGAATTCTATGTATTGAACATTGATCACACCTACAAGGCCATCTTAGGGCGCCCATGGATTGAGTCATTAGGGGCAGTGCCATCTACAGCACATCAGTGTTTGAAGTTCCCCTTCCAAGGGCGGATAGTCAAGGTAAAAAGTGTGACGACAACACATACAGTGGAAGCCGTTGAGAGAGTGCTGTCGTCGGTATGGCCATCCAATAAGCCCATCATCTCGGTGCTTGATGTCAACTACACTTGGGCCCATACATTCTCTTCTAACCGCCCAATTGTGTCTCCACCTGTAGTGGCAATCAGGAAAGGCGTGAACGCAAATGCAAAAGGGTGGGACATCATGTTCAGGCTGGAATATCAGTCAGGAAGAGGTCTAGGTGCCCACCTCCAGGAGCGAACCAAGACCGTGGCCAGCACCAAGAAATTCACGAAGCATGGCCTTGGGTACTCAGAGTGGGCCGTTTTCTCATCTTCGTCACAATCGGACCATGGCCCACTCACCTGGTCCTTGTATGAGCACTTTGTCAAGGGGCCCATCCAGCCCGGATATAACACCACAATAGAAGTACCCAGATCAGCTTATCGAGCTTTAGAGGAACATCGACCCAACAAAAAGAAGAGAGCCGAGGAAGATACTGAGGATCCGGATCAAGATGATGTTGTCTCATCAGTTAGTCTGTTGTTTGAAAAATCAGAAGCTGAGGAAGAAGAGCCAGAATTAGAAGACCTTATTTCTGCGGTCAATCGGATGTTCAGCGAAGAAGATGTGCCGCAAGTGGCAGCGCTATCCACATCAGCAACCACCGCCAGGCGACAGTTGCCTGGATTTGGTGAGGACAGTCAGTTGGATCATTCACCCCTGCTTATACAGAAGCTCTGGCCAGGGTTCTCCCGGCCTCCTACTCATTTTGTTTCGTCCATACTCAATTTTAATGTTAGTTTCATTCCTTTGCCTCTCCCCTTCATTGTCAAAATCTCACCCGCCGCCGTTGAGGCATTCATTCGTCCTTCACCCCGCTTCATCATTTTCTTTAATGGTTCGGTCCTGTCTTTTTTTTTTCCGAAGCCATTTAATCTAATGTAACTCCTTTTTATTCAAAAAAATAAAAAAAAATCAAAAACAAAAAAATATATAAAATTCAAAATTCAAAAAAAATCAAATTCAAAAAATAACAAAAAAATTAAATTAAAAAAAAAATGTGTGTCTTCCTGCTTCCTACGGCGTTCCCCGTCACCCCCCTCCTGCTCCTGCTTCCGACGGCGATCCCCGTCACCTCCCTCCTGCTCCTGCTCTCGACGGCGATCCCCGTCACCCCCCTCCTGCTCCTGCTTCCGACGGCGATCCCCGTCACCCCCCTCCTGCTCCTGCTTCCGACGGCGATCCCCGTCACCTCCCTCCTGCTCCTGCTCTCGACGGCGATCCCCGTCACCCCTCTCCTGCTCCCGCTCTCGACGGCGATCCCCGTCACATCTGCTCCCCGACGACCATCATCATCCTAGTTTCGCTCTATTCGTGCCTTCTCCTGGCGGTCAGACATGGCCATTTCGGGCGATTCGGGTGAGGGGCCTTCTGCTCCCCTACACCCCGATGCTATTGCCGGCACCCTGAGCTCTGGTGGCCCGCTTCCTCCTCCAGTCCCATCGGGGGACCTCCGCGGCCCTGCCGCACCCTTTGTTTTCCTTTCCAATAAACCTTGGACGCTTCTCCAGAGCCTCCTGTAAATATCAAATCTAGCTTAAGTTCAGGGGTAGTTTCTAGTAAGTCCCCGTCCCCGTCTAGGAAAAGGAAGGGTAGTGGCATACCCCGTAGATATCTCTTAGACTTAGTTAAGAGGTGTGGCGCTCTTCTAGCTGTCGAAGAGTTCGTCAAAGAAGCAGTGGCTTTAAACTTAGAGGAGATGCCGATAGAGGAAGGGCTAGACGATGGTTTTGGGATATATGAAATCGTAGCCGAAGAAGACCCATTAGATGAGAATGATGGTGAGATAGAGGATGCTGCTGAGGCGTATGCTAGTGGTATGAGGAGATTCGATGAACCTACCTCAGCAGTCGATGAACCTACTAAAGAGGTAAACATGGGAACTGAAGAGGACCCCAGGCTTTTGACCGTAGCTTCCGGCCTCCCTCCTGAAGAAGAAGAAGCACTCATAGAAATATTGAGGGAGTTCAAGGATTCATTTGCCTGGTCCTACGATGACATGCCCGGCATTGACCCCGATTTGGTAGAACATAGGTTGGTCCTAAAGCCAAGGGCAGTTGCCGTCAAACAAAAGCTAAGGAGATTCCTCCCCCACATTGCTTTGAAGATGAAAGAGGAGATTGATAAACTACACAAATCTAAGTTCATCCGTGTAGTCCTCTATCCTTTGTGGGTGGCAAACATTGTCCCGGTGATGAAGAAGGACGGAAGAGTGCGTATCTGCATAGACTTCCGGGACTTGAATAAGGCATGTCCTAAGGATGATTTCCCCTTACCTCATTTAGATGTCTTGATCGATAATACAGCAGGGTTCGAAACTCTATCATTCATGGATGGATACTCCGGTTACAACCAAATTCGTCTAGCCCCGGAGGATCAAGAGAAGACCTCCTTCACCACCCCATGGGGAACATATTGCTATGTGGTTATGCCGTTTGGACTAAAGAATTCCGGCGCCACTTATCAAAGAGCAATGTTAGCTATCTTCCACGACATGATACATATTGATGTTGAGGTTTACGTGGATGATATTGTGGTGAAGTCGAGAAATCGAAGAGAACATTCCTCCGTGCTTGCCAAAGTCTTCCGTCGCGCACAAGAGTATCAATTGAAGATGAATCCAAAGAAGTGCGTGTTTGGAGTTTCCTCAGGACAGTTGCTAGGCTTCATAGTTAGTAAACGGGGGATTCAGATAGACCCGCACAAGGCCAAGGCAATCAACGAGATGCCCCCTCCCAAGAACATATCCGAGCTTCGAGGTTTGATTGGTCGGCTGCAGTTCATAAGGAGATTTATATCTCAGCACTCTCAAAGATGTCGTCTCTTCTACGAACTGTTGAGAGGAGGAGTTAATTTTGAATGGAACGATAAGTGCCAAGAGGCCTTCGATGAGCTCAAAAGTTATCTTATGAATCCGCCCGTGCTTCAGGCGCCTAGCCCTGGGAAACCCTTAATCCTATATCTGTCAACAATTGAGGACTCCTTAGGAGCTGTCCTTGCTCAGCATGATGAATCCGGCAAAGAAAGGGCAGTCTACTACCTATCTAGGCTCTTCAATCATTCCGAGCTCAAACTCACCACAATGGAGAAAACCTGTGCAGCGCTAGTCTGGGTGGTGCAGAAATTGAAGCACTACTTCCTAGCTCATAAGGTGAGTTTGATTTCTAGAATGGATCATATTATGTATCTCCTGGAAAAGAAAGTCCTCGCCGACAGATTGGCACGCTGGCAAAGTTTCCTCTCTCAGTTTGATATCTCCTTTATCGTTCAGAAAGCCATAAAAGGGTATGCAATTGCTGAGCACCTTGCTCACCTCCCTCTTCCTCATAGTGAAACGGTTCAAGAGGAATTCCCCCTATCACTTGTTGTGACGGACCAGGGTATTTATGCCCATTAAGGCTCCATATCCAGAACCGCCTCCCGCGAACGGACCGAAGTCTCGCAAGGGATAGCTCACACAACTGTCTAGTAAGAATATAAAAGACAAACCACAACAGTATAAGACACAAGAAAGTACATGTGCTCATATCTACATATAAGAATTTACAACTGTCCCATTACATTAATACATGTCCGATTAAAAAGTACAACTACCTGGGGAATACCCCGAGGGAGCACAAGCTCACACAACACTAACAACTACACAACTGCTGGTGGTACAAGTCTAACACAACGCCGCTGCAAGCCAAACACTCGGCATGCCTGAAAAGAACTGTAGGGGAGTGAGCCTCAACAAGTCACTGACTCAGCAGGGGCCACCCAAAACAACACCAAAACCATAAACACTTCAACCCTAAGGGTTTCACTGGAAACACCAATAGCCAAACCATTTCATGCTCACATCATAACAATAAATAACAATTAAACATAATCATGATAATAAACATAAAGTCCTCAGAAGGTAAGTGGGACTACAGGACTAATATAATATCATTAGTCAGCCCAACTACTAAAGTGCCTAAACCACAGTTTCACTGGCACACTGCTACAACAACTGGTTGCCTAAGCTATAAGCCACATAGGCAAATCACTGCCTAGGCTGCAAACTACACAGGCAAACCTCAATCATTTGAGTAACAGGACTGCTAGCAAAGAGCTGGTCCTTTATACTCCAAACCACACTACGTCGATAACTACACACGAGGTAATAAGACTGGCTACCACGAAGTCAATCCATAACACACTAAAACCATAATTGGAATCATACCCAAGAAGGTAAAACTCAACAAGTGGAAGGTCTCACACGGCCTCCACAGAGCACAGCTCTACTAAATCACAATATGCCTAGGCCACAAGCCTCATCGGCAAATTACCCACAAAGGTAACATGATTAATAACCACAAACTAATCCATAATAAATTATAAACAAAGATCTACTTAAAACGGATAAAATACAACAAGTGGCAGGTCAAACCACAAGACCTCCACAACACACGAGAGCCTGAAAAGGTTGGTACACAATGTACCACCAAAAAACTATAAAATAACCCATGAAGGGTACAGGTACCTGCTACTCTGAGGTACCACAACACAAATACCCGAACAAAGGGTACAAGCAGGTGGTAGACACCACACTGAACCACAATTATATTATACCTTTATTTAAGCACAATATTACAAGTAAAACCTCAACCAGCAAGTCACACAAACCACAACTCAGTCACAATTGTGCCAACACCAGGGCACACCTCGAACTGGTCAAACCTCGACCACGAGTCACAAACTCACGAACTACAAACTCACGAACTACAACTAGTGACAAAGCACGAGTCAAGCCACAGCTAGAGCTGGCAAAGCACGAGTCAGAAAGAACGACGCCACCACACGGGAACGGACTACTAGCTGATCAGGCCAGTATCCAACCCAGACAACACAACACAAGAACAACCTCTCAGCCTCGCAGTCACGGACGAAAGGTCCAACTGCCGCTCCACGAGAACAAGTCAAACAACTGTGGAGACCAACCAACACCACACCTACAGACACACAGCTGCAGGCCCATGCTTAGCACCTCTAGGGTCTCTGGCCGGAGCACCCGAAAGTGAGGCACTGGAGAACATGGACTAGCTGGGACCAGTGACGTCTACTGGTGTCCGTACCCCCAACTACGAGCGCGCTACAAGCGACAAAAGAACAAACTCTTGGAAGTCGCTGCCCCACTGCCGTCTTTCCCTCAGCTAGACGTACAACTCAAACACAGGAGTGAGGGTGTCCAGGAAGACGACACAGACCTCAACGGTACAACACAAGTACCGGGACAAAACCCCGAGCACAACAAACACACGTGCCTGGCTCACAAAGAACCTGGGGTACCCGACTAGAGAGGCATTCCGGAATAGGCGCCGGACCACCACACTCGCTAGCACAAACCACGATACTTACACAAACACTTTCTGTTACCGATCACGGTACACAAATCACCATTAAGGATAGCTTGTCCTAGTCACCCTGTGACTCACAAGCTAACTTGCACAACTACATATACTAACCATATTAAAATAACACCGCAGTTTGTCATTGGTCACACGGTGACCTCCACTGCCACACTAAACATAATAGCACAACCACACTTAATAATCCATCTAGGATAATTCACAAGAGATCCTAAAGGATTATAGGAACCTCATCGTCGCAATATGCAAACTGACCTCACTAATTATTAACCACAATAACACACGGTATGCCATGAACATACAAACCATATACATGGCATCCAAACCTCGTAGATATCACGTGTATAATACCCCACGATGAATATATCACACATTATCTATGTAAACAAGATGTCCAACACATGGACAATATGCACATACTTAAACCTTTACGTGCACCACACATTATTCACGTAAAACATGCCCATTATATGAGCAGTATGCTCCAAGAGCATAACAAGTGCACTGGCTCACACCGGTCATCACCATGCACACACAACCACGTAAAACAGACAGTGCTGATGCTTCCACAAGCACAGGTTGGCGGTGACATCGATTGCCGTCCAAAGAATATAGACGACAATGTCCCTTGCCGTCAACACCAAGTAAGCGAGCACCACTTGGCCGTTTACCCACAATCAACGACTAAATACCTAGCCATTAATCTCCCAACGAAGAACTCTGCGTCAACCGATGTTGACGCCAAGATCTTCACTGCAGAACCCGCCAGAACACACAAAATGGCCCTAAACCGATTACACGGGCACTCTAGCCATAAATACAATAGAAAAACAAGGGGAGACACTTCCTCTTACATCTAACAACCACCATTAAACCGAAAAGACATGATCCAACGCTTGGATCAATCAAACCACCCAATTACCCAGCATGAAAACCCATTTTCCCAAAAACTCAATTAACATCCGAATTATGCAAAGAAAGCATAACAATTTAACCAGAGAAGATCAACGGGTCCAGTCCCTACCTCAAAAACGCGATTGAACTTCCGAAGAACCTTGAATCACACTGAAACCCGAGGAACGCCCCACGAACACCGCGCTCCAATTCGCCATTCCCCGCCCGATCTGCTGCTACCACGCGCACCACAGCCTTCCCACGAGCTCCCGCCGACCGTCAGAACTCGCGAAGAAGCTCAAGGGTGAAGGTGGGCGAAGAGGAGGGGAAAGAGAGGGGAAAGAACAAGGCTCGGGTCAGCCTTAAAAACACAGGTGTGTCAGGTTAACGTCAATACCTATGCCGCTAACCAAACCGCCGCAACCAGGCGTCCACAACACTTGCAGCCAAGTTCAACAGTAAACGTCCACATCGATGGACGCCGAAAACATGTTAACGGCACACCATTGCCGCCAACACACAATCGACGTCACACACCTGGAAGCCAACCCACTGTTGATGTCCAGCTAGCTGAACACCAACACAGACCCATAACCAAGCCTGGTAAGGATCTAATAAGAAATAAACAACACTAATGGGCCTCACATTGGCCATCAAACCGCTAAACCTGGATCCACGGGGATCCGGAAAACGCGCGACGTTACATTATTATCACCTAAAAAGAAATGTCGTCCTCGACATATAAAACAAATCACAACAAACCGGATTATCACCTAAAAAGAAATGAAACCATATACAGAACAAGAAGGATACTCTTTCTCTGCATTAGCTTTTCAATTCATCAGTCCATTTCCATCCTTGCTTTGCTCCTTTCTTTTCTTTCAATTGATTTCACAATTACTTCATTCTATCGATTACATTGCCTTTCTTTACTTTTCAATTGTAGGTGATCCTACCTTGCCAATGGTGCTTTATCTTTTTGGACTGAACCTGCTTCCACAATTTTCCAGCTGTATTTGCAATATTTCTTTCGAGGCCACTTTATCTTTCTCAAATATCTTACACTGTAATATTCTTTCATACCACCATTTTCTTTTTCCATTTATCACTATTTGCTGATATCCTGCCTCATCTGCATTTACATTCACAACTGATACCTCTTCAAAGAAAACCAATCACCATCTTTGAATTTTCTGTCATTTTCATATTATTTGGCTCATACCATTTCAAGTCATCTCTGATTAAAAACCATAATAAACTCTGTTCCTTTATTCCGCTGCGCAAAACTTTACACTTTCTCCTTATTCAGGCAAACTTAAACAATCTGTGAATATTAAATCTTTCTTTGTTTCTGCTTCTGCTGCACTACTCTGATCACACTGAACACTTTTGCAAAATATTCCATAATTTCTGCTCACATTATTACTTTCAATTACTTTCTTCTGGCTTCAATTGCTTCTCAAATCATCTTATTCAATTAATTCATGCTGAAGAAATTACTGCAATTTTTGATCTGCCAAACCGCTATTGACATATTGTGCTCTTCATATATCCTTCCTGCTTTACTGACATTCTCTGGCTAATCTCATAATTCTGGGGCATAAACTTTCCAAATATTCTTTAATCAATCTATTCCTGCTCCTGCATAAAACTCTGAAATATCTTAATAACAATTTCTTTCTGCTCAATTGAATCATTTCTTTACGCTGATATACAAACTCTAACTGATATTTCCCGACTCATCTGACCTTATTCACTTCATCATTTGCTAAATTCTTCCTTTCTCTAATCCATATCTTTTCTGCAAATTACCTCTCTTATTTCATTAAATGTTCTTTCTGAAAAATTTCTCATAATCTGCCATTCATCAACTAAATATTCCTCTTGTGCAATTCTCACAAATTCTTATTGCACACTAATTCTTCTTTTCTCTCTTTCTTTATTCAACTAATCCTTTCAATACATATTTATACAAATTTTCATATCGCACTTCCTGTTACCATCATTATTCATAATAACACTTTTCTCAAATTTCTGACCTCAGACATATTAAATCTATCTGCCATAAATCACTGCTCTTTTATGTACTAATACCTCTTTTAAAGCTCATCTGCCTTACTTAATTATATCAAACTCTTCATAACACTAATCACATTTCCATCCACACTGTTTCTTAATATCATCTGACTCAGATCTCTAATGCCACAATACATTTGCTGAGATTCTCAACTGCAACTTATCACACACACACTGACCTGATCCTTATCACCTTGTTACCATACACCTGTCTTCGCTAATTCTGTACTTTACTAACATATAACAGTCATATCCCTCTCAGGGCACTACTTTACATTTCTCCTCTAATCTCTGTAACTGAAAACTTTTAAATACTATACTTTAACTGCTTTAACTGCACTAGTGCCAGGATGCTACCACACAACTTATGCCACTATCCACATTGTGGCACAACAACTGCTCCCAACTGCCAATTTAACAAACAGAAACACACGGTTTACGTGCCAAAAGATCACGTAAAAACTACTTTATATCACACAAAACCGCAGACTTACTACCAGCAGTGGACATTAATCCATGTAATGGGACATTATACTTTCAATGTCTTTTCATATTCTAACTGGACATTGCTCTGATACCAACTGTGACGGACCGGGGTATTTATGCCCATTAATGCTCCATATCCAGATCCGCCTCCCGCGAACGGACCGAAGTCTCGCAAGGGATAGCTCACATAACTGTCCAGTAAGAATATAAAAGACAAACCACAACAATATAAGACACAAGAAAGTACATGTGCTCATATCTGCATATAACAATTTACAACTGTCCATTACATTAATACATGTCCGATTAAAAAGTACAACTACCTGGGCATACCCCGAGGGAGCACAAGCTCACACAACACTAACTACTACACAACTGCTGGTGGTACAAGTCTAACACAATGCCGCTGCAAGCCAAACACTCGGCAAGCCTGAAAAGAACTGTAGGGGAGTGAGCCTCAACAAGTCACTGGCTCAGCAGGGGCCACCCAAAACAACACCAAAACCACAAACACTTCAACCCTAAGGGTTTCACTGGCAACACCAATAGCCAAACCATTTCATGCTCACATCATAACAATAATAACAATTAAACATAATCATGATAATAAACATAAAGTCCTCAGAAGGTAAGTGGGACTACAGGACTAATATAATATCATTAGTCAGCCCAACTACTAAAGTGCCTAAACCACAGTTTCACTGGCACACTGCTATAACAACTGGTTGCCTAAGCTATAAGCCACATAGGAAAATCACTGCCTAGGCTGCAAACTACACAGGCAAACCTCAATCATTTGAGTAACAGGACTGCTAGCAAAGAGCTGGTCCTTTATACTCCAAACCACACTACGTCGATAACTACACACGAGGTAATAAGACTGGCTACCACGAAGCCAATCCATAACACACTAAAACCATAATTGGAATCATACCCAAGAAGGGTAAAACTCAACAAGTGGAAGGTCTCACACGGCCTCCACAGAGCACAGCTCTACTAAATCACAATATGCCTAGGCCACAAGCCTCATTGGCAAATTACCCACAAAGGTAACATGATTAATAACCACAAACTAATCCACAATAAATTATAAACAAAGATCTACTTAAAACGGATAAAATACAACAAGTGGCAGGTCAAACCACAAGACCTCCACAACACACGAGAGCTTGAAAAGGTTGGTACACAATGTACCACCACAAAACTATAAAATAACCCATGAAGGGTACAGGTACCTGCTACTCTGAGGTACCACAACACAAATACCCGAACAAAGGGTACAAGTAGGTGGTAAACACCACACTGAACCACAATTATATTATACCATTATTTAAGCACAATATTACAAGTAAAACCTCAACCGGCAAGTCACACAAACCACAACTCAGTCACAATTGTGCCAACACCAGGGCACACCTCGAACTGGTCAAACCTCGACCACGAGTCACAAACTCACGAACTACAAACTCATGAACTACAACTAGTGACAAAGCACGAGTCAAGCCACAGCTAGAGCTGGCAAAGCACGAGTCAGAAAGAACGACGCCACCACACGGGAACGGACTACTAGCTGATCAGGCCAGTATCCAACCTGGACAACACAACACAAGAACAACCTCTCAGCCTCGCAGTCACGGACGAAAGGTCCAACTGCCGCTCCACGAGAACAAGTCAAACAACTGTGGAGACCAACCAACACCACACCTACAGACACACAGCTGCAGGCCCATGCCTGGCACCTCTAGGGTCTCTGGCCGGAGCACCCTAAAGTGAGGCACTGGAGAACATGGACTAGCTGGGGACCAGTGACGTCTACTGGTGTCCGTACCCCCAACTACAAGCGCGCTACAAGCGACAAAAGAACAAACTCTGGAAGTCGCTGCCCCACTGCCGTCTTTCCCTCAGCCGGACGTACAACTCAAACACAGGAGTGAGGGTGTCCAGGAAGACGACACAGACCTCAACGGTACAACACAAGTACCGGGACAAAACCCCGAGCACAACAAACACACGTGCCTGGCTCACAAAGAACCTGGGGTACCCGACTAGAGAGGCATTCCGGAATAGGCGCCGGACCACCACACTCGGCTAGCACAAACCACGATACTTACACAAACACTTTCTGTTACCGATCACGGTACACAAATCACCATTAAGGATAGCTTGTCCTAGTCACCCTGTGACTCACAAGCTAACTTGCACAACTACATATACTAACCATATTAAAAATAACACTGCAGTTTGTCATTGGTCACACGGTGACCTCCACTGCCACACTAAACATAATAGCACAACCACACTTAATAATCCATCTAGGATAATTCACAAGAGATCCTAAAGGATCATAGGAACCTCATCGTCGCAATACACAAACTGACCTCACTAATTATTAACCACAATAACACACGGTATGCCATGAACATACAAACCATATACATGGCATCCAAACCTCGTAGATATCACGTGTATAATACCTCACGATGAATATATCACACATTATCTATGTAAACAAGATGTCCAGCACATGGACAATATGCATATACTTAAACCACTACGTGCACCACACATTATTCACGTAAAACATGCCCATTATATGAGCAGTATGCTCCAAGAGCATAACAAGTGCACTGGCTCACACCGGTCATCGCCATGCACACACAACCACGTAAAACAGATAGTGCTGACGCATGCACAAGCACAGGTTGGCGGCGACATCGATTGTCGTCCAAAGAATATAGACGACAATGTCCCTTGCCGTCAACACCAAGTAAGCGACCACCACTTGGCCATTCACCCACAATCAACGACTAAATACCTAGCCGTTAATCTCCCAACGAAGAACTCTGCGTCAACCGATGTTGACGCCAAGATCTTCACTGCAGAACCCGCCAGAACACACAAAATGGCCCTAACCATTACACGGACACTCTAGCCATAAATACAATAGAAAAACAAGGGGAGACACTTCCTCTTACATCTAACAACCACCATTAAACCGAAAAGACATGATCCAACTCTTGGATCAATCAAACCACCCGATTACCCAGCATGAAAACCCATTTTCCAAAAACTCAATTAACATCCGAATTATGCAAAGAAAGCATAACAATTTAACCAGAGAAGATCAACGGGTCCAGTCCCTACCTCAGAAACGCGATTGAACTTCGAAGAACCTTGAATCACACGAAACCCGAGGAACGCCCCACGAACACCGCGCTCCAATTCGCCATTCCCCGCCCGATCTGCTGCTACCACGCACACCACAGCCTTCCCACGAGCTCCCGCCGACCGTCAGAACTCGCGAAGAAGCTCAAGGGTGAAGGTGGGCGAAGAGGAGGGGAAAGAGAGGGGAAAGAACAAGGCTCGGGTCAGCCCTAAAAACACAGGTGCGTCAGGTTAACGTCAATACCTATGCCGCTAACCAAACCTCCGCAACCAGGCGTCCACAACACTTGCCGCCAAGTTCAACAGTAAACGTCCACATCGATGGATGCCAAAAACATGTTAACGGCACACCATTGCCGCCAACACACAGTCGACGTCACACACCTGGATGCCAACCCACTGTTGATGTCCAGCGAGCTGAACACCAACACAGACCCATAACCAAGCCTGGTAAGGATCTAATAAGAAACAAACAACACTAATGGGCCTCACATTGGCCATCAAACCCGCTAAACCTGGATCCACGGGGATCCAGAAAACGTGCGATGTTACACTTGTCTCTCATGATCCTTTCTTGTCGCTCCACTTCGATGGAGCTCTCAATTCTAGGGGACGGGGCATAGGTGCAGTCTTTCTCACCCCAGAAGGGATCACCATTCCTTTGTCTTATCAACTCTAGTTCTACGCCACCAATAATATCTCTGAGTATGAGGCTCTCCTAGCCGGTCTTAAGCTTGCCTACCTTTTAGGCGCGCGTCACCTCAAGATCATAGGAGATTCTCAGCTCTTCTTCGGCAAGTCCTCTCTACCTATCGCACTCGTGACCCCAAACTCAAGCCTTAACAAGATCTGGTCACGCTCCTAGCCAAGCAATTCCGTCAACTCATCTACATTCATACTCCTCGCTCTCAAAACATTTGGCCGATGCGCTGGCATCGTTAGCTTCGTCTCTCTCCTTCCCTCTCAGCCGTAGTGCAGAGACTATCACTGTTCAGAGGTTAGAAGCTCCCTCAACTCAGGATCCTTGGTTCTCAAACCTTAGGAGCTCCCTAGTTCTGAAGCCAGAGAAGAAAGAAGCGAAGGAACAGTTGTTTGTTGAATTAGGAGAATTGATGGAAGAAGAGAGGTCGTGGTACCATGAGATTGAGCAATTTTGCAGAGACGGTACCCTCCCGGAAGAAGCTGAAGTAGAAGATAGGCGAGCTATCCGTAGAGCGGCATTAAAGTATACCCTCGTGGGTGAAGTTCTTTACAGACGCGCTCTAAATGACATGCTCCTTAGATGTGTGACCGATGAAGAGGCTTGAAAGATAGTGGAAGGATCCCACTCTGGTGAATGCGGAGGGCATGTGAACAGTCAGATGTTAGCCAAAAAGATCCTTAGGCAGGGCTACTACTGGCCAACCCTAGAAGAGGACTGTGCCGCCTACGTTCGTAGGTGTGTCAGATGCCAAATCCATGACGATAAAATCCATGCTCCGTCTTCCTCTTTGCATCCACTATCTTCTCCTTGGCCTTTCTCCATGTGGGCCTTTGATATCATCGGGCCCTTGGTGATCCTAATGCTCAGATAAAACAAAAATCCTTCATCCTCACTGCTACTGAGTATTTCACCAAGTGGGCCGAAGCAGAAGCATTTGCAGAAATCAAAGGTTCGACCGTGTGTAGATTCATCATGAAGAACATCATTGCGCGGTTTGGAGTACCAGGCAGCCTCGTCACCGACAATGGACCGCAGTTCATATCCCAAGAGCTTCAAGACCTATGTAAGAGGTTCAATATTTCCTTACATCATTCGTCTCCTTATTATCCACAGGGCAACGGCCAGGCCGAAGCCACAAATAAAACACTTTTGAAAATTCTGAAGAAAACCTGTGAGTCTAATAAATTCGCTGACTGGCCAGAAAAGCTAATTGAGGCTTTGTGGGCCTACCGCACCTCCATCCGCACGCCCATGGGACAAACTCTTTTCTCACTTACATATGGAATGGAAGCGGTATGTCCACACGAGATCCTCATCCCTTCGCTAAGAATTCAGCTGGACAAGGAACTTAATCCCTATGAACATCGGGAGGCGTTGCTTACACAACTAGAACTCTTAGACGAACGGTGTCTAGCTGCAGCCGATCATGTGCTTTCATATCAAAATAGACTCTCAAGATCTTTTCAAAAGAAAGTAATTGAGCGTAAGTTTCAAGAAGGAGACATGGTTTGAAGCGAATTTCATAAAACCTGGAGGTCCAATGTCAAAATTGTCTGCCAACTGGGAGGGCCGTACGTCGTTAAAGAAGTGTACCGGGGAATGCGTATAGGCTAGTGAATGCCGATGGCGATGAACTCTCTCACCCATGGAATGGATTATATCTTAAAAGATTCTACCCCTGATAATCAGTCTTTCAATAACAACACCAATTGACAGGTAGCCGTTTGCCAGTGTCTCGCTCCCTCTCCTATTGGCGAATAATATTTATGCGCAATCACATACTCAACACGGTAACCTAAGGTCATTGCCCCTTCATGTATGGTGTTCTCGCTTAGCCCTCGCTCAGGGAAGCAAAAGGTCAATTCTCTCCTACTCGGACAAGGTCTCGGGCAAGGGGAGGGTAACCTGTAAACCTGCAACAGTATAAACCATGTGTTTGAAGTCTCAAAGAGGGACGGACAGTTCTAAGAAAAGCATATAGCACAAAAATAAAGCGACGAAATGATAAAATGAAGGGGCATGTTAAAGAGTGGCAGTACAGTTCCCTGCGGGACGCCCTTGAGCCCGGTCGCACGCATGCCCCAGTCAAAAAAAAAAAAAATGTTGTGGCCCTAAAGTCCCTGGACAACAGATGAATCTCACATGTGGCATACTCGTTGCAAGTCTTACAAGTCAGTAACCCCGACCCGAGATTAAGTCTTATCACATTTTATTCTTCCTATCCTCCCTAAAAGACCAAAGAATCCCTACACTTGGTCTGTGTTGGAACATTGACATCCCAGGGGCAAGAAATCTTAGCAAACCTAAGATGAATATGCATTGCACATAAATTTTACTCGCCAAAGTGAGATGGAGGCAAGACTCAGGGTTAATCGCTCAAGATTAAGAAATGTTGTTATCAAAAGAAATTTCAAAAAAATCAAAAAAAAAAAATCTCAAAAAAAAAACCCAAAAAAAAATCAAAATCTCAAAATCCAAAAAAATCAAAAGATCCTCAAAACCAGAAAAAAATCAAAACTTCAAAAATCCAAAAAAATCAAAAGATTCCCAAAATACAAAAAAAATATAATTTTCAGAAAAAAAAAATGTGTGTACATATTGCTTTCTTTAGCATGCTTTATTTTCATTGTCTTTTCGCCTATTCAATAAGGCTCGGCCCTTGACAAATTACGGAGTTAGTTTTTATCATTTTAGTGCAAGGGGCTGAGCCTAAGAACAGATCTAACTTGTTCTTCTAAGTGTGTCAGGAACAGGCATTTCAAAAGCAGAGTACAACGTCGCACTCAAGACTCCCTTCCTCTCTCGCTTGTTTGAAACTCGCCTCTCACTCGTGTCAATCGCAAACCATTCATTTATCATAAATATTGGCATAAAAATAAAAAAAAACTGCACTAAGATGTGAACAATATGTCCATAGATAAAGGGGAGGTGGCTCACAAGTCTCCTCACTGTCCACCGCCACTCTCCCCGGATCCCTCCTGCCTATCCGGAGGTGGTAGCATCTCGCCACCACCTCTGCCATCCTGGGCGCTACCCTCGCCCTGCCGGCGCCTCTCCTCCTCCTCGTTCCTCCGCCTGCTGAAGGAACTTGCTAAATACTGACCGACGGAGGCGCCGGTCGCTCTGCTGACGCTCGCACCGCTCCGGCTCCGACTGCGTGAACGGCCTATGTCCGTCACGATCTGCTGAAGGCTCCGCGCCAGCGTCTGCTGTGCCAACAGCTCTGCACGCAGTCGGGTGACCTCCTCCTGGTCTCCGGGCGGCCTCTGCACCCACAGCGTCGCCAGCTCCCTCATCATCTCCGCTATCTGCACCTCGGCTGCCTCCGCCCGGATGCGCAGCTGGTCCCTCTCGCTCCGGGTAGCCTGGGCCTTCCCCGGAACCATCCCTCTCCCCCTGCAGCTCCATAGCGTGCTCCGTAGTCAGCTGCAAGTCCCTCTCCTGCGCAACAAGCAATCAATCAGCATCATTTGGAATGATCAACTCAAGCCTTTTAAATGTACTTACCCGCTCCTCCAAGTGCCTCTGAGCCTCCTCGGCTCTCAGCACCGCCCCTGCCAGTCGAGCCTCCAGGAGCGATGGAGAGCCCCCTGCACTCCGGAGAGGAGGCACCGCCTGCCCCGGTACCCCTCACTCTCTCCAGCTCACTCCGCTGCACACAAAAGACATGTCAGTTTCTAAAAACTGCTTGAGTTAAATCAACGACTGAAATTGAACCAGGTACTTACCAGCTCCGCTGTCTGCCTCTGGGCTGCCTCCTGATCTTGCACCGCCGACTGGAGCAAGGCTCGGAGCGATGCGATCTCACCAGTCACATCCACCTGCAATGAATTGCCAAAT
Source organism: Colocasia esculenta (assembly GCA_014218235.1). Lineage (NCBI taxonomy): Eukaryota > Viridiplantae > Streptophyta > Magnoliopsida > Alismatales > Araceae > Colocasia > Colocasia esculenta. The sequence goes on from CM024754.1 coordinate 167,047,031, forward strand.
CATCAGTTCTAATCCATAAATCCAAATTCTTTGAGCCGTGGTTTAGAAGTTTTACCTGGTGTCGGGCGCTCTTATATACCTTTCCTCCATACTTCAAGGCGTACGCCTGGAGGTAGGCATCGTCAGTGGTCGCATCTGATTTGACAGCCTTGCCCTTGCGCTCCCAGTTCTCGATTTGCTCTCGCGCTCGCTCACGCTAGTCTGTCTTGTCGTGAAGCCCCCGAAAGCTTCGACCCGGCCGGCAAAGCGGTCCCGGACGGGGAACTCCACGACACTCTGCCTGAGGCCTAGTAAGCGCTGGGTCAGGAATAGGTTCAGAGGTAGCACAAGGTTTAGCGCGTGCAACCACACCGACCTACCGAAGTAGGGGCGGGCCTGCGCTAACCAAGGCTGTCCCTCATCACCCTCCCCCAGATATGCCTGCCAAACCACCTGCGAAAGGAAAAGCAATCAGTCATTGGGCAATTGAATCAAGCAAATAATTTAAGCCAAAGCAAAGATTAAGTGTACTTACATCCAGGTAGGGGTAGCAGTCGATGGCCTCCTGCAGGCGCTCCAGCTGGTTAGCCAGGTGGCGGGTGTCTCGGCGAGAGTCCCAACGGCGTGCAATGGGCGCGAGGCCCGGCCGTGTGAGGTCCCCTCTCCCCAGGGTGGGAGGTGTAGATAAGCCCAAACCTGCAAGATGAAAGACAAATGAGATGGCAGTTTAAGCAAATTGCAGTTAAAATCCAGAAGAGTTAGAAGAGACGGTGTACCTGAAGGAAGGGGTAGAAGCCGCTCGTAGACGTCTGCCGCTCTGAGGCGCTCAAGCCGTCGAACTGGTGCGCTAGAAAGGCTGCTCCCCAAGCATACCCCCTACCTCACCTAGGTCCCCAAGCAAGGGTAGGAAGCGGCAGTGGACTGCGTCGCCTCTCGTGGCAAACAAGAGTCTACCAAGAAATAGAACGAGAAAGCGGCGCAAGTCCAAGTCCGCCTGCGGCCCAGGCTCGCTTGCAAGATCTCTCTGGCTGACCCAAGCTAGCCTCGCAAGGTACTCATCCTCACTCTCCCCTGCATTCTTCCCCGCCTCATACAAGCCCAGACTCTCCTGCAATGCTACCCTAGGCACTAGGGAGGACCTGCGCTCTACTGGGAGGTCTAGGAGGCGCTCGGCTAGATCGTGATAGCAGGGGTAGGTGTAGCCGCTCACTGCCGCCCGTAGACTCTGAGCCCTGTGATCCGGCTCACATTCTCCAAGCTGGGGATCATGTGCCCCCATGGGAATGCAAAGGCACTCGCCTTTGCGTCCCACCTGCTTCGCAGGGCCTGGGTAAGGGCCGGATCCACCCTCATTCTCTCGATCCTAAAAATCTCCCCAAACCCCATCTCCTCTACCCGCTCTCGCTGGAAAGGGGGGAAGGCTAGGAAAGCAGCTAGCACCAGTGTCCATGACACTCGAGCCCTCATTTCACCCTGCAAGATTCATTCAAGTTCAATTCAGGCTTTTATTTTGTGTTCGGGCAAAGTCGCGACAGCTATGGCAGCCGCGACCTTGTCGCGTCGGTGCGGGACACCGCGACCTTATCGCGTCAACCATCAAGGCCACGATAAGGTCACGTCTGTCCTAGATGCCGCGACATTGTCGCGACACCCCACCCCGCCGCGACACCATGTCGCGGCAGGTCGTGCTGACGCGTTCTCAGAGTCAAACCGGCCGGAGCCCTCTTTGTTTGATCCTCCTTTTCTTGGGCGTTTCGCCCTACATTCGCCCTCCAGGGGCTCCGTCTACCTCTATTCTACTACAATTCAAGGTTTGAGGGTGAGTTACTTACCGATTTCATGGCCTTGGCCCGTCTCTTCCGCTCCTCCTCCACATTCACGACCGGAGCCATCTTCTCCTCCTCCTCATCTCCCATCGCGACCTCGGGCACTTCCTCCTCGACCGAAGGCTCCTCCACACGTCGTCGTGAGCTCCGACGCTCCACTTGGCATTTCCTTCGCGATGAACCTTCGCCGATCTCTTTTCCCCCTTCCATCGCAATGGGGTTGTCTTGGAGTGGTTTGTTTAGCTAGCAAGAAGGTCAGAGTGCAAGGGGGTCGGGCAAGAGGTTCGAAGGTATGGAAGCTTGGGACATTGAAAACCAGAAAGGAAGAAGGAAGGGGGGCATTTGTTTTTGAATCAATCAGTTCATGACGTGTCGCCGCGGGCGGTCGCGTTCATGTCGCGACCCTTTTTGCTGCCGCGACAAAGTCGCGACGCAGCGCTGAGCTGCGACATAAAGGCGACACTCGGGATTGCCGCGTCATCAACAGAGCCCTTGCGTTTGCAGGAAATTTCATTCTATTTCATTCAAATGTAAAGTCTGTTACATGCTCTAATTCATTCTAAACAAGCAACCAATGCTTTCAAATCCTTTCCTAACTATCATCTGGCCTACAAATCAAATCAAATCAAATCATTTGTTCCCTCCCACTGGCTGAAGTTTCTTCAAAACTTCAACGTATTCCTTGATCGCATCATCGTCTTCCTCCACCTCGGCTTGAATCACGCTCATCGCGCATCCCTCCCAGTGGACGACGGCGCTGCGCATGTCGCGCTCGTCCTGTGCATCGCCCCTCTTCCTCTCTTGAATAGGCGGGAAGTGCGAGAGAAGCGGAACCACCGTCCGGGCCGCACCGCATTGGAGGTGGCAGCGGTCCGGGTTGTAGGAAACTAGCGCCCCATTGCCCAGCAGCCTCAAGGCAAGCCCAGCGCGTTGAGGAAGGTGGATTGTCCAGCCTTGCATGAATCGAGGGCGCATGTCAAAATCTGCCGCGGTCAGACTTCGGAGGTACTGGTGCCCTGCTTGTATGCCCTTCACTTGAGCCATTTTGCACCAAGCCTGAGTGCTCATGTGAAGTCGTCCGCCCACATATGCCAGCGGATGGTTCAGCATTGTCTTACATTCTGTGCTCGGGTTCTCCGCCGCCCGGAATTGGATGTGCATCTCCATCCATAGCTCGAGGGTGACGATAGATCCATAGAAAGGACCCCCGAGTGCTGCAGAGGTCAGGCCAGCATATAGAAAACAAGACAGCTTGCCCAATTTTCATACCTTCGGAAATAGAGTCAATGATGCTAAGATTGCCAAAGGAGATGGCGTCGTCAGATTCCGGGAAGAGTATGACGCCGCAAATGCATATGGCGGCTGCCTTGGCGATGGCGGTGTAGTTCGTGGTCTTCCGCTTACACTGGGAAGTAATCCACTGAGCAATTGGAAGAAGATGGACGTGCATAGCACTAGTCATGGAGTAAAGATCATTTTTCTTTAAGGTGATGTACGCCAAGATGCTCCATGAGTTGATCTGCTCCACAGTGTAGGAAATTGCCAATTCTTCGCCCCTTTGATAGCGTGGGAGGCCAAGCATGATCTCCAACTCTTCCAAAAGGATCGTTGCTTCAAATTCTGGAAAGATGAACGAGTTGGTTTGTGTATGCCATAGCTCCACCGTGGCCGTGACACTCTCCCACACATGCACTAGCTTGTTGTAGTTTTTGGCCAGCACGAAGACAGTGGACAGCCCCCACTCCTTCAAGTGACCAATAGACGTGGGCGGCAGTAGCTCAAGCATGGGCACCAGCCATGGCATCTTTAAGAATCGCCGTTGGCCAGGGAGGATCTGAGATAGAAGAAGAAACATGAAGAACGGAGGGGAAAAGAGGAGAAAAGAGGAGCAAAACAGAGCAAAACAGAACAGTGCAGAAAGGTCAGAATTTCAGAAAAGAAAGGCTACTTACTTGGAGCCCGGCGTGTAGATGTGCCCCGGGATGGCGGAGAGCTGCTTTAGATCGGCATGCGTTTCCCTAGCAGCCTTTGGGCCGGAGTAGGGAGGGATATCCTCTGCAAACGCCGAATAATTCCTCTTCATGGAGCAAGAGAAGGAAGAGAGCTTGAGCTTGAAGAGCAGAGGATGCCAGGGGTTAGCTGCGGGATTAGCACCCCCAACCCCCCTATTTATAGAGTCTTAAGAGTTAGAAACCCACTCTAATCCCGAAACTAGTTGGTAGGATAAGATTAGAAGAGGTTTAGGAGTCCTAGTGTTAGTCTAGATGTCTTAGGATAAGGGTGAACTCCGGTTTCCTGTTCTTTCCGAGCTCTGTCCGAGTCGCGACGTCGCGATCTGACGCGACCATGTCGCGACAGGGCGCTGCGACGCGACATGGTCGCAGTCATCCAGAATGTCTCCTCTCTACCCGAGGGGTTGTTTTCATCTCTGAGCTGTGTATATAGGTTGTTTTTTTATTTATAATTGTTGTGTTTGTTATCTCATTGTGTTTGTTTCTTATAAAAACAAAACAAAAAAAATAACACAAAAGCAAAAAAAATCAGAATTCAGAAAATCAAAAAAAGACTTCGTCACAGGTAAGTCAGGTGTTGTATTTCTTCCCCTATTCCTCGCATTACTATATGGTATTCTATCTATTATATCATTTCAAGGACCGGCTGGTTCTCAATGTGTTCTGGGATTTGAGTTCCCCTTTACAAAAAACGATGATAATCTAGGTACACATTGTTAATCGTTGGACAGGCCGCTGAGTTGGTAAAGCACGGGGACGATAGATTCAGGCCTGCACTGCGGTTGTGGGTAGTCTGTTGACCCGTTCTTATTTGGCTTAGCAATATTATCCTTGATATATTTTCTATTTTCTCCTTTTCTTTGCATTCATTTTGATGATTTCTTTTATTTTTAGCCCAGCATGCATCATGTAGGATTTTGAGCTTTCCTGACTCATTATTGACCATTGATGAGCTCTTGTTGAGTGCCCAATCATCCTTCAAATTCCAAACAAGAAATCCAATTCCACTACGAATCGGAAGGTTTGCCTCCGAGTAAGTTGTTCCCGTCAGATTGACAAGAATTTCCCTGTCTGGATTCTGTATCCAATTATTCATCCTACTCCTTTGATCTGTTTTGGTTGCGAACCGCTCCCAGGACAGAGTCATGAGTTACCTGCCTGGCACGCACATGTCCTTCCAAAAACGAAACCTGCAAGCCAATCGGCTAGGGTACCTCTCAATCGAGGGGTTGATCGTCCTCTTCTTTTCTCCTCTCGTCCAGACTTGTGCTCTTCTTTGCATTCTACCCGAACAACCGACTCGGGGCTTTCACAAAGATTCCAATTGCCTGTTAGTTAAGATCGGGTGTCTCTTTATCTTGGCCCCCACTTTTCAGTCCACTCCGCGTCATCTCCGTTCCGCTATCACTTCGTGACATCTCCACTCCACCTCCACTTCGCTCCCCTGCAAAGCGGAAGCCAAGGAGGGGCAATCTGTAGACACCCGATTTTGACTAATGGGTTGAACCACATTTCTTGTTGTCTTAGTGGGCCCCTATTTGGTCACTCACCTTGAGCCCATCATTTGCCTTGTTTTGAGCCCTTTAAGCCATTAAAATGCCATGAAATCCTGAAATTTATCACTTGAGAGAGTCCTTGGGGCATAATAACTCTTGTCTTATCATGTAGTTGGCTGATAATTCTCAAATAATCCGGATTTATTGTCGCGACGCCTCGTGGCGCTGCGTCTCTAGTCGCGACGGTTCTGGCAGCCACGACAGCCCATCCATTATCCATGCACGTGGGCAATGCTGTCGCGTCCTCCCGTGCCGTCGCGTCTTAGTCGCGACCCAACGATACGTCGCGACAATGACCGAATCCTCTGGCCTCCATAACTACCCCCTATTTATCCTCCTTTGAACTCAACTTAATCCTAAGGATTATCCCTACCCCTTGGGGCGGGATCCTAGCCTTAGGGACTCTCCCAAGGGTTGCTAAGGACTCTCAATCCGATTTTTATAAGGCTTTATCTCCCATTATGATTTTTAAACCATTTTTGAAGAGATAATGGGAGTAATTCTCATCCCAAGCTCTTTATAAGCAAGGCCCCTCCTCAAGGACGAGGAGAGCCTCATTACCACCCCGAAGGGCTGCCGAAATTTCCTCTCACCCATACTTAGCACCACAGCCACCCATTTTGCCATTTTCCTTTCACATTCCACTCCCAAAAGCCACTATTTCACCATTAACAGAGCACGGAACGTGAAGAGGGCGACTCCGACGATCTCCTGGAGCTCTTGCACATCCTTGGAGTCATACCTACGCCAGGGAGTCGCCCAATGGGGCTCAGTTTCTTCTTCCTCCCATTCTCCTATTTCTACATGCATTTTTTGTGTTATTTTAGAATAGAGCACATTCCCTATTCATCCACGTTTTTTCCCACACCCATAGGGGTTTAAAACCACCCCAAGTGCGTTCCCACCATGATTCTCCACTGTCTTTCATCTTTAGAATAGATACTATGCTTCATGTTTTCTAATAGGGCATTTTTTGTGATTTTATTTGGTTGGCAAGCAAGCAGGTGAAATCTACGAGAAGCTCTGGTTCTCCGGCCGGCTGGAGGACGAGAAGAAGGTCCTTACCTTATTTCTTGCCGCATTCATAGAACGCGACGGCCGAGGGTGACGCGACTATAGACGCGTCAACGAAAGCTGACGCGACATCAGTCTATCGCGGCGCCCATGGCGACCGCGACACTAGGTCTGTTTCTATTCTCTCTCCTTTTCCTAGTTTAAGTCAGCCATTATCTCATTTTCATTCTTAGGCGACTTGCTAGGTGGGGATCACATCCTATTTTCTATGCTTATAGTTTTAGTATCCATATTTGTGTCGAGGGGGGTACAATCCCTGTGATTACAGGGACGAGGACTTGCTAGATTCTACCCCCTATTCTAAACTAAGCCCAATATTTACAGGAGATTCTGGAGGAGTGTCCAGAGGTTTATTGGAATGAGCAGGAAAAGGTGCGGCAGGGCCGCGAGGGTCCTCCGATGGGACTGGAGGAAGAGGCGGGCCACCCGAGCTCAGGGTGCCGGCCACAAGAACGGGGCGCAGGGGAACAGAAGGCCCCTCACCCAGAATGCCCAATGTGACCATGTCGGTCAGTCAGACGAAGGCACTGTTTGCACAGAAAGAGGAGAAGGGCATGGATCGCCGTCTGAGAGGAGAGGAGGAGTGCGGAGTGACGGGGATCGCCGTCGGAGTAGAGGAAAACGCAGGGATGACGGGGATCGCCGTCAAGGGAGTAGGGTGAATCAACAGCTGGAGGCAGAAAGCAGGGAGAAAAGAGTAGAAAGACGGGGATCGCCGTCCGATGAATATGGAAGGAGAGAACGGGGATCGCCGTTCGAAGAAAGGGGAGGAGGAAGACGAGGATCGCCGTCCGAAGAAAGAGGAGAGAAGATGAATGGGGGGGGGGACACATATTTTTGGATTTTCTATTTTTTTTTTGGAGTTTTATATTTTCTATATTTTTGAATTTTCTGATTTTATATATTTTTATTTTTTATTTTTTTATTTTTTGATGAAAGGAACTACATTACATTAAAAGGCTCCGGGAGAAAGACAGAACTGAGCCATTAAAGAAAATGGTGAAGAGGGGTGAAGGGCGAATTAACGCTTCAACGGCGTCGGGAGAGAATTGAATAATAAAGGGGGGAGACAAGGGAATAACATCAAAATTATAAACAAGTATGGATGAAATAAGATGAATGGGAGGCCAGGAAAACCCTGGCCAGAGCTCCTTTGCTGAAACGGTTGAGTTGGTTGGCTGACTTTCTCACCAAATCCAAGCAACTGTCGCTTGGTGGTGGTTGCTGATGCTTATAATACTGCTACCTGTGGCATGTCTTCTTTGCTGAACAGACGATTGACTGCAGAAGAAAGGTCTTCTAATTCTGACTCTTCTGCCCCAGCTTCTGGTTCTTCCAACAGCAGACTGACTGATGAGATGACATCTTCCTGATCTGGGTCCTCTGTACCTGCCTCGGCTCTCTTCTTCTTATTGGGCCGCCGCTCTTCTAAGGACTGGTAAGCTGATTTTAGCGCCTTTGTAGTAGTGTTGTATCCGGGCTGCACGGGCCCTCTGACGAAGTGTTCATACAAGGACCAGGTAAGTGGGCCATGGTCCGATTGTGAAGGAAATGAGAAAGCAGCCCATTCTGAGTATCCCAGGCCATTTTTTGTGAATTTCTTAGTGCTGGCCACAGTCTTGGTTCGCCCTTCGAGATGGGCACCCAGGTCTTTTTCTGACTGATAACCCAGTCTAAACATGATATCCCACCCCTTTATATTTGTGCTCACATCTCTCCTGACTGCCACTACAGGGGGAGACCCAATTGGGCGGTTAGAAGAGAATGTATAGGCCCAAGTATAGTTGACATCAAGCATAGAGATAACGGGCTTATTGGATGGCCATACTGATGGCAGTACCCTCTCAACTGCTTCCACTGTATGTGACGTTGCCACGCTTTTCACCTTGACTATTCGCCCTTGGAAGGGGAACTTCAAACACTGATGCGTGTTGATTGAACTGCCCCTAATGATTCAATCCATGGGCGCCCTAAGATGGCCTTGTAAGTATGATCAATGTTCAATACATAGAACTCCACTGACATGACTAGTGGCCCCAATTCTGCTTGTAATGTGATGACTCCATGGCAGGCATGTCGTGAATTGTCATAAGCAGCGATGGTGGTGGGGGTGGGCTGCAGTTGACGTTCCGATATATTGCATGCTCTAAGGGTGCTTAATGGACAAACATTGATAGAAGCTCCCGTGTCCACTAGAGCTACATCGACGGCCACTTTGTTTATGGTGAGTGTCACACATAAGGGCATTTTTCTGGCTTCTGGGGCAGCCAACTCACCATCAGAAAAGGTAATAGTGGGTCCTTTGTTTACAATCGAGAGCACTGAAGGCAGATTATCCGAGTTCATGTCTTCACTGACCATGACCCTTTGCAGAAAGGCCCTTAGGGCGTCTTGATGAGTCTGTGATCTTTTGATTAACTCTAGTATGGAAATCTTGGCGGGGGTTTGATCCAAATGCTTCAGGATATCATATTGAGTCCCAGGGACCGGATCGATTTCTTCCATATCTTGCTGCTGCTGGTTGCTGGTTTGTTGGGCCGGTTGCCCTGGCATGGACACGGATGCGTTAGGGTACATCCGATGGATCATTCGCCCGCTCGGAGGACAAGATTATGGTGGAGTGGAGGGGTTGCAGTGTCAAGGATAGAAAGGTTGGCTAGTAAGGGTGATGGCGTAGGGGAGAAAGGGATGTTGCTGGGTGGAGGGATAATGGGTGACATGACGGGGGAATAGGATGGTGAGGTAATGGTAGCAATGTGGGGCGTGAAGGAGGGAGGTACGGTGGATGTAGGCGCGGGGGTAGTGGGTGTGACGTGGGAAATAACCAGAAGCTGGCCCACTTCATGTTCATCATCGAAGGCCCACTGAGCTTCTGGTGGTGGATGGTGGATGACAGAGTTAACATGTGCGGGTGGAGGAGGTGGTGGAGCTGGCTGGGGGTTTGGAGCGGGCTGTTGTTGTGGCATGGGGTTTCGGATTATGCCTAGGTCATTCGCCGGCTGCTGCAGCTGCTGTTGCTGATATTGTTGTTGGAAGGGTTGGTATTGCTGCTGTTGTTGCTGTTGCTGTTGTTGCTGTTGCTGCTGCGGCTGCTGTCGCCTCTGCTGTTGCTGTTGTTGCTTCAAACCCTATTGGTCCCTCAGAGTCTGGATTAATCTTTTCATCTCTGCCCAGTCAATTTGGTTTTGCTCATGAAGATCATATATCATGTCCCGAAACTGAAAACAATCCGACACATTATGGCCCGGATGGCGGTGATAGACACAGTACTTTGTTTGATCGGCCGCCATATTCCAGTTCGCCTTCTCAGGAGGGAGTCTCAGGGCATTCAGGGACATGAGGGCGGCAAAGATGTCGGCCAGGGACTCGGGCAAAGGAGGGTATTGGGCTCTTTTAGGTCCATTGGGCTTCCTAGGGGCATAGCCATTTTGAGGTGGAGGGACCTGGGAGTACTGGCGCTGATCTTGTGGAGGATTTTGTCCTTGGGGAGGTGGCTGTCTATTGTTGTTGTTGTTCCATGGCTGCTGGGCTTGCTGGGTGTAGGGAGACCTACCTACCGGGCCTTGGGGATTGCTAACTGCACCCACTTGTTCATTGGTTTGGATCCCCTCGGTGACTGGGCCTTGCGGCTTCTTGGTGTAACGGGCCTTGGGGGTCTCAAACATAGAGTGTATAGGAGAGTCCTTAAGTTGGGTCTGAATGAAACGGGCTCGGCTATATAGCTGGTGCATGGTTGAAATATCGTTCATGGCCAAAATAGCTCGGTAGGTTGGAGTGGCATTGGAAATCAACAACTTCACCTTCTCCTCCTCCGACATGGGGCAGCGGACCTTGGCGGCCAAAGAACGCCACCGATCAGCGTAGGTAGAAAACTCCTCTTCTGGCTTCATCTTTTCGGCTACTAGATCCACAAAAGAGTATTTGGGTCCCACCTGATCTTGGAATTGCTGCAGAAACCTCTCTTGAACAACTTGGAAATCCTCGGCTTCCTCCGGGGGCAATGAGTAGAACCATTCCAAAGTCGGACCATCCAGGGATTTTCTGAACAAGTATGCCATGAGGTGGCGGTCATACTTGTGTGGTGCTGACTCGTAGACAAAGTCTTTCAAATGAACATAAGGGTCCCCTACCCCAGAGTATCGCCAGTAGACAGGGAGCTCAGACTGGGGTGGCACTCGGAGGTACTGGAAGGATGGGAGGGAAATATCAGCTACCTTCCGAGGATCGATTTGCCTCCGGAGGTCATGAAGCTCCTTATTCATGCTCTTCCACTCCGCAAGGAAGTCGGAGGGAGACTGGACTTGATGCGCAGAAATAAGGGAGCGAGGTTGATCGAATGAGTGAGACCTCTCACGGGGAAGGGGAGATGGTTCGACCACATAGTATGTAGTTGCGGGAGATCGAGGCCAGATGTCTCGCGGAGGAAGGTAGCTCGGTTCCGAAAAATGGATGGCTCGAGGGCGGAGGGTTGTAGGATCTGCCCCTGATGAAGGAAGGTGAGGTGCTGAAGCGGCATGGGCGGAGGAATCCGCTGGTCGGACTGAACTCTGACCCCGGGGAGATAAAGGTTGTTTTCCCTTGGCGGCAGCTATAAACTCTCGGACTTGGTCCGGAGTGAGGTGGGGAAGAAGCTGGCTGAATTGTGAGTGGGGGTCATCACCCCCAGGAGGAGAGGCAGGACGGGATCGAATCCCAGTGACGGAGGGAGGCTGGATATGCCCTGGGAGTGTGGCCATAGAGGGTTAGGCCACCTCCTTGAGCAACCCGAGAGGAAGAGCATCGTCGGAAAGGACCCGAAATTGGTCCATGTCGAAGAGGGGATTATGATAAGATACAAAGAAAGGAGGGGATTGACTCGATCTCCCTAAACAATGATGCATACACCTCCCCAAGACTAATAGGGGGTAATACAGACAATACCTAGACTCAATCACAGCAAGAAAGACTGAGAGGAGGAGGGATGAACACTCAAGTTGCCATGTTTAAAGTGCAAATTTCTTAAGGTTTGAACTTGACCTTTAGATGAATTAATTAAGAGGATGTCACTCGGTCAAGTGGACCATAATGAGTATGGACTCGAGTCCTCCGGTGAAGCTAAGGGATGGTATACTCACAAACAAAGGGGTGGCTTAAACTAAGGGGTGAAACTGGTACAACCAGCCCGGCGAACCGCAATGTGCATATGGTCACGGGGTCTTACGGAGGTCCTCGAAAGGTGGGCCCGAGTCATCCTACGAGTGCTCGTAGGTGAGAGGACTCACTCATCCAAGGGGGAACCTAAACAAATGGGTTTCAATAGCGTATGCAATGGGCCTAAATGTCTGAAATGTATGCACAGGTGATAGATGAGAACCAAACAGGGCGACCAAATGGCCCTCGGCTAGAGTCGCGGTGGCCGTGTACACCGCGACCTTATCGCGACAAGGCGACCTGCCGCGATAGGAACAGAGGCCTGAAAACACCAAAAGGTCTTCAACTAACTCAAACAGACTACCCTATCAAATGAGAAAAGACACAAAACAACAAATCAATACCACATGGAGCAAGAAGCACACAAAAACCGATTCATGAGTCAAAACAGTAACATACAAAGTATACCTGATGACGCGACGCCTCTCCACGACGCGACCTTGTCGCGTCCTCGCGATACGCTGCGACTAGAACCGAAAACTTAGAAGTAAAAATAAAAGGGAAATCCGGACCCTAGAAGGATTCTAACATTCAGAAACGTGACAACATATGATAGAAGGAGATATCACAAGGATGCATGATTTGATAGAAACAAGACAAGGCAGATAGAAAGAAGAGGAGACTGACCTGATAACGCGTCCTCGACAAACGACGCGACCTGATCGCGTCGCCGCGATAGGTCGCGACAAGTACAGAACACGAAAAACACAGGGAACAAAGAACAAGAGACTAACAGGGCACTAAAATGAGAAACAAAGAAGAAAACATGGCAAGCAAGCAGACAAAATCCACGAGGGTGGCAGTGAAGGTCCCACTGTGATCGCCAAAAGGTGTAATCACGGGGATTGACGCCCCCCCCCCTCGACACGAACAAGTACTAAATCTAGTGGTGTGTGAACATGGAATGTGATCGCCACCTAGCAAGCTGCCTTATAAATAGAAAATGAAGACGGCTAACTTAACTAGGAAGAGGAGAGAGAAAGGGGGCGGACCTCATGTCGCGGCGGCCTTAGCGGTCGCGACAGTGTTGATAACGCGACGCTGATTCCAGTCGCGTTTCTTGTCGCATCGTCCTCCGCCGCCGCGTTCTCTTTGTGCGGGAGTTGTTGGAGTGTGGACCTTCTTCTCATCTTCCAGCCGGCTGGAAGGCAAGAGCTCCTCGTGGATGACGCTTGGATGCCTGCCACAAAAGAAAACAAACAAAAGGAAGCCCTATTAGAACACGTTAAACATAGTATCTACTCTAAAATAGAATGAAAGGATGGGAACAAAGAGGGAACGAACCTGGGGGGGTTTTTAAACCCCTTTGGGTATAGAAAAATGTGGGTGTGTGCTGAATATGTTCTATCTAAGAATAACATGAAAAATGCATGCAAAAGAAGGAGAAAGGGAAAGGGAGACTTGGCGTGGCTACAGCTCGAAGGATTGTCCAAAAGCTTCAGGAGAATGCTGAAGTCGCCCTTCTCACTTCCCGTGCTCCATAGATGATGAAATGGGTTGCTTTGGTGGAGAGGGATGTGAGGGAAATGGAGGAAAAGGGTGGCTACGAGGCTAAGTATTTGTCAAAGGAAATTTTGGCAGCCTTCGGGGTAACAATGACGCTCTCTACGTCCTTGAGGAGGGGCCTCTCTTTTATGGAGCCATGAGAGAGAAATGGGTGATATTATCTCTTCAAAATGGTCAAAATTCGAAATGGGAGATAATGGCCTTTTAAAATTGCAAGGGAGAGTCCAAGGGATCCTCACAAGAGTCCCTAGAGCCAAAATCTCGCCCCAAGGGGTTGAGATATTTCATAGGGATAATGCTAGATCAATAGGAGGATACATAGGAGGTTGTTGCGGAGTCTGGTGCGCTCAGGCGTTGTCGCGGCGTATCGTGGGGTCGCGACTAGAGACGCGACGGGGCGGGGCATCGCGACAGTAAGCCCACGTGCATGATATCATGCATGGGCTGTCGCGGCGTCCAGGGCCGTCGCGACTAGAGTCGCGGCGCTACAATATGTCGCGACCAGGAAATCGAATTATTTTGCATTTATCAGCCAGTTACATAAAAGATATGAGTTATAATTGCATAAGGACTCTCCAAAATAATAATGGGCGGGATTTCAAGGCAATTTTAAATTTTTTATGGGATCAATCAAGGCTTATGATGGGCTCAAGCTGAGTGACCAAATAGGGGCTAACTAGGATAACATGAAATGTGGTTCAACCCATTAGTCGGAACCGGGTGTCTACAGCTGCTACACTGTTTAATGTTCTTGATGAGGGTGAAAATTATCATGACTTTGAATTTGATCTGCATGAAGCATATAGTCTACTTATTGGTCTCCCTGCTGATGAGTCAGATTCTAAGTAGACCTATGTGACTAGGTTTAACACAAACACCTTCCCACCTGTCTTAAGGTTGATTCATCATATTCTCACAACCATAATCACACCTCAAAGTGGTGGAAGAGATAGACTGACTGATGTTCAGAGATTCATAATCTACTGCATGAAAAAGAAAATCAAGATCAATTTGCATGTGATAATGTATTAGATAATGTCTGAAACAACAAGGAAGGATCTACAAAGATCTCTACCCTATGCTGCTCATCTCACTTCAGTATTTGAACACTTTGGAGTGTCATTTGATAATGAGCAAGCTCAGACAATTCCAAAATCCAACATTTATTGCTTGAAGCATTTGCAAAAATTCATGGGTTTTAGAATTGAGGGTGCTCAGGTTAGAAGAGGTCCAATCATTGAGGCCCCAGCTGCACCTGAGGAAGTGGACCCTCCTCCTATTGAAGAGGTTCAGAATGCTCAAGAGGATCAGCCTCCATCTGAGATTGGTGCCCCAATACCTCAAGATATACCTCAATCACCTACTTTTCATGCTTCTTCACCATTTATCCCTAAAGTGGAACCTCCTTCATTCATTCCCCAATACCCTGGTTCAGCTTCTACTTCCACTGGTGGACCTTCTGCTCCACCTGAGCTATACTCCTCCATGGAAGAAAAGTTTGGCACCATCACCTCCTCCATCCAACAGATGTCTGAGAATTTTGAGCTTCTAATTCAAAGATTGGAGAATTCAGTGAATGGATAGTTCATAAAGCAAAAGGAGGCAACTAATCATGCCACTCAGAGGTTCAATAGGCTAATTGGCACATTGGGTGATGCTTCCCTTCAATTGAAAGAACATCAGGACAAGCTTGAGCAGGTTTTTGAAGGGATTCTAGCCAACTCTCAAAAGAATCTCTTCAACAGTCAAGAAGCTATGACTCAGATATCGAAGACAAGACTCTCTTTTGCTCACATGGTGGATGACTTGGAAGGTATGAAGAATCTGTCAGCTCACATAGATCATGAAATGTCTGCCCTCAAGAGTGAGTTCAGGACTCTCAACAGACATGGTGGATTTGCCAGCTCCTCTTCAGGCTCTCAACCAATATCAGCTGATCTTTCTGCATTCCAAGCTAACATATATGACAACTCTCAGAGGTTGGAAGAATTACTGCATACAAGATTGTCGACAATGCAAACTTAGTTGAGATCCAACCTAGCTACCATGGAGTCAAGACTGAAGAACATAGAGTCTATTCTTCTTCCTATTCCTCCTCCTCCTCCATCCTCTTGATGAATCTTGTCTTTTGATGATGTCAATGGGGGAGAAGGAATATCTTTGTTATGAAAGTGAATGAATGTCTATGAATGTGAATGGATGCTTGTAAATATCAAACATTGTATGGTTTTTTGGCCAGTTATGAAATGACATGGTTATTAGTAGCATTGTGTGTTTGATTGTGATAATTGTCAAATGTTACTAAATTGTGCTCAATGGCCTTTGATGAGTTGAATGGAAATGTTGAAACATGTTGTTAATTGTCATTCAATGTGTATGTGCTTGGATACTATGTGAATGAATGGCTTAAAATCACATTTCTTTGAAATTCAAACTTTCATGTTGACTTAATGTTGCCATCATCAAAAAGGGGGAGATTGTTGGGTTGAGTGTGAATTTAATATATTCCACCTCATGATTTTGATGATGACATGCTATGATTTTAATGCTTAATGAATGGAACATGTTAAATACATCACATATGTAATAACATTGCTCAAAAAGCATGTTTCCAAACACATTATATCACATACATTCATGATAATACATTGTACTAATGATTCATGTGTTTAATTTTTAGGGACATATATTTCTTGTCATGGTAGTGTCGACACACCGACTGTTGGTGTCGACACTGGGCATCAATCCCTGAAGAAAATTCATGAAGACAGGGTTCTGTGTTGACACAGTCCCGGGCAGTGTCGACACTAGACGCAGTCTCCAGAAGACCCATTTGCCAGACTGGGACAGTGTGTCGGCACAGCTAGTGAGTGTGTCGACACTAGAGCCATCTCCTAGAACATCCTTTTGTGCAAATTGGGACACTGTGTCGACACACTCTGGGACAGTGTCGACACACTCCGACTGATTTTTCAACTTAAGTTTTACCTGGACACGTGGCCTTTAGGGATCAATTGGATTGACCTTGGATCATGTGCCCACGCACTCCAAGGGTTCTTGTGGTCATGTTGGGCTATAAATACCTATCTAATCGGCCCCTAGGAGAGAGAACTCCTGAAGAGCCTTCTAGAAAAAACCTTTGGCAGCAAGAAGAGGTCTCTCCCTCTCCTACTCTCCATGGTGCTGCTGTGACTCATCTCCATCCTGGCGAAGCACAAGAAGGTGAAGATTGATCTATGAAGAAGAGGTGAAATCACTTCCCAAGAGAGCAGATCTAGTTGAAGCAAGCAATTGAGGAGAATTCAAGGAAGATCCAGAGGCAACCGTTGCAGAGCATCGCCCAATGACTTCAAGCTTCAAGAATTTCCTCAATTCAGCCTTCTTCAAGGGAGTTCTTCTGAAGAACATGTTTTCTACTTAATTGTATTAACTTTCAAATTGTTCTTCTGAGTCATTCTTGAGATTGTGCATGGAATTGTTGCACAAGTCTCTGTGAATGAACTCATTCTAGATCAGATCATTGCTAGAGGATCTGATTCTCATTGTTTTTTATCTAGATGGTTGTTTGTGAGCCCTTGTGCTCGGTTATATTGAGTTGAACACTCAGTATGTGTTTAAGCAGGTGTGCTCAGGTTTCTAGAGTGGTTGTGCTCTAGAGGTTGTGTGTTGGAGTTGTCAAGCTCCAGTGTGTGTTGTACTCAGGTTGAGTAGTGGAGCCTCACTGTGTGAGGGGTGGATGTAGGAATCACTGGTGTGATTTCCAAACCACCTAAAAATCTTCTGTGCAGTGGTTTGATTTCACTCTGCGCTAGATGCATGCATAGGATTTTCGCTCACACTACTGATTGATCTGATCACACACTCTACTCACTCAATTCACATACTCACACATCAGATCTATGAATTGCAACTATGATTTGATCTATGATTCAAAGTATTTTTAATTGGTTAAGCTTCTACAGTAATTGGTCTAGATCTATTCAACCCCCCCTTCTAGATCTGGTCCATCCTATATTCGATCCTACAGATCCGTCTTCAAGACTCTTCTTGAAGATCGTAGATTTGGAGCTTCTTCTGCCTCGAACTGCTTCTGCTCTTCTTCTTCTTCTTCTGCTACTCCTTCCTTCACTGTAATATCATCTGCTCCATCTTCTTCTTCTTCTTCTTCTTTATTCTTCTGCTCTACTCCTTTTCTCCTGGCGGTGCTCTCTTGCCTCTTTCTAGGTACTTCACTTTTTCTGGCCACACCTGCTAGATACTTCTCTTTCTTAGCCACGCACCTTTCATAAAGGACAGGGGCCTATTTATACCCAAATGTCCAAACCTCGTACCTAGGGTTTCGTGTACCTCAAGTAAGGCATGTGGTAGCCACATGACATCCTGCACAAACGACATCTTTAAGTGTTCATAGAAAAAAATTAATCGATAATATGACAATTGATCTCAAACATAAGGTAATTCATGTTTAAGTTGTTGGCAATCCATGTTATGACAATCGATGTTTAAACATAAGGTAATCGATGTTAGAATATGAAGCAATCGATGTGCAGACAATTGATGTTTAAACATGAGGTAATCGATGTCTAACATGATGTAATCGATGTGTAGACGATCGATGTTTAAACATGAGGTAATCGATGTCTAACATGAGGTAATCGATGTGCAGATAATCGATATCTAAACAGGAAGCAATGGATGTCTACCATGTGATAATCGATGTTTGATCGACTGTCAAAGAGTCAACTATCATAACATCGACTGTCATAGAGTCGACTGTCATAATTATAACAAGAATATACGAAGCTCAGCACTTCGACTGACCAACTGTAAATCATGACATCCGAAGTCAAGGTGCTTCGCATGGCAGAAATACAATGTGAATTTACAAAGTGACAAGCTTCGACTGACCAAGTGTAAAAGTGAACATCCGAAGTCACAACGTCAAAATGGTCATCATCAGTCGACTTCGTCATATCTGAATCTTAGCTTTGTATATGACAAAGTTACATTTCATCTGATAAAGAACAAATGAGTACATCCGAAGTCACAGTGACAAATATGTCTTGATCAGTCGAAGTGACTTCGTCATATACAAAGTTAGACTTTGGATATGACAAAGTGGAACTTCGTCATATACGAAGCTAAGCTTCAGATATTACGAAGTTCTGCTTCGACTAAAAAAAGAACAAAATAGAACATCCGAAGTTATAGTGTTAAATATATCATGATCAGTCGAAGTGACTTCGTCATATCCGATGCTAGCTTCGTATATGATGAAGTTCCATTTCGTCATATCTGAAGTCCAGCTTCGTTTATGACGAAGTTTGACTTCGACCGATAGAAAACAAAACTGTACATCTGATGTCTGTGCTTCGGCTGACTACGACCAAAAGTGAACATCCAATGATCGTTTTCGCATGATTTTAATGTGGCCAGTCAAACTATGAATTGCACACATTAATCAAATGATATGCAACATGAAAGCACTTAAGATTGAACATCAAAACATTGTGAATGCTGTCATGATCATTATATATACAATTAAAGATGTGTGACAAAATGTCATCATCCAAATACACAACACAACAATCTCTCACATATCTACAATATGACATCATTAGATTGTGTACAATGTGTCATTATCAAAACACACAACTCAACAATCTCCCCCTTTTTGAAGATGACAAAACATGACATCATTCTTTCAAAATTTCTCCCCCTTTTTGACAATATAAAAAATAGTGATATGAATATGCAAGGTACTGTGAAACTCTCCCCCTTTATTGAAGTCTCCCCCTAAGTGAAACAACTCTCCCCTTTTTAACATTATCGGAGTTGTCCACCACCAATTGAATGGGGACCAAAATAAATGATGTGAAACCAATAGGAGTGATGAAATCAATTGATTGGGGCATGAAATTAGAGATCAACAATAAGGTTGCTCCCCCAGAATATGAGATTGTGTTGCGAGCAGCACAGGTAATTTGATTTTGAAAGGGTCATGACGGTATCAAGATACACAATGATTTTAGTATATGATAGATAATATATGTGTACCTTTCATAATATGCAGCAAGGGTTAAAAATAAAGATGATTTTTGATTGAGCTCTTACATGAGTTCTTTATCATCAAAAATCACTTCAAAATTTTTATTTACAAATGTGACAGGATTTTTGTGACCTAAATTGAGTTGTCAAGAGTGTATATCATTAGAAAATCAAAGTTTTGATCTTAACACAATGTAGAATAATAATTTAACATTCTTGAACAACATAAATTCTATTTTAGGTTAGCTGTACTCTTGACACCTTTGTCTTTTTCTTTCCATTTCTTTCATTTGAGAAATTTAAGGAAATTTAGCAAAGAAGATTTAATTCATACTTTTCTGTGTAAGCACACACACTTACCCAGTGCAGGAGTGCCTGACTACTAGGCATGCTAATCCTTTGTTTGCTTCTTTTTGAACAGATATAACTTAGCAATACCTTTCGACTCAAGTACAACTATGTCTCAAGTGGAATAACCTGGTTTCTCAATGTACTAATCATTACACTGTAATTTTTTTTGAAATCTTTCTTTTTCCTGAAATCTTTTCTTTTTTAGTTTTTCAAGATTTTTCTGTTGAGTGTCAGATAGTTTTTTACCTTAATAGATCATGGTCTTGAGTTGTTAAAATTTTATTCTTAGCATTTGTTAAAAGTAAAACTTTAATATTTATTGTGATATAAAACTCAAGACCACTCATGTGTCTAATTAAAGTGTTTTTGCAATAAAAGCCTAAAATAACATTTGAGGATAAAGATAGACACATGACTCTAGATCTTATTTATCATCTTCATGGTTAATCCAAGAGCACAAATATTCCAGATATTTAAAATTTTATTTCTCATATAAAAATATCAATGGAACCTTAAATGGATTTATGACACATGAAGAGATCAACTGATAAGCCCTCCTGAAAATATGAAGTTTTTCAAAAAATTAGATGATTGTGTGTCGACACAGAATTTTGAGTGTGTCGACATATGTGCATGAATTCTCAAATAGAAGGCAACAGAAGACCATTGGTGTCGACACATGAGCAGATGTGTGTTGACCTGATGATGATCAAAATCATTTTTTTTTAGTTTATCAATTCCAACAAGTTTTGACTTTCATTAGCAATATTTTTCAAAGATGATTTTGACCTTTTCAAATTTACTCTCCCTTACCATGTGCATGATATGAAAAAGTTTGTAAGCAATTCAAACATGATTATGCATAGGAAGCATGGGCATAGTTATGCAAGCATGATGACACAACATGATTCCAATTGTTAATACAAATAGTCATTAGGGGCAGCAACATAGAAAACATGACAAAAAATTTTTATTTATTTCTTAGATAAAACTCTAAGAATTTGCTCTAACATAATCAACATACTTGTGAAAAGATAGGACAGTTTACCTGAACAGTCTTTATCTTATTTTCAAAAATTTTACTTGTAGTCTTCAATTTTTCTTGCCTTGCATAGCCATTGTCTTGATTTCAGATGGACAGGTATGGCTACAAGGCTCCTTAGCTTACTGATCAAGCTAGCTTTGGGACCCATACCTATTTCGGTCCTGTAATGAAATCAATGTTAGAATGTAGCAATGATTTCTAAATCCAAAATGATTTTATTTTTGATATAGATGCATTTACATTATTGATGGAACTATGAGCAAAATTAGTTCTAGATTTTTTCTTAGTCTTGTTCAATGCATCTATATTTTCATGAAATTTTCTATTTTTTGGATTTTTATCATAAACAGCAGCAGAATTATTTTGTGTAGCATTTCTGTTCATATACACCTTGAATTTCTGAACTCTTTTAGTATGAACATGATGTTTATTCCTATGTGTTTGAACATATGCATTAGAATGGAACTTTGGAGCATGCACAAAATGATCAATTCTATGCCAACAATCCCTAGAAATATGACCATGCTTCCTACATGTGAAGCACTAGACTAGTTTAGCATGTTTATGGAAATGTTGATTTCTATTCTAGCAAACTCTGACTAAATGACCAGGTTTATTGCAGTTAAAGCAAATTGGAATATCTCTTATCTTGTGCTTACCTTGGCGTGGGTATATTTGTTGGAACCCCCTTTTTCTTTAATGAGGCTTTACCTTTTGATAGCTCTTAACATGATGCGTAGTTGGAGCTCGACTTGGAGGTTTCCTTGTCTGTGGAGAAGATAGAGGAATCTGTGCAAAGTTTTTTGTTTTCCTGTTTCAATTTTCTTGTTTTTCATAGAGACAAGATTCTTCTTGATAGGAGCATTTTTCTTATTGTTCTCATTTTATTTTTGTGCATTTTTCTGAATAAGAACTTTCATTGGATTTTCATTAGAGATAATGGAATTCTTGTTCATAGCATCTTTAACAAATGTTATTTTCTTTTTTTTTTCATTTTTATTTTTCACAGAAGCAAGACTTGTGTTTGTAGCAGTCTTAGGTTCATTTTGAAACTTCTATTTTTCAGCTTTTAATGCCGCAACTTCTTTTTTCTGAAATTTGAAGCTTGTTCAGCATGACATTCAGTCCATTCTTCATTTTGTTCTTTTCATTTTCAAATTGTGCAATTTGTTTTTCTAAATTAGTAATTTTGTTACTTAAATTGCTACAATCATTGGCTATTGGACTATCATACAACATGCATTCAATCTTCTTTTTCAGATGATGATTTTCTTCAGTAAGTTGTCTGCATTTATCATTTATATGATGACCATGAGCCATATTGAAAAATTGTTTTTTTAATTGATCATTGTCAAATTTGAAGCTCTCATTTAGATCAATCAATTTTTTCATTTCCATTTTCCAAATTGATGACTTTAGATCTCAATAGCTTATGGTCATTTTTTAATTCATTCAAATTATTTTCACAAATTTTGATTTCATCTTTCAGACTTTCTTTTTCAAAATTCAATTTTTAAACTTCAATTTTCAAATTTTCATTTTCTTCTGAAAGATCTTCATCGTTGTTCTGAAGCAATTCAAGTTTATTTTTTAATCTTTTATTTTTAAACTTCTTTCTCTTATTTTTCATGCATACATGTTTACAAACTTCAAACAATTCATTATATGACATTTCTTCCTCTGAAGCAGAATTAGACTTTGAGGAATCAAATTAATTTGAGCAAGATTTCTCACTTTGAATGTTTCTTGAACTTTCTGAGCCATGGAGTTTTTCTGAGCCATTAAGCACTTGTTTGAATTTGTCTTTTCTTTCCTTCCAACCTTCATGAAGAAGTCCTGCAAATTAGATTGTAATTGTGAACTTGTGGACTTCTTCGAAATTATAGCATGAAATTCATGCAAGTTGAAATATCTAGCAATTTCAGCAGATCTTCTCATTATAGATAATTCTCTAAAACTAGTAAACTAGATTAAACAAAAACAAAATATATCTGATTTTAGAGCACTTGGTCTGATATCAATTATAGCAACACTCCGGATCGTTAGATCAACAAGTGAGCACACAATTGGAGATCAATTCTAGCAAACAAATAGTTCAAGCAAATCATATGATATTTCACAAGATCAAGTCAGAGATCTAAAAAATTAATATATCCAAATCTCATATCTGTCACACCAACACAAATGTATAGTGCACCTGCTCTGATTCCGAATCGTTGGATCAGAACAATTAATCATACAATATGATTAAAAGCATAAGATGCACTAGATTTGCAAAAGCAAATTCGATGTACAGAGCATTGACTTTGATGTCAATTAAAGGATCACTTCCAATTGTCAAATCAAATCAAATCAAATCACAAGAGCCAAAAAGAAGCAATCAAATCAAATCAGGGTCAGACATCAACCTGCTCTAATTCCAATTGTAGGATTAGAAAGAACACAATAAGATTTAACAATGAATCTAAAATAGATCTGCCAAATCACAACCAATGAACAAAGTACCAGGCTCTGATAGCAATTATAGGATCACTCCTGATCATTAAATCAACCAGTGAGCATACAATTGGTGATCAATTCAATCAATTAACTTGCTTTGGTACCAATTGTAGATCGAATATTCACTGATGGCAGAATCTAGAGAGGCGGGTTGAATAGATTTGCAGTAGAACTTAAGTAATTAAAACATACTTCAAAATTAAGAGTTCTATCCAATTAAACCCCAATGTTCTGATGTACTATGTGTGATTAAAGTGTGTGAAACATTTAACCAAATAGTGTATGCGTGAACAGATTAACAAGTACTGTGTAAACTAAATCCCTATGTAATCATCTATGCGATCAATATCACACTCACACAAGCAAACAACAGTGCACAAGGGATTTTTTAGGTGGTTCGGAGATCACCTTCAGTGGCTCCTATGTCCACCCCTCACACAGTGAGGCCACACTACTCAAAACTCTAGTACAACACATGCACTTGAGAATGACGGCTCAAACCACACACATACTTGAGCATGACGATTCAAACCATACACACACTAGAGCACGACGGCTCCAACACACACCCTACAACACGATGGCTCCTACACACACCTGAAACGGTTCAATATAGTTGTGTGAAGAATTCACACAAACACAAAAATATTGTGACCTAGACAATCACACATACACACACGAAAAATGGATTAGAAGAATAAGATGTGTAGATAATAAGGATGGACCAATTCTTCTAGAATTGATCCGTCTTCAAGACTTTTGTTTAAGATCGCAGATCTGGAGCTTCCTCTACCTCGAACTGCTTCTGATCTTCTTCTTCTTCTTCTTCTGCTTCTTCTTCTGCTACTCCTTCCTTCCCTGTAATATCATCTGCTCTAGGTTCTTCATCTTATTCTCTTCTTCTTCTTCTTCTTCTTCTTCTTCTTCTACTCCGCTCCTTTTCTCCTGGCGGCACTCTCTTGCCTCTTTCTGGGCTCTCACTTTTAGGGTACTTCACTTTTTCTGGTCGCACCTACTGGATACTTCTCCTTCTTAGTTGCGCACCATTCACAAATGACAAGGGCCTATTTATAGCCAAATGTCCAAATCTTGTACTTAGGGTTTCGTGTACCCCATGTAAGACATGTGCTAGTCACATGACATCCTGCACAGACGGCATCTTTAAGTGTTCAGAGAAAAAAGGTAATCAATGTTATGACAATTGATCTCAAACATAAAGTAATTCATGTTTAATTTGTTGGCAATCTATGTTATGACAATCGATGTTTAAACATAAGGTAATCGATGTTAGAACATGAAGCAATCGATGTGCAGACAATCGATGTTTAAACATGAGGTAATCGATGTTTAACATGATGTAATTGATGTGCAGACAAACGATGTTTAAACATGAGGTAATCGATGTGTAGACAATCAATGTTTAAAAAGGAGGCAATCTATGTCTGCCATGTGATAATCGATGTTTGGCCGACTGCCAAAGAGTCGATTGTCATAACTTCGACTATCATAGAGTCAACTATCATAATTATAAAATGAATATACGAAGTTCAGCACTTCGACTGACCAAGTGTAAATCGTGAATGCTGAAGTCAAGGTGCTTCGGATGGCAGAAATACAATGTGAATATACAAAGTGACAAGTTTCGACTGACCAAGTGTAAAAGTGAACATCCAAAGTCACAACGTCAAAATGGTCTTCATCAGTCGAAGTGACTTCGTCATATCTGAAGCATAGCTTCCTATATGACGAAGTGGAACTTCGTCATATCTGAAGTGTAGCTTCGTATATGACGAAGTTACACTTCATCTGATAAAGAACAAATTAGTACATCCAAAGTCACAGTGACAAATGTGTCTTGATCAGTCAAGGTGATTCTACTTCGATTGACAAAGAACAAAATAGAACATCCAAAGTTACAGTGTTGAATATATCATGATCAGTCGAAGTGACTTCGTCATATCCGAAGCTTAGCTTTGTATATGACGAAGTTCCACTTCGTCATATCCGAAGTCCAGCTTCATATATGACGAAGTTTAACTTCGACCGATAGAGAACAAAATTGTACATCCAATGTCTGTGCTTCGGATGACTGCGACCAAAAGTGAATATCCGATGTTAATTTTAGCATGATTTCAATGTGGCCAGTCAACCTATAAATTGCATATATGAATCAAATGATATGCAACATGAAAACACTTACGATTGAACATCAAAACATTGTGAATGTTTTCATGATCAATATATGTACAATTGAAGATGTGTGACAAAATGTCATCATCCAAATACACAACACAACAATTTCCCACATATGTACAATATGACATCATTAGATTGTGTACAATATGTTATCATCAAAACACACAACTCAACATGTAGCTTGTGTTTACGTCGTTCTACATGCTCCCCTCCCTCTGTGTACATCAGATTTACCATTTAGGGGCATTTTGGGAGGCCTCAGGTTAGCACCCAGGTCTCTGTATGTGGTCACGACAAGGTTCTTGTCACGGCCCAGAACGCGACGTGCCTCCCCATCGCCTTCTGGTCAGGTAGAGATGCTCGCCCTATCGCATTATGGTTGCGACAAGGTGGTCGTCGCCTTCTGACCTGGTTTACCAGTGGGGCTAGTGGAGGCCTCGGATGTACACCCGGACCTCTGTCTGTGGTCGCGACAAGGCCCTTGCCGTGACCCAGATCGCGATGCTTCCCTCTTCAGCCCGTGAGTGTCAACGGCTTTAGCCTATGCAGATAGCTTCATGGCTCTATTTGACAGTTTCAAAAAATGTCTGCAAGCTCCATGCCCATGACTGAAAGATAACTAGCATGCTTCTGTAGGTAGCTGAGTATCTGCATGGGTAAGAGAAAAACATAGATACCTCCATTGGGTGAGATATCAAAAATATATAAAACAAAAAGGATTTCATACAGACAAATGTACAATGCATTTAAGGATAGACAAGTGTTGTATAGGTCATGCGAAAGGGTTTTTCCTCAAAATGTGGAGTCTTGACAGAAAGTGAGATGTGGTAGGTAAGTTCTGACAGATAGACCATACTGCTTATACCTACCAACGCATTTTCTACAGACCGTCTATTATGCAAAGTACAAACTATATGTCTGACAGTGAGTAAGAGAGAAGATATACAAGTCTTTCAAGTTTGTTAATAATGGAAATGAGATTTTAAATTTGAATACATTAGAGTCAAGTTTTCCCGCTAAATCATTTGAACTTGATAACAAAAGGAATTGAGAAGTACAAAGCACATTGGATACATTATCATATAGATAACAAAGAGAATGTCACAATGTACATCATGTGTTCATCTGTTTTTCATTAAATAATACCATAATAATTAGAACATTAATTGTACTAATAATACATTAACAGTTTTACTGCAAAAATAATAACAATTATTAAACATCCAAGTACCATCTAAGGAGTCTGAGTAAAATCAACAAAATAACAGTAATAGATGTGATATATAGAAGCAATCGATATTTGATTAAAGATAATCATTGTAAAAGACAATCAATGTTTGAGACAATCAATGTTCTAAGGTAATCGATGTTTAAGTGAAAAGACAATCGATGTTTTAAGGTAATCGATGTTTATAAAGCAATCAATGTTCAAGTGAAACGCAATCGATGTGTGAGGCAATCGATGTTGAAAAAGTAATCGATGTCTATGAAGCAATTGATGTTCCAATGCAATCGATGTTTAAATGAAATTGATGTTTCAATTGAATCGATGTTTCAATGTAATCGATGTTTCAATGCAATCAATGTTTCAATATAATCGATGTTTCAATGCAATCGATGTTTCAATGTAATCGATGTTTCAATGTAATCGATGTTTATGAAGCAATCGATGTTCAAGTGAAACGCAATCGATGTGAACTTTGACTGGACACTTTGACTACCAACATCGACTCATGAAGAAACTTCGAATAAAACATGTTATTTCTTATGCATAAATAATCTTAAAAAATGATAATAAATATATTTATGTTATTTAAATTAAGCATGAGTTTTGTTATTGTTAGGATCGGATATTCGGTGATGGCAAAGCAAGAAGGGGGGGTTGAATAGATTTGTAGCGAAAACTTAAGCAATTTAAAAAAATTACTTCGAAATAATGAATCTACTCAATTAAAAACCCCACTGATCTGATGTGATTCAGTGCACAAAGTGTGTGAGACAATTGAACAATCAGATTATGTGAACTAGTGTGTGAATGTTAAGAATTTAGTCGAACCCCTATGCATGCATCTAATGATGAGACAATATCAAACCATTGCACAGAGATTTTTAGGTGGTTCGGAAATCACACCACATGACTCCTACGCTGACCCCTCACACAGTGAAGACACACTACTCAAAGATGAGTACAACACACACACACTTGAGCATGATGACTCAATCACACACACACACACGCTAGATCAAGTCCACAATAGATAAGATCCTCTAGCCTTGATCTGATCAACATACCACACACACAGAAAAACTACTTATTAAGCGAGTTCAACCGTACAATCACACACACGTACGTTGTCTGAGGCAAACACGCACTCAGAGCAACCGCACACACGTGGATCAAGCACATGGGATGCTCAAACCACTGCCACACACACAGAGTAGTGAAAAGTTGGAAGAAGAAGTGTTCTGAGATGTCGAAACTGTTGCCTAGCTAGCAAGCCTAAAAGGGGGGTGAATGGGATTCTTAAAATATGATTATCTAAACATGTCAACAAAAATGTTCACACAAAACACTACGTTTGACTGTTAGTGTTGGTAGTAAAGAAAACAACAATCACAAGCAAGCAACCACACTATATAAGGATTTTATCCTGGTTCGAACCTCGTTTCCACAGGAGTCCTACGTCCAGTCTCTGAGCAACAACTCAAGATTCTACTACCCAAGGGTACAGTCCCCCTCAAGGACACTTACACATCCAACCGCAGCTGGCCTTCTCTTCTTCACCTGAAGAGGAATACAACACTCTGGAACCCAGGTCTTCCTTCAACACGAAGGGAATAAAACCACATGTTTCACCAGGTCCTCTCTTCACTCCGGAAGAGGAACTTCACAGCAATGTGAATAAAGGCGAAGTGCCCCTAGACCTGATTTACAACAAGTATCAGATCTGAGGCTGAGACTGAGAGAGAAGGATTCTACAAAAGTGAAGTCTGTCAGAACTCAAAAAGGCTCTCTAAAAGATTTTGACAGGAACACAGAAAGCAAGAGCTACAACGATTGGAATGGACAGAGGCTCTTCTACTTCTAACACTGTTCGGCTTGAACGCTTCTCTATCAAGATGATCGTTTCAAAAGATCTTGCTTGAAAAGTTGTCTTCCAAGAGTCTTGAGTCTTGTATTTATATCTTCTCTTGAGGAAGTAGCCATTGATATGTCCGTTGTCTCTTTGCTCTGGTATACGTTAGACTGCATGATATTGTAGAGCCTCCAGTCAACGGTTCTTTACGTTCCACGCATGCAAGGAGAAGCTCTTTCTCGATATCCTTCATCTTCCATTTTGTCCAACGTTGTAAACGATTGTGCTGTCAGAGACCTCCACACAATAAATGCTAAGTGATAGACAGCTATGATGTCTCTTGTTGTCTGTCAACGTCAGAATGAATATACATCAAAATAGAAATATCAATTTATTTTCCAAAAAGATGTTTCTAATATAAGCATAGGAATAGAAGATGTCTATGCATGCATTGTGCAGTGAAATGTTCAGTCATAATAAATGCATGGATATCGGAGAAAAGGGATGGAAGACTTTTGACTTTCAAAATATGTTTAAATATCAAGCTGTTATAACTCATGAAATCGTTGTGAGCATGACTTATGAAATCGTTATGTGAATGAGTCGACGATTATATAAATTGTTGCACATGTATAAACAAATCGGTGTGAGCACAAATCGTTATACAATCATAACCAAATCATTGTATAGACAAATCGTTATGAGAGCATAAGAAAGTCGTTATAAGCAAGTCGTTATAACCAAATCGTTGTTTCACTTATCAAGTCGATGTAGGGATCAAATCGTTATTTTTCTTTATCGAATCATTACATAGACCAAGTCGTTGTTGTGACTTATCAAATCGTTATAGCAAGTAAATCGTTGTGTAACTTATCAAGTCGTTACAGCAAGCAAATCGTTGTGTAACTTATCGAGTCGTTACTGCAAGCAAATCGTTGTGTAACTTATCGAGTCGTTACAACAAGCAAATCGTTGTGTAACTTATCGAGTCATTACAGCAAGCAAATCATTGTGTAACTTATCAAATCGTTACAGCAAGCAAATCGTTGTGTAACTTATCGAGTCGTTACAGCAAGCAAATCATTGGGTAACTTATCGAGTCGTTACAGCAAGCAAATCATGTGTAACTTATTGAGTCGTCACAACAAGCAAATCGTAGTGTAACTTATTGAGTTGTTATGAAGACCAAATCGATGTGGAACTTATCGAATCATTATGAAGACCAAATCGATGTGGAACTTATTGAATCGTTATGAAGACCAAATTAATGTGGAACTTATCGAATTGTTATGAAGACCAAATCGATGTGGAACTTATCGAATCGTTATGAGATCGAAGTCGTTATGCTCACTTAGTGAATCATTGTGAGAGCAAATCGTTATGCTCACTTGAGGAATAGTGGTGAGATCGAATTCGTTATGCTCACTTAGTGAATCGTTGTGAGAGCAAATCATTATGCTCACTTGACGAATCGTTGTGAGATCGAAATCGATACAACAATTATGAAATCGTTATAAAATTGAAATCAGTATGATACTTTATGAAATCCTTGCGAAAATAAAATCGATAGTCATGGAAATCGTTATGACTCTAATGAAATCGTTATAGCACATAGGAAGTCGATGTGTACTTAGAGAAATTACATGCTCTGTAGTTTCAGATGCTAAGTAATACTTACTTATTTGCTGATTCTCACCTGATTTGTTTCCTGTGCTTAAGCTTCATAAAAACTTGTTAGATCATACTTTATTTGAGTTTCGTTAATCACCAAAATATATATAATAATTAATATTATATGGGGATGGACTGATCTTCAATCTCTGCCTTTTTGGTGATAGCAAAATATAACAAGATATAACATGTGCTGAAATAAGCTATAAGAATTTCTAAAAAAAATAATTATTTTGATATATATTTCAGAATGTTTAGTTTTCTCCCCCTTTTGTCATTAAGCAAAAAGAGACCATTTTAAGACAAAGAAAGAGAGAAAAGATAAATATGAGAGCAAAGGTAGGTATTGGTATTACTCTTGTGAAGATATAGGGAGGTAGAAAGCAGGAGACAAAAGGGAGGCATGGTGAGAAATGACCTCCCAAGTCTTAAGTTCCTGCTCTTCAAAATACTACCAAAAGACCTCACAAGCAATAGAGTAGGAAGGCCCCATGATAGGAGCCATCCTATGGAGATGAAGGACCTGCTGCTCTTCTAAGAACTGAGCATAACGGTCGCTATCAAAGGAAACTTTGTAGTGACTGGTTTTCCTAAAGCTGGCGCAGGAGAGAAACTGATCAATGGAGACTGGATAAAAAATCTACTTCTACTTCAGTTCTAGTCTCATGGCTACATAAACCTTGTGTCTCTCAACTCATGTTGCAAATGGATCTCGAACAAGGTGAATGGAGTTCATGTCCAGAAATTCAGCAGCTGAAATAGGAGGCTTATTGATTTTGGCTTGAGAAGCATTCAATCTACAAGCTGCTGAGCAGAAAGTGGATAGAAATTGGCCCACTCAGCTGGAGATAACCGCTCACATTCTGACAAGAGAGGGGCGAGAACATCTGCATTTAAGTGGCCCTGATGGTATTCTCAGAACATGAATCGATTGAATGCGACCAGATTACACTTCTGCACGTGCATTCTCCCCATGACTCTGGCAAAACGCTCAAAGATGATGGAGCGAACATCGGAGTCCAGGATCAGAGAATGAAGAGGTGGGAGAAAGACCACCTCGGGTAACTTTAAAGTGGCAAAATCAACCCTGATGGCTTCGGTATGAGCATCATGGGAACCAAGATTACGAATAGCTTGCCGGAATTGGCCAAGCTGAACTTCAGGTAAATTGTTGAGATAGCGATAGTCATTGAACATTTGAAAATACTTGATCATCTTGATCTCCTTTTGAACAAAAGGATCCCAGGTGTCCTTGTGAAGAATCTGGAACCATTCTGAGAGTGTCAAGGAGTGATCCTGGGGAGGAAACCTGGCTGACCTGGCATTCAAAAACTTATTGTACAAGGTCTTGTGGCCCCGAGCCCATTGCTCTTCAATTTTGGCTTCAGCCATAGAATTTTTTTTGGATTTTTTAGATTTCAATAGAGAAGAGAAAGGGAGAATGATATTAAGATGGTCTAAGAGGTTGAGGTGTGGAAGACCAAAGATAGTGGAAAAAGCAGTTTTCTGAAGAAATTCTCTATACATCGGTTTGTTTTTATTATCTTCTGTAAGAGAAAACCAAAGGGGTGGATAACAAGGTTCAGAAGAAACAGAATGAGTGGAAGTTAGTCTTCTTTTCTTGGGGATAGGGCTAGAAGAGCCTGTCCTATGAACATGAGTACTAGCTTTCAAAACTGAATGAAGAATGGCTTCTTCATATTCATCTTTGATGACCCTGAGGAAGGGGGCATCAATTTGAGCACTCTCCAGAATAATAGAAATAAAGAGGGAGGAGTAGGAGGATGAAGGAAGGAGTGAGATGTAGTGGGAGAAACATCAGTTGGTCCACAGGAGGAAGGACCATAAGAGGAGGCTCTAGCTGATGAGGAGGCTGGAGGAACCTCAAAAAAGGAGGAGGTGGAGGAATATGAGTTGAGGAGGCAGGAGATGAGGAGGACTGGGTAGGAAAATGGTGTAGGAGAGGAAATATTTCTTGGAATGGTTGGTTTGAATGTGGTAGGGGCTGGTGGTGCTGTGGAGGATGATGGTGGAGAAGGAGGGGCTGGAGTTGGAAGAGGAGAAGAACTGGGGGGCTCAGGGGCTACAACCTTCACTTTTACTCTGACAGGTACAACCTCTGAATCCACTAGCCTAGGTGGCCCAGACACATCCTCAACTGGCCCTGATGGACAATCTTCAACAACAACCTCTGGCCCTGATGGCCCTGTAGTCTCTTCAGAATTTGGCCCTGTTGGCCGAACCTCTTCCTCTACTTGACTGGGTCTTGACTCCTGAGGAATTGACGGAGCAGGAGTGGCATGCACGGATGATTGTGCTTTTACCACATTTGAAATATCGGACAAGATATCCTTCATGCTTCCCATTTCATTCTTCATCCATCTCAACACATTTTTAACCATACCAATTTTGGTAGCTGCAGCGCTCTGGCTCATAAAAATGGAGGAAATATTGGATTGCACAGAGTAGAGAATTTTTCGTTGCTCATCTAGTCTTGCAACAATAGGCTTCAGATTGAGCTTCAATTTCTTCTTCCTCAGCCTCTGATGTGGCTTCCTGGTGAGAAGAGGGATCTCAGGAGCTACCTCTTTTCCTTTGTCACTTGCCCTAGCAACGGGCTACACATTATCAACATTGACTTCCTCTTCATCTGAGTCTGAAGAGCTGGCTGTCATGCCCTCTTTGAATGTATTGTCAATGTGAGTTTGGCGACCAATTGTAGGCTCCCCCTGAATTTTGGCATTCATTTCAACTGATTGCTCCCCCTCATCAGGAGCATCAGTCATGGGAACTACTTTACTGTGGCCTGATGCCACAACTGCCGGAACTTCTTCTTCTTGCTCCCCTGAATAGAAGCATCTTCCATTTGAACATCTTAATTGTGGCTTGGTGCCACAGTCTCTGGACAGACTTCTACAGACATTTGTTCTTGCTCCCTTAAGTGCTGGGAATGGAATCCAACACATTCCTAAGAATTGAGGCTACCATGGAAGTGGGGGTGACAACCTCTTTAACCTGCCCAACGGGCTCAATGTGCTCTAGAGGAATGTCCTCAATCCTGCTTGAGCTGATCATTGGCTCTTCGATGTGGATTTCTGCTGCATTTTTCTGAACATCTGCTGGTGGTGCTGCTTGTTCTTCTTGTATCACTGCACTTTCTGTCCTGACAACTTCCTGCTGCTCTTGGACTGCTGGTTCTGCTGCTGCTACCTCTGTCTGAGCTGCCTCTTCTTGGACTTCTAGGGCTTCGCCAATAATGGCCTCGCCCTCTGCTGCTGAAGTTTTGGTCGAAACTCCAGTCACAAGAGAAAATCCACTCTTCTTTAGGTTTCTGCTGTGAATAGCTTGACCCATCTTCTCAGAAACTACTCCAACAAGACTAATCCCATAATGCTGGAAAATCTTGGTTAGCAAATGAGCATATGGAAGGGACACATTCAATTTGCTTTTCTTGTCCCAAATCTGAGCATTTGAAAATTTCATCCTCTCAAAAATGACCTCTTCCATGTTAATACTCTGATTCTGGATGGCCCAGAGCATCATGTCAGAGTCCGCCTTGGTGCAGGTGGAGAATGTGGCACTCCTAGGAATCAAAATCTGACACACAATAAAGTGTAGGATTCTGTTGAAAGCATTCAACTGGTTAATGTCAATCTTTCCATCCTTGAGCTTGTACTCGGGACCAACTATCCCCAAACCCTTAGCCTGAACATCGACGATGTTTACCCCGCTGTGACCGGTGGTAGAAACACCAAACAGAGACTCCAACAGCTCATATGTGATACGAATCTAGGTTCCTTTGAAAATAGAGGTCAAGGACCCATCTGCTTCTGACTTCAAGCAAACATAAAAAGCTTTAACCAGGTCTGGATAACTTGCCTCTGATAGAGTTGCCATCTTGGTCCACTTCATTCTCTGCATAGCTACAACGATGTTGTGCATCCCATTCTTCTCCAGATCGGCAATATCAACTGCCTTGTTCCCACACATTTTCGTCTTCACAGTTGTAAACTGTTCCTACTGCTCTGCGGTGAGGAAAGCTGTCCGATAGCCCACGACGGTGCTGGAAACTCCAGAAACGGCCATGGTTTTGAGCAAGAGAGGGTTTTGGAAGATCGTGAAGAAGATTGGAGCAAAAGCCCTCAGGAAATTTTTCGCGGGAAGGGATGGAAGCTTTGAAATTGCACAGAGTCGATGCGGAGTCGATAGAGCTTATCGTCTCAGGCAAGTTGAAAGAGATGAGAGCGGGGGGTGAATCGATATGGCACATATTTTGGGTTTTATCAGATAAAGATATAGTGAATTTTGAGGAGATGACGCCATAAATGCGGAAAACGACAGAAAGAGATAGGTTTGAGATGAATAAATACTTTTAAATTAACGAACCGTCACAAATATTTATGATGCACGCAATCTTTAAGGATTTTACTCAAATTCAGGGGAGAGAATAATTATTATTCTGAAATAATTAGTAATTCAGTTATATATAGATAAATCTGTCACAAATTACACATGCCTAATTCCTTCTAAGACACGTAAATCTCTCTTCAGATAAGGCCTTTGTGAAGATATCTGCTAACTGATTTTGATTATCAACAAAGGAAATATCTATATTACCATTGGCTACATGATCACGAATAAAATGATATCTAACCGCTATATGCTTTGTCCTTGAGTGCTGAACTGGATTCTTGGTGAGATTAATTGCACTGGTGTTGTCACACAGCAAGGAAATTATCTTGATATGTAGTCCATAATCCTTAAGTTGTTGTTTAATCCATAAGAGTTGTGTACAACAGCTTACAACAGCCACGTACTCAGCTTCAACTGTTGACAGTGCTACTGAATTTTGTTTCTTTGAGGACCACGAAATCAGACATCCTGCAAGAAATTGACAACATCCACTGGTTCTTTTTCTATCTACCTTGCATCCAGCGTAGTCAGCATCAGAGTATCCTACGAAATTGATTTCACATGATTTTGGGTACCACAATCCTAGATCATGGGTTCTAGCTAAATTTCTAAAAATCCGTTTGACACTAATTAAATGAGACTCTCTAGGGTCTGCCTGATACCTAGCACACATGCATACACAAAACAATATATCAGGTCTACTTGCTGTCAAATAGAGTAATGAACCTATCATACCTCTATAGAGATTTTGGTCTACCTTCTTACCATCCTTGTCACTGTCTAGCCTTGTAGATGTGCTCATTGGTGTTGACAGTGGCTTGGCATTTTCAAACCCAAATTTCTTCAATAATTCTTTGGTGTACATTGCTTGACAAATGTGTGTTCTTTCATTTCTTTGCTTGATTTGCAATCTAAGGAAGTAGTTGAGCTCCCCCATCATGCTCATTTCGAATTCTCCCTGCATAAGCCTCTCAAAATATTTTCAAAGAGATTCGTCAGTAGTACCAAATATTATATCATCTACATAAATTTGTACAAGCAATACATGTTTGATTTTAGAATTAACAAATAAAGTACTATCTACTTGACCCCTAATAAAACCATTATTCAATAAAAATGCATTGAGCCTTTCATACCAAGCTCTAGGTGCTTGCTTTAATCCATATAATGCTTTATGCAACTTGAAAACATGATTTGGAAAATCAATATCTTCAAAACCAAGAGGTTGTTTTACATAAACTTCCTCCTTTATATAACCATTTAGAAATACTGATTTAACATCCATTTGAAAGAGTTTTAAACCCAATGCAGATGCATAAGTAAGTAAAATCCTAATTGCCTCAAGTCTAGCCACTGGTGCATAGGTTTCATCGAAATCTATGCCTTCTTTTTGAGAATAGCATTGAGCTACCAGTCTGGCCTTGTTTCTTATGATCACACCAGCTTCATCCAATTTGTTCCTGAACACCCATTTGGTGCCAATCACAGGATGATCTGATGGTCTTGGAACAAGGGACCATACCTAGTTTCTCTTGAACTGATTAAGTTCATCTTGCATGGCTAATATCCAAGATTCATCAGACAGTGCTTCATTGACTGTCTTAGGCTCCATTTGTGATACAAAAGCTAAGTAATCACAAGGAATTACGTTATCTTTGGTTCTTACCCCAGCTGATGGATCTCTAATAATGTTATCCAATAGGTGATCCTTCTTGTATCTCCATTCCTTTGGAAGATTACCATGTGATGTATCTTCTTGTTGTAGATCCTCCAAGGGTGGATCTTCCTTGTCCTCGATGAATGTGTTTTTAACTTCTTGGACAATTCATCTGTATCATCAACATCACTATCTACTTCCTTTCTCAAGGAAGGGTTAGTTTCATCAAAGATAATATGTACTGATTGTTCAATTAATAAACTTCGCTTATTAAATACTCTATATCCTTTGGGTTTAGAAGAGTACCCCATAAATATACCTTCATCTGATTTTGAGTCTAGCTTACCAAGGTCCCTTTTTCCGTTATTGTGGATGAAACTAGGACATCCGAAGGTTCTGAAGTGACTGATCCTTGATTTCTTTTGCTTGAATAGCTCATATGCAGTCTTCTTCATAATTGGCCTGTTCATCACTCTGTTGATTATATAGCACGATGTGTTGATGGCTTTGGCCCAAAAATATCTTGGTAAGTTATACTCTAACAGTATTGTTCTTGCCATATCCAATAAGGTTCTATTCTTTCTCTTAGCAACTCCATTTTGTTGTGGTGTCTTTGGTGCTGAGAAATTATGTTCTATTCCTTAATCATCACAGAACTTTGCAAATTTCTCATTTTGAAACTTTCCTCCATGATCTGATCAAATACTGAAAATGCTATACTTCTTATCTTTTTGAACTTTCTTGCTGAAACTAACAAAGCTATCAAATGTGTCATCCTTGTGCTCCAAGAAAGATACCCATGTAAATCTGGAATAGTCATCCACTATGACGAATCCAAGGTTCTTTCCTCCAAGACTTGTGGTTCTCATTGGTCCAAATAGGTCCATATGTAGTAATTACAGTGGTTTTGAAGTTGTTACCACTGTCTTTGACTTGAAGGATGATTTAGTGTGCTTTCCTTTTGCACACAGCCCACAGATGCCTTCCATTTTTGTACTTACATTGGGCAGTCCTTCCACTAGATTTCTCTTGATTAGCTTTCTAATTCCATCCAAGCTACAATGGCTCAATCTTCTGTGCCAAAATTCTGTTGACTGCTCTTTGTTTACTGCCAGACATACATCTTGATCTTTCAATTCTTCTAAGTAAAGCACATACAAATTCTTTTCCCTGTTGGCTTCAAACACAACTGCACCATTTTTCATGATACTACACTTTGATTCTTGAAACTTAATCTGATGCCCTTTGTCACATAGTTGGCTGATGCTGATAAGATTGTGCTTGAGTCCTTTTACACAAAGTACATCTTCAATAATGATTTTTCTTTGACTGCCAACTGATCCGCAACCTATCACTGTTCCTTTACCATTGTCACCATATGTTACTGTGCCTTCTTCAGCATCAAGGTGAGAGAACAGAATCTTGTTGCCTGACATATGCCTTGAGCATCCGCTGTCCAGGTACCACTTAGATGCTCGAAGGCTTCCCTATAATGAAAACACTAAGCTTTAGGTACCCAAGTTCTTTTGGGTCTTGGTTGGTTAGTATCATCATTCTTCCATTTAATTATCCATTTTATATGTTTGGTTGGACAAGTTATTTTAATGTGACCTAGTTTGTTACAATGGCTACAACAAGATGTTTTACTTATTTTTCAGTTGGATCATATTTAAGAATAGACTTATATGCAGTATCTTGTTCAACTACAAACTTTGGTGTTGGATATATCTTAGGATATACTACAACTTCTTCATTATCAGGAGGGGTGTATCCTAAGCCATATTTCTTCTTTCCTGACCTTTTAGCTCCCTTTAGTATTAATGTGGGTTTTCCGTTTGTAAACTTTTCTAATGTGCTTGATAATTTTCATTTTCTTTTGTTAGTGTGTCAATTTCTTGATTTAGTTTACTTACTGTTTCCTAGTTTTCCAGTCTTGCTATTTGTTCATTTTTATTTTTCAAATCCTCACACACTAATTCGTTTCATCTTTTAAGTTCAGTAACTTGTTTTTATAATTGCCGATTTTTAGATTTTAAATCAGAATTAGTGTTTTCTAAATAAGCATGATTTTTCTTTCTGACTTTTAACAGTTTACAAACATCTTTGTATTTACTATACAGTACGTTAAAAGTATCTTCTAAACTATCGGATTTAGATTCATTGCATGATGAAAAAGATGAGTCAAAGGATACCTTATCATCAACGTTTGCCATGAAGGCTAGGTTGGCCTTTTCTTCTTCCTCTTCGCTTGAGCTCGACTCACTGTCTGAGTCGCTGCTGTTGTCCCAAGCTGCTGCCATGGCTTTCTTTTTGTATGTTCTAAGCCTTCTGCAGCTGTCTTTCTTTCTGACTTCAGTCTTCTTTAGCTTCGGACATTCTGCTTTGATATGTCTGGGCTTCTTGCACTCATAGCAGACGGGCTCAGCTCTCTTTGAGTTTTTACCTTCTGG
The DNA here is from genome assembly GCA_014218235.1 of Colocasia esculenta. NCBI lineage: Eukaryota > Viridiplantae > Streptophyta > Magnoliopsida > Alismatales > Araceae > Colocasia > Colocasia esculenta. The sequence continues at coordinate 167,085,581 of CM024754.1, forward strand.
CTTCTTAAAATCTTTGTTTTTCTTGAAGTGTCTCCTTCCAGAGTGGTACTTCTTTTTCTCAAGGATCCTTTGCAGTCTTTTAGAGAGGAGAGCTTCTTCATCTTCACTGCTCCCCATGCTTTCCTTGTCATCTGAAACTTCTTCTGATGTGTCTTCTTCAACTTTGAGAGCGTTGGTGTTTTTCTTTCTGCTTGACGATTCTCCCAACCTCTCCATGTTGATCTCATGGGCCATTAGGGACCCAATGAGTTTCTCCAATGACATTCTTTTTAGGTCATTTACTTCATCGATAGTTGTTACTTCCAGAGTCCATGAGGCTGGTAGAGATCTTAAAATTCTTCTTACCATATCTCCCATTTCAGAGTTCTTTCCAAGACCAGCCAATCCATTTATGATATCTGTAAATCTGTTGTACATCTGTGTAATTGTTTCTCCTGGCTGCATCTGGAACCTCTCGTACTGTGTCTCCAGAATGTCTATTCTTTTCTCCTTTACTTTATCCATGCCCTCATAGATGATTCTCAACTTTTCCCGCATCTTCATAGTGGATTTGTAGGCTGAAATTCTGTTGAACTCATGTTTACTAAGAGCACAACACAGTATGCTCTTAGCCTTGCAGTTGAGAGATATCTTCTTCTTATCATCTTCTGTCCATTTGTCTTTCTCATTTGTAACCAGAAGATCTCCTTCTTCTATAATAGACAAAATCTGATAATCGAGCCCTTGAAGGAAAAATTCCATTCGTTTTTTCAGTAGGTATAATCTTCACCATCGAACAATGGTGGTCTGTTGATAGACTGACCCTCGAAATGCCCTTGAGTTGCCATTGATCTTTTTTCTTCAGATTGTTAGATCTTCATTGTTGAAGAGACTCGCTCTGATACCACTTGTTGCCCAACTAGCAAGCCCAGAGGGGGGGTGAATGAGATTCTTAAAATATGATTATCTAAACCTGTCAACAAAAACGTTCACACAAAACACTACGTTTGACTATTAGTGTTAGTAGTAAAGAAAACAACAATCACAAGCAAGCAACTACACTACACAAGGATTTTATCCTGGTTCGGACCTCCTTTCCATAGGAGTTCGACGTCTAGTCCCTGAGCAACAACTCAGGATTCCACTACCCAAGGATACAGTCCCCCTCAAGGACACTTACACATCCAGCCGCAGCTGGCCTTCTCTTCTTCACCTGAAGAGGAATACAACACCCTAGAACCCAGGTCTTCCTTCAACACAAAGGCAATAAAACCTCTTGTTTCAACAGGTCCTCTCTTTACTCCGGAAGAGGAACTTCATAGCAATGTGAATAAAAGTGAAGTGCCCCTAGACCTGTTTTACAACAAGTATCATATCTGAGGCTGAGACTGAGAGAGAAGGAGTCTACAAATGCGAAGTCTCTTAGAACTCAAAAAGGCTCTCTAGAAGATATTGACAGGAGCACAGAGAGCAAGAGCTACAAGGATTGGAATGGACAAAGGCCCTTCTACTCCTAAGACTGTTTGGCTTGAACGCTTCTCTATCAAGATTGATCGTTTCAAAATATCTTGCTTGAAAAGTTGTCTTCCAGGAGTCTTGAGTCTTGTATTTATATCTTCTCTTGAGGAAGTAGCCGTTGATATGTTCGTTGTCTCTATGCTCTGGTATACGTTAGACTGCATGATATTGTAGAGCTTCCAGTCAATGGTTCTTTACGTTCCACGCATGCAAAGAGAAGATCTTTCTCGATATCCTTCATCTTCCATTTGGCCAACGTTGTAAACGGTTGTGCTGTCAGAGACCTGCACACAATAAATGCTAAGTGATAGACAGCTATGCTGTCTCTTATTGTCAGTCAACATCAGAATGAATATACATCAAAATAGAAAAATCAATTTGTTTTCCAAAAAGATGTTTCTAATATAAGCATAGGAATAGAAGATGTCTATGCATGCATTGTGCAGTGAAATGTTCAGTCATAATAAATGCATCGATATCGGAGAAAAGCGAGGGAAGACTTTTGACTTTCAAAATATTTGAAATATGTTTAAATATCAAGCCATTATAACTCATGAAATCGTTGTGAGTATGACTGATGAAATCGTTATGTGAATGAGTCGATGTTTATGTAAATCGTTGCACATGTATAAACAAATCGAGGTGAGCATAAATCGTTTTACAATCATAACCAAATCGTTGTAGAGACAAATCGTTATGAGAGTATAAGCAAGTTGTTATAACAAAATCATTGTTTCACTTATCGAGTCGATGTAGTGATCAAATCGTTGTTTTGCTTTATCGAATCATTACACAGACCAAGTCGTTGTTGTGACTTATCGAATCATTATAGCAAGCAAATCGTTATGTAACTTATCAAATCGTTACACCAAGCAAATCATTGTGTAACTTATCGAGTCATTATAGCAACCAAATCATTGTGTAACTTATCGAGTCGTTACAGTAAGTAAATCATTGTGTAACTTATCGAGTCATTACAGCAAGCAAATCGTTGTGTAACTTATCGAATCGTTACAGCAAGCAAATCGTTATGTAACTTATCGAGTCGTTACAGCAAGCAAATCGTTGTGTAACTTATCGAGTCGTTACAGCAAGCAAATTGTTGTGTAACTTATCAAATCATTATGAGGACCAAATCGATGTGGAACTTATGAAATCGTTATGAGATCGAAGTCGTTATGCTCACTTAGTAAATCATTGTGAGAGAAAATCATTATGCTCACTTGACAAATCCTTGTGAGATCAAAGTCGTTATGCTCACTTAGTGAATCGTTGTAAGAGCAAATCGTTATGCTCACTTGACGAATCGTTGTGAGATCGAAATCGATGCAACACTTATGAAATCGTTATAAAATCGAAATCAGTATGATACTTTATCAAATCCTTGTGAAAATAAAATTGATAGCAGTGGAAATCGTTATGACTCTAATGAAATCGTTATAACACATTGGAAGTCGATGTGTGCTTAGAGAAATTACATGCTCTGTAGTTTCAGATGCAAAGTAATACTTACTTATTTGTTGATTCCTGCCTGATTTGTTTCTTGTGCTTAAGCTTCATAAAAACTTGTTAGATCATACTTTATTTGAGTTCTGTTAATCACCAAAATATATATAATAATTAATATTATATGGGGATCGACTGAGCATTAGAAACAAATCCAGATGTGAACTCTTCGTGGTGGTCATCCAGAAGAACTCCAAGCTTCGTATGGATGATGATCAAATGATGGAGAAGCTTGAATCGTGGACAGACCAACTTCAACTCTGCTCGTGAGATGGATCTTCCTCACGCTGGACGTAGAGTTGAAGCAGAGCAGTAGATTTGCTTAGGGTTTTGGTATGGTGGCTTCTTACTACAAAAATACCTTCATATGATCTATATATATATGGGTATCCAAACATGGAGAGTCGTGCTTAAAGGGATCATCCAAATATAGATCATATCCTGACCATTAAATCTAACTTAGCCTTCGACTGTCGACAGGCTCATCATAGCTGTCGACAGCTGTAGCTCAAAACTAGTTCCCAGAACCATGTAGGTTCCTGGAAAACTAGGGCTATCGACAGGCGATCGTTGGTTGTCGACATGCAGCCTTATCTGTCGACATGTACATTACATCTGTCGACAGCTACTGTTCCAAATTGAGCTCCTAGTAGCTTGTTTGTTCTTGGATGGTCTATCTGTCGACAGGGGCCTTCATGGCTATCGATAGGTGAGTACTTGAAGTCTTTTTCATGTTGTTTTGTACTTGTATCTCGATGCTTGTCTTGTATGCATTCACACCTACATTAAAAGACATTCTAAGTGAGATACAATGAATACATAAGTGATCAATAAAAGTTTGATTGTCATTTATTCATTTCTTTCATGTCTTTGTCATTTTTGTCATGTTTCCAACATTTACAGAACATCAATTATGTCACGCATCATCAAAAACATTTAAGCACATGTCATCATACACATTGTAACCCAACATTCTCCCCCTTTTTGATGATGACAAAATTTACAATTGATGTTTCTCCCCCTTTTGACAAAATTCAATAAGATAAATCATGCACACATGGATAAAAATAAGCATATAACTGTGATTTCATTGATTGGAGTGAGAATTACATAGTTCAAAATGTATCCAGTACATGACACAATAAAAGCAAAAGAGAAAGGGAAAGAAAGGACATAAGTGATAACCCATGACCCAAACTAATAAAAAGAACTACATGACTCCGTATAAATCCTAGACATGCTAAGCATCATCATTCCCAGGAGTAGTGGGATGACGGAAGTCATGGAATTCCTTAGTGAGATGATCAAAAATGAATGGGGAATGAGTGTTCAAATGGGGTTTTAAGGTTGAGAACTGGTTTATATCCATTACAAAATATCATAAACACTAGAATTAAGACACATAAAAATTCTACAATGGTTAAGAGATAATACTCTGGGAATCTTAAGTTATAGCATTTAGAATACATCATTCAAAAACATATGAAAATAAGATAACCCCTTTGAATAAAATCGTTGTAGAAAAACATGTTCCTTGGTGGGTGATGTTCAGTTGGTAGATGAAAGTAATGTCTTCATGAGCAATTCACAATAAACAACATATTGTCCGTGATTTAAAAATTTTGAGGCTACACTCGATTTCTTGCATTGAATTTTTTTTTTTTGTCAAGATAATGTGGGAAAAGTGGTAATTAGGATCACTTTAACCTTTTGTAGTGAAGGTAGAAATTTGAGATGCCCGTACCCCCAATTACTCAGTGTGAGTGACCATCATACCATTGTGCAGAGATAATGAATAGACTTTTTGACGCGAAGACAGACATTTGTGATGCCCATGTCCCCGGTTACTCAGTGATGCTCATCATTGGTTTGCCTTTGTCCCATTTCATATAATTTTTGTTTGAACTTTTGAGTTTAGAAATAGGTAGCTTTTCTCCTTTTTTTTAAATTAGAAAATCAAGTTCAAAAGGTTATTTATGGTCAAATGCCAATGTATAAACATTATGTTCAATAACCTTCTTACTTGTCAATCCATTTAGAAACATGATCATCCACAAGGGAGTTATTCAAGTGAGTTAGGTCAAAACCATTAGATTTGTTCAATGTGTTCTAGATGATAAAACCTAGACTCATGCAAGAATATTATTTCAAAATCATTGGGATTTAATCAATGACTTTGGTACTATGTGAGTGTGAAAGATTGTAACTTCATATAAATACCCAATTCTCACCTTGCATCAATAATATGAACACACTCAAGAAGAAAGGATGAAGAAATATGAAGAATTCACAGAAAATGTGTATCTGTCGACAACAAGAATGTGCCTGTCGACCGGTACTGAGGTCCAGAAAGACCAAGGTTCTGGGAGAGGCTATCTGTCGACAGGTATAATGGGTCTGTCGACAGATACTGAATTTTGCCAGAAAAGCAGTTCTGGGAAGGCTTGACTATGGACAGATAATTGAAAACTCAGTTTTAAGGCTTTGAATTGTGAGAGATTTGAACCATATGATTGAGGGATAAAGACACATTGAATAGGAAGGATATCCCTTACGAATTTCACTCACCTAGCATTAACTTACTCCCCCATAGTGTGTGCATATGATGACTCATCATTCAAGCAAGTCAATCAATGAGATACACAAGCATACCTAGCATTTGCACACAAAAGAACATCCATAAGCATGCGAGCAGTAAAAATTCATTCTTTTAAAGAGATGCATGTGGCAAGATTGATGTGAAAGAATGTCCTTCAAACAACTCACTCAAAAACTCATTTTGACTTACTCCCTCATAATGTATGCATGGTATTGAAATGAACATTCAGGCAATTCACACATGTTCATGTCAAGCAATTTGCACAAAGAGAGTATAAACATGATCAATTGAAGTTTTTTGAGATTATGAATTTTTTCTTGATAACCTTTATATAGTAGAAGACTATTGATACTTGGTGGAGAATATTTCTCACGCATAATGATAGTTTCCAGACAAGCTTAACTTGACCTTCCACATTTCACTTTTTGATATACCAAATAGTCACTACATAAAAGATCAAAATTTTCAATGAATTTTAAAGAACATTTTTGTACTTTTTCAAATTTACCCCCCTTAACATGTGTATGAACTGAAAAGAGTTGGCAAGCAATTCACACATTATTATGCACACAGAATCATGGACACAGTCAAGCAAGCATGATAATACAAACATGATTCCCATTGTTAAGAGGCATTGTCATTTGGGGATAGCATCAAAACACATCTTTCATTGCTCAGATAAAATTAAAAGTCCATTTGAATTCCAGCAGTTCAAATCTGAAGTGATAAGGAGATTTTACCTGAACATTCTTCAATCACAATCTCAAAAATTTTACTTTTGTTCTCCAATCATTTCTTGCCTTGCACAACCAATGTCATGAATCCATTTCCACTGTATGGCTGCAAGACATCTCAGCTTGTTGGTCAAGCTGGTTTTGGGACCCACACTTGCTTGGGTCCTACAATGACATTATTGTTAGGATTTAACAATGATTTTAGAATCCAAAATGATTTTATTTTTGGAATAGATGTATTTCTTTCATTAATGGAACTATGAGCATCATTAGTTCCATACTCTTCTGTGGTCTTGTTCAATACATCTATGTTTTCATGAAATATTTTGTTTTTAGGACTTTTAGCATGAAAAACAGAACACTTCTTTTGTCCAGCAATCATGTTCTTATGTACATGGAATTTCTGAGTATTTTCAGCATGAACATGATTTTTATTCTTATGTACAAGGGCATGTGTATGAACATGGGGCTTGGGAAGATGCGCAAGATGATCATTTATATGCCAACAGTCCCTAGAGATATGACCATGTTTATGACATGTAAAGCATTGGACAGACTTGACATATTTATGAAAGTGTTGACTTTTATTCCAACAGAATTTGGCAAGGTGACCAGGTCTATTGCAATTAAAGCAAACGAGTTAAGTATTTACTTCGAGCTTACCATAGTATGAGTGCATTTGTTGGAATCTCTAAGATCCTCTAGAGTACCTTTGATTATCCTTGGGTTGAAAGGGAGGAGGTGATACCCTTTGGTAGCTCTTGACATGATGTGGAGTTGCAGATTGTCTTGCATTTTTCTGGGCTGATGGAGGAGCTGTGGAGACCTTGTAGAGTTTTGTTATCTTTTTCATTTTCTTTTTCTGATTTTTAGTTGAAACATGACTCTTCCTTTTTGCAGCATTTTTTTTCAATTTATCATTTTGTTTTTAAACAATTTTTTGAACATGAATCTTAACAAGTTTTTCTTTAGGTGAAACATAATTCTTGTTCTTGGAAACATTGACAAATGAAGTCTTTGTTTTGTTTTCAAAATCATTTTTATTCAAGGGGTTAAATCCTAAACCCTCCTTTTGAAAATTGACTTTTATTCCAAGAATGTTATCCAAATTTTGTATTCCTTGAACAAACTTAGACAGAGTAGATTTTAAGCTGTCAATGATTTTGTTCAATTCAGAAATCATCTTGTCAGAATTTTGATTTTGTTTAATAACCACTTCAAGTTCATTAGTCAAATTTTCTTTTTCAGCTTTCAATGCATCAATTTCTTTTTTAGAAGTTTGAAGTTGGTTTTTCATGACATCCAGACCATTTTTCATTTTGTTCATTTCAATTTCACTTTGAACAATTTGATTTTCCAAGTCAGCAATTTTCTTCTTAGAATTGTTCCATTAATCATTTAATGGTCTGTCATGATACAAGTATTCAATCTTCTTTTTCAGATGATTATTTTCCTTAACCAATTGGTTGCATTTTACTTTTATTTGGTAATCATGAGCCATGTTGGAGATTTGTTTGTTGAATTGATCACTATTAAGTTTGAGATTCTCATTATGATCAATCAATTTTTCATTTTCATTTTTCAAATAAAAATTTTCAGATCCAACCTGATCATGATCTTCTTTCAATTTAGAAAGCTTGTTTTCATAGTTTCTAACTTCATTCTCCAATTTTCCATTCTCCATTTTCAATTATTCATTTTCTTCATAGAATGCTTCAGCATTATAAATTCTCATTTCATTCTTATCCAATTTTTCTTTTAGCTTCTTGTTTTGAGATTTTACCTTCTTAAATTGATGGGACAAGTGCTCATAGCATTCTATTAATTCATCATAGGATATATCATTATCTGAATCAGAGTTAGATATTGATATATCAAATGGGTCTAAATTCGATTTACCTGACCTTTGAGAGTTTCTTGACTTCTCTGACATATATGATTCTTCATATTTGTCTGAACAGAAAGTGCCTTTTGAGCTGCTATGAGCCATGTAGCAATTTTCTTTTGTTTCCTTTCCAGACTTGCTTGTTTTCATAGAGGAGACCTGTATTTTATCAACCTTGTCATCAAACTCAATTATCATAGGTCTATTTATGATACTTGAGAACTTAGCCATATTTTTTAGTATACTTCAGACGATTAGACCAATCAACAGAATATTGAGTCAGATCAACAAGTAATCAACCAGTTCAAACAGATCAAATGATGTTCCAAAAGATTAATCCAAGCAATCAGATCAGATCAAAATCAAATGAGCGATTAAGCATACAAAAAAACACATCTGCCAAATCACAATCGATGAACTGAAAACCCGTTCTGATTCAGTGCACAAAGTGTGTGAGACAATTGAACAATCAGATTATGTGAAGCAGTGTGTGAATGTTAAGAATTTAATTGAACCCCTATGCATGCATCTAACGATGAGACAATATCAAACCATTGTACAGAAATTTTTAGGTTTTTCGGAAATCACACCATGTGACTCTTACGTCCACCCCTCACACAGTGAGCACACACTACTCAAAGATGAGTACAACACACACACACTTGAGCATGACGACTCAATCACACACACACACACTAGATCAAGTCCACAATAGATCAGATCCTCTAGTCTTGATCTGATCAACACACCACACACACAGAAAAATTGCTTATTAAGCGAGTTCAACCCTACAATCACATACACATACATTGTCTGAGGAAAACACGCACTCAGAGCAACCACACACATGTGGATCAAGCACAAGGGACGCTCAAACCACTGCCACACACACAGAGTAGTGAAAACTAGAAAGAAGAAGAGTTCTGAGATGTAGAAACAAATCCAGATGCGAACTCTTCGTGGTGGTCGTCCAGAAGAACTCCAAGCTTCGTATGGATGATGACTAGATGATGGAGAAGCTTGAATCGTGGACAGACCGACTTCAACTCTGGTTGTGAGATGGATCTTCCTCGCGCTGGACAGAGAGTTGAAGCAGAGCAGCAGAGAGAAGCTCTTCTTCTTGGGTTTTGCTTAGGGTTTTGGTATGGTAGCTTCTTACTGCGAATATACCTTCATATGATCTATATATATGGGTATCCAAACATGGAGAGTCGGGCTTAAAGGGATCACCCTAATATAGATCATATCCTGACCATCAGATCTAACTTAGCGACAGGCTCATCATAGCTGTCGACGGCTACTGCTCAAAACTAGTTCCCAGAACCATGTAGGTTCCTGGAAAACTAGGGCTATCGACAGGCAATCCCTGGCTGTCGACAGGCAGCCTTATCTGTCGACAGGTACATTACATCTGTCGACAGCTACTGTTCCAAATTGAGCTTCCAATGGCTTGTTTGTTCTTGGATGGTCTATCTGTCGACAGGGGCCTTCATGGCTGTCGACAGGTGAGTAATTGAAGTCTTTTTCATGTTGTTTTGTACTTGTATCTCGATGATTGTCTTGTATGCATTCACACCTACATTAAAAGACAATCTAAGTGAGATACAATGAATACATAAGTGATCAATAAAAGCATGATTGTTATTTATTCATTTCATTCATGTCTTTGACATTTTTGTCATGTTTTCAACATTTACAGAACATCAATTATGTCACACATCATCAAAAACATTTAAGCACATGTCATCATACACATTGTAACCCAACAGTTATCACCAAAATAAAAGGATAAAATATAGGAGTGGTTCAACAATCTCCCCCTTTTTGGTGATGACAAAACTTATGAGAATTTTTTGACAAAGATACTCTAAACATGGAATAAAGAAAAAATTTAGAAAATGCATAGTTTAAGAATCCTCTCCCCCTTTTTGTCAATAACTAAAAAGGAAGGATCTTACCATTTTGCTCTCACCTCTTTTGTAATGACTTCTTACCCATGTCCAAAAAGGGGTTCAACAATATTTGTCATGAATTATCATTTCTCATTTGTACTTTCTCCCCCTTAATGTAAATCTCCCCCTCAGTTGATGTTTGTCAAATCTTCAAGGGTTCTTTCTGATCTGTCGACCACTTTGGCATTTATCTGTCGACGGTTGCGTTGACCTATCTCCTATGTGGGTCAATACAGTCTTGAATCTATTGACATATGCTATGGTATTTTCACTTGTTGTTCTATTGGGAGATCTTCGAGAAGACTCCTTGCATTTGTTCATAAAAAGATACTTGCAAGAAATTTGTTAGTAGTACTATTAAAAGACAATGAAGAATTTAAAAACATATGTGACTACTTTGTCAGGGATGTCTCCTTGAGAAAATTTGAGGCTCCCCCTCAACCTAAGCTTCCTGTTGCTCCCCTAGAGTAGGTGCTTCTAGCATACCGTCAGCATGTAATTCTTTTAATAAAGGATAGTTAATCAAAGAATAGAAATAAGCATTTATTTATTCTGGGTTGCACATCCCTATTTTTCTTCTAATTGAAGTAAATCTATCTTCAGAAAGAGCTTTAGTAAAAATATATGCTAGTTGATTATCTGCAGTAACAAATTCAAGTAAAATATCACCATTACTTACACGGTCCTTAATGAAATGATGCCTGACCTCATTCTTCTTGGTTCTTGAATGCTGGATTGGATTTTTGGTCAGATTGATTGCGCTTGTATTATCACACAACATTGGAATTTCATGGAATTTATGACCATAGTCTTCCAGTTGATGTTTGATCCACAGCAGTTGGGTGCAGCAACTTCCAACTGCAATGTATTATGCTTCTATTGTGAATAATGCTACTGAGTTTTTTTTTTCTGAAAAACCAAGAAATTAAACATCTTGCAAGAAATTGACAAGTACTACTGATGCTTTTTCTATCTATTTTGCATCCAGCATAGTTAGCATCACTATATCCAAGCAATTTAAATTCAGAACATCTGGGATACCATAAGCCCAATTTACTTGTATTAATAGGATATCTAAAAATTCTTTTAACAACATTAATTTGAGATTCTCTAGGATCAGCCTGAAATATGACACACAAACATACACTGAACATTATGTCTGACCTACTAGCAGTAAGATAGAGTAATGACCCAATCATACCTCTATAGATCTTTTGATCTACTTTCTTGCCAATTGGATCACTATCTATTTTTATTCTTGAGCTCATGGGAGTTTCTGAAGGCTAACACTTGTCAAAGCCATACTTAGAAAGCAAATCTGAAATATACTTGCTTTGACAAATGTCTGCTTGATTTGCAAGCCAAGAAAGTAATTAAGCTCACCTATGATGCTCATTTCAAACTCACTTTGCATAAGGTTTTCAAAGAATTTGCAAAGTGATTCATTAGTAGAACCAAAGATAATATCATCAACATATATTTATGCAATTAGGATCCCATCAGATTTTTTTTTAATAAATAGAGTGCTATCTACTTTACCTCTTGAAAAAACATGTGATAGAGGATAAGCAGTTAGTCTCTCATACCAAGCTCTTGAAACTTGTTTGAGACCATATAGTGCTTTCTTTAATTGAAAAACATGATTTGAATATTTAATATCTTCAAAGTTAGGTGGTTGTGCAACATACACTTCTTCTTTTATGAAATCATTCAGAAAATAACTTTTAACATCCATTTAATACAAATTGATATTGAGAGAACATGCATATGCTAATAACATTCTGATTGCCTCTAATCTAGTAACTGAAGCATACGTTTCATCAAAATCAATGCCTTCTTCTTGGGAATATCCTTGTGCTACCTGTCTAGCCTTATTCCTAGTGATTACCCCTGATTCATCCATTTTGTTTCTGTAAGACCCATCTAGTCCCAATAATTGGATGGTCAGAAGGTCTAGCTACAAGTATCCAGACCTAGCTGCGTTGGAACTGGTTAAGTTCCTCTTCCATAGCTTAGATGTATGATTCATCTACCAGTGCATCATTGATTGTCCTAGGCCCAATCTGAGAAACAAATGCAGTGTAATCACAGGGAATAGTCATACCTCTTGTTCATACCCTATCTTGAGGATCACTTATGATATTTTCTCTTAGATGATCTTTGTAATACCTCAATTCTCGAGGTAGACTTTCTTGTGCTTCTTCTTGCTGTTGAAGTTCCTTTATTGGAGGCTCTTGCTTTTCTTTATCTTTTTCCTTAAGAGATGCTTGTTCTAAATTCCTGCATAAATCTTCAACAACATCTTCTTCTTCTTCTATCTATATTATACTATTAAAACAGAGTTTTCTGTTTCCTGCCAGAACTTAACCCAGGACACGTGTGAGTATCAGATCACTTTTCCATTATATCTCATCCCAACTCCAACTGCAAAAATGTCTCACTTTAAATTTGAATCCTATTGAACTTAATTACCTTTTTGACTCCTCCCAACTCCCCAGAGTGCGCTGTGTCTTTTCCTCTTTCGTCCCTCCCTATCCATCGTCCTCTATTTTAAAGGTCAGCCCAGCCCCCTTCGTGAAGGCTCTGCAGCCTCGCCTTTGCTCTCCAACGCCGCTTCACATGGTAGTTCTGCAAACATCACATTACATCGAGTGGTCCATCGACTTCATCCTCAGTGATAGCCACTCCTTGTACAAGGTAAGACGAGCAGCCACTGCCACAGATGCGATTGCGAAGCAGCTCTGATGTTTGTTATTGCTATTGCTGCTGTTGGTGAGGGTGGTGTCGATGCATGGTGTGCATGCGTGATGTTTGCGTCGGACAGGAAGCAGCACTGTGAGAAGATGGGCTTCGTGTTCGTCAACTGCACTGTGACCAGGACGGGTCGCTCTACGTCGGGCGGGTCATAGGGCAGTACTCCCGCATCATCTACTCCTACACCTACTTCGACAACGTGGTGGCACTCAGAGACTGGGACCACTCTGCCGGCAAGAACAGGTGAGCGGGCGAGAAGCCCTTCTTCCTCCCTACCATGCCTACAACTGCTACTTGTAGGAGAGGGAACGAAAAACCCCATCATGAAAGAGTTGCAGAAGAAGCTTCCTCTCTTCTGATTCGTTAATTTGCTTGCTTCACTTGCTTGCATGCAGGACTGTGTTCTTCGGCGTATACAAGTGCTGGGGCCCCAGTGTGTGGCGTGTCGTGGGCGCAAGAGCTAGATTACCAGACGGCGAGGCCATTCATGGCGAAGAGCTTCGTGAATGGGAGGCACTAGCTTGGTCCCTGGAGCAGGTATGTTGACATTTTTTTTAGATGTTTGTGATTACTGTAGAGCAACAGTAACTATTGTTGTGCAACCGTACACAACCGTTTATTTTTATTTTCTTCTTAGTTTTAAAATTTTTATTTTAGAATCAGATTATGTAAGATAACATTTTTCAGTTTATAGTTTTCTTTTTAAATATAAAAAAATATCATTAAAAAAATATACATACTAATGTGCGCCGGGTTTGGGACCTAACCAGTGACCTGCTACTCGCCGAACATACTATTACGCTGCTGACCATCGTTGAGAGATGTGATGTAGTGGTATCCTAAATTTCCTCATTATTGCTGCAATATCTCTGCCACATTCTTTCTGGCCCTGTTTCATGTAAGAAACCATACGTCAATGTCTTCACCCTCATCTTCCCCCACCCCTTGTAATATCTCTACCACCTTTTTTATTAATGTATTTTATAATTATGTTTAGTTTAACAAAAAAATTTGTAATAAAAATTATATATTTTTTTAAATTTTATAAATAATAGTTTATATTTTATAATAAAATACTGTGCATCAAACGGGTGTCCAACTAGTTCTCTTAATAGTAGGGTTAGTTTCATCAAACAAAATATGAACATATTGTTCTATAGTTAAAGTTTTTCTGTTAAACACTTTATATCCTCTAGGTTTTGAAATATACCCTAATAGAAAACCTTCAACACTTTTAACATGTAATTTACCTAGATTATCTTTACCATTATTCAAAATGAAACACTTACAACCGAAAGGTCGAAGGTGACTAACATTTGCCTTTTTCTCCTTGTATAGCTCATAGGGTATCTTCTTCAAAATTGGTCTGATCATGCACTTGTTGATGATGTAGCAGGCTATGTTGACTACTTCTGCCCAGAAGTATATTGGTAGGTTGTATTATGTAAGCATTGTTCTTCCCATGTCCAGCATTGTTCTGTTCTTCCTTAATTTCTGCTACTCCATTTTGTTGACATGTTCTTGGTTCAGAGAAATTGTGTTCTATGCCATTTTCTTCACAGAATCTGACAAACTCTTCATTATTGAATTCTCCACCATGATCAGGTCTGATACTAATTATTTGATGTTTCTGAGTTTTCTGTATAATTTTACTGAATTTTAGAAATGCTAGAAAAGTCTGTGATTTGACTTTCAAAAATGTTACGCATGTGTATCTTGAATAGTCATCCACAATTACATAGCCATAAACTTTTCCTCTAAGACTTACTTTTATTATTGGTCCAAACAAATCCATGTGAATTAGTTCCAATGGTTTGGAGTTTGTTACCAATATCTTGGACTGAAATGATGCCTTGGTCCGAAGTCTAACTTCGTATATGACTTCACATGGACTTCGACTTATTTGGAGTCGAAGTAAGTCCGACTTCGACTTTCAAGGAGTTAGAGTGAGGCTCAATGGATAAGCAATCGGTATAAAGAATTCGACTTTTGAGGAGTCAGAGTCATGCCAGACTTCGACTTTTTCAGAGTCGGAGTACTACCAATTTGTTCATCAATTGAAGCAATACTTCGACTTTTGTAGAGTCGGAGTCTGTATGATATACAGTATACGTTGTGGACTTAGAGAAATTTCGTTTTAGTGCTGATAATTAAATTCTGTGTAAGCATACATTTTGGCTAAGATATATTACAATATATATTAAAAACCTTTGTATATTAATTTATTTAAATGGTAGTAAAAAGATATATTAAAAGGTTTTGTCATAGAAAAACATTATGATAAATGTTTAGCAATATTTTTAGGGCTAGTTGCTCAACATCTTGGACACATGGTTTCAAGTGCAGGAGTGGTAGTGAATCTTGCCAAAGTTGAGGTCGTAGTTTCTTGAGGCCAGCCCACTATAGTTGCAGGGCTGCGCAGTTTTCTGGGGTTGGTAGGCTACTACAGAAGGTTCATCCAGGACTTTGCCAGAGTTGCAGAGCCGTTGATGAGGTTGACAAGGCGTGAGACTAGGTTCGTGTGGACGGAAGAGTGCGAGCAGAGCTTTGAGGAGCTGAAGAGCAAGTTGACATCAACCCCAATCCTTGTGTTGTCTTCTGACAGTGGTGGCTTTGTTGTCTACAGCGATACTTCAAGGACCGGTCTTGGTGCCGTGTTGATGTAGCACAGGAGGGTAGTCACTTATGCTTCTAGACAACTAAAGAAGCATTAGCAGAACTATCCAACTTATAGCTTGGAGCTTGCAACAGTCGTGTTGGCCTTGTGGTTGTGGAGACATTACTTTGTACTGATAGGTCTTCGAGGTATACACATACCACAGGAGCTTACAGTCTGTCTCCACTTAGAGGGATGTTAGCCTGAGGTAATGTAGGTGGGTCAAGTACCTGAAGGAATACAATGTTACTCTTCCTATCACCCGGGAAAGGCTAATGTCGTAGCTGACACTTTGAGCAGGAGAGCCCACTTGAGTTCTTTGTTGGTTAGACACTGGAGGTTGTTGGAGGACACTGTGCAGGGAGTGTTCCTTCTATCGAGCCGCAGAGATAGAGCAATGCTAACTAGTTTAACAGTTAGACTAGTCATGTACCAACAGGTGATAGAGGCTCAGAGTGCGAATGTTAGGCATGAGTTGTTAGCTGAGGGGCACCGGTAGTGGTTCTCTGTTAATCCTAGATTCACCAACATGTACCACAACTTGCGGGGACTCTTTTGGTGGCCCGGTATGAAGAGAGATGTTGCTGAGGTTGTTGCTCATTGCCTTACCTGTTAGTAGGTGAAGGCAGAGCACTAGCGCCCTGGTGGTGAGCTTCAGTCGCTACCCATTCCTGTGTGGAAATGGGAGCACATCACCAAGGACTTTGTTGTTAGCTTACCTCATACTTTGCAGGGTCACGACAGTGTGTGGGTGATCGTGGATCGCCT
This sequence comes from Colocasia esculenta, assembly GCA_014218235.1. NCBI lineage: Eukaryota > Viridiplantae > Streptophyta > Magnoliopsida > Alismatales > Araceae > Colocasia > Colocasia esculenta. Next base: position 167,101,932 of record CM024754.1, read on the forward strand.
GATGAAGACAGTGTGTTTCTTTCCAATCAAATCAGCTTGGTCAGTGGATAGGCTAGCCATATTGTTCATGGACAGAGTAGTTCCTTTGCATGGGACCTGATCTCTATTGTCTCATATAGAGATCTGTGGTTTACTTCTTGCTTTTGACGCAGCTTTCAGAGGGCACTGGGTATAGAGTTGAGATTGAGTTCAGCCTACCACCTGCAGATAGATGGTCAGTAAGAGAGGACCATATAGGCCCTCGAGGACATGTTGAGAGCATGTTGCCTGGACTGGGGCGGCACGTGGGTGTCGCACCTTCCCATTGTGGAGTTTGATTATAATAATAGCTTTCACTCCAGCATTAGGATGGCGCCTTACGAGGCTCTATATGGCAGACCATGTCAAACACCTTTGCATTGGCACGAGGATAGTGAGAGGTAGTTGCTGGGACCAAAGCTTGTGCAGCAGTGTGCAGATACAGTGAGACTGATCAGATAGAGACTACAGACAGCACAGAGTAGGCAGAAGAATAATGCAGATGTTCACCGGAGGCCACTATATTTTGAGGCGGGTGATAGTGTGTTTCTACAGATCTTGCCAACCAAGGGCGTTCTCAGGTTTGGGAAGAGGGGCAAGCTTAGCCCGAGGTTCGTTGGTCCCTTTCCCATCTTAGAGCGGGTTGGCGAGGTCACATACAGGTTAGCTCTTCCGCCCGAGTTAGGAGGAGCTCACGATGTCTTCCATGTCTCGCAGCTGAGGAAGTACATGCCAGATCTATTGCACATGCTCAACTATTCACATCCCTTCCTTCTTTGGTCAGCCACCTTCTGCTGAAGGTAACGACGTATCGAGCTGTCGTCTTCTGAAGGAGACAGGATGGTTGTCGCGTTCTTGTTGGGAATGCGACGGGCATGTCGTCGCATTCACCATCTTACTACAGCATGCACTTTTGTCATCTTGCTATCGGGACAGTTGGGACATGTGTCATGCTGCATGTCATCTGAAGACGACATGTCAGTTGTTGCGTTCAGTGTGGCAGGCCTGCATGGTTGACATGTGGTGGGTCTGATAGTCAGGTCTGACCATGACTTTGTGGTCACGACAAATTGGTCGTCGTTGTAACGACCCCCCTAATACCGGTACGATTATACCAATCCACATCGGTTTAAAGAACACCGTCACAATGGGACATTTACCCAACTCTAACATTAGATTGAGATGTACATGAATAACAAAGATTACAGAGGAAATAAAATAACAATCTTATTCCATCATCAACATTCTATCCACAATTCATATAGCATAAAAGAAATACATATGCCCACATTATTACAACTCCAACATAATTTGCATTGTCCAAATGAGATACATCATTTATTTATTACATACTTATGGAAATGAAGTACAATATAGAAATCTCCACAACAATAGCTACTCCTCCCGCTCGGAGTCGCTCCTAACTATCTCTTCCTCAGAAGTGGAGACACATGTCACACCTGTACGCTGAAGCAAGTATGAGTCTAAATAGACCCAGCAAGCAATCTATGCATAACACCCTTATACAAGTCATATGCACATGTTATTTATTAACACTAGATAGTAACACATGTTGCATGCTTCATACAATTTAACTACTATTCATGGAAACCTATAGTAATAGAACACATGGTTCATGCTCTGGACATTAAGCAATTTAACATACTAATCCTACACATGCTAGTTTTCTAAGCATTTAAGGATAAACATGGTGCAGGCTTTATATTACTTTAACAAAAATTATAAAAACCTATAACATGCTTTCTACAACTTTTACTCATCATGCTTCAAAGATTTAAATCTCATTCAAACCATACTGCAATTATACACAATTTAAGCATGGAACTATACATGAAGTAAATAGCATACCTAGTATGGATTCTATTAACTTTCTCATGTTTTTAACATAGTTGTACACACATTTCGCTTGATGTTTTGATATAAATTTAGCACATTCACATGGGATTGCACTATTTCACATGATAACACATTCACTTAACAATTTCACATGCTCATAATTCACATTGCACATTTCACATGATCATATTCACATATTTCCATTTTACACAGTTGTCGTGACACATAGTCCAAACCACCATTATAAGGACACACATATACACATACACATATCCATCACCTAGGCAACACAGTGATAGATCTTGGTTAACTGCACAAAATTGGGAGAAGCACTCTCCACCCCATCCCATGGTATTTGTCCACCTCCAAGATTTCATCCTAATACCCTTAAGATATCACTCACATTGAACCTTCCCGTAGGGTCTTTACTACAATACAGTTGCACAGCCCTCTATGGTAGTAGTGTCACTAACGACACATATTTACACAATTCACATTAATCACATGGTTTACACATTTCTCATGCACCATTTAACACAATTGTATTCATTTTTACACAATTACACATGCTTCAGTTTTACCTAACATGATGCTACTATTTACAGTGTTCAATAACTCATATTACAGTTGTAATCCTGCTGTTAATCATTGCATCATTCAATATTAAATTCAATATGCTCAACATGGCAAATTTTCATTGTTAAATCAATAACTGTACTTACTATCATCAAAACAGAACTAAATTTTTATCACAAGTTCTAAATAGACAACATATCATATGCCCAATTTTTCAGATTTTTCAGATCTGTCTACTAATTATGATAATTAAAAAGATTTTCAGGTATTTTCACCAAGAAACTCATTTAGCATGATTTACATTCACCCAGTTGGTTTTAATAGTTTAGACACCTGAAATCATTCATCATACTAGCATGGAAAATTTATGAAACCCTGAATCACAACGGGTCTAATTAATCAGAAATTATCAAGACCAATTCATGCTTATTATCCCCTTGTAGAAATAATAATAATTAAGGCAATTTACAAAAATTTAACACCTCTGTATGACATGACCTAATGACTGTACCTGACTGCATGAAATTTTCACAACACATACATGCAACCATAAGTCCGGGAATCACAGGGTACAGATCAAACCACATTTATGAAATCTTGAAGAACTTGGCGGCACAAATGTTGTCGCCAACATGGGATAACGACACCAGAGGTTGCCGCCGACCAGGAATCTTAATGGCAGCAAATGTTGCCGTTAAGTTCCTGTTTGCAGCAGTGCAGACTACACGCACAAACCATGGTGAATGGGGGTTCCATGTAGCAACCTGAATTTTTACGAAAAATAAAAATTTAAATAAAGAATTTAAAACCTAGCTAAATGGATATTTAAATAGAGCATTAAATAAAACCCATTAGATGGAAAAGAGTAATGGGCTTTGCTTAATGGATCTTCTAGAATTTATTGGGTCAAAAATATGAATTTACAAAGGGAGAATAATAGGAAAATACCCTAAATTCGTAACTAAATTATTACCTAAATAAAAACGGGTATTTAATGCATTAAATAGCTAGTTTGAGTTATAATAGGATTCCTAAACCTACCCCATATGGGTTAGTACGAATTTGGATCTCTTCCGAGTCTAAATAGAGATTGGAAAGCAAGGAAGGAAGGAGGAAGTAAGGAAATTTCGGAATTAAAGAGGAATTAGAGTCCTATTAGGAAATAGAAAGAGGAGAAACTTAAATACTCTCCTAAAACCCTCATGGCCGACCCAAGCTCGTGCCAAAGGATTCCTGGACCAGAAGGAGAGGCCAAGGAGGAGGAGATTTCGTGGGGAGAAGAACCTTTCAAGCTCTCAACCCCGTTCTTCAAGTTCTAGCCCTAGAAGAGGAAATCGAGTCAATGTAGGCATTCTCACAAGCAAAAATCCTAAAATTTCATCTGATTGTTCCGTACATTAGGAACAAAACCCTCAAATTTCATAATTTTCCATCGAGCCAATATTTTCTTCTTGAATTTAGAAGTTCTGCAACTCTCTTGACCCCGAGCCCTCTTCTTAACTCTTGATCTCTATGTAGACTTGATCCCATGCTACGAAATTTTTACTATAGACACTTCTTGTTGTTAGGGATTATTTGCCCCCAAAAAGCCTAAATTTCATTGAGCATGTTGCTCGAATTAAATCAGTCTTGCTCTCTATGTCATGTTCTATGTTACTCGTTGTTGTTCATGATCAAACCATGTTCAAACCATGCTCTCTCTCAGATTCTGATTTACTGGAAGTACCCTTACATGTCTAGTTTAATTTGCAACTGGTTTCATGATTTTTCGTTGACTATATAATTAGTTATGATTTTCTAAACAACCCTATATCAAAAATTGAAATCCCTGGTCCGCAATCCAAGGTCTGGTCTGACTTCTGTCAGAGTCAAGCGCAGACAACCAGAAGGCGACACCTCGACATGTCGCTTTCTGGGGCCTGATTGCGACAGCCTCCCTGTCGCGACCAAGAAGGCGACAGGTGAGCCGTCGCATTCTCAGAACTCGATCTGCAAGCCATGTCGCGACCCTTTTTAGGCCCTGTCGCGTTCTACCCTGACCCTGTCGCATTCCTTACAGGCCTATGTCACCTTCTCGCGTTCTACCCTGACCCTGTCGCATTCCTTACGCCTTCTTACCGTTATACCCCCAGTAAAACCCTACTTAAAAATGGTGCTATATTGAATGTTTTAAAATACATATTTCACGACTTATTTCTATCTATGATTTCTCTTGCACTTGCACACACATGAACCATCCAATTGTGGCTGAAATCTTGCAGAAAATATCTCATAATGTATCTGGTAATGTATTGAAGTAAAGAATATTAATTGCCCTATTTTAAAGGACTTGTATTTGTTTCTCGCGTTGCTTATATACCGATACTGACGCTCCACTGTTCTAGAATTCCTCTAGAACGTCGAGCACATGTTTTATATACACACATTACTTGGCTTGTGGTGAACTCTCCGTAGGATATTCCTTTCTCCGGACTAGTGAACTCTTGCACAAGGCCTCCGTAAGTCTCCTCTGATCATGGATTCCCACATGGTCGACGAGCCGGTTGTACCCTAATACCTATGATACCCTTTAGGGATCTATATGATCCACACGGCTATTAGAGATTCACTTTCGTCTTATATCACGCCGGACCTCTGGACCTGTGTATAACAAGGCCAGTGGTAGGGTCGTGAGTTCCACCTGACTGCCAACACCAAGTGCGCGTGTTGTGCAACTGTTACTATCGCCTGATTACTCAACGTATTACGTGCAATGTCCACTAGCTCTCATCTATACTCTACTCGCTCACCTATTCACGTTCACTCTACTAGCTCATCTATTCATCTAGTGCTCTTATCTATTTCTTGGTACTCTATATTGGCCATTGACTGATTGTCTAAGATAAACAATATAACCAATGCTTGGCAATATATAAAGGCCCGATCTGTCCTGGGATGTGCGCCCGAAAGTGCTAGTGCCCATGGGAGTTAAATGATCAGAGTGTTTGGCATTACACTCAAGTGCTATCTATCTCGACTATCTATATGACAATCAAAACACAAACGTGTTATACTCTCTCGATGTCTAGAATGACAAACAAGTGCTATACTCGTCGTGCTATTACTATACTTGTGCTAGTTGTGCTATGGCCATCCTGCTATTCGTGCTATATTCTATACTTGTGCTATTTTGGAAACTATACTCGATCTCGTGCTATTGTGCTATCTTGTTACCTGTTGTGCTATCTCTTACTATATTTTGACTCTCTTGTACCTGCTATCTCTAGACCCTCTGCCATTAAATACGTTAATTATTTAAAGCCTGCTTGAGCCTGAGATTTAAGTCCTACTGGGCGTTATCGCTCACCCTATGTTATTTGATGTTGTGTTCTCAGGTGAGACCGAGGATGACACCCACACTCACGAGGAAGGGAATGACCAAGAGTGAAGCCAGGAGTGCCCTCGAGTCGTTATGTTATCTTAGAGTTGTAGTTAGTCATTTTCCTTTTATTGCAATGTAATTGGGCCCTATAGAATGGCTCTGATATTAGTGGTTGTAAATAGACATTTGAAGAGTTATCAATGAGAAAGATTTGTTTTAGTAATATTCAATGTGCAATGGTTTGATGTCTAGTACTCGCTCTATACCCGTTTCTTGCAACTACCTTCGCGCTCCGATATTCCGCGTTGGGGCGTGACATTCCAGGACACGAGGAAAATTCTGTAAAAATACCTGGGACCTAGAAGACATGTGTAGGGATGATGTACAAAGGTTACTTGCCTCAAAGAAATTGAAGAACGGATTTAATCAGTCGATGATGCCCTCCTCGGCCAAGGCAAGAAGGCGCCTAAAAACTTCCTAGATCTGGTTCTGTGGTCGATGTAGCTTGCACACCGGAGTCGGGGAAGCTTCACAGATGTTCAAAGTCTCCCCCAGTCGATGTAGATCGCCAGGAGATGAACCACAATGCCGGATCCAAGTCTCTCAAAATCAGTTTTTCGCACAGGTTTTCTAGGGTTTTGACAAGACCCAAAAAAGACCTAATTCATCCAGAAGAATGAGTTTTTATAGAACCTAAGGGGTCGGTTACGCATTAGGGTAGGAATCCTACTGTTGGACGGAGGTTTCCAAATCAAGAACCGAAGGAAACACACCCATTTCTAGATCTGAAACCGCAGAAATTCTGGGAAATAGATGTCCACATTCCTGGCTGTCTACTGGGAATAAACGTTCATCAATCTGGATGTCGACTCCCTTTAAACGTCCTTGCATGTTGACGTTTACATGCACTTCGGCTAGAACACATAAATGACTATAAACATGCATACACTATATGTATATGCGTGCAATATGTAATGTGAAACCTAAGCACCATATGTACAATGTAAATAAAACAATATATACATGATTGACAAGCATATGCATATATACAACATTATTTAATATAATTGTACATAAATAAACACACATCTATATATATATATATACATATACATGTATACACATGCACATAGCTATATACACATAGCAACTAATACATCATAAGACAAAGTTAAATAAAAGAGCAAAAATTCGAGGGCCTTACACCCTCTCCCCCTGGAAGAAAACTTCGTCCTCGAAGTTAGAACGACACTACTCAAACAATTGGGGATACTTCTTCATCATAGCATCCTCAAGCTCCCAATTAGCCTCCTCTCATGAGAAGTTCCATCATAGCACCTTCACGAACGCAATGCTCTTGTTCCAGAGGTGTTGAAGCTTTCGATCAAGAATAGCTACCGGTTGCTCAACATACGATAGATCTGGCTGGATCTCCACTGGCTCATGACTAATAACAAGAGATGGATCACGCACATACCTGTTGATCATGGATACGTGGAAAATAGGATGCACACTTGCTATCGTTGGCGGTAAAGCTAGCTCATATCCCACGCTGCCCATCTGCCTAAGAATCTCATACGGGCTAATTAATCTAGAACTCAACTTGCTATGCCTGCCAAATCTGATAGCACCTTGAGTAGGCGAAATCTTCAGAAAAGCATGCTTGCCAACCTCGAATTCTAAATCCTTCCTTCTGTTGTCGACGTAACTCTTTTGCCTATCCTGCGCCGCAACAAGCCTCTTCCTGATAAGCTAGATCTTATCCGAAGTCTCCTGCACTAACTCCAGACCAATCAACTGCCTATCACCAGTCTCCTCCCAGCACAAAGGAGATCTACAAGGCTGCCCATACAATACCTCAAATGGAGCCATACCAATACTCGCATGAAAACTGTTGTTATATGCGAACTCCACAAGAGGTAATTGATGCTCCCAATCACCCTTCCAATCCAACACATGCTCGCAACATATCCTCGAGCGTCTGGATAGTCCTCTCGGACTGTCCATCTGTCTGAGGTTGGAACGCCAACTAAGCTTCAGCTAAGAACCTAAAGCCTCCTGAAGACCCTTCCACAACCTCAAAGTAAATGTCAGATCTTGATCCGAAATGATCGACTTCGGCACACCATGCAACCTAACAATGCTACTAACATACAACCTAGCCAAACTCTCCACTGACTACTTCTTCTTCATAGGCAAGAAATGCACAGTCTTAGAGAATTTATCTATAATCACCCAACTCGAGTCATTGCCCTTCACTGATCTGGGAAAATCCGTTATAAAATCCATAGTGATGGCCTCCCACTTCCATACTGGGATCTCCATCTTCTCCATAAGACCAAACGGTCGCTGATGCTCGGCCTTCACTTGCTAGCATACTAAACACCTGGATACAAAATCCTCCACATCCTTCTTCATGCCAGACCACCAGAAAGATCTCTTTCAATCCTGGTACATCTTAGTGTTATCTGGATGAATAGAGAACCTCGACCTATGAGCTTCTGCTAGAACCTGCTCACGAACATCCACAATATCACGAACACAAACTCGGTGATGAAATCTAATTACACCATCCTCATCTCGAGCAATTCCCGCCTTGCCCACCAATTCCTGAAGCCTAGGATCGGTCTTCTGCTACTCAATCACTTCATCTAAAATAGTGGACCGAATGGACAACTGAGCCATGAAAGCCTGACATAATGATGGCTCTAACTCAGTCATCGCACAAGCAGCATCCTCCAACATCTTCAAATCCTGCTGGAGTAATGATCTCTTCCTACTAAGAGTATCCGCAACGGCATTCTCCTTTCCTGGATGATACTGAAGATCAAAGTCGTTGTCCTTGAGGAACTTAATCCATCTTCTCTGCCACAGGTTTAACTCCTTCTCCAAAAGAGATACCTCAAGCTCTTATGGTCAGTGAACACCTCAAATCTGACACCATAAAGATAGTGCATCCAGATCTTTAGTGTATGAACCACTACCGCAAGCTCCAAATCACGAGTCGGATAGTTACACTCATGCTCCTTCAATTGACGAGAAGCATACGCTACTACCCTTCCATGCTGCATCAACACACAGCCTAAACCAATCCGAGATGCATCCGAATAAACAGCGAAGCCCTCTACACCACTCGGCAAAATCAACACCGGTGTAGAAGTAAGCTTAGCCTTCAACAATTGAAAGCTACTCTTACAATCCTCAGACCAGACAAACTTCACACTCTTCTTGGTTAGCTTAGTCAAAGGAGCGGCGATAGATATAAATCCCTCAATAAATCGTCGATAATAACCCGCTAAACCAGGGAAACTCTGAATCTCCGATGGGGTCCTGGGAATCTCCCAATCTAATACAGCCTGTACCTTCACTGAATCAATTGCTACACTAGCACCGGAGATAACATGCCCAAGGAAATAAACCTCGCGCATCCAGAAATCGCACTTGCTGAACTTTGCATATAGCTTGTGCTCTTGGAGAACATCTAGCACTACCCTTAAATGATCACGGTGTGAAGCCTCATCTGGAGAGTAGACTAGCACATCATCGATGAACACTACTACGAAACTATCTAGATAAGGTCTAAACACCCTATTCATGAGATCCATGAACGCTGCAGGGGCGTTGGTTAGACCAAAAGGAAGAACCAAAAACTCATAATGTCCATAACGAGTCCTAAAGGCCGTCTTGGACACATCCTCACTCCTAATCTTGAACTATGATAGTCGGACCGCAGATCAATCTTGGAAAATACTGATGCATTCTGCAGCTGGTCAAATAGATCATCAATCCGCGGTAAGGGATACCTGTTCTTCACAGTCACCTGGTTCAACTTTCCATAATCGATGCACAACCTAAGTGAACCATCCTTCTTCTTTACGAATAATATAGGTGCGCCCCAAGGAGATACAGTAGAGCAAATAAATCCCTTGTCCAGCAAATCTGTAATTGCTTCCTTAACTCAGCTAATTCCGCAGGTGCCATCCGATATGGAGCCTTTGAGATAGGAGAGGTGCATGGAAGCAACTCTATAGTAAAATCTATCTCCCTAACTGGTGGCAAACCAGACAAAACTCGGGAAATATGTCTGGAAACTCCTGCACTACATCAATCTCCTCAAGGGTAGGTGATTGATCAGCCTTCGGTACTAAGACCATGCTGGCAAGAAAAGCATCACAACCCTTGTTCACCATTCTCATCACCTTCATGGAGGAGATAATAAACCTTCCCGCTAAGTTCCTTGGCAATGGATGTGAAAACTCATCATCACCAGGAATACGAAAAGTGATCTTCGTCCACGATAATCTACTAATGCATAGTGCTCCTCTAGCAAATCCAGACCAAGAATAGCATCATAGTCCTTCATCATTAGTAAATAGAAGCACCCTTCTAAGACTTGGTCCTCAATGCACACGGGTAAAGATGGAATACACTTCCTAATCGATACTGTTCCCGCTGGTGTGTGCACAGACAAAGGAACCCCTAATTCCTCAGCCTCTAATCGTGACTCTAAAGCTAACTGCTTATCAAACCGCTAGGAAATGAACGAGTGAGTGGCACCCGTATCAAACAAAACCTGAGCTTGCACACCCTTGAAAAGAACCGTACCTTTCGTGACATTTTTTGCTTGCTCTGCGTCCTCTCACGCCAGCGCAAACACTCGAGCTTGGGCTCGAGGACTTCTTGGTCTTCTGGTCATTGGCGATGCTGCTGCTGCCGCTATTGGGGCTGGCGCTCCACGCTGAACTCCCTGCTGAAGTATGGGACAATCCCTGATCTGATGCTCGCTGCTACCGCACTTTAAGCATTTCCCCGTTAACTTCCAGCACTCGGTACCGTCGTGTGCCCTTCCACAGTGAGGACACTCCTTCTTGCCACTGGGTCTGATGCCTGGGGACCGCGGTGCAACTACCTACTGACTGCTCGCTGCCACAGGATGCTGCGGTGATTGATATGCTGCTTTCTTCTTATCCTGCCGCTGGAATGGAGGTGCAGACCTCTTCTGCGAAGCCTTCTTTTCTTCTAGGTATTGTTCCATCTCACTCTCCTGCCTGCATGCCATGCTGAGAGCCTCATCATGGGTACGATGGTCAAATGCCACGAGCCTCGACCTCAGTGATGGCTTAAGGCCCATCACAAATTTCTTTGCCTTCCTGCGCTCATCAGCCACTATGTGAGGTGCATATTTGGACAACTCTGCAAACCTGACCTCGTACTCAAGCACCATCATGGAGCCCTGAGTAAGAGTGAGGAACTCCTGCTCCATCTTGTCTTGAATATGCTCGGGAACAAACTTGGCCCGAAACAGCCTCACGAACTCATCCCAAGCTACCTCGATAGCACTGTCCTCAAACCGGGTATGTAGTAAAGAAGCCTACCACACATTGGCTCTCTTCTGCAACAAACCACCTATAAGGACCAATCTAGACATATCTAAACTTAACATAAATATAATCATATTTAACTAACAAATACTTGTAGCATGTAGGTGGCCAAGCTGACCTTGTCCTCCTCAGCACATCTAATAGCTCGGAAGATCTTCTTGATCTCCCTCATCCAGCTCTCTGTGAGCAATGGCTGACTCTCCCCCTTAAAAGAGGGTGGAGCCATCCTCTTGAATCGCTCCATGATGGAAGGACCACCATGGCCATGCTCCTGGGGAACCGGAGCTGGAGCCTGAGCCTGCCACAACCAATCATATAAATAATACATAAGCAACATAACAATCATACATTTAATAAAAACAGACTACTTCTATCTAATCATTTCTAACCTGAGTCTCCAGTTGAGCTTGGAGTGCAGCCTGAGTGTGTGCCTGGGTCTGCATAGCTTGTACCAGACCTTGCATGAACACTCCATAATCTACAGGAGGTGGTGGAGGAAGAACTATAGGACCCTGGGGTGCTGGGGCCTGCTGCTCATCCCTATCCTCATGTCTCTGCTCATCCTCTCGAGCATGAGCACTACGCCTGCCACGAGAAGCCATTGCCTGTAAAATATTTTAATCACAGTTAGAAACTAAATTATTTAGTCCTAACATTTCTTATCTATCTTTCATTCATTCTTAATTATTTTCTACATATATGGACAATTCTATAAAGACTTAGTATATTATGAAGATGATGGTATATTCATGTACAATCTCAACCTACTCTCTGATACCAATCTCTGTAACGACCCTCTTATACCAATACGATTATACCAATCCACGTCGGTATAAAGAACACCGTCACAGTGGGACATTTACCCAACTCTAACATTAGATTGAGATGTACACGAATAACAAAGATTATAGCGGAAATAAAATAACAATCTTATTCCATCATCAACATTCTATCCACAATCTATATAGCATAAAAGAAATACATATGCCCACATTATTACAACTCCAACATAATTTACATTGTCCAAATGAGATACATCATTAATTTATTACGTACCTACGGAAATGAAGTACAATATAGAAATCTCCACAACAATAGCTACTCCTCCCGCTCGGAGTCTCTCCTAACTATCTCCTCCTTAGAAGTGGAGACACCTATCACACATGTACGTCGAAGCAAGTATGAGTCTAAATAGACCCAGCAAGTAATCTATGCACAACACCCTTATGCAAGTCATATGCACATGTTATTTATTAACACTAGATAGTAACACATGTTGCATGCTTCATACAATTTAACTACTATTCATGGAAACCTATAGTAATAGAACACATGGTTCATGCTCATCACATTAAGCAATTTAACATACTAATCCTACACATGCTAGTTTTCTAAGCATTTAAGGATAAACATGGTGCATGCTTTATATTACTTTAACAAAAAATTATAAAAACCTATAACATGCTTTCTACAACTTTTACTCATCATGATTCAATGATTTAAATCTCATTCAAACCATACTGCAACTATACACAATTTAAGCATGGAACTATACATGAAGTAAATAGCATACCTAGTATGGATTCTATTCATTTTCTCATGTTTTTAACACAGTTGTACACACATTTCGCTTGCTGTTTTGATATGAATTTAGCACATTCACATGGGATTACACTATTTCACATGATAACACATTCACTTAACAATTTCACATACTCATAATTCACATTGCACATTTCGCATGATCATATTCACATATTTCCATTTTACACTTAGTTGTCGTGACACATAGTCCAAACCACCACTAGAATGACACACATATACACATACACATATCCATCACCTAGGCAACACAGTGATAGATCTTGGTTAACTGCGTAGAACTGGGAGAAGCACTCTCTACCCTAACCAGTGGTACTTGTCCACCTCGAGGATTTCATCCTAATGCCCTTAGGATATCACTCACATTGAATCTTCCCGTAAGGTCTTTACTACAGTACTGTTCCATAGCCCTCTATGGTAGCAGTGTCACTAACGGCACTTATTTATACAATTCACATTAATCACATGGTTTACACATTTCTCATGCACCACTTAACACAATTGTATTCATTTTTACACAATTACACAAGCTTCAGTTTTACCTAACATGATGCTACTGTTTACAGTGTTCAATAACTCATATTACAGTTCTAATCCTGCTGTTAATCATTGCATCATACAAGATTAAATTCAATATGCTCAACATGGCAAATTTTCATTGTTAAATCAATAATTGTACTTACTGTCATCAAAACAAAACTAAATTTTTATCACAAGTTCTAAACAGACAACATATCATATGCTTAATTTTTCAGATTTGTATACTAATTATGATAATTAAAATAGATTTTTAGGTATTTTCACCAAGAAACTCATTTAGCATGATTTACATTCACCCAGTCGGTTTTAATAGTTTAGACACCTGAAATCATTCATCATATTAGCATGGAAAATTTATGAAACCCTGAATCACAATGGGTCTAATTAATCAGAAATTATCAAGACCAATTCATGCTCATTATCCCCTTACAGAAATTCTAATAATTAAGGCTATTTAAAAAAATTTGACACCTCTGTATGATATGACCTAATGACTGTACCTCATTGCACGAAATTTTCACAACATATACATGCAACTATAAGTCCGAGAATCATAGGGTACAAATCAAACCACATTTCTGAAAACTTGAAGAACTTGGCAGCACAGATGTTGCCGCCATCATGGGTTAACGACACCAGAGGTTGCTGCCGATGTAGCAACCTGGAAATTTTAATACTTAAAAAATTCGAAATAATAATATCTTTAAAACGAAATAATAGAAACATACGTACCACTATCATATGTGCAAGAATACATCGGAAAATTTCTTAAAAATTATAAATCAACCCCAAATATTATCCCTAAGTGTTCCACGAAGAAATTCGTGCAACGAAAAATCTGATTGGCCAAGCGTACGTCACAATGTGACTAATTATCCAAATTTGAAAACTAAGTCGGAAAACCGTTAACACGGAAAGATAATGTGCCCATAAATCAAACGAACATGTCGAAGAGACCTCCAACATCGGGTATTGATGATCCATTATTGGAATTGGACCAATGGACCTCTCATAGTCCATGCATAAAATCAAGTAAGAAAAATATAATAAAATCCTTAACTTTATTATACCCTAATTAAAAAGGGCAGCCCCATAAGATAAATTCTAATAAATAATGGGTTTTGTTAAATGGACCATATAAAATTTATTGGGCCAAAATAGGGATTTTAAAAAGAGGGATAATAGGAAAATATTCTAAATTCGTAACTAAAATATTACCTAAATAGAATAGGGGTTATTAAATAAGTAAAATAGCTAATTTTGTTGTAATTGGATTCGTAGACCTACCCTAATGGGTTGGCCACGAATTTAACTCCCATCCTAACCCAAATTGGACATGGCAAGCTTGGAAGGAGGTTAAGAAATAGGAAATTCAGAATTTAATAGGAGTTATAGTCCAAATAGGAAATAGAAACAGGAGAAGCTTAAATACCCTCCTAAAACCCTCATGGCCGACCCTGGCTCATGCCAAGGGATTGCTGGACCAAGAGGAGAGGCCAAGGAGGAGGAGATTTCGTGGGGAGAAGAACCTTTCAAGCTCTCAACCCCGTTATTCAAGTTCTAGCCCTAGAAGAGGAAATCGAGTCAAGGTAGGCATTCTCACGACCAAAAATCAAAAGATTTTGACTATAGATTGTTCCATGTACCAGGAACAATACCGTTAAGTTTCTTGATTTATCATCGAGCCAATATTTCTTCTTGAATTTTGAAGTTCTGCAAACACCTTGACCCCGAACCTTCATGTTTAATTCATATCTCCTTGAATACTCTATATCATGCCTCGAAATTTTTAGTTAACATACTGATGCATGTTAGGCATCTTTCGCCCTTGAAAGACCTACTTTTTATCCACCCTACTTCGTGAATTAATTCTCTCATCTCAACTGCTCACTGTGTCTTGTACTCCATGTTTGACTTGAATAAAGCTTGTTGAAACTCTATCTATTTTCAAATTTATTGTAAGTACTCACGTGTGTCTAGATCAATTTGCAACTTGTTTCATGATTTTTCATCGACTATACAATTAGTTATGAATTTTTGAATCACCCTGTGCCAAAACATGTTAAGTTGGCACCCAATCCCCTAACAGTCCCTTTTCCCGCTCGAACTCAGGTTCAGAACCTGAGAACGCGACGGCCCAATAGGCCGCGTTCTCAGGACCGTCACGACACAGGTAGCTGTCGCGATCTGATCACGATAGGGAACCCTATCTCATTCTGGCCGCCTGACCGAACGACCCGTCGCGATCTTCATAAGACTCTGTCGCGACCTACCCGCCTGTTCAGACATGCCCGTTGCGATCCTTACAAGCCCCCGTCGTGTTCACACCTGATCCCGTCGCGACCCTTATAAGGGTGCGTCGCGATCTTAGCTTTTTGCATAAAAACCCACCTTTTTGCAAGATCTATTGTTATACAGTTACCCCATGTCTTATTAACTGTCATGTACACAGAAAAATGAAGTTGTAATTATTAAATATATTTTAATTAATTCAACTTAATCACATGATCTATCTTGCCCATGATTTTCTCTTACACTTGCACTCACTTTGAACCATCCTATATAGCTTAACTAGGCATGAAAATTGTCACATATACATCTAGAAATTTATTTCAATTATATATATTAATTGTCCTATTTTAAATGAACTTGTCTATGTTTCTCGCATTGTTTTGGGAATACCGTTATCGACGCTCCACTGTTCTAGAATTCCTCTAGAACGTTGAGCACTTGTTTCTATATACACACTCTCTTGACTTGGACGAACTCTCCGTCGGATACGCCTTTTGCCGGACTAGTATGTCTTTGTTCAAGGCCTCTGTAAGTCTCCTCTGTCCATGGATTCCCACATGGTCGATGAGCCGGTTGTACCCTAACACCTATGATACACTCTAGGGATCAGCAAGATCCATATGGCCTTAGATTGTTCTCTCTCTTATCTTGAATCACACTGGACCTCTAGACCTATGCGTAACATGGCCAGCGGAAAGGTAGTGAGTTCCACCTGACTGCCAACACCATACGTGCGTGTTGAGCAACTGTTAATATTGCTCCTTACTCAACGTTTCATGTGCAATGACCATAAGATCTCATCTACTGTCTCTATACTCTCATTCACTCTACTATCTCGTCTATCTCGTACTCTCTTGGTACCCTTGAGCTGTTGTGGCTTCTACTGTTTTGTACTGTTCATGACTGTCTAGCGCTAAAATGGGTCTTGTGACTCTACTGACTTGAATGCCTACTGTTCAGGGCACAGAGAGTGTCTGAGAGGCTCCAATCTAGTCCTGGGGGCAGAGAGCCACTCGAAAATACCTGCAAGGGCTATAGACGGTGTTCTGCATTGCACCGGTTCTGACTGACTGTTCTAAAATTAGCTAGACATCTGACTGTTACACTGTTACTATTAGTCTGTCAATTCCGACGTACTGCACTATTACTGTACTGCCACTGACTGTTATTGAGCGACTACTGTCGTGCTCTCTACTTGCTCTACTTGATACTTGCTATCTTTAGTTATTGCGTTCTATCGCGACTTGATCGCATTCAAAGTGCTATACTCTCTCAATGTCTATTAACAATAAAAGTACTATAATTTTTCTCAGCTATCTACGGATAACCAAAGTGCCATTACTATTTCGATTGACGAAAGTTAATCAAAAGTGCTATACTATTTTGATTGATGAGAATCAAGCAATGTGCAATTTACTCTTTACATGACTATCTACTATCTCACTTCTTGCTATACATTGTCGCTTGCTATTTCTTGACAATGACATTACTCGCTATTGCATGACTTGATTTTTATCATCGTGCTATACTTGATTCATCTGCTATTTGAACCATGTTACTTGTGCTATTACTTTCTCAACTTTACATGACTCTGTCTATCATTAGTTACTCTGCCATTTAATACGTTAATTACTTAA
This sequence comes from Colocasia esculenta, assembly GCA_014218235.1. Taxonomy (NCBI): domain Eukaryota; kingdom Viridiplantae; phylum Streptophyta; class Magnoliopsida; order Alismatales; family Araceae; genus Colocasia; species Colocasia esculenta. Next base: position 167,119,196 of record CM024754.1, read on the forward strand.
AGCCTACTTGACTATTGAGATTTAAGTCCTACTGGGCATTATCGCTCACCCTTCGTTAATTGTTATTTGTGTCTCAGGTAAGTTAGACAATGACGTTATACGTACCAATGGGACGGGAGAAGAGTGATGAGTGACCGGAGTCAAATGACGAAGCTACCCTAGCACCATTGAAGTCTAGTAGTTATTGCTTTAGGTTTCTTTTCAATGTAATGATGTCATTGAGCCCTATGTATTGGCTCCGAATTAGTGGTTGTAATAGTTTTAGTGGAATTTCAATGAAATGAAGAGCTAATTCCAATTATTGTTCATTAGATGCTCTGATGTTTGCGAATGTATGCGCAATTTTCGTTACCATACTCGTTGCTCGCGTCTCCCTCCAATTTATTCCACTGCTAAATTGGAGGGGTGTGACAGCTGACCAGGGATCTTAATGGCAGCAAATGTTGCCGTTAAGTTCTTGTCTGCAGAAGTGCAGACTGCATGCACAAACCATGGTGAATGGGGGTTCCAGGACACGAGGAAAATTCTATAAAAATACCTGGGACCTAGAAGTCATGTGTAGGGATGATGTACAAAGGTTACTTGCCTCAAAGAAATTGAAGAACAGATTTAATCAGTCGATGATGCCCTCCTAGGCCGAGCCAAGAAGGCACCTAAAAACCTCCTACATCTAGTTCTGTGGTCGATGTAGCTTTGCACACTGGAGTCAGGGAAGCTTCATAGATGTTCAAAGTCTCCCCCAGTCGATGTAGATCGCCAGGAGATGCACCACAACGCCAGATCCAAGTCTCTCAAAATCATTTTTTCGCACAAGTTTTCTAGGGTTTTGACAAGATCCAAAAAGACCTAATCTGTCCATAAGAATGAGTTTTTATAGAACCTAAGGGGTCGGGTACGCATGAGGGTAGGAATCCTACCGTTGGACGGAGGTTTCCAAATCAAGAATCGAAGGAAACGTAGCCGTTTCCAGATCTGAAATCGTAGAAATTCTGGGAAATAGTCTTCCACATTCTTGGCCGTCTACTGGAAATAAACGTCCTTCGATCTGGACATCGACTCCCTTTAAACGTCCATGCTTGTTGACGTTTACATGCACTTCGGCCAGAACACAGAAATGACTATAAACATACATACACTATATGTATATACATGCAATATGTAATGTGAAACCTAAGCACCATATGCACAATGTGAATAAAATAATATATACATGATTGACAAGCATATGCATATATACAACATTATTTAATATAAATTGTACAGAAATAGACACATATCTATATATATACATATACATGTATACACATGCACATAGCTCTATACACATAGCAACTAATACATCATAAGACAAAGTCAAATAAAAGAGAAAAAATCGAGGGCCTTACAGTCACCTTCATTATTGAACGCGACCACCAAGCTGTCACCTTCTCAAATTCGTGGCCTATATAGGCAAGGCCATCAGATCTCTTTCCTTCTTCCCATTTTCTTCTTCCTCTTCCCTTCCCTTCATCCCTTTTGTCCGAGGCTAGCTGTGGAGGAGATTGTGATGTGTGGTGCCTCCATTCTCTCTCCTTCCTTCTCCGGTGTGGGCGTGGTGTTTTCCTCTTCATGGTGGTGACCACGTCTCCGATGTGTAGGAGGTCGTACCTTGCTCATTGACGGCGTGAGCATGGAACTTGGAGCGAGGAGGAGGTGGCCATGCACACGAGAAGACGCCAATGGGTTGGCTCTTGTACTTGAAGTAGGGACCCTTCTCCTTCCCCCTAGTTCTATCATGGTTGGACTGCTTTCTCCTTCTCCAAGCCTAGTAGAATCATGCTAGGGTGTATAATGCATGTGTGACTTCTTGAGCTTGTGTTGGGGATTAGGGGATTGTGTGTTATCATGCAAGCACGTGAGGTTTCTTGAGTGTAGTTCCTTCATATCACCATGCATGGGTGTGAATGAGGGTGTTTTGTGCTTCTAGCATGTGTTTATATCGTTCTCTATGCTCCGCTCTCTCTGTGTACATCAGATTTACGATTTAGGGGCATTTTGGGAGGCCTCGGATTAGCACCCAGGTCTCTATCTGTGGTCGCTACAAGGTTCTTGTCGCGGCCTAGAACACGACGTGTCACCCCATTGCCTTCTGGTCAGGTAGTGCAACGACCCACTTCCACCCGGTACGGTTATACCAACCCACGTCTGATGAGAGCAAGCCGCTACAGGGGAGAATACCCCAACAAGTAACAAGTGAGCTGAGATATACACAAATAGAGTCGAATAAATGCAACGAAATTTAAATGAATTTTATTCCATCAACTTTTAAATCCACATACCACAGTCTGTATAGTTCAACAGGAGATAACATAAGTGCAATATTTTCCAAATACATAGCCGACTCCAAGTACATTTGATCAAAATTCAAATTCAATTGTAGCATTACATACTATGAAAGGTAAATTACAAATCTTCAATCACTTAGTCCAACTCCACTTCAAATCTTGCTAGCTCCTCCGCTGCTAATTTCTGAAATGTTTAGCAAGAGTGAGTCTACACAATAGACTCAACAAGTAACTTAAGATTCAATACATACATGCTTTTTATCAATTAACACAATAAAATTTCAGCAGTTAAATCATACATGATCACGCTACAACCTAAACAATTTCATTAAACAATTATCTAAACAAATGTAAAACTAAAATCTAAACAAGATCACTAACATCATGGTGTCATTAACATGAGTAAAATACACACTCACACGTTTTCATACTTTATCCAAGTCATTGTAAAGTTGCACAACTAAACCATGGAAACATATACAAGATAGGTAGCACTCCTAGCATGACTTCTAACCCACTTTTCTTGCAATCATAACACCTTACTTCACATTTAGCTCGCTGATTTTTATGCAAATTTTATCACATTCATATTACCTTTGCATAAGGATCACTTTTAACTACACAACATAATACTAAACACATGTACATCCAATAATTCAAATTTCATGAATATGAAAGCATATACTTACATTTTGGGTACTAATAGTAACCTCACTTTTAGCATTTGACAATTAATACATCAACACATACACACACACATTCATACACATCAATAAACAAAATATCAGTTAACACTATTGTCATTTACACTTATACTATTTTCTCATTACATACAACCATATGATTAACCATGGCTTTCACATACACTCACTTTTATTCTATCACACAATACTTATACACATTTCCCATTATTTCCTCTTTCACATTCACATACTTCTTATCATTTCACTTTTTGCACATAACATGTGCCACATTTACACATATCTCGCACATACCTTGTGCTATGAACACATATCACTTTTCACATCACACTCATGCTCATTTTCACATAATGCCAAGACACAGCCCAAACCACCACGTAGATGATCACATGACACACACATTCACATTCACATACTTAATCACCGGCATAGTGATAAGTCTTAGTTCCTGCAGAAACCGGGGAAAGCCCTTCCCACCATTACCAGTGGAACTTGTCCACCTCCAGGATTTCACAAGACCCTTTGCCAGGGTATAACACTTTATCAAGACCCTTCTCTAGGGTATCATATATCACATTGAGCTTTCCCGTAGGGGCATTACTACAATACAGTTCCAAGCATCTAGGGTGGCAGTGTCTTATGGGCATATTTGTTTATCTTGTCACATTAACCATTTTACACACCTATACCACTTGTTCTCTCACATCCCATGCACACACTTATACATAATTCACACACACATAAGTCCTCATTTACTGATTTTAACCTCACTGTTGCAACTGCCAAATAATCATAATATAGATTTAATCATACTGAAATTTACTGAATCACATCAAGTCACAATTAACATGCTCACATAATCATTTTTCTCATTAAAAATCCATAACAATACTTACTGTCATCAAAATAACATGAGATTTTAACCACAGACAAATTTCAGGTTTATAATCGCACATGCAAATTTTCAGATTTTTCTGAATCATATTACATTTATAGAAATTAAAACATTCAGTTTCATGCTATTCATAATTCAATTTAACATGGAACATAACACGAACATCAGATTTAACTGTTCACAACCCTGATCCTAACATACTCATCATCACAGAGATTTTCCCCTGATTTATTTCACAACACACAATTTACTGTAAATTTTACAAATCCTACGTATGTCTTCTATTTTTAAAACATAAATTTCAGTAAATCCCACAGTCATGGAAAAATTCTCAAAATTTCAGGGCATGGACTGATACATATACACATGGTATAGAAAAAGATAGGGCATTTAATTCCTCAGGAATCATGTAGACAATAGGTGAACATGCATAATCCATTTTTCCCACATGTATTTCAATAATTTAACAATCCATGCCATTCACCAAAAAGCACAGAAAATATCACATGCATCCCATGGTCTATTTTACATAACATATATGATTACATTATATCCTCATTAGAAAACACTTCGGAAATTAATCATATAGAAGGGAGAACAGCTCACTGTTGAGCTGTTCTACCCTGAAGAGCATAACGGCATAGTCTGGATGCTAATAGCATTTTAACGGCAATATCGTTGGCCGCCAAGCTAAGATCTCGACGGCAATGGATCTTGCCGTCAAGTTCAAGTCTGTGCAAAACATAGACCCGAGCTCCAAACACAAGGAGAATGGGGGAATCCAGGACGCGAGGAAAAATCCAGAAAAATGCTGGGACCTAGGGCACATGTATAGGATTGAGATCTATAGGTTACTTGCCTTTCTAGAAACCTCCAAAGGGATCTATATTGCTGCTGAAGCTCTCCTTGGGCAGTCCCAAGAAGCCTTCAAAACACCACTCCTCCTGGTTCTTGGTCGATCTCCTCAGCAGGTTGGGGTTGAGAAAGCCTTCCTCTATGCTTCAGCTAGCTCCTGGTTGCTGTAGATGGCCGGATGAAGCTCCAATCCGCCAGATCAAGGCATGCAAGGTCAGGTTTTTCTCCTAGAAGGTAGGGGTTTTCTCTCCTCTTTGAAAAGAGGCAAAGAGAGCTCTTGGGGTTGCAAGGAGGGGTTGGTTTATAGGAGAGAGACCTCTCATCCCATGCAGGGGTTGATGTGAAGGTTTGAGAGCCATTGGGACATCTCCCCAATGGCTGGGGTTGCTTGCCCCCGGAATTTCGGGTCTGCAGAGCACTGAGTTTAAGGGAGATAGACGTCCACATCCATGGACGGCTACATTAGGGTTGGCGTCAATCGATATGGACGCCTTGATATCATGGACGTCCATCCATGTTGACGCCAATACACTCTTCGGCCAGAACATAAAACATGCAGGTCCAAGCTCAATCCATACATATATGTACATGAAACCTATGCATTATAGAGTATACACCACTATACCATGCAAACATCCAATATTTACAACAAGCCATACCCATACATACATAGGTATACCAAGGTGTTATGTATGTAGAATTAGGTATACAATTATTACACGCATAAGGTAACCTACATACGTACATACACATATGCACTTCATATATTCGCACACAATATCCATGAAATGGGTAATATAAGGTATACTTCAATATTTAGATAGTACCTGCATGGTATTTAAATAGATACCTTATACACAAAATTGGCCAATTACTTATATTCACGATAATAATATACATCCACGCATACACACATGCAAAATTTATATCTATAATATGCACCATTTTCATGCACGCCATTTATGCAAGAACAAGTAAACATCATATACATAAAATATAAGCGGGAAAAAGAAAATTCGGGGCCTTACAGGTAGCGATGCTCACCCTATCACATTATGGTTGCGACAAGGTGATTGATGCCTTCTGACCTGGTTTACTAGTGGGGCTAGTGGAGGCCTTGGGTGTACACTCAGACCTTTGTCTGTGGTCGCGACGAGGTCCTTGTCGTGACCCAGATCGCGATACTTCCCCCGTCGCCTTCAGACCCAGGTTGCGACATGCTGGGTGTCACCTTCAGGTGGCGACAGCCTCTGTGTCGCCTCCTCTTAGAAAGTGTCACTGACCCTATCGCCTTCTCAGAGAGGGAGTGACTGGCGACCTATTCGGAGTTTCCCTTCTGCTACATCTCTAGTTTCTTGGCACCTGTGCTGTTCCTAGCACGGTCCTACACTAGTCATTCATCCAGTGCTAGGCACTTGAGAGCTTGTCCCATGAGTGGTTGTTATTGTTACCTAGGACCCCCCGTCCCCGCGCACCGGTTGAGGGAGTTCTCTTGGTGACGGGAGTGCTCAAGTTACAGACTCTGGAGGTAAGGGGAAAACGGTGGGGACAGTGGTCAGAAGTCATTTGCAGAGTTCTCTTAGCTATGTTTGGTATACTAAGCTGGTTCATGTGTTCTGCCGACGCAGATCAGCTAGTCCTTCTCACTTTCTTACTCTACATGGTTCTCGTACCATCTAGAGGGGCCAGACGTGGGACTGTAGTCCGACCAAACTACGGTAGTTGTATGGTTACAATTAGTTCCGCGTCTCACTCTAACGGGATGTGGTAGACATGGACTGGTGGTCGAGGGTAAGGCACGCAGCACCCCTGACTGGTTGACTAGTGGTAGTTGATCTGTGGCTAGTGTCTTTGTCCAGGCAGTTGTTCTTCTGTCTATGTTTGCAGCCTTGGGGTTCGTCCCAGTGTCGTGGTATACACGGGTTTCCGATCTTGACGTGTTTAGACCGATGGCTGTGTAATTTACTCTCCGCTTCTGCACTTATTCTATTAATAGAATAGATTAACTTGCTTAATTTCTATTAAACCATATATCTATTTTGCATGTTAGAACCAATGGGAGATTGGTAGTCCCTATTGGACTTCTTCGTGAAGCTCATTCCCTCTTTTCAGGTGAGACTTCACAGCAGCACCTCTCGCAGTAGGTTGAAGAGACTGGGCCGTAGTAGACGGCATCTTCCGTGAGCAGTGTTCCCCTGTACTTGTGATTCTTTACCCTCAGGGTATGCCTCTAAGGGATCTATTATCCCCTAATTTTAGTACTTGTACTTTGTTACTCTGGGACTATACTAGACTCATACTTTGTGTAGGACGCTCTTCCTTCACCTGTTAGTACATTTTTAGTGCTTGTTGTCGTTACTGAATTCCTTCACATATCTTGTTAGACTGGTCCGTTAGCCCTTCTGGGTCTTCGGGCCCGTGGGCGGCTGTGCCGATGGTCAGATTCTTGGCGGGAGTCGAGGGTCTAGGCACTGGGGCCATTACAATTGCCATCGCCCCCATCCATTTAACTACTGGTTCAACCAACCTATGAAAGAAAATATCTTGTTTGTCCTTAGGCTTAACTACCTTAGCACTAAGGCCTCATTCTCAAAGTCTTAGGCACAAGGGCACTAAGTGAGAATGTGGTCACAACCCACCAGACCTCAATTCCTTATGATAGATCCATCGAAGAAAGAGAATGCGGCTAGACCCCACCAGAGCTCAAACAAGCCTATTGAGGAGGGAGAATGTTGCTAGAGTTCAATTCTTCAAGCCTGCAAGGCCCCTGTCAATTCAACCTCGCACAGATCGATTATTTCCCAACTGGATGCACTAGCCTGCTAAGCAGTCTCCCTTTGCTAAAGGTGAGTCCTTAGAGCCATACATCTTGAAGATAGTCATTGAAATGGCTCTGCATATTTGTGCCCAATAAGGCTCCATATCCAGACCCGCCTCCCGTGAATAGACCGAAGTCTCGCTAGGGATAATGCGCACAAATGTCCAGTAGAAATATAAAAGACAACCACAACTGTATAAGACACAAGAAAGTACATGCGCTCATACCTTTATACAAGTAAGTACAACTGTCCCAATACATTATTACATGTCCAAGAAAAAAGTACAACTACATGAGGCATACCCTGAGGGAGCACGAGCTCACACGAACACAACCAACTCGACTGCTGGTGGTACAAGTCTACCACAACGCCACTACGAGCCACACGCAGTGCTAGCACTGGAAAAGAACTGTAAGGGAGTGAGCCTCAAATGTCACTGTCTCGTTAGGGACCTCCCAAAAACAACACTAGAAATTGAAGACACCTCAACCCCAAAGTGTCTCACTAGTAATGCCGATAGCCAAACCACAACATGCAGACACTAAACATAAATAAGCTGCAATTAAATATAAACACACCAACTAACACAATCCTCAGAAAGTAAGAGGAAACAACAGGACTAGCACAACATCGCTAGTTCGCCCAACAATTGAAGCGCCTAGGCCACAAGCCTCACAGGCAAACCATTGCCTAGGCTACAAGCCTTACAGGCAAACTACCCACATAGGGTAACAGGACTGGTAACAACGTGCCAATCCACCTCACACTAAAACCTCAATGGAAAGCTTACCTAAAAAAAAAGGTAAAACAGAATGTGTGGAAGGTTGCACGACATGACCTCCACGAAATACAAGTTCACCTCAACACCTGAAAAGGCTGGTACATGACATACCACAACCACAACTGAGCCACCACCAAGGTACACCACAACAGGTAAAACCTCAACCAGTGAGTCATTACAGAGAAGTCGTAACCAGTGGCAAAGCATGAGTCGGAAAGGAACGACGCCACCACACAGGAACGGACTACTAGTTCTTGACGCCACCATCCAACCTAGACAACATAACATCAGAACCACCTCTCAGTCTCGTAGCCACAGACCACTTAGTCCAGCTACTACTCCACAAGCATAGAAAGTCAACAGACTATGGAGACCAATCAACACTACACTTGCTGACCACATAGCTGCAAGCCTATGCCTAGCACCTTCAGGGACTCCGGCTCGAGCTCCTTAAAGTGAGGCAATGAAAACACAGGACTAGCTGGGGACCAGTGACATCTACTGGTGTCCGTCCCCCAACCACGAGCATGCTACAAGTGACCGCACACCCACAAACAAGAGTCATTGCCCACTGTCATCTTTCCCTCTGCCAGACATACAACTCAAACGCAAGAGTGAGGGTGTCTAGGAAGACGACGCAGACCTCTATGGTATAGATCGTACCGGGACATGCCCCAAGCACAACAAACACACGTTCCTAGCTCACAAAGAACCTGGGGTACACGACTGAAGAGGCATTCCGGAATAGGGGCCGGACCACCAAACTTGGCAAACATACAATCCACGATACGTACTTATACAACCTTTATTTATAAACCACGGTACACCAACATCATAGTTAGCTCATCATCGGTCACCTTGTGACCTCCAAACCAACATACACCTATATATACATGAACCACATTATCATATAATAACCTTGCATGTCATTGGTCATCTCATGACCTCCATAGAAACATTAAACCACAATGAACATTAACCACTTAACTTTTTACAATAACATATCCAACATAAATCAGATAAATCACTAACTAGTCATACACTAACTCTTTAACCCTACACATGCTTTACTAACATTAAACAACCTAAACCACTTTAAATAACACCGAATAACCAGGGCTAGGTCCATACTGGAACCTTACTGCCTAGCCACCACAACAGACCATGGAAGCTGAATCACGACAGACATAGGCGTCGCCTTCCAAATCGCGACAACCTGTCCGGACGTGACCACAACCAAAATGCGACAAGGCCCAGGGTGGTGACAAAATCATGACGGCCCTATACGTCGCCTTCAGGCCAAACCGATAGTCGAAGCAAGGATCTCAATGATGATATATATCGTGTCAAAGCCAAATGATAACACCCGTCGAAACTGGTCATGAACGCGACGAACCCAATGGTCGCATTCATGCCAATCGGAACAACACTCCAATCAAAAACAGAAACACGATGGCTCACTGCGTCGTGTTCATACCATGAATGAAACGATGAACCCCGTCGTGTTTCAAACGCCATAGTGAGCCAAGCTCAACGGCCGAACCCACCTTCTCCACCAGATAACTCATTCGAATTCCATTCAAATAGCCATTAACATAGTATAGATGAAAGTTACACTATAGCACATACTACCCCAACATGGATTCCACCCCTATAAACCATTTAAATCAAATTAAAAAAGGGGAAGTCTCCTACCACTGAACAAATCCAAAAAACTTGAAGAACACCTCGTTGCCGACGTGTCCACGCTTCGGATGCCATCCTCCTATGGAACCTGCACCGCACGAGCCACCAAAGGGCCAAATCACTGAAGAAACCCACAACAATCCTCCCCCCTTCGCCTGGATAGAACTCCTCTGCTCTGTCTGGGTAAAACAGAGTAATTAATACCACGATCTAAATCGCGATGCAGCCAGACGTCGCATTTAAGAGTTAAATGCGGCCACCCTAACCGTCGCAAATCGGAACCCACAGCGCCGCACGTCACTAAGGCAGTTTAATGAATTGCGACGGGGGAGACTGTCGTGTTTAAATCGCGACGTGCTGCTCCATCGGGTTCACAAATAGTGAACATGTGGGTTATTTGGGCAAGAACCTCCGGCCCACAACAACCACACAATGCACGAAAACCACGTGTAAGGCTCAATGACCACCTCTTGGACAAGAACACCACACCAAAACCATTAAACACGGATCTGAAAAGATCATGTCGTTAGATTACTATAACCTAAAAAGAAATGTCGTCCTCGACATTCAGAAACAAACCATGGCAAGCCAGACTATCACCTAGAAAGATATAAAGCTAGTCACAAACAAGAAGGATACACTTTTTCTGCACTTGCCTTTCAGATCATCCTGCATTAACTGACCCAATCGGTTCATTTCCGTGCTTGTCTTGCTTTTCCTTTCTCTTTCATTCATCTCACAATTGCTCTCCTCTATTAATGAAATTTTCCCTTTCTTTAACTTTCAACTGTAGGCAATTCTACTTTGCTATTGGCGCTTTATCTCCTTAGACTCAACCCATTTCCACATTTTCTTGGCTGTGTTTGCAACATTTCTTTCTGGGCCACTTTACTTGATCAAAACCTTTTACTATACACTGCCACCCTTAGGTGCTCTGCCATGCTAAACCCCTCTTTAAATTCTCAGATTTCTCAGTACCATTCCATTATCTACCAATCACTGCCAACTGTTATTCTGCCTCATCTTTATTTACATTCTCAACTGCCAAATTCTCAAAGAAAATCAAATTACCATATCTGAATTTCCTATCTTTTTATACCATTCTGCTCATATTGCCTTAACTCATATCTTGCTCAGAACCACTGCCTCTTTATTTAAATGTGCAAAAACCTTCAACTTGTCTTCAATCAATCAAACCTGGATAACCTGTGAATATTAAATCTTTCATGCTTCCTATGCGCTACTCTACTTAGCACTACAGGAAATCCTAGCTTTGCCTACCAAAGTTGCTTATGGTTTAGTATATTCGTAATCTATTCGTATGGATAGACATATCTATACTTACGGACTATACGTGTCGTCAGTATATCAGACAAACTTTGTTCTTAAACTTTTAAGATATGCCTACGGAGTTTGATACAGTAAATATATAATAAAATATTATTTTTAACATTGGGCACCCATTCTTTGGCCTACCGCGCCCCGATTGAAGGGAAAAAAACCCCCTCCTTCCCCTTGCCTCCACTCTCCTCCTTCCCATTGCAGCGGCGAAAGGGGAAGCAAGTAGTGGCGTCGTCGGTAGGCACTGGAGAAGACTCTCGGTGATGGCATCCGCACTGGAGAAGACTCGCGGTGACGACCTCCACACTGGAGATGACTCACGGCGGAACTGTGGCAGAAGGCGGTAGCAGGCGGTGTCGTCGACGGTTTAGGGCAAGCAACGGCCCGTGCCTGACAGTTTAGGGCAAGCGACAGCAGCGGAAGAAGGTGGCGAACTTCCGGCGATGGCACGGGAAGGATACTCCGGCCACCCCCTCATCCTTCCCCTATTCCTCTGTGTGTCCTCGACGCCGCCGGGCGTCTCCTTCCGACCCCATTGCCTTCTTCCTCCTCCACTTCGAAGCGGGCAATTGGCCTCTCCCACAGCGCGGTCCCCTGCCTCCCGTTCTCGCAGAGGCTGTGCCGCCGTGGTATGCTTTTTGCGGAGTTGAGGGCCGACTGATCGCCGAATGTGAGTTTGTCGTGCTGAAGGTGAGTACTCTTGTCCGATTTCTTTGCTTCTGTGTGTGGCACAAACCTTTCTTACCACCCTGCTCTGTTGTAAAACCCTTATCCATTGCTTCCTTTGAATCACTTTCTATCTCGTTCGCTCGCTATGCCACTGTTTGATCAATGTTAGCCGCATCGTCGGGTAGAGGGACCATATGACTTTTCTTCTTCTCTGCTCTCTCTCTCTCTCTCTTTCTCGACAACATCTGCCTCCTTCACTACTTCTTCTTCTCGTTGACGTCCCATTCTAAATGCAGCGCTAGGCTATGTTGGAGTAGACATAAGAAGAGGCCATAGGAGCAGCTCCAGAGACTGCTGGGGGAGCGAGAGGAGACCACCAACATTTGCTTTGTCATTTCCGTCCGACACATGGTAGGTGAGTGGCTGTGAGCTTGTTATGTACCTGGTTACTATTCTATTGCCTATTGTTGGTTTTTATGGGCTTGTTCTGGTTTCAGGTCCTTGGGTAGCTGGTAAGTCATCTGAGAGATGAGTTTTTTTTTTAATTTTATTTGGTTGGGTTTCTAATAGCAAAAAAAATCACTTTTCTAAGCAATAAGTTTCTTCTTGTTCTTGTCAATTCAGTTCCTGTTGTCTGGTTGTTTCAGCTTTTTCTTTGGGGACACTATTTCTCTAAGGAATAACACAAGTGGCACCGCAATTGGATTTGGAATACAACCACTTGTTCTTGTTTCTAGTGTGTTCTACATTTTAATTACCAGCCCTTGATATATGTAAAGTTTGTAGCACACCTTCTGACATTATTTATCTCTTGGTTGGAGATAAATGCTGCAAAGTTTTTTTCCTCACAGTGGCATTCTCACTCCCATATTGTATGCATAAACACTGTGTTGTTTAGCATGGGTGCATCTCCTCCTCTAGACTTGCATATTTCAGACCCTCCTTGTTCTTGTACAAGTAAAACTTTCTCACGTGCCAGTTTTTACCATATTCATGTCAGTTTCCCTTCTGCACTTGGAAATTGGATTTCATAGTTCCAGTTTTATATGGTTTCGCAGGATTCTTCAGAGCCCAGCTGCTTCACCCACCAATGTCTTGTATCTGGCATGGAGGGGACTAATGCAGTCCATATATGATTTTATATTTTTTTTGCAGAGGCACCATGATCTTGTCATGCTCTATTTGATATTGATGGATCAGTTCCTTGTGCCTTAACACCTTTAGTTCCCTTAAGATAATGGAGAACACTCTGATACGTGCATTTTCCATTTTCATTTCCTTGGTTGTTAGGATGAAGTATAATTTGACATTGTTAACTTCCTGGCTAGGTACTGCTAAATGGGTGATTTAACATAATAAGTTTGGTGTTGGATTGGATCTCTCTGGTTTAAAGTCTAAAAGGGAGTGTGTTGTCGTTGGGGTTGATCATCATGAATTCAATTCCAAAGACCTCATGGAGGAATGATTGTTTCATCTTTCTCATCTTTTCTTTTCCCATCTATCTGGAACAATTTCTTCTTTTCCCCTCTTCCATTTCATTATTCTTCTTTATCTAGCCAGTCCCAGGATTTTCGCTGATCCCTACAGATTAGAGTAAGATTGTGAATCATATATAATTTTAAGGCAGGGGGATTCGGATTGGCTTTGAATCAATGTAAGTTGCCCTTAAGGAGGTTTAGGAGGCTTTTTCTAGTGGTTTACACATGCATGTACCAAGTGCTGTGTTTCCTCTTACCGATTATTTGGTACGTCATAAAACATTGTGTGGTTTTGAAATCTATGAAATTAAAATGTCTGATTTTAAAATTATCAATTTTAGAATCACTGGTTTTGGTTATGATGAATATAATGTAAATAATTTTTTTTTAAATTACCTTGTCACATCGTTAGACAATTCATTGGACATCTTGCAACATTTATAATATGATGAATATAATGTAAATGATTTTTTTTTATAATGAGACATTATGGATTGGAGTTGGATGGATAAATTGAAGAATACAAGGGAATATATGGATGGAGTTGACGCATACATTCAAGTTGCTTCTGCTCAATTGACTACATCAACAGAGATTAAGTGTCCTTGTTTGAAGTGTGTATGTCTCTTCAGACATGAAAAGGAAATAGTAAGACAACATTTGTTTCAATATGGAGTCATTAAAGACAAACAATTTTGGAAGTTCCATGGGAGTAGTTCTTCCTCCAGGCACATGTCTACGGATTTTACACGCACAACACTTCCAAAAGATGTTGGTCTACATTTGATGTTGGAGGATGTTATTGGTGAGGAAAATTGGAAACATGCAGAAGTGAAGTCAATGGATGATAATAAAGGAGAGTATGGTGAATTTCTACAGTTGTTGGCAGATGTTGAACGGCCTTTGTACCCTGGTTGCAAGACATTCAACAAACTATCATTTATAGTCAGATTGTTCAACATAAAATGCAGAGGCAAAATGAGCAACAAATCTTTTGACATACTTCTGAAGCTGTTGAATGAGGCTCTTCCAGAAGATGATGTGTTGCAAGCTACTTTCTATGAATTGAAAAAAATCATTGGTAAAGTGGGATATGACTATCCCAAAATTGATGCATGTCCTAATGATTGGATTTTGTACCGGAAAGAGTATGAGTCTTATAATCATTGTTCTAAATGTGGAGAATGTAGATGGACGAAAGGAACTGAAAGAAGTGGTCATAACAAGAAGATTAAGGTTGCAAAGAAAGTTCTTAGGCATTTTCCATTGATTCCAAGACTGCAAAGATTATACACTGGCAGTAAATCATCTGCAACCATGTGTTGGCATAGTGATTAACGCCAAGAAGATGCCATTCTAAGGCACCTAGCTGATTCCCCTTTTTGGACAGCGTTAGATGTGATTGATGGTTTTGGTTTAGAACCTCGTAATGTGTGCCTAGGCTTGGCAAGTGAGGTTTCAACCCCTTTGGGATAATGAGTACGAGTCATAGTACATGGCCTGTGTTGTTGACACCGTACAACTTACCTTCATGATTGTGTATGAAGCCACAAAGTAATTTTTTATCGTTACTCATTCCAGGTCCTAAAGGTTCAAGAAATGATATTGATGTCTATCTTCAGCCACTTATTGAAGAATTACAAATTCTTTGGCACGGAGTTGAAACATTCGATGCTTATAAGGGTTAAATATTTTCTCTGCGTGCTGCACTACTTTGGACAATTAACGATTTTCCTGCATATGGTTATATGTCTAGTTGGAGCACTAAGGGCCGATTAGCTTGCCCTACATGTAATGAAGATACATCATCATTATGGTTAAATGGTAGTAGAAAATTCTGTTACACTAATCATCATCGATGGTTAGGTGTGGGTCATAAGTTTCGTTCTATGAAACAAAGGTTTTATGGAAAAGAAGAAATGAGAGCCAGACCAAGTGTGTTATCTAGGGTTGATATACTTATGCAGTTGCATCAACTTGCATTTACTTTTGGGAAAGTTCCCAAATTTAAAGTGGGGGTGAGAAGAAAACAAAAGGAAGCTGCAACATCATCATCCACTCTTGAGTGTCATACCAATTGGAAGAAGAAAAGCATTTTTTTTACTTACCATATTGGAAGTCTTTACTATTGAGACATAATCTCGATGTCATGCATATCGAGAAGAATGCTTGTGATAGTATTATTGGAACATTGTTAGATGTTGATGCTAAAAAAAAAGATGGTTTGAAAGCTCGACATGATCTCCAACATTTGGGTATAAGGGCCACTCTTCAACCTCAAACTCTGGATTCTAATAGATTGCTATTGCCACCTACCATGTTCACTTTGAGCAAGATGGAGAAGGAT
Source organism: Colocasia esculenta (assembly GCA_014218235.1). Classification (NCBI taxonomy): domain Eukaryota; kingdom Viridiplantae; phylum Streptophyta; class Magnoliopsida; order Alismatales; family Araceae; genus Colocasia; species Colocasia esculenta. The sequence goes on from CM024754.1 coordinate 167,135,092, forward strand.
ATGATTTGCAAGGTTTAGAAAAGTGTAAAAGTTCTAGATGGCTATGCATCAAATATATCAAGGCATGTAAATCCCAATGGTCCTATGAAAATTTGGGGTTTAAAAAGTCATGATTGTCATGTCCTCATGCAACAATTGCTTCCAGTAGCCATGAGGGGAGTGACACAAAAGGAGCTGAGATATGCAATTAATGATGTATGCAATTTTTTTCTCTAATATGTTCCAAAACTTCATCGTCAAGTTATTTCTATAAGCTAAGACAAGAAATTGCAAACATATTGTGTCGATTGGAGATGATCATCCTGCCAAGTTTTTTTGATATAATGGTACATCTTCTCATCCACTTACCTGACGAAGCAAGGCTTGCTGGCCCAGTTCAGTATAGATGGAAGTACCCCATTGAAAGGTTTGCATTAATCTTATACTTGTGCCTGACGATTGTACACTATTGTTAATAATAATTGAAATTTTTTTTAATCTCCACTAGGTATCTGGAGAAACTTAAGTCCTATGTACGAATAGGGCACGTCCAGAGGGGTCAATGACAGAAGGGTATATAGCAGAGGAGACTCTTATCTTTTCTTCGAGATATCTAGACGATGATGTTGAGACATGGCTTAACCAACCTTTAAGAAATGAAGATAAAGGGGCTAAGAATTGACACAAAAGGGATGAGATATTTTGTCAACAAATGGTCAATGTTTAGGTGGTGGAACTGTTTGTCATCTTAGAAATGACGAGTTGAACCAAGCTCATCTCTATGTAGTATTTAATTGTGAGGACATATCTCCTTACATAAGGTAAGTCAAATGACAACCCATAATGTATTGTTTCTCAATACCATACCGTTAATGTATTGTCTGTTGCCCAGCTAGGTAGCCCATAGGGGGGGTGAATGGGTCTTTAAAATTTATCAATTAATACCTGTTCACTAAAAACGTTCACACACAAAGACACACTTTGATGGAAGTTAGTTAATGTTAGGATAAACAACAATCACACAAAGAAGCAATCACACAACACAAGAGTTTATTCTGGTTCAGATCTCCTCTCCTTAGGAGTCCTACGTCCAGTCCCTGAGCAACAACTCAGGATTTCACTAACTAGGGTACAGTCCCCCTATGGACAATACAACACCCAGCTCAGCTGGTCTTCTCTTCTCAGCCCGAAGAGGAACAACACCCTCGATACCCCACCAGGTCTTCCTTCACACCAGAAGGGCACACACACACCCTGGATACCACCAGGTCTTCCTTCACACATGAAGGGTACAAGCACAACAACAAGTAAGCAGGAGATTAAGCCCCTAGATCAAGCTTTGACAAGCCAAGATCTGAAGCAGAGGACTGAGAGCTTAAGGTCTACAAACTAAGCTCACTCTCAGATCCAGACAAGCTCCCTCGAAAATCTACAAACAATGCAGAGAGCAAAGAAGAGCTAATCTAATGGAATGAGGCTTGGCTCTTTCTTGAGAACTCGCAGAAGACTTGATGATCATAGTGTTTTTGTATGACTATCGTTCTCTATCTATATGTTTTTCTCTTGTGGAGCTCCTTTCTTCAATATATAGCTTCAATTTGAAATCTAGACGTTGAATTATCTGTTGCCTCTAGCTTTTGGCAGACGTTAGACTGAGTGGCATTTGGAAGCTTCCAGTCAATCAGTCCTTTATCCATTTGTTCACGCAAAGAGATAGGATCTTCTGAAGTGTCCTTTGGCTTCTACAAAGTCCAACGTTGTATGACGAATGTTTGTTAGAGACCTGCATACATTAAATGCTAGAACAGTAGACAGCTAGGCTGTCTCTTGTTGTCAGTCAATGTTGGTGTGAATATTCACCAAAATAGTAATGCCATTTTGCTGTTCAAAAAAGATGCATATAGAATAGACATGATAATGGATGATATCATCTGTATGCATGCAGAGATACGTTCAGTCTTCATTAAATGCACAGCTGACAGAAGAAAATGTACGAAGACTTTGACTATTCAATTAGTTGAAAGGATAAGTCATATGTTAAGTTGATTTATATGAAATCGATGCATTTATGACTTATGTAATCGTTATGTAACCAAACAACAAATCGTTGTGAGATATGAAAGAATCGTTGTGCTCATTGAGGAAATTATTATGATTACTTAAGAAGTCGATGCGCAAAGCAAATCGTTATAATATCTGAAGCAATCGTTGCGATAAGCAAATCGTTATGATAACTAAAGGAATCGTTATGATAGCAAATCTAAAGGAATTGTTATGATAGCAAATCATTATGATCACTAAAGGAATCATTATGAAAGGAAGTCGTTACGATGACTAAAGGAATCGTTACGAGAGCAAGTCGTTACGATGACTAAAGGATTCATTACGAGAGCAAGTCGTTATGACGACTAAAGGAATCATTACCAGAGCAAGTCGTTACGATGACTAAAGGAATCGTTATGAGAGCAAGTCGTTACGATGACTAAAGGAATCGTTACGAAAGCAAGTCGTTACGATGACTAAAGGAATCGTTACGAGAGCAAGTCGTTACGATGACTAAAGGAATCGTTACGAGAGCAAGTCGTTACGATGACTAAAGGAATCGTTACGAAAGCAAGTCGTTACGATGACTAAAGGAATCGATGCAAGCAAATCGTTATGCTCTCTTTAAGAAGTCGTTTTAGGAATGATTTCTTTTGTAATCAGAAGAAGTTTCAATCTATGAAGAAATCGTTAAGGTACTTATGAAACAGTTATGAAGAAATCGTTACAGTTCTTTTGTAATCGTTATGATCTATAAAAGAAACTGATGTGTACTTAGACAAATATAATGATGTAGATATAATGTAAAGATGCTTACCTGTTTTGGCTTATTTTCCTTTGGTATTAATTCTTGTGCTTAAGACTTGTAGAAAATAGGTTAGTGACCTTTAATTAAAGGATTAATAATTATCATAATAATATGGTTTGTTAATTACCAAAATAGAAATGTAATTACTTTTAATTACATGGGGATAGACTGTTCATCAATCTCCCCCTTTTTGGTGATGACAAAACTTTAACAAATTAACAAACTTTAGCAAATAGCACAGATAAATAGATCTCCATTGTGTTTCAAAACTGCAATAATTCTCCCCCTTTTTGTCATTAGCAAAAAAAGATGCAATAATTCCCCCCTTTTTGTCATTAGCAAAAAAAAAAAGATGCAAGGAAAAGACAAAGAAGAAGAGAAAACAAATGAATGAGACAAGAAATACTATTTGTATTCATTCATTCTGGGAAGGTACAGGGAGGTAAAAGGCAGGAGAGAGGAGGGAGGCAATATGAGAAATGATTTCCCATGCATGTTCTTCCTGCTTTTCAAAAACTTGACGAAATACACCACGGGCAAGAGTGTACTTGGGTCCCATGGAGGGAGCCATTCTCTTCAAATGGAGAGCCAACTGCTCATCAAGGAAATTGGCATAGGCTTCTCTGTCAAGGGAGATTCTTTTGAAGGATACTGAGCCAAAACTAGCTCGAGCAAGAAATTGAACTGAAATGGGATAGAAGTTCTGCTTGGCCTTCAGCTCTTGACAAAGGGCTACATAGACTTTATAACGCTCAACCCAAATCTGGAAGGGATCATGGACTAGGTGAATCAAGTTCATGTCTAAAAATGTAGCTTCTGATACTGGAGGGTGACCTTCCCTGGCTTGACATTCATTAAGGACTGAAATCTGCTGAGCAAAGAGAGGGTAAGAACTGGCCCAGTCTGAAGGTGTCAACCTCTCACATTGTAATAGGATAGGAGCTAGAACCTCAGCACTGACATGGCCTTGGTGGTATTCTCTGAAGAGAAATCTATGAAATGCCACTTGGAAGCTCTTCTGTACCTTGATTTTGCCCATTACTCTGGAAAAACGTTCAAAGATGATAGACCCAACAGAGGAGTCCATGACTAGAGAGTGAATAGGTGGAAGCAAGATTTCCTCTGGCACCTGAAGGGTGGCAATGTCCACTTGATAGCTTCAGTGTGGGCGTGGCAAAGTCCAAGTGCATTTATGGCCTACTTAAATTGGCTGAATTGGACCTCAGGGAGTCAATGGACATATCTATAGTTGTTGAAGAGTTGTAAATGCCTGGCCATCTTGATCTCCTTCTGAATAAATGGGGCCCAACAATGCTCTCTGTGCCCCCTAGCCCATTGCTCTTCAGTCTTGGAATGAGCAATAGAAAATATTTTGGATTTTTCAGTTTTGGTGAGAGGGGTATAAGGTAGAATGACATTTAAATGGTCTGAGAGATTAAGAAAAGGAAGGTTGACAAGGGTGGCAAAGACAACCTTCTGAAGATATTCTCTATATAGTGGTTTGTTTTTGTTGTCCACTGTGAGAGAAAACCACAGTGGTGGATGAAGAGGTTCAGAGGAAAGAGAGGAGGTGGATGAAATTTTCCACTTTTTAGGAGTAGAACTAGAAGAGTCTTCCTATGGATATGATCCCCAACCTTCAGTACAGACCGGAGGATGGCTTCTTCAAACTCATCCTTGATTTTCCCAAGATAGGGAGATTCAAGTTGAGCACCCTCAAGAATTACAGTAATGAAAGAGGGTGGAGGAGAAGGATGTAAAAGGGAGTGTGAGATAGTAGGTGGAATATCTAATGGTCCTGAGGATGGTGGACCAGAAGAAGAGGAGGCTCCAGCTGATGATGACACTAGAGGAACCTCAAAAATAGGTGGAGGTGGAGAAATAGGTGTTGAAGATGCAGGAGATGTTAGTGGATTGTGAAGGAAAAGGTGTAGGTGATGAGATGGTTCTGGGTTGTGGTTTCTTGAAGGTTTGAGGTGCAGGTGGAGCTGTGGATGATGAAGGTGGTGATGAAGGTACAGAGGTCTGAGTGGAGGAAGGAGCTGGGGGCTCAGGAGCTACAGCTTCTGCTTCTTCAGCTATGTGCTGCACAGATTCTGACTCCAAAGGCCCTGATGGCCCTGACACCTTCTCAGCTGACCCTGAAGGCCCTGAACCACTGACCTCAGCTTGCCCTAAAGGCCCTGACACTTGCTCATCTGGCCATGATGGCCCTGAACCACTGACCTTTGCTTGTGGACTAGCTGCTGCCGGCCCTGATGGCCCTGCCACTTGCTGTTCTCGCCCTGATGGCCTTCGAACACCTTCTTCAAAATCTCTGAAAGCATTGTCTTCATGCTTCCTAACTCCTTATTGAACCACCTTATGACATTCTTTACTTGAGACAACTCCTTGGATGTGGAGGCCTGGCTTATGAAGATGGAATTTACATCGGAATGCAATGAGAAGAGGATCTCCCCTTGAGCATCCAATCTTTCTATGACAGGCTTCAAATTGATAATGACTCTTTGCCTCATCTGTCTCTGATAAGGAGTGTCAGCTAGGAGAGGGACATATGGAACTTCTGCTGCTTTACCTTTCTCCTGGGCCTTGTCTATTTGAGGCTGCTGATCTTGGTCATCCTTAGAATCTAAGGAATTGGCAGTCTCACCTTCTCTGAACTGGTTCTCTGGGGGATTTTCATTTCCGTCCCCCTGAGTCTCACTGCCCTTCTCAACTTTAGCTTCTCCTTCAGCATGCACACTTTCCATGGGAACTTCAGTTTGTGCTGCTGCTGCTGCTTCTTCTTGAACTGGGAGGACTTCTGAATGAATTTCAGTGTGGCCTGATGCCAGAGCACTGACTCTCTGGATCTCTTCTGCCACTGACTGCTCCCCCTCAATGGGAGCATCTTTCATTATAACATCCTTTTGAACTTGGACTTGCTCCTGCTGGCTTGGAACTTCTTCCATAACTACATCTGCTGAGGGGACCTCTGCCACAAATTTTTCTATACTTGGCTCATGTGCAACTGGCTCCCCCTGAGGGATTGAGTCCAGTGCATCCCTAAGTAGACTGCCTACTTGGGAAGATGGAAGAGGAACCTCTGAGAATTGCCCAATGGGCTTAATGTCTTCAGGAGGAATGTCCTCAATCCTTCTACTGGATTCATTAACAACTGCTGCTTCTGGTGTTGGTACCGCTTGAACTACCTCTGCTGCTGCTGATTCTGCCACTACTGCTGCTTCTGCTACAGGTTCATGGTCTTCTTCGGTTTCACCAAGGATGGCTTCACCCTCAACAGCCCCGGTTTTAGACCATACACCATTGACTACAGAAAAACCACTTTTTCTCAAATTTATGGACCTAATAGCTTGGCCCATCTTTTCGGATACATCACCCACTACACTTATCCCAAAATGATGAAAGATTCTAGTCAGGAGATGGGCATAAGTTAGGGAGATATTCAATTTGCTCTTAATGTCCCACACTTGGGATCTTGCGAACCTCATTCTCTCCATTATCAACTCTGCAGTGTTAATCTCCTAATTCTGGATAGCCCAGAACATCAGGTATGAATCAGCCCTGGTGCATGAAGAAAAAGTTGCAGTCCTTGGCACGATGATTTGACATATTATGAAGTGCAAAAGCCTGTTAAAGGCACTGAGCTGGTTGATATCCAGCTTTCCATCCTTCAGCCTATACTCCGGGCCTATTATCCCCAAACCCTTGACATGAGTGTCCACAGTGTGGACTCCACTGCGACTGGAAGTAGAAACTTCAAACAGAGATGCTAATAATTCCCTGGTAATCCTAATTTGGGTTCCCCTGACCATAGAAGTCAGGGTCCCATCCTCCTCTGTCTTCAGACATACATAGAAAGCCTTGACAAGATCTGGATAACTTACATCAGAAAGGGTCGCAATCTTCGTCCATTTCATCCTCTATAGAGCTTCAACCAAACTGCCCATTCCGTTCTTCTCCAAGTCTGTTAAATCCACTGCCTTGTGCCCGCAAAGCTTTGCCTTAACTGAAGCAAACCTAGTTTGCTCTTCTCCGTGAGGAATGCAGCTCCATAACCCCCAACACTGCCGGAAACAGTTGAAGAGGCCATGGAATCAAGCAAGAAGAGGTTCTGGAGGTCTAGAAGGGTGGTTGAAGGAGAAACCCTCAAGAAATTTCTGGTGGGAGAGGTTGAAGGCTTCAAATCTGGTGGAAGTCGATGCCGGGGGCGAAGGGTTATCGCCTCAGGCAAGAGAACGAAGGAGATAAAGAGGGGAGACGAATCGTTCTCATACCGATTACGGGATTTGTGAAATCGAGGATAAATGCCCCCCCCCCCCCCCCCCCTTTTGAAGAGGTGCGCCTTTATGGCAAAAAATGACAAACTCTAGTTTGAAAGAAATAAAGAATTACACAAAACTAACCGACATGAGAATTTATGCAAGAAGGATAAATGAGAAGTAATTGAGATAATTTTTTCTCACTTCAAGGAGAATAATTAATTGGGCTCCGAAATTTAATATTTCAGTAATTAACAGATAAATCTATCACAATTTACACATGCCTAATTCCCTTCTGAGAGAAGTGAACCTCTCTTCGGGTAAGGCTTTTGTGATGATATCTGCCAACTGATTATTTGTGTCAATAAAAGATATTTCAATATTACCATTAGCTACATGATCACGAATAAAATGATATCTAACCTCAATGTGTTTTGTTCTTGAGTGCTGTACTGGATTCTTGGTTAAGTTTATGGCACTTGTATTGACACATAATAGTGGAATTGACTTGATGTGCATTCTGTAGTCCTCAAGTTGTTGTTTTATCCATAGGAGTTGTGTACAGAAACTTCCAGCAGCCACGTACTCAGCAACAGCTGTTGAGAGTGCTACTGAATTCTGCTTCTTGGAGGACTAGGATATCAAGCATCCTGCAAGAAATTGACAACAACCACTGGTGCTTTTTCTATCTAGTTTGCAACTAGCATAGTCAGCATCAGAGTACCCTACTAAATTTACTTCACATGATTTTGGATACCAGATACCTAGATCATGAGTTCTAGATAAATATCTGAAAATTCTTTTAACATTAATTAAATGAGATTCTCTAGGGTCTGCTTGATATCTAGCACACATGCATACACTAAATAGTATATCAGGTCTGCTGGCAGTTAAGTAAAGTAGAGAACCTATCATACCTCTATAGATCTTTTGATCTACTTTCCTACCATCTTTGTCACTGTCCATTCTTGTTGAAGTACTCATTGGTGTTGACAGTGGCTTGGAATTTTCGAATCCAAACTTCTTAAGAGCTCCTTGGTGTATTTGGCTTGACAGATGTGGGTGCCATCTCCTCCTTGCTTGATTTGTAATCCAAGGAAGTAGTTCAGCTCCCCCATCAAGCTCATCTCAAATTCTCCCTGTATAAGCTTCTCAAAGTACTTGCAAAGAGATTGATCAGTAGATCCAAAAATTATGTCATCTACATAAATTTGTACAAGTAGTATGTGCCTGACCTTTGACTTTATAAATAAAGTGCTATCTACTTGTCCTCTAGTGAAACCATGATCTAATAAAAAAGAACTAAGCCTTTCATACCAAGCTCTAGGTGGTTGCTTTAAACCATATAATGTCTTATGAAGTTTAAAAACATGATTTGGAAATTCTGAATCATCAAAACCCGGGGGTTCTTCTACATAAACTTCTTCTTTAATGAAACTATTTAAAAATACAGATTTGACATCCATTTGAAATAATTTCAAATCTAGAGTAGATACATATGCAAGTAAAATCCTAATAGCCTCAAGTCTAGCTACAGGTGCATAGGTTTCATCGAAATCTATACCTTCCTCTTGGGAATAGCCTTGAGCTACCAATATGGCCTTGTTTCTCACGATCACACCAGCTTCGTCCAATTTATTTCTGAACACCCATTTGGTGCCAATAACTGGATGACCTGATGGTCTAGGAACAAGTGACCATACATGGTTTCTCTTGAACTGATTCAGTTCATCTTGCATGGCTAGAATCCAAGACTCATCAGTAACAGCTTCATTGACTATCCTAGGCTCTATTTGAGACACAAATGCTAGGTAGTCAGAAGAGATTACATTACCTCTTGTTCTTACCCCTACAGATGGATCACCAATAATATTTTCAGGTGGGTGATCTTTCTTATATCTCTACTCCTTTGGAAGATTTTCATGATCAATGTCTGTTTGCTGCAAGTCTTCCAGAGGTGGATCTTCCTTGTCCTCAATTGATGTGTTTTTTAATTTCTTAGACAAGTCATCTGCATCATCAATGTCGCTTTCTGCTTCCTTTCTCAAGGAAGGGTTAGTTTCATCAAAAATAATATGTACAGACTATTCAATCAATAAGGTGCGTTTATTAAAGACTCTGTAACCTTTAGGTTTAGTAGCATACCCCATGAATATGCCTTCATATGATTTGGCATCCAACTTACCAATGTCTCTTTTGCCGTTGTTGTGAATGAAGCATAGACATCCAAAGGTTCTGAAGTGACTGATCTTTGGCTTCTTTCCCTTTAACAACTCATATGTAGTCTTCTTCAAGATGGGTCTGATCATTACTCTATTAATGATATAGCTTGCTGTGTTCACTGCTTCAGCCCAGAAATACCTTGGTAAATCATATTCTGATAGCATTGTTCTTGCCATATCCAATGAGGTTCTATTCTTCCTCTCAGCAACTCCATTTTGCTGTGGTGTCCTTGGTGCTGAGAAGTTATGCTCAATCCCTTGGTCATCACAGAATTTTGCAAAATTTTCATTTTGAAACTCTCCTCCATGATCTGACCAGATTCCAACAATGCAAAACTTCTTGTCTTTCTGTACTCTTCTGCTGAAGCTTACAAAACTATCAAAGGTATCATCTTTATGTTCCAAGAATGAAACCCATGTGAATGTGGAATAATCATCCACAATAACAAATCCAAAATTCTTTCCTCCAAGACTAGTGGTCCTCATTGGCCCGAATAAATCCATGTGAAGGAGTTCTAAGGGTTTAGAGGTGGTTACCACAGTCTTTGACTTGAAGGAACTCTTAGTGTGCTACCCTTTTGCACATGGTCTGCAGATACCATCCAATTTATTGCTGACCTTTGGCAGACCTTCCACAAGACTTCTCTTTCTGAGCTTATTCATGCCATCCAAACTGCAATGGCCCAATCTTCTATACCACAGGTCAGTTGACTGCTCTTTGCTGGCTGCTAAACAAACGTCTTGATCCTTGAGTTCTTCAAGATAGAGCACATACAGGTTCTTTTCTCTGTTAGCTTCGAAGATTACTGCTCCATCCTTCAGGATACTGCACTTGGACTCTTGGAACATGATCTGATGACCTTTGTCACAAAGCTGACTGATGCTTATGAGGTTGTGCTTTAGCCCTTTCACACACAGTACATCTTCAATAATTGTTTTCCCCTTGTTGCTCACAGAACCACTGCCTATCACTGTTCCTTTTCCATTATCTCCATAGGTGACTGTTCCTTCTTCAGCTTGGAGATGAGTGAACAACTTCCTATTCCCTGACATATGCCTTGAGCACTTGCTGTCCAGGTACCACTTTGATGCTCGAAGGATTCCCTTCTCTTCAGTGTTTGCCATAAAAGCCAAGTTGGCTTCTTCTTCTTCACTGTTTGAGTTTGACTCACTGTCTGAGTCGCTGTTGTTACTCCATACTCCTGCCATAGCCTTTTCTTATGCCTCCTGAATTTCTTGGAGCTTTCTCTCTTTCTGAATTCAGGATTCTTGAGCTTTGGACATTCTGCTTTTATATGTCCTGGTTTTTTGCACTCGTAGAGTATGGGCTCGACCTTTTTCTGATCCTTTCCATCTAGTATCTTAAAGTCCTTATTTTTCTTAAAGTGTCTTCTACCAGATTTGAACTTCTTCTTCTTGGCTAGAATGCGCTGCAGTCTTCTTGATAGCATGGCTTCTTCATCTTCGCAATCATTGAGCTTTCATCTTCGGCTGATGACTCATCTGATCTATCTTCTTCTGCTTTAAGAGCATTTGAATGTTTCTTTCTGCTTGAGGACTCTCCTAGTCTCTCCATATTTATCTCGTGGGCCATAAGGGACCCTATGAGCTTTTCCAGAGACATCCTCTTTAGATCATTAGCTTCCTTAATGGCTGTTATCGTGGGAGTCCATGTAGATGGAAGAGATCTAAGGATTTTTCTGACCATATCTCCAATCTCATAAGTCTTCCTGAATCCTGTTAATCCATTTGTAATGTCTGTAAATCTACTGAACATTTGAGTTATGGACTCTCCTGGATGCATCTAGAACCTCTCATATTAAGTTACTAGAATATCTATTATGGTTTCCTTAACATTGTCCATGCCTTCATAAGTGATTCTCAATTTTTCCCACATCTCCATTGCGGATTTGTAGGCTGATACTCTATCGAATTCTATCTTGCTAAGAGCACAGCACAGAATGCTTTTAGCCTTACAGTTTGAAGAAATCTTCTTCCTGTCATCATCTGTCCACTGAGCTTTTTCGTTGGTGACTAGGAGATCGCCTTCTTCAACTATAGACCATATCTGATAGTCATGACCTTGTAGAAAATACTCCATTCTTGTTTTCCAGTAAGCGTAGTCTTTTCCATCGAACAATGGTGGTCGGTTGACAGACTGACCTTCATTGTGACATTGGGCTGCCATGGATCTTTACTCTTCAGATCGTTAGATCTTGTTCTTTATCGAAGAGACTAGCTCTGATACCACTTGTTGCCCAGCTAGGTAGCCCCTAGGGGGGGTGAATGGGTCTTTAAAATTTATCAATTAATACATGTTCACTAAAAACGTTCACACACAAAGACACACTTTGATGGAAGTTAGTTAATGTTAGGATAAACAACAATCACACAAAGAAGCAATCACACAACACGAGTTTATCCTGGTTCGGATCTCCTCTCCTTAGGAGTCCTACGTCCAGTCCCTGAGCAACAACTCAGGATTTCACTAACTAGGGTACAGTCTCCCTATGGACACTACAACACCCAGCTCAGCTGGTCTTTTATTCTCAGCCCGAAGAGGAACAACACCCTCGATACCCCACCAGGTCTTCCTTCACACCAGAAGGGCACACACACACCCTGGATACCACCAGGTCTTCCTTCACACACGAAGGGTACAAGCACAGAAACAAGTAAGCAGGAGATTAAGCCCCTAGATCAAGCTTTGACAAGCCAAGATCTGAAGCAGAGGACTAAGAGCTTAAGGTCTACAAACTAAGCTCACTCTCAGATCCAGACAAGCTCTCTCGAAAATCTACAAACAATGCAGAGAGCAAAGAATAGCTAATCTAATGGAATGAGGCTTGGCTCTTTCTTGAGAACTCGCAGAAGACTTGATGATCATAGTGTTTTTGTATGACTATCGTTCTCTATCTATATGTTTTTCTCTGCTGGAGCTCCTTTCTTCAATATATAGCTTCAATTTGAAATCTAGACGTTGAAGTATCTGTTGCCTCTAGCTTTTGGAGGATGTTAGACTGAGTGGCACTTGGAAGCTTCCGGTCAATCAGTCCTTCATCCATTTGTTCACGCAAAGAGATAGGAACTTCTGAAGTGTCCTTTGTCTTCTACAAAGTCCAACGTTGTATGACGAATGTTTGTCAGAGACCTGCATACATTAAATGCTAGAACAGTAGACAGCTAGGCTGTCTCTTGTTGTCAGTCAACGTTGGTGTGAATATTCACCAAAATAGTAATGCCATTTTTCTGTTCAAAAAAGATGCATATAGAATAGACTTGATAATGGATGATATCGTCTACATGCATGCAGAGATACATTCAGTCTTCATTAAATGCACAGCTGACAGAAGAAAATATACGAAGACTTTGACTATTCAATTAGTTGAAAGGATAAGTCATATGTCAAGTTGATTGAAATGAAATCGATGCATTTATGACTTATGTAATCATTATGTAACCAAACAACAAATTGTTGTGAGATATGAAAGAATCGTTGTGATCATTGAGGAAATTATTATGATTACTTAAGAAGTCGATGCGCAAAGCAAATCATTATAATATCTGAAGTAATCGTTACGATAAGCAAATCGTTATGATAACTAAAGGAATCGTTATGATAGCAAATGTAAAGGAATTGTTATGATAGCAAATCGTTATGATCACTAAAGGAATCGTTACGAAAGCAAGTCGTTATGATGACTAAAGGAATCATTACGAGAGCAAGTCGTTACGATGACTAAAGGAATCGTTACGAGAGCAAGTCGTTACGATGACTAAAGGAATCGTTACGAAAGCGAGTCGTTACGATGACTAAAGGAATCGTTACGAGAGCAAGTCGTTACGATGACTAAAGTAATCGTTACAAGAGCAAGTCATTATGATGACTAAAGGAATCATTACGAAAGCAAGTCGTTACGATGACTATAGGAATCGTTACGAGAGTAAGTCGTTACGATGACTAAAGGAATCATTACGAAAGCAAGTCGTTACGATGACTAAAGGAATCGATGCAAGCAAATCGTTACGCTCTCTTTATGAAGTCGTTGTCGGAACGATTTCTTTTGAAATCATAAGAAGTTTCAATCTATGAAGAAATCGTTAAGGTACTTATGAAACGGTTATGAAGAAATCGTTACAGTTCTACTGTAATCGTTATGATCTATAAAAGAAACCGATGTGTACTTAGACAAATATGATGTTGTAGATACAATGTAAAGATGCTTACCTGTTTTGGCTTATTTTCCTTTGGTATTAATTCCTGTGCTTAAGTCTTGTAGAAAGTAGGTTAGTGACGTTTAAATAAGGGATTGATAATTATCCCAATAATATGGTTTTGTTAATCACCAAAATAGACATGTAATTACTTTTAATTACATGGGGATAGACTGTTCATCATTGTCCACATTTTGTATGTAGTATGCATCTTGAAGAAATAAGGAAAACAAGACCACGAGCAAGTGAAATGGAAATTGAGCGATGTCATACATTACAGTTTCCAGATTGGTTTATGTCACACCCCTCCAATTTAGCAGCGGAATAAATCGAAGGGAGACGCGAACAACGAGTATGGTAACAACAATTGCGCATACTTTCGCAAACATCAGAGCATTTAATGAACAATAGTTGAAATAACTCTTCGTTTCATTATAAAATCACTAAGACTATTACAACCACTAATCCGGAGCCAATACATAGGGCTCAATGACATCATTACATTGAAAAGAAATCTAAAGCAACAACTACTAGACTCCAATTGTGCTAGGGTAACTTCGTTATTTGACTCCGGGTCACTCATCACTCTGGTCTTGTCCCATTGGTACGTATAACGTCATTGTCCGACTTACCTGAGACACAATAACAAATAACGAAGGGTGAGCTATAACGCCCAGTAGGACTTAAATCTCAAGGTGAAGCATGCTTTAAATAATTAGTGCATTAAATGGCAGAGTAACTAAAGATAGAACGAGTCATGTAAAGTCGAGAAAGTAACAGCACAAGTAACATGGTTCAAAGAGTAGATGAATCAAGTATAGCACGATGACTAAAGTCAAGTCACGATAGAAAACGATAACAATAATAGCAAGTAACGATATTGTCTAGAATAGCAAGAGACATGTATAGCAAGAAGAGATGATAGTAGATGGTCATGTAAAGAGTAAATTGCACTTTGAATGTGATCAAGTCGCGATAGCACACAGTAACTCAACATAGCGAGTATCAAGTAGAGCAAGTAGAGCGTATGGTGAGATAGCGTGTAACGAGATAGCGTGTAACAAGATAGCGTGTAACAAGGTAGCGTGTAACAAGATAGCGTGTAGGGTTGCACAACGGTGCACTGGTAGAGTACGACAATAGTCACTTTGGGACAGTAGCCGTTTCACGATAGTACATTACGTCTGAACTCCTCAGACTAATGTATAACAGTTTGTGATAGCACAGTAATATCACAGTACGTCTGAACTCCTCAGACTAAAAGGATAGTAGTTAGATGTCTAGCCAAGATAGTATAGTCAGAACCGGTGCAATGCAGAACACCGTCAATAGCCCCTGCAGGTATTTTCGGGTGGCTCTCTGCCCCCAGGACTAGATTGGAGCCCCTCGGACACTCTCCATGCCCTGCACAGTATGCATTTGATACAGTAGAGTCACAAGACCCATATTATAGCGCTAGACAGTCACGAAATAGCACAAACGATAGGAGCCACACAGCTCAAAGGGTAACAAGAGAGTGCTCGATGAATAGACGAGAGAGACGAGATAGTAGAGTGAACGTGAACAGATGAGGGAGTTGAGTATAGATGAGAGCTAGTGGACATTGCACGTAAAGCGACGAGTAAACAGGCGATAGTAATAGTTGCACAACACGCGCACGTCGTATTGGCAGTCAGGTGGAATTCACGATCTTCCCGCTGGCCATGTTATGCACAAGTCCAGAGGTCCGACGTGATTCAAGGTAAGAACGAACTTCTAATAGCCGTTTGGATCATATCGATCCCTAAAAGTGTAATGGGTGTTAGGGTACAACCGGCTCGTCGACCATGTGAGAATCCATGATCAGAGGAGACTTACGGAGGCCTTGCACAAGGATTACTAGTCCGGCGGAAGGAATATCCGACGGAGAGTTTGTCCAAGTCAAGAGAGTGTGTAATTATAGAAATAAGTACTTGACGTTCTAGAGAAATTCTAGAACAGTGGAGCGTTGGGATCGGTGTTCCAAAACATCGCAAGAATTGTAAACAAGTACTTCTTAAAATAAGGTAATTAATTTTATTAATTATCAGATATGTTATGTATCATATTCATGCCAATTAAGCCATATTTGGATGGTTCAACGTGTGTGCATGTGTCATGAAATCATGGATATGAAAGATCGAGTGATTGACTTTTATTATATTAAAATGCAACCAATACTTACAACTTCATTTTTATGTAATTAAGACCGTTAACATGATATGGAAGTTACGGTGGTACAGCGAGACTTGCACAAGATGGGTTTTCTGGCCCAAAAACTGAGATCGCGACGTGGTCTTGCAAGGATCGTGATGGGGTCGTCAGATCAGGCAGGCAGAACGCGACAGGGGTACTGTCGCGACCAGAACGCGACAGAGGTACTGTCACGACCCGACCTCAGAATGCGACATATCGGGCCGTTGCGTTCACAGGGTCTGCGCCTGAGTCCGACCGGGATCTGACATGCTCTTGGTTCAGACTTACCATGTTTTGACACAAGGGCGATATTCATGAAATGCCTATATCTCTCTATATGCTGACCTTTAGACAAAACTCTCAACATAGAAAATGTCAAGGACATCTATTGGAAGAACTTTTGTGTTGTGGTCTATTCTGAATCCATCTCTAATTGCATGCAATACAGGAAGAACATAAAAAAAGCCCTAAACATGCATGACTTCGTTGCGACTTACATGTTAGGCTTGTAACATGAGATCTACTGATATTTGGACAAAACATTTAACATAAACGATGACCAATACAACTAGTGGAAGAACGTTGATGTTGGGGTTTTACCTAATTCGGTCTTTGTCCTTGTGAAAAACATGAAGAACTTAAAGTTAAATGCAACCTGAAAACGCAGTATCCTGCATGACTCTATTACAAAGTTTATAACTCTCTAACTAATGATATTTAAACAAAACACCTAACATTAAAGATGACCATGACAACTATTTAAAGAACTTTTATGTTGGAGGCTTGACCTACTTCGGCCTTTAATCTTGTGCAAAACAGGAAGAACTTAAGGCTATCTGCAAACCCGAAAACACAGTATTATGCATGACTCTCTTACGGGGTTCATAACTCTCTAACTAAAGACTTTTAGACAAAACGTTCAACATGAAAGATGATCATGATTATATGTAGAAGAACTTTGATGTTGATGATTTAGTCTAGTTCGGTCTCAAATTGTATGCATAATAAGAAGAACGGGAAAAACCCTAACTGTGCGCGACTTAGGGAGAACAACTAATACACAAAGGATACTCCATGAAAATTAGAAAATCAGAAGCAAATGAATCTAGACTCGAATCTCTACAAGATGGTATTATTTTTCTTTTATCTTGACCCAAGAATGCCTACCTTTGAACGCAAAGAGCTCCCTGCAGGTTCCTGGTTCGCTACAGGGCGAGGTGGAAGAAGACCACATTTTTCCCCAGCCTTCTCCTCTCCTCCAGCGCCCCAAACTTGCTGCACACGACCCCAACTTGATGCTAAACCTTCCCTAAACGTTTTGTGAAGAGTTCTTATAGTTTTAGGGTGCTACTTCATGTCCTAATGGGACTAGGAAAGAGGGCTGCGAATTTCTTCATTCTAGTTTCCAAAATCTGAGATTCTCTCACCCAAAGGAGGTAGCAAAGGTTTAGGAAACCACCTCTTAGAGTTGGGTCCGGTTTTGACTTACCTTGCATGACTAATTACCCTAATTTAAACCCTAATGTGCCCTTCACAATTATTGCATATTTATAGGTACGAATTTCTGAGTATTTTTATGTTCCAATTTTATTATTAGGCTAAAAGTGATCCATTGGCCCATTTTATTAATGGGTCACTAATACATAATGTTATAAGTCTCTCCAACCTATTTATTTAATTTATGGTTGGGTTATTTTTCCGTGTTAACATTTTCCGACTTTGTTCCCTAATTCGGTTAACTTGGTCACGTGTAGCGTACACTTGGCCAATCGGATTTTTCGTTGCTCGAATCTCTTCATGAAACTCTTAAGAATAATGTTTGAGGTTGATTTATAATTTTTACGGAATTTTCTAATGTGTTTTCTCACGTACGATAGTGGTACGTAAGTTCTTTCATTTCGATAATACGTAAGTTATTTATTTACTATTTCATACTTGAATTTGTTCATGGGTCATAAGTTGTCCATTGATCCAATTCCTTTTATGGACTATCCCCACATATTGTTTGGAGTCTACCCATAATTTTTATTTCAATTGTTAATCCACTTGGCTCATGAAATAATGGATTCTCCAATTTATTCCCTATTTACAATAATAAGTCACATAAATTCTAAATCATGGTCCGAATTATTTTCTATGACCAAATTTCTTAATGGGTCATTAGATAATAATTTTTAAGGTATAACTATTATTTTCATAGAATTTTTATATGAGTTTCTACTCATGCAATAATGATGTGTATCTTTTAACTAGTTTGATTTTTATTAATGGGCAAAATTTTTCATTTATCTATAATATTTTTTTTTAATAATAAAATTTCTGGGGTATTACAGTTTAAGTGGTAAAGCTAGTAAACGTATGTAACCTTTTTTTAGTCCACATCACCTGTGTTTAATGATAACCAACATGTAACCCATTTTTTTTAGGTTAACTCTTTACAAGGCAAGTACAATAATGGGTTACATGCAAAACAATTGTGCTGAAAGATCGACCATTGAATGTGGGAAGAAGTTTAACGTATGTTTAGTAAATGTGTTCCGTTTTCAGACTCGACATATTGAACTTCATAGGAAGTCACAGAATAGTGGGGTTGTGTGTCTGCAAAAACTTCAAGTTTTTCTAGTGTTAAAGACATGGCTCCTATTCGAGATGAGGTGACATATTATGGTGTTCTTCAAGAAATATTAGAGTTGAACTATTACGATCAAAGAAAGGTATTACTTTTCAAGTGTGACTGGGTTGATATTCAGCGAGGGGTAATTAAAGATGAAGGTTTCACATTGGTCAACCTAAACTATAAATTACGTACAAGTGAACCATATGTTTTGGCCTCTCAAGTGGAACAAGCATGGTATGTGGAGGATCCCAAAATGGAACGATGGTCTGTTGTGAGGAAAAGAAAGCCAAGAAATTACTTTGACATCCAAAATGAAGAAGTTACTGAAAATGCTGCAAAGATGTAAACATTGATGATGATGTTGCTTTTTTGATGACATAAACATCACATGGAAGAGAGACGACATTGATGGTGTAGAAATCCCAATTGAAGACATATGTCAATTTGTTCTCACCATTAGACATTTGGATCCAGAAGATGTGCTTGGTGTTGCGCATAATGGTGGCATTATTATGATAAAATCTTGTGCTTCAACATGTTCGGCAATTGTTATCGTCCAAGACTTAATGTGTTTTGTTTGTATTAAACAATGTTTTCATCAATAAAATTATTGCTGCTTTTTATATGAAAAACCCTGGTGTCAAGCAATATAGGTTTAATGTGCCATCTACAACCCTTCTGTTACTCCGTGTGAAGATAGGACCCTGAAAGCTCATGTCAATGAGCCCCACTGAGTTAATGAATTCAGTAAAATTTTTAGTATTATCTGCCTTTGTAGGAGGCCTGCTCATAATTATCTCCTTTGTAGGAGTCATGTTAGTATTCGTTAAAGTTTTTTTTTCCAAATTAATAACCCTTGGTCAATTTTTAATTAGATCTAGCAGAAACCCAAGTGCCTGCAATCTCTCATAGGTCTGTATTGCTATTCTCACAACATTTTTTTCTTTGGACTCACAACATTCCTTGTGAACTGCCAGGTCTGTATTTCTTATTGCATATTTCAAATAAAACTATTTGTATTATCCTTATAAAAATAAAAAGTTTTGTATAGCAGGTTTGTGAACTGCCAGGTGTGTATTGCTTATTGCATATCTCCAATTTCTTCTTAATATTGCAGTTACAAGTTGCCAAGGAAGGCTACAACATCAAAATGTAAGCCTATGTTTAATTTTCTAACTAAAAATGTTAATTCTTTTTTTTTTTATGTTGTAACATGTTCTTTACAATTTGAAGGGCCGAAGGAAGAGATTTACAATGGTGAACTCCAAACAAGACAGAGAGGAATCTCCGAAGAGAAAAACGGGGCCATCATGTGATACCGATGCAAAAAAGGCTAAAAAGAAATAATGAAGAAGTCTATGACGGGGAAGCCCTAGATGTGGACACACTAATATTTCAAGAACATGTTGAGTGAGTATTTTTTACAAGGCTAGCATGATTCACCAATATAGTATGTCTGTTGTGTTTTAAATTCTTTTAAACTTGTAGGTATTTGTGGGGGTGTGATTCAATCAACGCTTTTACAGCGTTTTGAGATCTTCGACAGTTTGTGGTTTAACTTTTGTAGATTGTCATCTGATGGTGTCAATAGAATTAAATCAGTTGTACAGAAAAATTCCTGTTGGAGAAGTCATACTCTCTACTTCCAATCTGTATAGGTATGCTAAACTATTTTATGTATTAAGTATCCAATATTGATCCAGTAACAAACTCATTGTTTATTTTTTGTTCATTTGTAGGAATCAAGTTTAACATATTTTAGTAATGTGTTCGTTTCAGATCGACATATT
The DNA here is from genome assembly GCA_014218235.1 of Colocasia esculenta. Lineage (NCBI taxonomy): Eukaryota > Viridiplantae > Streptophyta > Magnoliopsida > Alismatales > Araceae > Colocasia > Colocasia esculenta. Next base: position 167,155,242 of record CM024754.1, read on the forward strand.
GAACTTCATAGGAAGTCACAGAATAGTGGTTGTTATGTCTGCAAAAACTTCAAGTTTTCCAGTGTTAAAGACATGGTCCTATTCGAGATGGGTGACATATTATGGTGTTCTTCAAGAAATATTAGAGTTGAACTATTACGTCAAAGAAAGGTATACTTTTCAAGTGTGACGGGGTTGATATTCAGCGAGTGGTAATAAAGATGAAGGTTTCACATTGGTCAACCTAAACTATAAATTACGGTACAAGTGAACCATATGTTTTGGCCTCTCAAGTGAACAAGCATGGTATGTGGAGGATCCCAAAATGAACGATGGTCTGTTGTGAGGAAAAGAAAGCCAAGAAATTACTTTGACATCCAAAATGAAGAAGTTACTGAAAATGCTGCAAAAGATGTAAACATTGATGATGATGTTGCTTTTTTTGATGACAAACATCACATGGAAGAGAGACGACATGATGTGTAGAAATCCCAATTTGAAGACATATGTCAAATTGTTCTCACCATTAGACATTGGATCCAGAAGATGTGCTGGTGTTGCGCATAATGGTGGCATTATTATGATAAAATCTTGTGCTTCAACATGTTCGACAATTTGTTATCGTCCAAGACTTAATGTGTTTTTGTTTGTATTAAACAATGTTTCATCAAAAAATTATTGCTGCTTTTTCTATGAAAAACCATGGTGTCAAGCAATATAGGTTTAATGTGCCATCTAACAACCTTCTGTTACTCCGTGTGAAGATAGGACCCTGAAAGCTCATGTCAATGAGCCCCACTGAGTTAATGAATTCAGTAAAATTTTTAGTATTATCTGCCTTTGTAGGAGGCACTGCTCATAATTATCTCCTTTGTAGGAGTCCTGTTAGTATTTCGTTAAAGTTTTTTTTTCCAAATTAATTAACCTTGGTCAATTTTTAATTAGATCTAGCAGAAAACCCAAGTGCCTGCAATCTCTCATAGGTCTGTATTGCTATTCTCACAACATTTTTTCTTGGACTCAAACATTCCTTGTGAACTGCCAGGTCTGTATTTCTTATTGCATATTCAAATAAAGCTATTTGTATTATCTCTTAGAAAAATAAAAATGTTTGTATAGCAGGTTTGTGAACTGCCAGGTGTGTATTGCTTATTGCATATCTCAATTTCTTCTTAATATTGCAGTTTACAAGTTGCCAAGGAAGGCTACAACATCAAAATGTAAGCCTATGTTTAATTTTTCTAACTAAAAATGTTAATTCTTTTTTTTTATGTTGTTAACATGTTCTTTACAATTTGAAGGGGCCGAAGGAAGAGATTTACAATGGTGAACTCCAAACAAGACAGAGAGGAATCTCCGAAGAGGAAAACGGGGCCATCATGTGATACCGATGCAAAAAAGGCTAAAAAGAAAATAATGAAAGAAGTCTATGATGGGGAGCCCTAGATGTTGGACACACTAATATTTCAAGAACATGTTGAGTGAGTATTTTTTACAAGGCTAGCATGATTCACCAATATAGTATGTCTGTTGTGTTTTAAATTATTTTTAAACTTGTAGGTATTTGTGGGGTGTGATTCAATCAACGCTTTTACAGCGTTTGAGATCTTCGACAGTTTGTGGTTTAACTTTTGTAGATTGTCATCTGATGGTGTCAATAGAATTAAATCAGTTGTACAGAAAAATTCCTTGTTGGAGAAGTCATACTCTCTACTTCCAATCTGTATATGGTATGCCTAAAACTATTTTATGTATTAAGTATCCAATATTGATCCAGTAACAATCATCATTGTTTTTTTTGTTGTTCATTGTAGGAATCATTGGTAACTTGTTGTATATGTAACTAAGGAGATAATGACATGCCCTTCCTTATGCTCATTGACTCCCTTCACATGGGGGAACCAATAGGATCAAAAATGAGTTGAAAAAGTAATATCTTATATTATATATAATATATTATATTTGAAACATATATGTATAAAAAAGTATACTTGGTATGTTGGTGCAGTTTCTTAAAGATTGCATATGACGGAAAGAGATGAGAGCAGTGGCCGATGAACTGAAAGTAATTGATCTACGCGTGCCGAAGGTAATCTTTTAAATTTGGAGTGTTTGAATTGTATATCTAAACATTATACTAAGTATCATTAATATCTTTCATGTTGTAGGTGCCGCAACAAAAGGGGAGCACAAAATGTGGATTCGAGGTTCTTTATTTCATATTCGGTTTCATACTCGCTGCTCCTACATCCTTTGGCACAAATGATACCCATATTTGTAAGTTGAATAACGTTAATTGTTCTTTTTTCACACTTTATATTTACTTGGTTCAATGGTTGATATCTTCAATGTTGATTTTTGCAGCTCACAGCTAATTGGTTCTCAAGAGAAGAGTATGAGAAATTTAGAGAGGACCTACAAGGGAAAAGAATTCACATAGATGCTAGGGCTGCTTCCACTTCTAAGGTGGTTAAGAGAGGCCCAACAATGTTAAGATTTGTACATGGATTGCAAAGTAATGAACGAATACCAGTGAAAATTAATCAGCTGGGGCAGCCACTAGGAGGGGGGTGGGGCAGCTATTGAAACAATTATTGGGAACTATGGCAAGGATGGGGGATAAATTGCTGATCAATTGCATTTCTTGGAGGTTAATGCCATCGTCTAACAAGGACGATGTTTGGGATTTTATCCAGGTGATGTAATACATGTCTTTGTTTAATTTTCTATTCCACTTGACTACATCTAACTATTTATTTTAAAAATGCAGAGAAAATTTGATGTTCCCATCAGCTTGCGTGATTTTGTAATGAAGGATCTAGATCTGAAATGGAGGTCTTGGAAGTATGACTTGAGGACGAAGTTCTTCACGCCATATCAAAAACCTTAACAACACTTTGCATGTTCAGACACAAGAGTAGTTGAAGATCAATGGAAAAATCTTGTTTAGATATGGTCTTCAAAGGAATTCAAGGTAATTGGAATTGGATTACAATTAGTCTAAATACATTAATATCCATAATTATTTTGATAGTTGTCATTTTGATTTGTAGAAATGCAGTGACATAAACAAGCAAAATAAGTCCAAACACATATTTTTTCATTGCGCTGGTAGTAAAAGTGTTGTGGATATATCACGAGGAGGTAACATATATACTCAACATAGCATCTCAGTTCATCTATTCAAAATAATTTGTTTATGTCTAAGTTAACTTCTGTACAATGTTGTAGTTTCTAAAAACTGGGGCCACTCTTAATCGTGGGACTTTCATAAGCACCTGTATGAAGAAAGCTGGCGGTCCAGTTAATGAAGAGAGTGCTACAATGATTGTATAATTAATTAGCTTTGTTAATTGTACTATGTTCACATGATTCTATTATGTATGGATATTCTAATGTTCACATAATTCTCCTTATGATAGTGCTGTAATTTCCTATTTTTTCATTCAAATTGTAGGATAAAATTTGAGACATTAAGCTGACGCAGCAATCAAGTACATCAAGCTCAATTGCAAGTGTGGGGAACGCTTATGAGCAAGTTGTGGGACGGGACAGAATTGGAAGAGTACGTGGCATAGGCACGGGTCCTACCCCAAAGAGCTTGTGGGTTTCAAGAAGTGATCAAAAGCTGCGTCAGGACAATCAAAGCCTAAAAGAAAAAAATGATGCTCTCGAAGAAAGAATGAAAAAAATTGAGTCTCGTGGAAATAATGAGGTAATGAGTTTCTGTTGACATACTTCAATATTAAAATTGGTTAATGTTGACAATGTACATATACTTGTGCAGAATTCTGCAAGTGTTTGTCATGCTCAAAGGAAAAAGGTAAACGAAATCTAACTGATTTAATATGTTGGAATGCATGTATTTCTGACATCTATATCCAAAAAATTTTAACAGGGTTCATTAGTGGGGAGAAGGGTGAGGATCCTAAATTTCTCTGGACAAATAGTTGCCAGCTACATTCTAATGTCTGATGATAATGATAATGTGGTCATGGGAAGAAGTTAGGTGGTGAGTACTATGAGGTTTCTATACTCATAGCCCATGACCCGACTGCATCTTTGTTTATCAAAGATGAAGATAGAAAAAATATGAACGATGCTGTTGAGAGTCACATAATATGGTTCAAAGAATATGTAAGTTTATTTATATTTATATCATTTCTATTTATATGTTGTTAATTGTCAAGTCTGATGTTATTTACATTTTTACATGTAACAGGTTAAGCTTGAGGATGATTGATCTTCACCTCCACCCTTTTTCGTAAGTAACATAATATGGTCCAAATTTTATAACATCTGAGTTGCACTAGATCTGAGTCTTAACTGAAATGAATGGTAGTTGTAGTTTTTTTTTGATGAATGCGAATGATGAAAATTGATTTCAGTTTGATATAATTATTTCAGTGTGATCTGTTGTCAGTTTTGACATCCACATCCCAGATTCCAGACAAACTATTTCAGTAAAAATTTGGAGATTAGGGTCTCAGATGTCCAACATGATTTTGAGCTCCACATCCTTGGGCTGAATGTGTTGCACTTCATATGAGGTTGACAATATCTAATAAGTGTTCTTACAAGTCTTCATTCAACCATAAATTCTGATGGACTATCCTAGTAGTTACCTCATACAATGAAATCAAAATTAGAAACGGAGAAGATCTTAAGAGACTCCATTAATTAGTTACGATAGGGTGATGAAAAGTTTTGCAAGAACTGGAACTGGTTCCTAGACTGGCAAGGGCCAGTTCCAATACTGGTCATGGTTCTAAAACTGATTTCCACTAGTTCTGGACACTTCCAGCTGAACCTATCCTATCCAATTCTCGTTCTGTTTGGCAAGTTTTATATGTCATGCAGGCCTGTCTTTAAGAGTTCGAGAGTTGCACATGCACACGTAATAGGTGCTTACGTTGTCAATGGCTTGCATAATTTGGAGGTGGGTACATAATTAGTAATGGATGCTCTTGAATGCTATAGAAAATGCTTACATTTTCAATGTCCTACCATTGCTAATTTTCTCTCTCTCTCTCTATATATATATATATATATGGACATACATTTACCTTTTGTGTGTCTCTACCCCTACTTGTCACAATTGTCAGATATCATGTTTCTAGTTACAACCGGATATAATGACAAGCATCTGGTAATCAGATTTAGGAAGCCTACTCTTCATTGGAGGAAATATAAATAGGCAAAGCACTCATCTTGTGGCACATGTAATGTTTAAAAAGACCTTTCAGATAATATCAAAAGATCGCAATTTATAAAAGAAAATTTGCTCATGTGGATTTGTGAATAACAGCCAACACATAACTTACCAAACTTGTTGTTGATGTGGACCCATGTTTTCACTAATAAAAAATGGCAAACTGGTTTTATGAAGTGGAAAAAACGAAAGTTCAAGTAGCTAAACATCCTCATATTTTCCTATGTTCCTTAGATGTCTCATGTGTCACCATCAGGATTTTTATTTCATTATTAAAAAAATTCCAAAATTCATCAAAACTCACATGCATCAACATGTAGAAGTCTGGTTTTACTGTATTGTTTATAGCATCATCAGTTTACATGTCTTTACTGTATAGTTTATAGCATCATCATTTTACATATGAAACACAATCATACAGATGGTGACTTGAGTGTCTCAATTTGAGTGAGATGCATAAAGAAATAATTTGCTTTCTATCATGTATAGTACCTGACTACAACTGAGACACCAGAGTTCATTTTGGTGCTGATTTTTTTCCTCTTTTTTCCCTTGTTTGCTCTCCCTTTTTTTCAACCAATCTGCGACTCTGCGTTCATGCATTCCTGAAATGTTAAATCTATGACTACTTAGATCTGAATTTCATCATGCCATCCATTCTGATATTTTATGGCCCAAACTTGCTTCCTTAATTAGCTTCTTTAAACTGAACACTTATCTTAGAATCATGTTCTGTTTTTGTAACAAACAGTTGGACTCTCCTAAAGGATTCATCTAGTACTTCATCTTTCACAGCTGTAGAAGTGGACCAGAAGACGAGGGTATTGAGGACTTGTGAGCTGATGAGATAGCAAAAGAGATCAGGAATGTGAAGAGGCAGAAAAATATCACACATGGTCTCCTATATGTTATGATCATCCTCAAAGCCATTTGGCAACTCTCATGTTACTAACAATTAACTCCTCTCTGAACAGTATGTGATGTGAACAATGATGTTTCATGTAATCTTTCATTAACATTATTGTTTGTTAAACTTAATGTTTTTATATTATTAATGTGTTGTGCATTGTGAATGAGTGGGTGTGAATGTGTGTGGATCTAAATGTGGATGTGTATGTGTTGATCTAAATGTGGATTATGGATCTAAATGTGGATGTGTATGTGTGGAACTAAATGTGGATGTATATGTGTTGATCCAAATGTGAATGTGTGGATCTAAATGTGGATGTGTATGTGTTGATCCAATTGCTTGTGAATGTGGATCTCTAAATGTAGGTGAATGTGGATCCATCTGAATATATTACTATTTTTTTTATAAAACAAAACTACTAATGGTGTATTTGGATGTAGGGAAACATACTTGCTTATGGTGTATGTGGCCGTAGGCACACATACTTGCTTACGGTGTATGTGGCCGTAGGGGAAAATGCTTACAGTTTAAAATGTCGTAGGGTCTTTGCATCTGTAATTGTGTATCCTTACAAAAAAATATGACTACGGTTAACATCGCCGTAGCAAAAAGAGGATATCCTTATGGTGTTACTTACAGCTACTAACACTGTAACTATAGTTCTATACTTACGGAGTTTAAAACACCGTAGCCTTAGGCCTTTGCCGTCAGAGCATAGCGACGAAACCGTATCGTAGGGTAACACCGTAAGCAAAGGCTATGCTTACGATATTTGGTTTTCTACCTACGGTGTTTGGACGTAAGCAAAACCTGATTTTCTTGTAGTGTACACCAAATACTTGGCAAAATGTCCTACAAATTCTGCCCTCATTATTACTTTCAATTACTTTCCACTTTCACTATTACTCTAACTCCAGCTGGACTCAATTCTGACTTTACTTACTTCTCAAATTATCTCACTTAATTAATTATCACTGGAAGAACATACCTGAATTACTGAACTACTTTCTTTAATACTTCAATTCCGTTTGTGCCAAATATTTAAATTCTAAATTTTGCCATACTACTACTGACATATCTTGCTCTTCATATACATTTCTTCCTTTAAATAACATTCTCTGGTTGATTAATCACATTAAATTCATAACCTTTCAAAATATTCATTCTCACTGTTGTGACACCATACTCTCTTTTCATAAATTCTACCTTTAGCTTTACCATAATCCCAATTGTTCACTATCCTTTAACTGATCTTCCTTTGTTCTTACATCAAACTCTGAAATACCTTTGTGAAAGTACACTTCTTCTCAACTGAATCACATTCTGTACACTGCCATATAAACTATTATTGAACACTTGCAGAACCATCTGATTATATTCATTTCATAATCTGCTATATTCTTTCTTTCTCTAGTCAATAACACTTAACTGTAATTTACTGCCAACTGCATCAAACATATATCATCTCTGCAAAGTATTTCTCTTATTTATTATGCTATCTAGCTAATCTCACTGTATCATTTACACTGTAACTCTTCTTAACATGCAATCATTTTTCACTAAAATACTGCCAAAGTCCGAACCTGAAACCAATCTCTTTAAATACAATGACTTGCTCTGCCTGATTTCTTTATTCCACATTTCTGCTTTACAATATCAGCATTCACTTTTTCATCTATTTTACAATAACTGCTTCATTCTCAAATACTGAAAACACTACTACTACAACATACTCATTAATATCCTTTCATTCAACCCTTTACTTGAATTCCTTTCACAATCTGTCTTATTGTTCCACTCAACATAATATTTCTTAACTGCTTCTCAACTAATTCATTTCCTTCTATTCTGACTCACATAGCTCCATTTGACTCCAAACATTCTTAACTCCAACTTCAAAATTTTCTAACACATACTTTACCTCTCTTTTTCCACAAACTGTACACAACTGATAAACATCACTAATCATATCTTCAACACTGTAATCTTTAACAAATCATTCTATGGAATCTTCATAAACTATCGCTTGCCAAGTGAATATCTTTCTTTTGAAATTCTCAAAAAATCTAACTGTACATTGATCTTCCTTTACTCTCTTTTTACACCCAACTGTTAACCTATGCACATACTTACATGAATCTTATATCAAACTTTCTATTACCATCACTATTCACAATAGCACTATTCTCAAGCTCTTTACTACAACCATCTCTAATCACAAAGCACATTTAATCCGACTGCCACAAATCACTGCTCCTCTATTTATTAATATCTGATCTCAAGTTGAGCTACCTCACTTAATCATTCAAAATCTTCCATATCACTAGTCACAATTCCATCCAAACTATTACTTATTACTTACTAACACAAATCTCAAATAGAACAATTACCTCTGCTGAAGTTCGCAATTGTAATTCATACATTTAACAATCCTTAACACACCACATTCCACATTATAACACTATTCCCACTGCCACTCTATCACACCATTACCTTATACCTGTCTCTGCTAACTCTATACTTCACTAAAACACCTTCATCACATTAAAACATATCCTGCCCAGAACACAACTTTACCTTTTCTGAATATCATAACTGAATTCACTAATTCCTTTAATTTCTGTAACTATGAACTTCTAAACAACTACACTTTTTACCACGAACTGGCACACTGGTATAACCACACAAATTATACCACTACAAGCCACACCATTTCTCAGCAACTACTTACAACTGCCAAATTCAAAAACACCTATACACATTTAACATGCCAAAAACTTACGTGAAAACCACTTTAAACCACACAAAACCGTAGACTTACTACCAGTAGTGGACATTAAACCATGTCTTTGGACATTGTAACCTCAATTTTTCATATTCTAACTGGACCATGTTCTGATACCAATTGAAACGGCCTTGGATATTTATGCCCTAATAAGGCTCCATATCTAGATCCGCCTCCCATGAACAGACCGAAGTCTCCCAAGGGATAACGAGCACAAATATCTAGTAGGAATATAAAGACAACCACAACTGTATAAGACACAAGAAAGTACATGTGCTCATACCTTTATACAAGTACAACCGTCCCAACACATTATACATATCCAAGACAAAAGTACAACTACCTGGGGCATACCTTGAGGGAGCACGAGCTCACATGAATACAACTAACTCTACTGCTGGTGGTATAAGTCTGCCACAACGCCACTGCGAGCCACACACATGGCTAGCACCTGAAAAATAACTGTAAGAGAGTGAGCCTCAAATGTCACTGGCTCAGCAGGGACCTCCCAAAAACAACACTTGAAACTGAAGACACCTCAACCCTAAAGGGTCTCACTGGTAACGCCGATAGCCAAACCACAACATGCACACATTAAACATAAATAAGTTGCAATTAAATATAAACACACCAACTAACACAATCCTCAAAAAGTAAGAGGAAATAACAGGACTAGCACAGCATTGCTAGTCTGCCCAACAATTGAAGTGCCTAGGCCACAAGCCTCACAGGCAAACCATTGCCTAGGCTTCAAGCCTCATAGGAAAACTACCCATGTAGGGTAATAGGACTGGTAATAGTGTGCCAATCCACCTCACACAAAAACCTCAATGGAAATCTAAAGAAAAAAGGTAAAACACAACGTGTGCACGGTCGCACCATACGACCTCCACAAAACACAAGTTCACCTGTACACCTGAAAAGGCTGGTACACAACGTACCATAACCACAACTGTGCCACCACCAAGGCACACCACAATGAGTAAAACCTCAACCAGCGAGTCATTACACACAAGCCACAACTAGTGGCAAAGCACGGGTTGGAAAGGAACGATGCCACCACACAGGAACGGACTTCTGGTTCATGACGCCAACATCCAACCCGAACATCACAACATACGAACCACCTCTTAGTCCTGTAGCCACAGACCACTCAGTCTAGCTACTACTCCACAAACACGAAAAGTCAACCAACTGTGGAGACCAACCAACACTACACTTGCAGACCACACAGCTGCAGGCCTATGCCTAGCACCATCAAGGACTTCGGCCCGAGCTCCCTAAAGTGAGGCACTGGAAACACAGGATTAGCTGAGGACCAGTGACGTCTACTGGTGTCCGTCCCCCAACCATGAGTGCACTACAAGCGAACGGACACCCACAAACATGAGTTGCGACCACTGTCGTCTTTCCCTCGTCGGACGGTACAACTCAAACACAGGAGTGAGGGTGTCTTGGAAGACGACACAGACCTCTATGGTACATGCCGTATCAGGACACGCCCCGAGCACAACAAACACACATGCCTGGCCCACAATAAACCTGGGGTACCCGACTGAAGAGGCATTTAAAATAGGCGCGGACCACCAAACTCAGCAAATACACCAAAACACGATACAACTTATACAACCTTATTTATAAACCACGGTACACTAACATCATAGTTAGCTCGTCACCGGTCACCTTGTGACCTCCAAGCCAAATACACCTATTATACATGAACCACATTATCATATAATAACTTGCATGTCATGGTCATCTTGAGACTCCATAGAAAACATTAAACCACAATGAACATTAACCACTTAACTTAGTACAATAACATATCCAACATAAATCACATAAATCACTAACTAGTCATACACTAACTCTTTAACCCTACACATGCTTTACTAACATTAAACAACCTAAACCACTTTAAATAACACCAAATAACCAAGGCTAGGTCCATACTGGAACCTCAATGCCCAGCCACCACAAGTAGACCACGGAAGCTGAAACGCGACGGGCACAAGCATCGCCTTTCAAATCGCGACGACCTGTCCGAACGTGACTACAACCAAAACGCGACAGGGCCCAGGGTCGTGATAGAATTGCGTCGGCCCAATATGTAACCTTTAGGCCAAACTGACAGTCGAAGCAAGAATCGCGATGATGATATCTGTTGAGACAAAGCCAACCGATAACACCCGTTGATACTGGCCATGAATGTGACGGACCCAATGGTTGCATTCATGCCAACGGAATAGCACTCCAATCGAAAACAGAAATGCGATGGACCACTGCGTCATGTTCATACCATGAACACGACGGTGAACCCCGTCATGTTTCAAACGCGATAGTGAGCCCAGCTCAACGATCGAACCCAGCTTCTCCACCATAAAACTCATTCGAATTCCTTTCACATAGCCATTAAAATAATATAGATGAAAGTTACACTATAGCACACACCACCCCAACATGGATTCCACCCCTATAAACCATTTAAATCAAATTAAATAAAGGGGAAGTCTCTCTACCACTGAACGATTCTAAAGAACGCAAAGAACACCTCGTCGCCAGCATGTCCATGCTCCGGACGCCATCCTCACGTGGAACCCATGCCACACGAGCCACCAAAGGGCCAAATCGCCGAAGAAACCCACAACAATCCTCCCCCCCCTCCTTTCGCCTAGACAGAGCTCCTCTGCTCTGTCTGAGCGAAATAGAGCAATTAATACCACGGTCTAAATCGCGATGTAGATAGATATCGTGTTTAAGAGTTAAACGCGACCACCCTAGACATCGCCAATCAGAACCCATAGCGCCACACGTCACTAAGGCACTTTAGTGAATCATGATAGGGGAGACCGTCACATTTAAATCGCAATGTGCTACTCCATCACGTTCACAAATAGTGAACCTGTGGGCTATTTGGGCTAGATTCTCTGGCCCACAACACCCACGCAAAGCACGAAAACCATGTCCAAAGCTCAAGAGCACCACACCAAAACCATTAAACACGGATCCAAAAAGATCTTGTCGTTACAGTCATGGTCATCGTAAGATCCATCTCTGAGACCCTAGAGTTTGGTGACAGTTGTAAAGCATGCCTATGTGACCTCAGAGCATAGCAACGGCAACAGGATACGTCCTTGCAGCTATAGGGTATGGTTACAGTAACCCTTGGTAGGCGCAATCAGAAATTATGTTGACATATATCCATGACAACTCGATCCATAGAGTCTCCAACTACATCCAGAACCACGCCACACAGGACAAGAAGTAGATAATGGAAGTTCATAGGAACCATGAATGTTGTTTATAGTGGGGTTAGTGGAGACCATACCAAAGGGAGAACTTTAGGGGGAGGGAGGTAGGCTCTCTCAAACACCTCCACCCACACACATGAGCATGTAAGTCTCAACACACCTTCCTACTACTCTATTTCCCCCACCTCATACTGACTTAAGCATTGAAGGGTTTTCTCCTAGGACAACACCTAGGAACCCCTTGATCAATTATTCCCTTTTCTAGTTATTTCATGACATTCTCTAATTGCAAATCTCAAAAGCACGTAGATCATATGGTGGAGCAAACTCAATCATTTTTCGGCCTCTACACTTCATGGCACCATCTGTGGGAAGCATGCAAGGAGTCATGATGCCCCGCAAGAACTAAAAGAATGTGGGCAACCACTGAGAGAGTGGAGTAGGATCCCATGCTCCATCATGCAATTGACCGTTCATCCATTGTTGTTTCCCTGGATCTTAACAGCAATGCCCATATTATGGTCACTGCTATGCCTTGACCTTGTCGGCCATGGCTGCCAGAAGGGGAGGCCTCTACTGTTGCACACCCTCTTTATGTTTGGTTGATTAACAAAAACTATATTTAGTCATAGTCATCTTTACTCTTGTTAGATATCCCAATTACTGGATTTATAGTGGTTTATCTCTGAACTCGAACTAATCAATAATTTTTGTTGTCTGCTTCATAAATAACTGGTTATCTACATTAATCAAATTTCTTACCTTCACTCCATCAAATAATCAGTTATTAGGGATTCACTCAGAAAAGAATAAAATAGTGTACTATGAATAAAATAATCAATTATATTATAATCCTTACCTTCAGTACCAAAAGATTTTCATCATTACATCTTTTGCTATAATCTCTAAAGAAATGCTTTCAATTAAGAGATGCGATTAATTATTTTTACTCTACTTGATACAATCGAAGAATACTTATTTACATGGCTTATATATTTGTTCTGTTGACCTTAACATGACACGCATTTAATATATATTTGAAATTCTAAAAAGTGTTTCTTACGTGTCAAGTATGTAGACGCACATTGATTTGTTTATTATTTATCCTTACACCATGTTCAGATACGCAGCAGATAGAACCTATAGTTTGTCTACATAGACAATCTCTTTTGCAGGTCTCGAAAGATGTCAACATTAAATAATGTACAAGGTTAATGTAAAATAAGGAATGGAGAATCGAAAGCCACGTCAAAACTCAGTCATTCACTTACTATTCAAAATACAATGCTCGTTGTATTCCAAGTTGTATCTAACGTATATTTTTATGAGAGACAACGTTATAAGAAGGATTTATCTATAAGAAACTTTGAAGACATTCAAACAAGATATATGAGAAAAAGAGAGAGCTTTATGCCAAAGGTCTTACAAGCAGTCAGTCTCCAATACGTGTGAGCAGAGATCACAGCAGCCCACTCCTCATCTCTCCTTCATATACTCGGGCAACATAGCTCATTGAAGAGGATCTCGCCTAGAGAAAGGAAGAATATCTACTCAGCATTGAAGAGCCAACTACTTCGCATCTCATGTTTTTACTCTTTCTGTAGTTCTTTTAGGCTCATTTACTACGCTTATTGTTGTGCCACTCTAATATGTCTGTAGACACCTTCTCGACACTCTTTTTTTCTTTTGTTGCTCCTCCTTGGGTAAAAGGAGACGACCTGCAGTACAGATGTTCTTTCCACCTTGGTCTAGGTGAAGACTTGTTGGTGTAACAACAAGTGTTGGGACATGCTAGAGGTTGGTCTCTGGGTGTTTTCCTCTTGGCCTCTAGGAGAAGGTCTTTGGATCAGGAGAGAGTGTGTAGCAGTTAAGATGTGTATAGTAGTATTTTCAGCCTAGTTAGTATATTGAAATCTCAAGGTGATTTCCAAGGTGTGTTGTGTAGGATGGATGTAGGTGTTCAATCGAACCAAGATATACTCAAGTGTTTCAAGTGCTTGTGTGATGTTCTATGTGCATTTATGTTGCATGTATGCTATGCATCCCTATCATTGGATACTCACACTATCATTTCAACACCATTTGAACGACAACAACTTCTCCAATGTCTGCCTACATTGTTTGAGGATCGAGTTTACTGGTTTTTGGGGGCAGTGTGTGTCCCATTAGTTGAGTTTGTGTTTGTACATGAGTGTGTAGCTTTGTGTAGCAGGGTGTGAGGTGTGACCTGATATGTAATATCCTGACATTTAATATATCTATGCTATGATACGTGAGTAAGGACATAAGAACTCGAAATGAGAGACGTTTTTGAATTTATCGAGCATAAATTGCTCAGGGGCTTCACTAAAGAAAAATTAATTAATTGTCATTCTTTAGGTATTACAGAATCAATTTCACAATTACAACACAGGCAGAGACGCCGAAAGGTTGATCTCTCAGCAGCACAAATCTATGATCCCCATCATCTTATATTCAGATTACCTGGGAGAACAAAGTAGGTAGGGATGAGCAATCTTGCTCAGTAGGATTTATCCTCCGAAATCAAGGAATATAAAAGTTTTCATGAGTCAAAGATAATGTGGTACAAGAATGTGAAAAATACTGAGTACAAGTAACGGAGAAGGTACAAGTCAGATTGTAGATGAAGTGAAACATGATTATCAAATAGTGACAAGGATGAAATAATATGCCAATGAACTGACATATAGTGACCATCAATGAAATAGCAAAGCATGAGCGTATGAATAATAGTTCAGAAGAAAATAGTAAAAGTGTATGTGTAGAGATGCCCTATCCACTCCTCAAGCAAGCAATAAACATTCATGTCTCAACATAGTTCATGGAAATGTCGACCAATTTAGAATATAGTGGTGCCATGCCAAACACCCCGTGGATCCATAACGCTCTGCGCAGATTAAACGAATTCGGGTGCCCCTCCTAGGACTGGATCTACCCCATTTGCACAAGCATTAGTCCATGATAGTCCGAAGACCCAAAAGTACGTCATCACATTTCCATTTCTGATATACATACATGGTACTTTGGCACTCATCAGGAGTAAAACAATATCACAGGAAGCAGGGTTCTAGGAGTTAATGCTTAAAGATATCTAAAAGGTATAAGAATCAAAATAATTTATGATGTCCAAGAATAATCCAAGGGTGGATGTAGATGATGAGTAGATGATTCATCTCAATGGTATAATAGTTTAGAATCCAAGAAAATGGGAAAGACAACTTGTTTGGACAATACAAGAGTGTGTCAACTCTGATTGATGAAGAAATGGTTCTATTTGACAACATAAAGTAGTGGTTGTCGACAGCCACTAGTTGGTTATCAACAGCTACTAGCCCATCCAGAACTGCATTCTAGAATATGGCCTTTAGCTATCGATAGCTGACTGGTGTTTGTCGAAAGATGACTGGTTGTTGTCGACAGATGACTGGTGTTTGTCGACAGCCATTGATGTATCTGCAGACACTTCTGGAAGCAGCAACCCTGACAGAGAAACACAGGTGTGGTTAACTTCGACTTTATGGAAGTCGGAGTATCACTAACTCCGACTTCTTGGAAGTCGAAGTCTGGCTAAATCTGACTTCCTGTCGACAGATATGTTTTGTCTGTCAACAACCACTAGTTGTTTTGGGTTCTAGGTTTTGGAACCAAGGGTACCTATCGATGGATATGTTCTGTCTGTCGACAGCCGCATGTCTTTTTTTTTGGAATGGTTTAAAACTGACTAAAGAGACTCTTCTAAGAGTTTCTACTATTCCATGAAGGATCAAACAATAGTTTGTGGGTCATAAGTACATTTCTTTACACATCCTTCATGAAGAAAAGAATAGAACAAAAAGAAGAGATGTTTACAGTATGGGTGATGTGGAAAACTTATGGAAGAAAAGGAATTTGTATATATATGAATCCTTCATGAGAATCTTCCTTGAAGCTAGAAGAAAGCTCACATCTAGTACATGAATCAACAACTAAAGACATGAACAAAGTGAAAGAAGAAGAATGAATTCACACTTCTAACAGTCTTACTGAACACAAGTCAAAGATAATACCAAGGTAGACGATTATGTTCAAAGATTCTAATAGAAGGTGGGAACAAGAGAAAGGAGAATCCTATAGAGCATGGAACAAATAGGAAATATGGGTTTATATGGATGAAGAGACCACAAGCATGAAAATAAGAAATTGGTGAGGAATCGTAGGGAGGAGCCTACTTAGCAAAAAGAGGAATGCAAATCCTCCTATATTCTAGGTAAGAGGATGCAATAGCAAGAGTTGCAATGATAGTAGTGGCAGCAACAGCAACCGTAGTAGTAGTAGTAGCAGCAGCAGTAGCAGCCGTAGCAGTAGTTGCAGCAGCAACAACAACAATAGCAGCAGTTGCAGCAGCAGCCATAGCAGCAGTTGCAGCAACAACAACAATATTAGCAGTTGCAGTAGCAGTAACAGCAATAATAGCACAAGACGAAGAACAACCAAACTCTCGTGAGAGCAAACTAAGGGAGTTTATATAAGCCCCAAGTTTACATGCATGACTCGCACGTAATCCTCCATCCATCATTGCAAAAAGCCCACGCGTTGAGGATAAAACCCCCTACTCTCCCTACTTAGCCACGTTCACTGTGAGGTTTTCACCTCTAACATGTATTTATGATACGTGTAACTCACCTAGACAAGGGATAGATGTCTTACGTAGTCAAGACTACATATGCAAAGAAATTTTTCTAAATATGGATTACGTAATTGGGTGATAATTCTTCTGGACCTTTTGTCCTTATATTTTTGTATCCAAATAATGTCTAATCAAGTTGAAATTTCAAATATAAGGTAATTGAAAGCTTTTACAAATTATGGTGTCTTTAGTTTAATTTTTGGAATTAAAATTTTATCCAGTAAAAATTACTCAGAAAATCATTGTGTCGACTTAATCTTGATATTTGTGCATCAACAATTTAGGATATTTATGTTTCTAGAATCAACACATTTTTCTGAGAATTATGGTGTTTTCGGATTTCAATTCCGTTACCGAATTCTGATGGCGCCCTATCGGAGTGCGCATATCTGAAGATAGTATCGGGGTCACTTTACTAATGTAGAAATATCTCTAAAGTAAACATAATTAGGTTTGAAGTAAATATTTATATGTTTTATGAAAATCAGAATTTTTCTAGTTTTTTTATATCATATTATTATTTTGGTATTAAATTTTGGGGTGTTACATCTATAGCTTGGACAACAAGTAGTATCAGAGCCAAGTCTCTCATATTTCAAGGTCTCATGACTTGAGAAAAAGATCTGAGCTACTTAAGGCACTAGTGGTGAAGGTCACTTCATTAATCAACCACCTCTCTTTGATAGAAAAGACTTTGTCTATTGGAAGATATGCATGAAAGTGTTTCTCAAAGATCAAATCTACGATCATTGGAGTGTGAACGAAAAGGAGATGTAAAAGTTGTCATGTCCCTTGTTTTTATGATGTCATGAACCAAGTATAACTATGATAAATGTCTAAGAATCCTCTAACACATGTTCACTCATGATAGGAAAAATCACAAAGTCAAAAGATCATGTGTGTCGACACACATTGATCTGAAGGTCGACACACATAGCTCAGTTATTACTAGTGTGCTGTAAACTACTTAAGTCGACTCCAGCCAAAGGTCAGGTCGACACATGCTATTTTTTAAGTAAGCGCTGAAGAGAAAAGAACCACTTGAGTCGATACTAGTCAATGTTCAGGTCGACACAGGTTGATCTTCATGTTAGCACTGAATGGAAAGGATCTCAAGAGGTTGACTCTAGATAAAGCTCAAGTCAACACAAGTTCTAGCAAGTGATGAACTTAAAGAGCACGGGTAGTCAACACATGTTGAAGGTCAGGTTGACTCTATTATTCCAAGAAGTCGACACTTGATAGCTATGAGGTCAACACAAAGCACATTAATAGCTAGTCTACTATGAAGTTCAATGGACAAGGTCAACGCATGAAGTCATGAGGTTGACACTACCGAAGGATTTGCATTGAGTATAACCAGCCTCAGTGTGCGTCGACACAATGCACAAGAGGTGTCGACACACTAATCTCTTTCTCACAGAAAAGAAAAGGAATTGCCAGCGTGTTCATTTTGGGCACATGATCTGAGGCCCAATCATTGGGGATTCTCGGCACACCTTATGAGGTTCTGGAAGAGAACCTTTTGGTGACAAATATCTCCTAACGAATTGGGGATATAGATGGGGCCCATCTGAAGATTCTGATAGGGTAATAAAAAAGGTGTACGGTGTCTTTTTTTGTAAGGAACACATAGAAGAAACATAGAGTAGAAGAGAGAGAGCACAGAGAGAGAGCTAAGGAGAAGAGGATCTGGTACAGATCGCTCAATCAGAAGAAGAGATGCTGCATTGATTCTTCATCTTGTTTGAAGCCCTGTTGCAGTCCTATTGAAGCAAAGCATCAGAATTTCTGCTCAATCAGAGGCATTTGATCCTTAAGCTACTGCCAGAAGAAGAGCTTGATGAATTCGAGTTTAAAGAAGAAGCAATTTGGAATTCAAATGGAGAATTGATTAGGTCTCAACTCAATTCAAATCTGCAGTAAGAGTGTTTGATAAAATTCCTCTCACTTTTAGTGACTTATGTTGAACCACTCCTTTGTTTACCTCATGTTTTGGTGATAACTAAAACTCATGACTAAATAAATCTTATGTTTATGTCATATCATGTTCAGATATTAATCTGAAAACTCGTGCATTTCATGTATAAGTTTGAACATTCATGAGTGCATAACATCTGCACATATAATCTTCAAATGCACTATAATAGTATCACAAAAGAATGTATTTTGTAAACATTGTGTTTGAACGGCGGCTATCGACAGATGCTGATTGGCTATCGACAGGTACTGCAGCATATGTGTCTTCAGAACTGTATTTCTAATTCAAGGGTTGGGCTATCGACAGATGCAACCTGCCTGTCAACAGCTGCTAGTTTCCTCAAATTTTTTCTTAGTCCACATTGACTACTATTATAAGCTTACAATGATCATTGTTTGAACATCATCATCGTTTCTGCCAAACATCAATTTCTCTTCAAACATCGATTTCAGTTCAAACATTGATTTTTCTTGAACATTGATTTTACTTCAAACATCGATTTCATCTTGAACATTGATTTCACTTGAACATCAACTCCATTCAAACATCGACTTCTGTTGAACATTGATTTCATTCAAACATCCATTTCACTCCAACATCGATTATGCCTCAACATCAATTACACTTATACATGGATTTTGTTCACATCGACTTCAATTTAACATTGATTACATTCATACATGGATTACACTCAAACATCGATTAGCTATGTGAAACATTGTTTACATCTGAAAGTCGAAAGTTTCTCATATCAATCTTTGTATACTTGTACTTAATAATATTTTTATCTTTTAGTACAAAACTTAATATTTCATTATCTTGTTTTCCTTATGAGTTTTCATTATTTATATTAGAATCCCTTTTATATAAGAATATTTTCTATGAGACTTATAATATTTTTCTGCTATCATAAAATTCAAATATTTTGGCAGGAAAAAATTATATATCTATCTCATTCGAAATGTCTTTGTGAGATCTATAATGTCTATATGCTTAGTATCTTTCTCACTGTCAGAAATTTAAGGTCTATTCTTGTTTGACAAAAGGACTAAAGTTTTAAGCTTGACAGGTATAAGCCGCATGGGCTATCTGTCAGAGCTCACCTACCACTGTCATAAACCCCATGACCTTCAGAAAGGGATCGTGTGCAATGTCTGTTCATTCCTAAATACTCTGACCTTCTATCTGTCTGAGCCTACTTGCTTTGTATTTTTATATTTATCTCAACAACCTCCATGGTATGGAGGTATCTATGTCTTTTTATAATGTTTTCAAATGCATAGCTACCCACTGAAGTGCTTGCTCAAGCTTTCAGTCGTGGGTATGGAATTTGCAGAACTTTAATGAAGATATCTATCTTGATGATTTTGAGACTTTCTGAACTAAAGACTGAAGGTCATCTCAAGCAGTCTCAAGATGTCAAAAGTTCAACAGCTATATCCTTCAATGGCTAGCTTCCAACGGGCAGATTCAAACGAGAAGTTGAAGCTTCTGAAAGCTCATATATATAAGCCGCAGCTTGAACCAAAACAACAAGGATGAGTAGAAGATGAAGAAGCTCACATTCCACTCCAATCAGAAAGCTAGAAGAGCCACTGAAAAAAGAAAGAGAGCCACACCTCAATCTTCGACTTGCATGCTCTCCATTGGCGTTGAGAAATCTTCTTCCTTGGTGGAATACTGCCTTGCTTATCTTCTTAGTCCACCTCTTAGTTTCAGAAAGAGTAGAGATCCATTGTTCATTTGTTTCTCTTTCTGAATCTCTATGTTTGCTCATTACTGTTGAGCAGACACACCAGTGTTATTCACTTCTGTGTAAGATAACCCGCAGGGGGTTTGTACTCTGCAGTGCCCCTCTGTGAAGGAAAGACCTATAGGTGTTGGTGGTCTTGTACCCCTTGGTGAAGGGAAAACTTGCTGGTCTGCAAGTGGTTGTATTACCTCTCAGTTGAGAGAAGGCCAAGTGCGCTTGGTAGTTAATGAAATCCTAAGTGATTGCTTGGGGACTGGACATAGGACTTCCATGTGGGAAGGGCCGAACCAGGATAAAATCCTTGTGCATTTTTGTGTGATTTATCCGCCAAGTTTCACTTGTTTCACCACAACCACACTAAGTACTAACTACTCTATTTAGTGTTGTTTATCTTTAGATAAAAATTTTAAAGTGTAAGAAGTCCTATTCACCCCCCCCCCCCCCCCCCCCCTCTAGGACAACTATAGTGCCATCTCAATCCAACAATTTCTCTGTGCTACCTTTTCTATTTCTTCTGAACCTTATACTACTTGGTTGTCTGCTCTGGGTAGAGTAGATGAACAGATCCTACACTTTGTGTGTAAGGATTGTGAGATTGTCATAATCTTGAAGCTGTGAATTAGCGGTGTTGAAGCTGTGTGACAGCAGATTGTATGAAGCTGTGAATCAGTGGATGTGTGAGAGCCTCACACTTTTGGCTTGGTGATTGAAGCCTCACTTAGTTTAGTGAGGGGTGGATGTAGGTCTCCACACTAGAGCCGAACCACTTTAAAAATCCTACTCGCATTGTGTGGTTTACATTCTAATTGTTCTGTGGTATTGAAACCGTTAGCTCTAAAATC
Source organism: Colocasia esculenta (assembly GCA_014218235.1). Classification (NCBI taxonomy): domain Eukaryota; kingdom Viridiplantae; phylum Streptophyta; class Magnoliopsida; order Alismatales; family Araceae; genus Colocasia; species Colocasia esculenta. The sequence continues at coordinate 167,176,642 of CM024754.1, forward strand.
TTAATGTCTGCTTAGTTATCTTAAAATTTTTAAAAGGCCTATATCTATTCACCCCCCTATAGATATTCATTCCATAACCAACACCTGGTATTAGAGCTAGGCTCTGCATTTCTTGGTTTAACAACCAGGAGAGATTCTTGTGGAATGGATTCCAGAGGATACATTGCAGAAGGTCATTCTGTGAATAGGCCCCCTTATTTTGATGGAACTAATTATGCCTATTGAAAAACTCATATGTAGTTGTTCCTATGAGCTCAGGATCATCAAATCTAGAAGGTAGTTAGTAATGAACCATATGAGCTACCGGAAAATAAAGAGAAATTGACTCCAGATGAAATCAGGAAGTCAAATGCTAACTAGAGCACTATGAACATTATGCAATGTTCTCTCCATCCTACAGAGTTTACAAGAGTCTCCTTATGTGCCAATGCCAAGGAGATATGGAATCATCTAATGGTTATCTATGAAGGTACGTCTGAAGTAAAAGAAACAAAAGCTAACATGTTAGTTTCTGAGTATGAAGCCTTTAAAATGAAACATGATGAAACCATCTCAAAGATGTATGGCAAACTGACTTTGTTGACAAATGGTTTAAAGAATCTAGGAAAAACCTACACTGAGCAAGAACTGTTAGAAAGATTCTTAGATCCTTGACCCCTGTATGACATACAAAGGCCATTGTAGAGGAAGAGTCAAGAAATCTGTTAACTACAACTATTGATGAACTAATTGGTTTGTGACCTATGAGTTGCTTAAAGAGAATAGAAGAAGATGTTAAGAGAAAGAAGCCATTGGCTCTTAAAGCAAGTCTAAGCATCAAAGAAGTATCTGATGAAGGTGAGTCATCAACTCAGAAAATGACTCAGGTGTGTTTGCACTTATCACAAAGAAGTTCTGAAAATTCCTGAGAAAGGAAGGTAAGGGATTTCTAAAAAGGAGACCACAAGTAAGTAATTCTTCAAAACCTAAACAATTTTTGAATAAAAGATCTGACAGAGTCATGTGCTATAACTACAGAAAACTAGGGCATGTCAAATCAGAGTGTCCTAAGCCTTAGAAGAAAGCTCAACCCAAATGGATGAAGAGCAAGCAGAAGACAATGGTTAAAACATGGAGTGAAGAGGAAGATGATAATGAAGAAAGCTCAGAAGCTGATGAAACAAACACCAAAATCTGCTTGATGGCCAGTGGAGGAGAAGAAGATGAAGAAGAGGTAGCATCTCATTTTAAAGATTTTTCATTCAGTGATTGGGAACATGTTTACTTTGAATTGCTTGATCAATATGATGAAATTAAAAAGGAAAAAAAGTTCTTAAAAGAAAATTTAATAATATTGTTCATGACACTTCAATGGAAGAAAAGAAAAAAAAGCTTGTTCAAGAGATCTCTGTGTTAAAAGAAAATGTTGGTAAATTGAAGCTTAATGAACTTGAGCATGTAAAAGAAATGAAATTGTTTGTTGAAAAATATGATGCTATGAATAGTGTGAATGCTGAAAGGAAGAAAGAAATGAAAGCCTTCAAAAAGAGGTACTAAAAGAGAAGAAGCTCTAGAAAAATTGTTAGTTGAAAAAATAATCTGGAAGCTTTGTTAGGAACAAAAGTGAATTTTAATAAAGAAGGTTTAGGCTTCAATCTCACAAAGAAAAAAGGAATTGGTTTGAAGACAATAACGTTTATCTCCTCAACAAACTCAGAAGCCTCCTCATCCAAAACTCAACAAAATGGAAGGAAAATTCAAAGAAATGAAAAAAGGAAAAATGTTAAAAACTCTGAAGTTGAAAAACCCAAAGAAAGGGCAAGGTTAATACTGGATTCAGATCAACAAAGATGCCTCATTGGAATCAATTTTGGCAACCACATGATTGGGAAGGTCGACACACTACATATGGTAGGCCGACACTTCCATTCGCTAGAACCCAAGATATGTCTGGATGGACTCGAATAGGTCGACACAATATCTTCAGAGTGTCGACGCACCCTCAAACTTTTGCTAGAACCAGTCATCCAGGATACTCCAAGAGGTTTAGTTGTCATGATCATTCATGGTTCTTTCAAAAGAGAAACAAAGGGAAATCAAAATGTAAGTTTTTGTTCATGACACAGCACAGTGATCCAAAAACCTTTGGAAATAACAAAAAGAATCAGAAACAGAGTGAAATTAGAAACATCATTAAACCCACAATAAGAAGACAAGCATGGATTCCAAAGAGTTTGTTATCATATGTCCTTGAATTAGGTGATTTGAAGGGTCCCAAATGTACTTGGGTTTCAAAGATTTTTCTTTGAATATGTTGCAGGAATGTCTTACAGCCAAAAACAACAAGTGGTATCTTGACAGTGGCTGTTCAAGACATATGACAGGAGATAAAGATAAATTTTGCTTGCTATTTGAAAAGAAAGCTGGATATGTGACTATTTGAGGAAACAACAAAGGAAAAATTGTTGGATCAGGTAATGTGGGTAAAACTCCTTCAAATTCAATTGATGATGTACTTCTGGTGGAAGGGTTGGAATACAACCTACTGAGCATAAGTCAACTCTATGACAAAGGTCATAAGGTAATTTTAGACTCTCTTGGATGTACCATTTTTAAGCAAATTTAGATTGTTGTCAAATTCACTGGTAAAAGAATTAATAATGTTTACATTGTTGACTTAGATGAACCTGAAAATGACAATCTATGTCTTGCTGCTAATAAGAATGATCTTGCATGTTTGTGGCATCGTAGACTAGGCCATACTAGCTACAATATGCTACATAAACTGGTTAAATTCAATATGGTAAAAGGATTACCAGAAATTTCCTTCAAGCAAAACATCAAAATCTGTGAAGCATGTACTCAGGGCAAATAAACAAGAAAATCCTTCAAAAGTAGATCAAATAGTGAATCTTCTAAACCTTTCGAACTCTTTCACATGGATCTGTTTGGACCACGAGGACCAATAGTCTTAATGGGAAAGGTTTGGATATGTACTTGTTGATGACTTTTCAAGATTTACTTGGTATTCTTTCTTGCTCACAAAAGTGATGCTTTCATGGAATTTCTGAAATTCTATAAGAAAATCCTACAGGAAGGAAAATTCAAGATAATCTAAATTATGTCTGACCATGGTGGTGAGTCTGAAAATACTGACTTTGAAAATATTTGCAGGGAAGAACGAATTACTTATAAATTCTCATCACCCAGAACTTCTGAACAAAATGGAGTAGTGGAAAGATGCAATCGAACCTTGGTAGAAATGGCAAGAACTATGTTGATTGAAAGTGGCTTGCCTAGAAAATTCTGGACATAAGTAGTAAATACCTCTTTCTACATCATAAACTGTGCAATGGTAAGGCCTCTAAGCAAAATGACACCATATGAATTTCTAAAAGGTAAGAAACTAGTGTTTGGAAGAAAAAGTTTCATTTTGAACAACAGCAAAACTGATTTGGATAAATTTGAACCCAAAAGTGAGTTGGGCATTTTTCTTGGTTATTCAAATCATTCTAGAGCATATAGAGTCTTTAATGTCAAATATCAAATTGTCGAGGAATCTCCTCATATAACCTTTGATGAGTTCAATGATGATGTTTGCAGAAAAAAGGTTGATGGAGAATTCCTGGAAAAGAAAGATCCAAATGACAAGCAAGGAGAGGGATCAAGTGCAAGTGAAATTCAAGGTGATGAAGATGGGCAAGGAACATCAACTATCAATGACAATAAATATCAACTAAATATCTGAATGCTCATAGATCATCCTTAAAATAGCATTATTAGTAACTTGTTTTATCCACCCAGAACAATATCTCATTCAGGCTTACTCATGAATTAGATCAGATGGCTATTCTTTCACAAACTGAACCCAAAAATTTTGAAGATGCTCTAAAAGATGCTTCTTGGATAAATGTTATGCAAGAAGAGCTAAATCAATTTGAGAGAAATAAAGTGTGCCATTTAGTTTCAAGACCTTCCTCAAATAGTGTCATTGGAACTAAATGGGTCTTCAGAAACAAAACAAGTAAAGAAGGTAAGGTAATAAGAAGTAAGGCTAGACTAGTTGTAAAAGGTTATAATCAAGAATTTGGAATAGACTTCGAAGAATCTTTTGCTCCTGTAGCTAGGCTAGAAGCTATCAAAATCTTGCTCTCGTTTGCATGTGCTCACTGCATCAAACTTCAACAAATGGATGTAAAGAGTGCCTTCTTAAATGGTTTAATAAAAGAGGAAGTTTTTGCAGAACAACCTCCTAGTTTGGAATGCTCAAATTTTCCTAACCATGTGTTCAAGCTTGACAAGGCACTTTACGGATTAAAGCAGACTTCCAGGGCTTCGTATGATAGATTGAGCTCATTCCTTATAAGTAAAGGTTATTCTAGAGGTACAGTAGAGCAAATCCTCTTTACTAAAGTGCAGGAAAACGAAATTTTAGTTGTCCAAATTTATGTCGATGACATTATATTTGGATCAACAAAATCTTCTTTGTGTAAGGAGTTTGCTGATTTAATGACAAGTGAGTTTGAAATGAGCTTAATGGGAGAACTAAAAATTTTTCTTGGATTGTAGGTAATTCAAACTAAAGAAGGAACTTTCATCACTCAATCAAAATACATTCAAGAGTTGCTGAAGAAATACAAAATGGAAAACAAGAAAACCATGGCAACCCCAATGAGCACAACATCAAGTCTAGATGTCGAACTGAAAGGTAACTTGGTAGATGCAAAAATCTACAGAGGTATGATCGGATCCCTGCTCTATCTTATAGCTTCTACACCTGATATACAGTTCTTTGTGTGCATGTGTCCTTGGTTTTAGGCTAGTCCTAGAGAATCTCACATGAGTGCTACAAAAAGAATCTTTAGATATTCTGATCTTTAGATATTCTGCAGGAACTCATGATTTGGGATTATGGTATCCAGCATCTTGTGAGTATAAGTTGATCCCTTATTCAGATGCAGATTATGTTGGTTGTAAATTGGATAGAAATAGTACTAGTGGCTATTGCTAGTTTTTTGGAGGATGTTTAGTGTCTTGGGCTTCCAAGAAACAACACTCGATTGCCCTCTCTATTATAGAAGCAGAATATGTAGCTGCAGGAAGTTGTGGCACTCAAGTGTTATGGATTAAACATCAACTCCAAGACTACCAAGTAGATCTTGGATGTGTCCCAATAATGTGTGATAACACTAGTGCAATAAACTTGGCAAAAAATCTAATTCAGAACTCTAGGACTAAGCATATAGAAATCAGACATCATTTTTTAAAAGATAAGAATTCATTTGATCTGCATTTCATTGAAACTTCTAAGCAGATCGCTGACATCTTAACAAAACCACTGTGTAATGAGAGATTTTCATCTTTAAGAAGAGAACTTGGACTTTGCTTGATTGATTGATGAATGATTGTCTGATAAACTACTTGCAAATGTCTACTTGATTGATTTCATGTCAAATGGATTGACATTACTTATTGCTTGATCATTACACATCAATTTTGGTGCACTTAGTGAAGGGGAGGTTTATTGTAGCACCCTGGAAAATTCAGTGATTTAAAATTTTAAAATAAATGGGGAATAAATAATTTCCATAATATCGAAATATTAAAAACATACATACCATTATCATATGTACGAGAACCCATCAGAAAATTCCATAAAAATTATAATTCAACCCCAAACATTATTCTTAAATGTTCCACGGAGAAATTTGTGCGATGGAAAATCCAGTTGCCCATGTTTATGCCACATTGTGACTAATTATCCTAATTAGGAAAGAAAGTCAGAAAATCATTAACATGGGAATATAACATGATCATAAATTAAATAAACATGTTGGAGAGACTCCAAACATCATGCATTGATGACCCATTATCGAAATTTGGCCAATCGACAACTTTTGGCCCAAGAATAAAATGAAGCAAGAAAATACCCCATAAATTCGTAACCCTAATTAAGCTGAAAATAGGAAGAGATAATTAGGGCAAATCCTAATGCAATTAGCCTATCTTGGCAACCCAATTTCGTGCTTAGCCATGGTATGTGGTTTCCTAAAGCCTCACACACTCTAATGGGGTGAGAAATCATCAAAAATAAGAAGGTGAGAGACCAAAACCGCAACCCTTCCTTCCTACACCCAATGGGACTCCTAAAAACCATAGATGCATAAATACTCGTTAATAAAACCTTGGGGACGAGTTTAGCTATTGTTGGGGTCGTGGGCAGCTGTTCTTGAGCACCAGAGGTGGAGGAAAACGCCCCAAAACAGAGCCTTCTTCCCTGTGCATCTGCGCCAATCTGTGCAGAAAGCTCATCTCCGAGTCGACCAAAGGTGAGTCAAACCTCAACCAAATCGTGCAAGGCTTATACCCCTGGAAAGAGGGTTGAGTCTAGTTTCTAATGGCACTAGTTTGCCTAATTTTCGTTCAGTGAATCGGGTGTACTAAGCGTTCTCCTCCAAGCAGTCTGAGTGAGGGCTTTCTAGAGGGCGAGTCTTATTCAACTCTAAAGGTAGGTGACCTAGGGCCAAACCTAAGCAAAACCAATATCAATGTGTAGAGCATCTAGTCTACTTTCATGTGAACATGTATTCCCCAATTTTTTATGGGGCTTACATTGTGTATTAAATGTTTTGCCAAGGTCGCATATGTTAGTGGCTTTTTACATTCATGTTGATTCTCAAACATTCCGAGGCCAATATCATGAAACCAAATTTGTAGTTCTCTTCTACTCCCTGTTTCAACAAGTTTCATGTTTACACTTTTGTCCAAGAGCCCTAGATTAGGAGATATAAGCGTTGCATGCATCGAGGGTCATTTTTCACATTTTCGGGCAAGAACCCAAAAACACGATGAGACCAGACGCTGCGTTCTTGCATGCATGAATGCGACGTACATGTCTGACGTGTTTATCTAAAATGCGACTGCATGGTGCATCGCGATTTCGACCGTGACATTGTTGCCCAGATAGCAAGCCCAGGGGGGGTGAATGGATTGCTAAATGCTCTTTTTGAAATAAAACCTGTCAATAAAAACGCTTAACAGAGAAACACTAAGATCGATAGTTAGTGTTAGTGAGAGTGAAGACAAACAAGCAAATACACAAACCACAAGAGATTTTTATCCTGGTTCGGACCTCCTATCCCAAGGAGTCCTACGTCTAGTCCCCAAGCAACAAGTTGGGATTTCACTAACCAAGGGTACTGCCCCCCTTAAGGACTGTTACACATCCAACAGCAGCTGGCCTTCTCTTCTAACCCGAAGAGGTACAAACCAACACCTGATGCAATAGGTCTTCCTTCTTCAATGAAGGGAATAAAAACCACATGTTTCCTACAGGTCTTCTCTTCACAACCGAAGAGGAACACACATAGAGAATGTGAGTAAAAGGCGAATGGCCCCTAGACCAAGCTTATAAGAAATTGCTTGATCTGAGGCTGAATCTGAGAGACAAAGATTTACAACAAGAAAATCTCTCAGAACTACAATAATTGTCCAAAGACTAAGCAAATAAAAAATGAAGAGCTGAGAGCTAAAAGTTGGTTGCTGGAAGGAGTGACTCTTCTTGCTGATGCTCACAAATGCTTGATGGATTCTATGTGTGTTGCTCAGTGTATCTCTCTATGTCTCTTCATGGAGTCATCAGTCTTCTATATATCTTCACTTGAAAATATAGCCGTTGAAATGTCCATTGTCTCTATGTCTGAAGCACGTGGACTGTTTGGACGAGGTGTGGAACAGGTAAGCCTGCAGTCATTAATGCTCTAGGAGACATAAACGCAATGAGAAAAATCATCCAGATATCTTTCACTTCAGGTTATCCAACGTTGTAAGATATGGTACTGGCAAAAGACCTGCACGCAATAAATACGAAAACACAGACAGCTAGACTATCTCTATGCTGTCAGTCAACGTTAGAAGTCATGCTATAAGAATGTACACCAAAATAGAAATGCCATTCTGTCACCCTGAAAAGCGTTTGTTATAGAAACACAGGTGTAGAATGCACACAAGTATGTGACATGCACAGATGTGTACAATCACAAAGATATACGCGGGAGGACTTGAACTCCACAGAGTTTTGAAAAATATGTTTGAATAGAATGGTTATTATCAAGCTTATCTGAGAAGATAGTAATGAAATACATGACAATTCATTGAAACCATAATCGTTGTGAAGAGTGTTGATGTATACGTGAAATTGATTTCATAATCATAATCCATATATAAATGAAATTTTATGTTGATGTGAAAAATAAAATCGTTGTGTAAACAAATCGTTGTCCAAGCAAATCGTTATTTAAGTAGAAGCAAATCGTTGTTTGAGGAATTGTTTCTTGACAAAAGCAAATCGTTGTTTGACTGAAAGCAAATCGTTGTTCAAGTAAAAGCAATCATTGTTTGCTATCAAATCGTTCTTTGCTATCAATCGTTGTTTAAGTTAAGGCGAATCGTTGTTTCGACCAAATCGTTGTTGATGTGATAGCAAATCATTACAACGATCAAATCATTGTGTAACTTACCAAATAGTTATAGCGATCAAATCGTTGTTTAATTATCAAATCGTTACAGCGATCAAATCGTTGTTCAACTTATTGAATCGTTACAACAATCAAATCGTTGTTTTAACTTATCGAATCGTTACATCGATCAAATCGTTGTTTAACTTATCGAATCATTACAGTGATCAAATCGTTGTTTAACTTATCGAATCGTTACAACGATGAAATCGTTGTTTAACTTATCAAATCGTTATAGCGATCAAATCGTTGTTTAACTTATCGAATCGTTACAGCGATCAAATCGTTGTTTAACTAATCGAATCGTTACAGCGATCAAATCGTTGTTTAACTTATGGAATCGTTACAGTGATCAAATCGTTGTTTAAATTATCGAATCATTATTTCACTTATAGAACCGATGTTCTATCAGGGAAATCGATGTGTACTTAGAATGAATGCTTTGAACTTGTAAATAACAGTGTGAGAGAGTAACTTACAGATTTTGCTTGACTTATTTCCTGTGGATGAACTTCAGAAAATATTGTTAGAAAATATTTGTTAAGAGTTTTGTTATCACCAAAAATTACATAATAATTAAAAATTATATGGGGATGGACTAATCATCAATCCCCCTTTTTGGTGATAACAAAACATAACATGAACTTATAAAGTGCTGAAATAACTTTAAATAATTTTGCTGGATAATTTTAAATAAATTTGATAAATTTAAGGAATGTATTTCAGATATTTTATTTTCTTCCCCTTTTTGTCATTAAGCAAAAAGAAATGTAAGGATTCAAAGAAAGAAGAGAAGAAAGATAAATGGGAGCCAAAAGAACCACTATAATTTGATTACTGAGGGGGTATAGAGATGTAGAAGACAGGTGACAAGAGAGAGGCATGGCGAGTGATGATCAACAAGCCTGTGTTCCTACTCTTCAAAGTAGTTTTGGAATGCAACCCAAGCCATAGTGTATGAAGGCCCCACAACAGGTGTCATTCTATGGATGTGGAGCTGTCTCTGAGCTTCTAGGAAATTGGCATACTCATCCTTTCCAAGAGAAAAACTTGTAAGAAATAGTGGTACCAACCAAAGTGGCATGCTATAGGAACTGTCAATGGATATTCAGTAGAAAATCTGATGCTTCATTCCTTCTTCAAGGATATATAAACTTTGTACCTTTCAAACCAAATGACAAAGGATCTTGAGTCAAATTGATGGAGGAGAGTCCAAAAATTCATCAGCAGATAGAAGGGTTTGCCTGCATTGAACAAAGAGGAGTTCAGGGCATCCAATTGCTAAGCAGCCTGATGATAGTGCTTGTAAGGCCCTCGAATTTCCGTCGCATTTTTTTTGTGTGTGTGTGTGAATATTGTGCTTGTGTATGTATGTATGTATCTACGTATGTATTAATAGTATACTTATGTGTGTATGTGTAAAATTAAGGTATAAATAATATATGTATTGTTGATGGTAGTGTGTGCACAATACCATATAGATATACATGTATATATACATGATGTGCATGAGTTTCTGCATGTTTTAGAGTTCTGGCCGGAAGCGGCAGATTAGCGTCAATATCAGTAGACGTCGATGTTGTGTCAGCGTCAACCCTGTGGACGCCAACACTAAGCAGCGTCAGTGATGTGGACGCCAATTCTCTGACCTGCATGCGTTGTAGACCCGAAATTCCGGAAGCAAGCCACCCAACCATTGGGGAGCTGTCCCCAATGGTTTGATAGGCCATCTTGTCACCTCCTGCGTGGGTTGAGAGGTCTTTGGCTATATTCAACCCCATTTTTACACCCTAAGCCTTCTCTTGCCCTTTGCAAGAGAGGAAGAAGAGAAAGGAGTGAAACCCTATTTTCAGACTGTGTGAAACCCTCACCTTTGCAACCCAAAATCTGAAGTTTTGAAGCTTGATCCGCCACCTGCTGCATCAAGGAGCTTGCTGGATCATCGAGGAAGGCATCCCGACCGCGGATTGCACTGGAGCTTGCTTAAGAACCCGGAGGAAAGGGCCATCTTGGAGGCTGGTTGGGAACTTCTTCGACAGCCCAAGGAGAGCTTCACCAAGCTTTTGATCTCTTTGGAGTATACCTAAAAGGCAAGTACACTACCATAGTGTCATGTATGTGTAGGATGGTTTTACGATTTTTATGTATTTCCCTCGTGTCCTAGACCCCAAATTCACCTAATCTTTGGAGCTCGGGTCTGTGTTTGCACAGACCTGACCGAACGGAAATATCCCTTGCCGCTTAAGATCATGTTTACCGTCCAGCGATTGTGCCGTAACTCCCTTTGAGGGGCCAAGGATTGCCGTTAAGTTCCTCAGGACAGAACAGAAGACTGTTCTGTCCTCTTATACAACTATTTTCGATGTTTCTCGTGATGAGGATATATTGTAGCCTTATGTACTATGTATAATAGTGAATGTGGTGTGTGGATGATTTTGTGCAAGGTGGTAAATGATAGAGTTATTTATTCCATGGAAATACATGTATAATGCGTGTAATCTGTCAACCCTTGTTTGTATGATTTAGGAGAGTCTGAATGTCCTACATTTTATGGGTTCATGCATGTATTAGTCAGTCTCTATTATGAAATTCTGAGATTCTTCCCATGCTTGTGTGAATTAGTGAAAATGTTGTTTGGGAAATAGAAATCATGCGTATAGGGTCATGATAATCATCAGTAAATGTGTATGCCCACAAATTCAAGAATAAATTCTGTAGCTCCATGCCTGTTAGGGCTCAGACAGTGAGTTGTTAAAATTGTGCTTGTGTTCAACTCCATGTTAAATCGAATTGCAGATAGCATGTGATTAATGTTAGATTTTATGTAATTTTTTTTTTAGCTTAGCAAAATCTGAAATTTTGCATGATGAACCCTAAACCTGAAATTAGCTGTGGTTAAATTTCAGGTCATTGGACTAGTATATGATGCAATATGAATTTTCCATGTAAAAATGTGAAAACTAATGCATGCGTTGTAAAAAATGATTTGATTTTGAATATAGCAACCTGATTAGTGAAATTTCCTGAGCACTAAATTTCTGTAATTGTAGTGTCATGTTAGGAAAAACAGAGCCATGTGTGTGAAGGGGTGAATGAGTGAGATGTGAGTGTATGTGCTAAAATAAGTGCCTAAATCGGAAAACGTGTAATGTGTAAATTGTGCCAGTGTGACATTGCTTCCACAGAGGGCAGGGAACCGTATCAGGGAAAAGTCCCCTGAGAAGGTTCAATGTGTTGTGACCCTAAGGGCATTAGGGGGAAATCTAGAGGTGGACAAGTACCACTGGTTAGGGTGGAGACTTGTTCTCCCGGTCTGCGCAGTCAAGAATCGCCATTGTATTGCCTAGATGGCGTCTATGTGATGTGTTGCTGTCTCTTTGGTGGTTTGGACTATGTGTCACGGCACTAAATGTTAATGTGTAAATGTGTATGTGTTCATGTGAAAAATGTGGAATGTGAACAATGTGTAAAAGTGCATGTGTAAAGTGTGAAATATGCAAATTTGAAATTGTGTGTAAAATGTGAAACCAAAATGTGAGGATGTGAGTTTGTAATCCATGTTATGACAATCTGAAATCATGCTTAAACAGTAGCTTTACTATGTTATGATCATGTTTATGTATGCAAAAATGCCTAGAATCCATGCTAGGGATAATTGTTAAGCATTCATAAACAAACTTCCATACTTGGTTGTTCACATGTTGTGATTTAATCTTGTTGTAGCTCTCATGTGTTAGCTTATGGTTGCTAAAACATGTAAAACCAGCAAGCTTAAAACATGTAAAATGGTTACGTATATGCGTAGGAATGTGTAGATTCCTGTTAGGTATGTTTCTTTCATGGAATGCTCGGGAATTCATGTTAATGGCTTTCATGTCTTAGTTGGTGAAGGTAGATTTTATGTGAAATTTTCATGAAAATTTGATAACAGTAGCCTACTCTATGAGATTTGCATGTGAAAATGAACTACAAATACATGTACCATGATTTAGGTTAAATGATGTGCATCCAATTAATCCATGAGAGAAATAGATGTTTGATTTCTGTTATTAGTGGCACCATGCTAGGGAAGAACATAACCATGTGCATAAATGAGAAAGTGTAAATATCATATGTAAAACGTGTGTTAATCGGAATGTGTAATGTGTTAAAATGTGCCGTGTGTGACACTGCTTCCATAGAGGGTTGGTAACTGTTTCATGGAAAGGTCCCATGAGAAGGTTCAGTGTGTTAAGATATCCTAAGGGCATTAGGATGAAATCTGGAGGTGGACAAGTACCAATGGTTAGGGTGGAGACGTGTTCTCCGGTCTGCGCAGTGCCAAGAGTCATCACTGTATTGCTAAGTGATGTGCTATGTGTTATGTGTATGTGATGTGTGTTCTAGCGGTGGTTTGGACCATGTGTCACGGCAAATAAATTGTGAATGTGAATGTGAGCATGTGTAAAATGTGTATATGTGAACATGTGAATGTGAAATGTGAAATCATGTGAACTATTTATGTTAGAATGTGAACATTGTGTACATGTGAAATGTTGAAAAATGAACCATGTGAAATATGGAATGTGTAACCATGTGAAGTGAATGTGTTAGAGTATGAGACGATAATTCATGCTATGATATTTCTAATTCCATGTAAATTGCCATCATGTTATAGTCAAATTGGAAGTGTAGTTTTCATGTGATTAAATGAGTAGAAAGCATGTGATAGGGAGTGTTATGTGAAACATCTTAAACCATGTACCATGTGTTTGACTTTGTAGAAATACCATGATAGGTTGTCTCTTATTGATGTTCAAGCATGCTGTATGATTGCCGTGCGAATTGAAATAGTAGAACCTACTATGATGTATGCATGAATGATGTGTATGGAGTTACTTGCTGAGTCTTTTAGACTCACTCCTTGCTTCGGCGTACAGGTTTACTCCGAGCGTGGAGAGTAGCTTGTGGAGTTGACGTTGTGTCCCTTTTTGTTTCATAGTATGTAATTGTAGCTTGTATTAGAGTTATCATTTATGTAATGTTGGACAAATTATTTATTAAATGTAAAACTTTAATCTTGTGGACAATGTAGTTTGGTTTTAATTTCAATTATGAAAGTTTAGTCCTTTAATTTGCTATAGATGTTGTGTACGAAATGTGGATGATGAAATGTGACGACAGTTAGTCCTTTACTCCTCCGCGACTCGTGTCTATATTTTGTATATCTCAATCATGTGATAGTGTTTGGGTAAATGTCCCACTGTGATAACCTTTACTATACCGACGTGGGTTGTATAACCGTACCGGTATAATGAGGGTCGTCACAAAACACTTGTGGAGGAGACGTTGGAGACCGACTCCGAGCGCGGAGATTAGAGTGTTGGAGTACTTGTGACATTTTTTCGATTTTCATAGTATGTAAATTGAACATTGTACTAGCATTATCATGGAAGAATGTATAAGTATGGACATCTATGTACTTGATTTTCAGCAATTTAAATTATGTGGACTTTTAGTTCTCTAAATGTTATCGAATCATGTATGTTAAATGTGGATGATGAATGAAATGAAGACAGTGGTTCTTTTACTTCCGCTACTCTGTTCTTATATTCACGTGTATCTCAATTGAATGTTATTGTTGGGTAAATGTCCCACTGTGATGACGCTCGCTATACCGACGTGGGTTGGTATAACCGTACCGGTATAATGAGGGTCGTCGCAGAGATTGGTATCAGAGCAACCGGTTGAGATTGCACATGAATATACCGAAGTCATCATCCCCATTACATGCTAAGTCTACATAGGAATGTCCACATGTGTAGATTGATTAATAATGAATGAAAAGTAGATAAGAAAATGGTTAGAAAACTTAGTAACCTAGCTCTAATGGTGGCTGAAATTTATTACAGCCATGGCTTTGAGAGGTAGGCGTGGCGGAGCGCCGGCCCGTGAGGACGAGCCGCGACGTGACGAGCGGGCGGAGCAGCAGGCCCCGGCACCGCAAGGTCCTCTACTTCCCCACCACCACCTGTGGATTATGGAGTATTCATGCATGGTCTGGTGCAAGCCATGCAGATGCAGGCTCATACCCAGGCAGCACTCCAGGCTCAGTTGGAGGCTCAGGTTAGACTAATAAAGGATTAATAGTATGTTTTATTTAATTATGTGATATTATGTTGATTGTATATTGTTTGCTGTGATATGGCAGGCTCAAGTACCAGCTCAGGACCATGGTGGACCTTCTACCATGGAGAGATTCAAGAGGATGCTGCCACCCTCTTTTAAGGGGGAGAGCGATCCTTTGTTGGCTGAAAGCTGGATGAGGGAGATAGAAAGATCTCCGAGCCATTAGGTGTGCAGATGAGGATAAGGTTACATTGGCCACCTACATGCTACAGGTATGCTTTAGTTTATATGCTTGTATGTTTGTTAAGCTAGATTGTTTAGATGGTGTTTATGAGCGGTGTACTGCAGGAAAGAGCTGATGTATAGTGGGCTTCATTGTTGCGTACCCGGTTTGAGGACGGAGCTATCGATGTTGCTTGGGACGAGTTCGTGAGGCTCTTTCGGGCCATGTTCGTCTCCGAGCATGTGCAAGATCGGATGGAGCAGGATTCCTATCTTTGGCTCAAGGCTCCATGACTGTGCTGGAATATGAGGCAAGATTTTCTGAACTCTCTAAATATGCACCTCACATCGTGGCAGACGAGCGTAGGAAGATAAAGAAGTTCGTGATGGGACTCAAGCCATCACTGCGGACGAGACTCGTGGCATTTGACCACCACACGTTGGACGAGGCCCTCAGTGCTGCTTGTAGGCAGGAGGGAGAGATGGAGCAATACATGGAAGAAAAGAATGCTTCACAGAAGAGGCCAGCAGCGACATTCCAACGGCAAGACAAGAAGAAAGCGGTGTACCAGACACCGCAGTGATCCGTGGCAGTCGGCAGTTCTCAGGTACCCTCTGTACGTTCCCCTGGTGTGAAGAAAGAGTGTCCCCACTGTGGGAAGACACATGGTGGTACCGAATATTGGATGATTACGGGCAAGTGCTTGAAGTGCGGAAGCAGCGACCACAAGATCAAGGATTGCCCAAGACTTTAGCAGGGAGTCCAGCGCGGAGCTCCAGCCCCAGTGGTAGCGGCAGAAGCGCCAGCTACAGGAAGACCAGGAGGGCCTTGAGCCCCAGCTCGATTGTTTGCTTTAGCTCGCGAGGACGCCGAGCAGGCAGAGCATGTCACCGAAGGTACGGTTTTGCTTTTAGGTGTGCACGTTCGGGTTTTGTTTGATACGGGTGCTACTCACTCGTTCATTTCCGAGCGGTTCGCTAGGCAGTTAGTGTGGCAGAATGCCTCGGCCAATCCCGTTAAACCGATAACGTACTTGATCCGAGTCCACCTCCCGCGAACGGGCCGAAGCCTCGCAAGGGAAACCAAACCACAGTCCGTGTAAACACAAAGGAACACACCATTTTATATATATAATTCACAAGTTACATAGCCAAATTTCCACAAATGAAAAGAAGTACAAGAGCCTGGGGCATACCCCGAGGTACAACTGAAGAAAGTAAACAACTAACTAAACTACACTGCTGGAGTACTACACAGTTAGAACTACACCGCTGGAGGTACTGACCCTGCACCGCTACGGCGCGGCTCTGAGCTAGACGACGGTCGTGAAACGTCCTCCTCGCTCTCACCTGTGGGGGTAGGGGTGAGCTCGCTAGTCACTGGCTCAGTAGGGAACTCTCCCAACACCGAGCAAACCAAAACCACAGGTACGAAAGCAGTGAACAATACCAACAATTCGTAGAACAGCTAAACAGAATATTAAAGCTGTAAAAGTACTGACCGTCTGCCGACTACGTAAAACAACTTTAATAATTAAATGGAAAAACAGTACAGGTGTACAAGCTAAAGTAGAGACAGCCAACACGAGCCACGTGAACTGATTCGCGACACCAGAAACTGACTCGGACAAGCTAACACAGGTCTACCTCTCAGTCTCGCAGCCACGGACGAAAGGTCCAGCTGCCGCTCCACGTGAAAAGGTCAAGCAACTGTGGAGACCAACTAAACACCACCCCTGCGGACCACACGGTCGCAGGCCCATGCCTGACACCTCAGGAGACCCTGGCCCGGGCTCTCTAGAGTGAGGCACTGGAAAAGGACTAGCTGGGGACCAGTGTCGACTACTGGTGTCCGTACCCCCAACTACGAGCGCGCTACAAGTGACTAAAGACAAACACAAGTGTCATTGTCCCACTGTCATCTTTCCCTCAGCCGGATGTGCAACTCAAACACAAGAGTGAGGGTGTCCAGGTCAGACAACACAGACCTCGACGGTACAACACAAGTACCGGGACAAAGCCCTGAGCTAACAGCCTGGCTCAGAAAGAACCTGGGGCACCCAACTGGAGAGGTAACCACGGTAGGCGTCGTACTACTAGCCACGTACACAAAACCACGTGCACGTCACACACAAACCACGTGAAACCTCACGTAAACCACGAGTAACAATGGTTCACTACACGTGAACCCAACTGACTCGCATAATACAACGCGCAACACGAAAGTAAGTAACTAACAGCATACCTTGTAAGCTAAACACGAGAGCCATGTGCACTTAGTGCACCTCAGGTGTCAACGCACATGCATTATCGATAAATACCATAATTAGTCATTCATGTTTATAACCAGTAGGCGGCAACATCGACTGCCGCTTACAGGAAGTCGACGGCAAGGGAACTGGCCGTCTACATCCTGGCTGAGGAGCTTGCCGACAAGCGATGTTGACGCCAAGTTCTTCGGCCACAAACCCTGCAGAAACCCTAATCCGGCTCTACAGGTTTTCCAACCGTTTAACTACAGAAAAATATACTGAAACGGTTCTTTAAACATGCATGAACCCAAAACAACCCAACCAGCATGCTTTGTTCACTAAATTACTCAAACCACCCATTATCCCCATATGGTGCAACTTAATCCGAAAATACATTATCATGCTGATTCAGGTGTTACGATGTATTTAATGTTTCTATGGAGCTAAACGGGTTCGTCCCCTACCTCAGAACACGCTAGAACCTCCCGCAATTTCCCTGTTCACGCCGAACCCTCCGCGAGCTCCCACGGGAATTGCACCACGCCACGGCATTTCCTCGCACAATTCGGCGACGCCACGCGTTCCACGATCCTCCAAGCACCCTTCAGTACCTGTTGGAAGCTTTAGGAACACTGGGGAAACAAGCTGGGGCAAGAGGGGAAGAGAACCAGGTAAGAAACCTGCCCTCGGGTGAGCCTATAACCTGCAGAATTCTCAGGTTGGCGTCAACCCCTATGCCGCCAAGAACAACCGCCACCATAAACGTCCACATCCTAAGCCGCCAAGTTCATGCAGTCAACGTCCACTTACCTGGACGCCAACCAGGCAACGGCCACCCCTGGCCGCCAACTCCAACTGAACTGCAGCAGGTCCTATTTCATTTCAGGACCAATCCTGCACTTCACCTGCTCAAGCCACACATCCACACCATACATTCCACACAACCAACTCACATTGGCCTCACAACGGCCGCCACAACCACAGTACATATGATCCGCATGGATCCGAAAAGCACACGACGTTACATTTAGCCCTAGAGTCAGGCATAAAGTCTGAGGATTTAGAGGTCCCTTTGTCTGTGCACACCCCTGCGGGTACGGTATCGACTAGGAAGTGCATTCCGTCGTTACCTGTGTGCGTTGAGGATAGAATCCTAGATGGGTGTTTCTTCTTGCTAAAGATGAAGGACTATGATGCTATTCTTGGTCTGGATTGTCTAGAGGAGCACTATGCATTAGTGGATTGTCGCCGGAAGAGGATTGTTTTCCGCATTCCTGGTAAGGACGAGTTCTCTCATCCCTTGCCAAGGAACTTGGCGGGAAAGTTAGTCATCTCTGCCATGAAGGCAATGCGCATGGTGAACAAGGTTGTGACGCTTTTCATGCCATGTGGTACTAGTGCCAGAGGTTGATGAGTCACCTACTCTTGCAGAGATTGAGATAGTGCAGGATTTTCCAGATGTCTTCCCTGATGATTTGTCTGGTTTGCCACCGGATAGAGAGATAGAGTTTACCATAGAGTTGCTTCCGGGCACCTCTCCTATCTCGAAGGCTCCATATCGGATGGCACCTGCGGAGTTAGCCGAGTTGAGGAAGCAGTTGCAAGAGTTTCTAGATAAGGGATTTATCCGCCCTAGTGTTTCCCCTTGGGGCGCACCTGTATTATTCGTCAAGAAGAAAGACGGGTCACTTAGGTTATGCATTGACTACAGGAAGCTGAACCAAGTGACTGTGAAGAACAGGTATCTCTTACCTCGTATTGATGACTTGTTTGACCAGTTGCGAGATGCATCACTCTTTTCTAAGATTGACTTGCGATCTGGTTATCATCAGTTGAGGATTCGGAGTGAGGATGTGTCCAAGATGGCGTTTAGAACCCGTTATGGACATTATGAGTTTTTGGTCCTTCCTTTCGGATTGACCAATGCCCCTGCAGCGTTCATGGATCTCATGAACATGCCTTATTTAGATAGCTTTTTCGTGGTGTTTATTGATGATGTGCTGGTTTACTCTCCCGACGAGGCCACACACCGTCAGCATCTGAGGTTAGTGTTAGAGGTTCTTCGTGAGCACAAGCTGTATGCTAAGTTCAGCAAGTGCGATTTTTGGTTGCGCGAGGTTCATTTCTCGGGCATGTGATCTCCGGCGCTGGTGTAGCAGTTGATCCAGCGAAGGTCTAGGCTATTATGGATTGGGAGATTCCCAAGACCCCTTCAGAGATTCGTAGTTTTATTGGTTTAGCTGGTTACTATCGGCGATTTATTGAGAGATTTTCATCCATCGCCGCCCCTTTGACTCAGCTTACCAGAAAAGGAGTGAAGTTTGTTTGGTCCGAGAGGTGTGAGAGTAGTTTTCAATTATTGAAGACTAAGCTCACGACATCCCCGGTGTTAGTCTTACCGAGCGGTGTAGAGGGTTTTGCTATCTACACGGATGCGTCTCGGATTGGTTAGGTTGTGTGCTCATGCAGCAGGAAAGGGTAGTGGCTTATGCTTCTTGTCAGTTGAAGGAGCATGAGAAGAACTATCTGACTCATGACTTGGAGCTCGCAGCAGTGGTTCATGCACTAAAGATCTGGAGGCACTATCTTTATGGTGTCAAATTTGAGGTGTTTACCGACCGCAAGAGCTTAAAGTATCTTTTCTCCCAAAGGAATTAAACCTGAGGCAGAGGAGATGGATTGAGTTCTTGAAAGACTATGACTTCGACCTTCAGTATCACCCTGGAAAGGCGAATGTTGTAGCAGATGCTCTTAGTAGAAAGAGGCCATCTCTCCAGCAGGATTGGAAGATGTTGGAGGATGCGGCTTGCGCGTTGACTGAGTTAGAGCCATCGCTATGCCAGGCTTTTGTAGCTCAGTTATCTCTTAGGTCCTCGATTTTGGATGAAGTGATCAGCAATAGGGAGCCGACCCTAGACTCTTAGAGTTAGTGGTCAAGGCAGGCATTGCTCGTGATGAGGACGGTGTGATTAGATTTCAGCACCGTGTTTGTGTCCCTGATTTAGTAGATGTCCCTGAGCATGTGTTAGCGGAGGCTCATAGATCGCGATTCTCCATTCATCCGGGTAACACAAAGATGTACCAGGATTTGAAGAGATCTTTTTGGTGGTCTGGCATGAAGAAGGATATTGCGGATTATGTGTCTAGATGTCTAGTATGTCAGCAAGTGAAGGCCTAGCGACAGTGACCATCCGGCCTTATGCGAAGGATGGACATCCTAGTGTGGAAGTGGGAAGCTGTCACTATGGATTTTGTTTCGGGTTTGCCTCGATCTAGAAGGGGCAATGACTCGATTTGGGTAGTTTTAGATAGATTCTCGAAGACTGCTCATTTCTTGCCTATGAAGAAGAAGCAGTCAGTAGAGAGTTTAGCTAGATTGTATGTTAGTAGTATCATTAGATTGCATGGTGTGCCAAAGTCGATCATTTCGGATCGAGATCCGAGATTTACTTCGAGGTTGTGGAAGGGTCTTCAGGATGCTTTAGGTTCGGAGCTGAAGCTCAGTTCAGCGTTTCATCCCCAGACTGATGGACAGTCTGAGAGGACTATCCAGACGCTCGAGGATATGCTGAGAGCATGTGTGCTGGATTGGAAGGATGATTGGGAGCGCCATCTACCTCTAGTGGAGTTCGCATACAACAATAGCTTTCATGCAAGTATTGGTATGGCTCCATTCGAGGCGTTGTATGGTAGGCCCTGCAGATCTCCATTATATTGGGAGGAGATTGGTGATAGGCAGTTGATCGGAACGGAGTTAGTTCAGGAGACTTCGGATAAGATCCAGCTTATCAGAAAGAGGCTTGTTGTAGCACAAGATAGGCAGAAGAGTTATGCCGACAGCAGGAGGAAGGATCTTGAGTTCGAGGTTGGCGATCATGTCTTCTTGAAGATATCGCCTACTCAAGGTGTTGTCAGATTTGGCAGGCATAGTAAGTTGAGCCCTAGGTTCATTGGCCCATATGAGATTCTCAGACATTTGGGCAGTGTGGCATATGAGCTAGCCTTACCCCCAGCTTTGGGTAGTGTTCATCCTGTGTTCCACGTTTCGATGGTCAGGAAGTATGTCCGAGATCCGTCTCATGTGATTAGTCATGAGCCAGTGGATATTCATCCAGATCTGTCGTATGTCGAGCAACCAGTAGCTATTCTTGACCGGAAGGTTCAGCATCTTCAAAACAAGAGTATTGCGTCGGTGAAAGTTCTCTGGAGGAACTTCTCGCGAGAGGAGGCTACTTGGGAGCTTGAGGATGCGATGAGGAAGAAGTATCACCTTTTGTTCGAGTAGTATCATTCTAACTTCGAGGACGAAGTTTCTTTTAAGGGGGAGAGGGTGTAAGGCCCTCGAATTTCCGTCGCATTTTTTTTTGTGTGTCGTGTGTGTGAATATTGTGCTTGTGTATGTATGTATGTATCTACGTATGTATTAATTAGTATACTTATGTGTGTATGTGTATAATTTAGGTATAAATAATGTATGTATTGCTTGATGGTAGTGTGTGCACAATACCATATAGATATTACATGTATATATACATGATGTGCATGGTTTCTGCATGTTTTAGAGTTCTGGCCGAAGGCCAGATTAGCGTCAATATCAGTAGACGTCAATGTTGTGTCGGCGTCAACCCTGTGGACGCCAACACTAAGTCCAGCGTCCAGCGATGTGGACGCCAATTTCTCTGACCTGCATGCGTTGCAGACCCAAAATTCCGGAAGCAAGCCACCCCAACCATTGGGGAGCTGTCCCCAATGGTTTGAAAGGCCATCTTGTCACCTCTTGCGTGGGTGAGAGGTCTTTGGCTATATACAAACCCATTTTTACAACCCTAAGCCTTCTCTTTGCCCCTTTGCAAGAGAGGAAGAAGAGAAAGGAGTGAAACCCTATTTTCGGACTGTGAGAAACCCTCACCTTTGCAACCCAAAATCTGAAGTTCTGAAGCTTGATCTGGCCACCTGCTGCATCAAGGAGCTTGATGGATCATCGAGGAAGGCATCCCCAACCTCGGATTGCACTGGAGCTTGCTCAAGAACCCGGAGGAAGGCCATCTTGGAGGCTGGTTGGGAACTTCTTGGGACAGCCCAAGGAGAGCTTCACCAAGCCTTTTGATCCCTTTGGAGTATACCTAAAAGGCAAGTACCCTACCCATAGTGTTCATGTATGTGTCTAGGATGGTTTTACATTTTTATGTATTTTCCCTCGTGTCCTAGACCCCCAAATTCACCCCATCTTGGAGCTCGGGTCTGTGTTTTGCACAGACCTGACCTTAACGGCAATATCCCTTGCCGCTAAGATCATGCTTAGCGTCCAGCGATTGTGCCGTTAACTCCCTTTGACGGCCAAGGATTGCCGTTAAGTTTTCTCAGGACAGAACAGAAGACTGTTCTCTCCTCTTATACAACTATTTTCGATGTGTTCTCGTGATGAGGATATATTGTAGCCTTATGTAGTATGTATACTAGTGAATGTGGTGTGTGGATGGATTTTTGTGCAAGGTGGTAAATGATAGAGTTTATTTATTCCATGGAAATACATGTATAATGAGTTGCTAATCTTGTCAACCCTTTGTTTGTATGATTTAGGACGAGTCTGAATGTCCTACATTTTATGGGTCATGCATGTATTAGTCAGTCTCTGTTCTGAAATTCTGAGATTTTCCCCATGCTTGTGTGAATTAGTGAAAATGTTGTTTGGGAAATAGAAATCATGCGTAGGTCATGATAAATCTTCGGTAAATCATGTATTGCCCACAAAATTCAAGAATAAATTTTGTAGCTCCATGCCTGTTAGGGCTCAGACAGTGAGTTGTTAAAATTGTGCTTGTGTTCAACTCCATGTTAAATCGAATTGCGCATAGCATGTGGAATTAATGTTAGATTTTCTGTAATTTCGTTTTAGCTTAGAAAAATCTGAAATTTTGCATGATGAACCCTAAACCCAAAATTAGCCTGTGGTTAACATTTCAGGCCATTTGGACAGTATATGATGCAATATGAATTTTCCATGTAAAAATGTGAAACTAATGCATGCCGTTGTAAAAATGATTTGATTTGTATATAGCAACCTGATTAGTGAAATTTCCTGAGCACTAAAATTCTGTAATTGTAGTGTCATGTCAGGAAAATAGAGCCCCATGTGTGTGAATGAGTGAATGAGTGAGATGTGAGTGTCATGTGCTAAACTAAGTGCTAAATCGGAAAAACGTGTAATGTGTAAATTGTGCCAAGTGTGACATTGCTTCCACAGAGGGCAGTGGAACCATATCAGGGAAAAGTCCCCTGAGAAGGTTCAATGTGTTGTGACCCTAAGGGCATTAGGGGGAAATCCTGGAGGTGGACAAGTACCACTGGTTAGGGTGGAGACTTGTTCTCCCGGTCTGCGCAGTCCAAGAGTCGCCATTGTATTGCCTAGATGGCGTCTATGTGATGTGATGTGTTGTGTCCTTCTTTGGTGGTTTGGACTATGTGTCACGGCACTAAATGTGAATGTGTAAATGTGTATGTGTTCATGTGAAAAATGTGAATGTGAACATGTGTAAAAGTGCATGTGTAAAGTGTGAAATATGCGAATTTGAAATTGTGTAAAAATGTGAAACCAAAATGTGAGGATGTGAGTTTGTAATCCATGTTATGACAATCTGAAATCATGCTTAAACAGTAGCTTTACTATGTTATGATCATGTTTATGTATGCAAAATGCCTAGAATCCATGCTAGGGATAATTGTTAAGCATATATAAACAACTTCCATACTTGGTTGTTCACATGTTGTGATTTAATCGTTGTTGTAGCTCTCATGTGTTAGATTATGGTTGCTAAAGCATGTAAAACCAGCAAGCTTAAAGCATGTAAAATGGTTACGTATATGCGTAGGAATGTGTAGATTCCATGTTAGGTATGTTTCCTTTCATGCATGCTCGGGAATTCATGTTAATGGCTTTCATGTCTTAGTTGGTTGAAGGTAGATTTTTATGTGAGGAATGAATAGAAAGCATGTGATAGGTGATTCTATTTTAGGAAATCTGAAAGCATAGTCCATGTGTTTAAATTGTAGATTCACCATGATAGGTTGTAAAATTTAATGTCAAGCATGCTACATGTTGTGTCTTGTGAATGTGTATGTAGAACCTACTATGATATGTGCATGTACGGTATGTGTAGAATTACTTGCGGAGTCTTTTAGACTCACTACTTGCTTCGGCGTACAGGTGTAGTTGGTGACGAGACACTTGTGGAGGAGACGTTGGAGACCGACTCCGAGCGCGGAGATTAGAGTGTTGGAGTACTTGTGACATTTTTTCGATTTTCATAGTATGTAAATTGAACATTGTACTAGCATTATCATGGAAGAATGTATAAGTATGGACATCTATGTACTTGATTTTCCGCAATTTAAATTATGTGGACTTTTAGTTCTCTAAATGTTATCGAATCATGTATGTTAAATGTGGATGATGAATGAAATGAAGACTATGGTTCTTTTACTTCCGCTACTATGTTCTTATATTCACGTGTATCTCAGCTGAATGTTATTGTTGGGTAAATGTCCCACTGTGATGATGCTCGCTATACCGACGTGGGTTGGTATAACTGTACCGCTATAATGAGGGTCGTCGCAGTGCTTCTCCCAATTAGATGGAGAGAGCCTTTCACATTCAGACAGAAGAGGACCTAGAACTTCAGACTCGATATTTCCTCTGTGATATTCACGGAATAAAAATCTGTTGAAGGCAAGAGGAGCACCTTGATAGACTGTGATTCTGGCCATGCCTCTAGCAAATCTTTCAAAGATAATGGTTCCCACAGCAGAGTCCATGAGCAAGGAATGAAGCTTGGGGAGAAAGACAATCTCTGGTAGCTTGAGGGTAACAAAATCTACCTGAAGGGAGGTATTGACAGAGTTTTCAGTTCTCAACTGTGAGATGGCTCCCCTGAATTGACCAATCTGAACTTCTAGCAATTTGTTGACAAATCTGTTGTCTTGGAACATCTGGAAGTACCGGACCAATTTGATTTCCCTTTGGATGAAAGGGCCCCAAGACTTTCTGTGGTAGATGACAAACCACTCTGACAGTGTGAGAGGATGGTCTGAAGGTGGGAACTATTCAGATCTTGCAAGTAGAAACTGTCTGTAGACAGATTGATGGCCCCTAGCCTACTGGTCTTCAGTCATAGACTCAGCAATGGAAAAGATTTTGGACTGATCTGATTTTGATATGTGGGAGAGAGGAAGAACAATATGGAGGTGTTTAGTGAGGTTAAGGTGAGGGAGGCCAAAAATGGTAGCAAATCTACATTTTTGTAAGAATTCACAGTAGAGGGATCTCCTTCTATTTTCAATAGAAAGAGAGGACCAAAGAGGAGGAAAGCGAGGTTCAGAGGAGAGAGCAAGGTCCTTTGAGACTTTCCTCTTTTTAGGGGTAGGACTAGAAGAGTTTGTCCTGTGAATATGAGAGGAAACATATAGGACTGAGTGAAGATCTGCTTCTTCAAACTCATCTTTAATGTCTTGAATGACCTCACCTTGAATACGAGCACCCTTCGGAATGATAGTTATGAATGAGGGAGGAGTGGGTGGATGAAGAGAATAGAAAGAAGTAGGAAGAAGTAGGAGGAGGTGGTGCAGATGGTCCAGCAGTTGATGGACCAGAGGAGGAGGGTCCAGCTAAAGAAGATGATGTTGTCGGGTCCTTAAAAATGGGAGGAGGAGGAATAGAAGTAGATGAGATAGGTGAGGAAGAAGAGGTAGCAAGAAATGGGGTAGGTGAAGAGATGTGTTTAGGAATGGGTTGTTTGAAGGTTTCAGGTGCTGGAGGGGCAGTGGAAGAGGAAGGAGGAGAAGGTGGAGCTGGAGTCATAAGAGGAGAAGAAATAGGAGGCTCTGGGGCGCAACAACAACTACTACTGGATCTTCAATTCTGACTTGCTCTGCTTTGGACTTCACTAGCCATGATGGCCTAGACTCTACCACAACTGGCCATGCTGGCCCAGATACTTCCATAACTGTTGGCCCTGGTGACCGGATAACTTCTTCACCAACTGGCCTTGATGGCCCTGATGGCCTAACTGCAGGTTCTTCTGCTACTGGATGAGTGGGAGTAGGAGGGGCAGGAGTGGACAATTGCGCCCTCACAAGATCTGAAAGTTCTGTTACTGATTGCTTCAGGCTACGCAACTCACTTCTCATTCCCCGGAGCACAGCTTTCACTACTGCAATCTCCTTGGCTCTTGTGCTCTGATTGACAAATATAGATGATATGTCAGATTGGACAGAGTATATGATCTCCCCATGTGCATTTAATCTATCTATCATGGGTTTCATGTTCACTTTAAGCTTCTTCTTTAGGGATTTGCGGTGTGCCTTTCTGGTAAGCAATGGAATCTTTGTGGCCACACCCTTGCCTTTACTCCCTGAGCCGACATCTGGCTCCAAATCCTCACCAAAAGTGCTCTCAACAATGCCTTCTTGGAATGGATCAACAGGGGCACTAGCTGTTTACTCCCCCTGAGCTGGAGCATCCTCCATCTGAACATCTTCTATGTGGCCTGGTGCCACATCTTCTGAAATAGCTACTGCTACATTAGCTTCAACAGCAATATTTACAGTAGGAGCAATAGGAATATCTTCCATAAGACTTTCTTCTGTGTGGCCTGGTGCCACATCTTCAGCAGGAATATTAGAGAAGTTTTCTATGATGGTATCTTCTTGCTCCCCCGGAAAGTGAGCAACAGTCTCCAAAACATCTTCAATTACAGATGCAATGACTGTTGAGGGGGTCTCAACTCCAAATGGTTGCCCAATAGGCTCAATGTGTTCAGGAGCAATTTCTTCTATTCTTCTTGCACTTGCCACTGGTACTTCTATTCTGACTGCTTCATCCTCTTCTTGGCCATTGGAATTTCTGGGACCTCTCCAATAATTGTCTCTCCTTCTGCCATAGAGGTCTTGGTCCAAACATTTCCTACTAGAGAAAAACCACTTTTCTTCAGATTTCTGGACCGAATGGGCTGGCCCATCTTCTACATCACCTCTCCCTTCAGATCAATATTAAAATGCTTGAATATTCTGGTCAGCAAGTGTGCATATGGAAGTGATACATGTAGCTTATTCTTTCTGTCCCATATCATATCTACAGCAAGTCTCATTCTCTCAATGATTACTTGAGCCATATTAATATCCTGATTCTGGATTGCCCAAATATCATGTCAGAGTCGGCTTTAGGGCAAGTTGAGAAGGTGGCACTTCTTGGCACTAGAATCTGGCACACAATAAAGTGGAGGATCCTGTTGAATGTGTTCAGTTGGTTGATGTCTGTTTTGACATATTTTAGTCTATATTCTGTTCTGATGATGCCTAACGCCTTGACATGAATATCTACACTGTCTACCCCACTATGACCGACTGTAGATACACCAAACAGACTCTCCAGAAGATCATAGGTGATATGGATACGTGTACCTTTGACTGTGGAGGTGAAGGACCCATCTTCTTTTGTCGTCAAGCATGTGTAGAATGCCTTGTCTAGGTCAAGGTAGCTAGCTTTAGAAACTGTGACCATTCTTGTCCATTTCATCCTTTCTATGGCTTCCACGATACTATGTATCCCATTCTGTTGGATCAAAATGGCACTAATGATGTCCTAGAGGGGGGTGAATAGGACCTCTTGTGCTTTTAAAATTTTATCTGAAGTTAAACAGCACTAAATAAATCTGTTAGTATTTAGTGTAGTGTGTGATTCAAGTGTAAATTGGCGGAAACAATCACACAAATTCACAAGGAGAGTTATCCTGGTTCGGTCCTTCCTACATGGAAGTCCTACATCTAGTCCTCAAGCCAACCACTTGAGATTTCACTAACTGCCAATAACTATGGCCTTCTCTCACCCTTGAGAGGAATTACAAGCCCACTTGCTCCCAAGCAAGTCTTCCCTTAACAGGGGTACAAGACACTACCTTCAATAAGGTCTTCCTTACACAAGAGGGGAAATGCAGGAACAAACCTCCTGCAAAAATTACACAGAAAAGAATAAATGATTCTTGTGTGTTTGCCTCAACAATGAGGAAACACACCTAGTTCAGAAACGCTAAAAGATCAGAGATGTAACTCAAATCCTTTCTGAATAGGAATGGTGGACTCAAGAAAATTTCTAATAACAAATGCCACTCTAACACAAGACTTCTGTGAAACTGAAAGAGCTTTGAGGATCTGCTGAAAGAGGAGCTCTCAAACTTGTCGCTTGGAAGAAGACTTGTGAGATTTCTAGTTTCTGAAAAATTGCTATGTGTTGAGCTCACTGAGGTTCATCAGTTCTATATTCTTCTTCAAACTTCAGCTTCTTATATTTTCCTAAAAAATGTAGCCGTTTGAAAAATTGGCCGTTGGAGATCTGCCGGTTGAGGAGAGATCTAGGATCCTTTGGATGATAGATAAATTTGTTAACCATGGGTCCTTCTACCTATGCTTCTTTCCAATGTCTTCAGATGAGGGTTGTAGCTTCACAGCTAAAAGGTTAGCTTCTCATTAAGTGGATTGTGAAAGCTCCATGCTGAAAACGGGCTTCAATAAATGATCTATAGCAAAGACAAGACAAAAAGACAGGGTACCTCTATACTTTCATAGGTAGGTGAGTCATAGAAAAATAAAAAGTATGGAAACCTCGGACAGATAGCTTTTCAGACCAATAAAAGATGAACAGTCAGTTTACAACAGAGGTATGGACAGTTCCGATACTGGTAGGTGAACCTTTGTCAGATGCCATGCGCCTGAAAACCATAAATGCAACATGTCTTCTGTATTGGAAGAAAAATTAGATTACTGTCATGAAGCTAGAGACCAATTTAAATAATAGTTTCAGATGCAGACATAAACAAATTTTGATGATTATTTTAAGTATAATATGTCTCATCTTGTCAGAACATATTTAAAAAAAAGATAATCTGACAGATTCAGAAAATATTCAATCAATGATGGTTTTAACAAAAATTGTATCAAGGAAGTTAAAAAGATATGCAACTAATATTTCATCAGATATTAAAATAGGTCTTCACAGAAAAAGTACAAGTACAGGACTTGACAGTGAAGTCGGATACAGAAGAGATTACAATTCGACTCTAGGAGTCGGAGATAGAAATAGACTGATTCGACTTCAACAGAGGTTGCAAAGAGAATATAGCATTCAACTTTTCAAGTTGGATATAGAAGAATTAGAAAGTCATAATTCGACTTTAAGAGTCAGATAGAGTGAATTTGACTTCTATGGAGATCAACAGAAATAAGACAGAGAATTTGACTTCAGAAGTCGGATACTGAGGAGTTGGATCTATGAAGTCGGACTTAGAAAAATTTTGGAGATGATTTTTTGTAAAGACATTTTGATTTTTAAGAAGTCGGAGTCCACAGTCTGATTCATAGAGTGGTCTGTGGACTTAGAAAATTTCTCGAGATAGAGTTTCTCCAAACTATTTTCTGTGGTATGTATAATTAATTCTTTTAATTTGTTGAAAGCCTTTTAAAGATTTTATCATAGAAAAACATGATATTATTATAATTTAAAAAGTTAAATTATTTCTTAGGGGTAGTTGCTCAACACATTCTTCTCTAAATCATCAATATTTACTACCTTGCTGCCGCACACTTTGATCTTGACTGTTGTGAACCTTTCCTACTGCTCCACTGTGAGGAGGCGATGCTGTATCCACCTACGGTGCTGGAACACCCAGAAGCAGCCATGGATTTGACAAGGAAAGGTTCTGGAGGATGTGGGGAGGAATGGAACAAAAGCCCTCAAGAAATCTTGGCGGGAACAGAGGGATCCTTCGAATCACAGAGAGGAATCTAGAATCGATAGGGTTTTATCGCTCATACAAGTCGAAGAGAAGAGAGAGAGAGAGAGAGAGAGAGAGAGGAGAGAGAGAGATGAAATCGATAAGCATGGATTTCGAGCTTAACGGCAAGACATAAAGGCACTTTTGAAACGCCAGAGCAATAAATGCAGAAAATGACAAAAGAGGAGAAGATAATGCATACAATAATAATTCATTTCAAAACGTCATAGCAATTTTGACGCAAGCAATAGAGGATTTTCTTAAATCCAGTGGGAAGGATAATATTATTCTGAAAAATTATTATTTCAGTTACATGCAGTCAAATCTTTACACATTACACATGCCTAGTTCCTTCTAAGAGACGTAAATCTCTCTTCAGGTAAGGTTTTTGTAAAGATATCTGCTAACTAATTTATTGTATCTATAAAAGAAATATTATATTCCATTAGCTACATGATCTCTAATGAAATGATATCAAACCTCTATATGTTTCATCCTGGAGTGTTGAACTGGATTTTTGGTAAGATTTATCGAACTGGTGTTGTCACACAGCAATGGGATGTTCTTGATGTGCAATCCATAATCCTCAAGCTGTTGTTTTATCCATAGGAGTTGAGTGCAACAGCTCCCAACAACTATGTACTCAACTTCAGCTGTTGATAGTGCTACTGAATTTTGCCTCTTTGTAGACCATGAAATCAAGCATTCTGTAAGAAATTGACAACTGCCACTGGTGTTTTTTCTATCTACCTTGCATCTAGCATAGTCAGCATCAGAATATCCAACTAAACTAATTTCACATGATTTTGGATACCATAGACGTAGATCATGAGTTTTAGCTAAGTATCTAAAGATCCTTTTAACAGAAATTAAATGGGATTCCTTAGGATCAACCTGATACCTTGCACACATGCATACACTAAATAGAATATCAGGTCTGCTAGCTGTCAAGTAAAGCAATGATCCTATCATACCTCTATAAAGTTTTTGATCAACTTTCATACCTTCTTTATCACTGTCTAACCTGGTGGATGTGCTCATTGGAGTGAACAATGGTTTTGCATTGTCGAACCCGAATTTCTTCAATAATTCCTTGGTATATTTTGCTTGACAAATATGTGTACCTTCCTTGCCTTGCTTGATTTATAGTCCAAGAAAGTAGCTGAGCTCACCCATCATGCTCATCTCAAATTCACCCTGCATGAGCTTCTCAAAATACTTGCACAGTGATTCATCAGTAGATCTAATATAATATCATTTACATAAATTCGCACAAGTAATATATTCTTGACTTTAGATTTAATAAACAATGTGCTATCTACTTGACCTTTGATGAAACCATGGTTTAACAAGAATGCAGTAAGCCTTTCATACCATGTTGTAGGTGCTTTGTTTAAACCATATAATGCTTTATGCAATTTAAAAACATGATTTGGAAAATCCACATCATCAAAACCAGGAGGTTGTTCTACATAGATTTTCTCCATTATATATCCATTTAAAAATGTAGATTTTACATCCATTTGAAAAAGCTTTAAATCCAATGCAGATGCAAAAGCAAGTAAAATTTGAATAGCCTCTAGTCTAGCCACTGGTGCATAGGTTTCATCGAAGTCTATGTCTTCCTCTTGGGAATAGCCTTGAGCAATCAGTCAGCCTTATTCCTAGTGATAACACCAGCTTTATCCAATTTGTTCCTGAACACCCATTTGGTGCTAATCACAGGATGACCTGATGATCTCGAAACAAGGGACCAAACTTGATTTCTCTTGAACTGATTAAGTTTATCTTGCATGACTAAAATCCAAGATTCATCAGATAGTGCTTCATTGACTGTCTTAAGCTCAATTTGTGATACAAATGCTAAGTAATCTCACGGTATAACATTACCTCTTATTCTTACCCCAATTGATGGATCTCCAATGATATTGTCTCTTGGGTGATCCTTCTTGTACCTTCATTCCTTTGGAAGATCATTATGAATTATTTCTTTCTGTTGTAGTTCTTCCAAGGGTGGATCTTCATGATCTTAGATGGATGTTTCCTTCAGTTTCTTGGAGAGATTTTCTGCATTTTCATCATCACTATCGGCTTCCTTTCTTAAGGAAGGGTTAGACTCATAAAAAATAACATGAACAGTTTGTTCAATTAATAAACTTTGTTTAATAAAGACTCTATAGCCTTTGGGTTTAGAAGCATACCTCATAAAATTCCTTCAACAGATTTGGAATCTAGCTTACCTATATCACTCTTACTATTATTGTGAATGAAGCATCGACATCCAAATGTTCTGAAGTGGCTGATCTTGGGCTTTCTTTGTTTGCACAGCTCATATGCTGTCTTCTTCAGAATTGGCCTGATCATCACTCTATTTATGATATAACAAGCTGTGTTGATAGCTTCTGCCCAGAAATGTCTTGAAAGGTTGTATTCTGACAGCATAGTTCTAGCCATATCCAACAAGGTTCTATTCTTCCTC
This sequence comes from Colocasia esculenta, assembly GCA_014218235.1. Taxonomy (NCBI): domain Eukaryota; kingdom Viridiplantae; phylum Streptophyta; class Magnoliopsida; order Alismatales; family Araceae; genus Colocasia; species Colocasia esculenta. The sequence continues at coordinate 167,209,019 of CM024754.1, forward strand.
TTAGCTACTCCATTCTGCTGAGGTGTCCTTGGTGCTGAGAAGTTGTGCTCTATTCCTTGATCATCCCAAAATTATGCAAATTTGTCATTTTGGAATTCTCCTCCATGATCTGAGTGAATGCTTATTATGCTCAACTTCTTATCCTTCTGAACTAACTTACTGAACTTCACAAAACTTTCGAAAGTATCATCTTTATGCTCTAAGAAAGATACCCATGTAAATCTCGAATAATCTACTATTACAAATCCAAAGTTCTTTCCTCCCAAGCTAGTAGTTCTCATTAGTCCAAACAAATCCATATGAAGCAATTCTAGTGGTTTGGAGGTGGTTACCACTGTCTTTGATTTAAAGGAGGATTTTGCATGCTTCTCTTTTGCACATGGTTCACAAACACCTTCTATTCTTGAATTTATCTTGGGCAGACCTTCCACTAGATCACGCTTGATGAGCTTTCTAATTCCATCCAAGCTGCAGTGACCTAATCTTATGTGCCATAGTTTAGAATTTTGATCTTTATTTGCTGCTAGACAAACATCTTGATCCTTTAATTCTTCTAGGTGCAGTACATACAAGTTCTTTTCTCTGCTGGCTTCGGAGACAGTTGCACCATCCTTCATAATTAGACATTTAGACTCCTGAAACTTGATTTAGTGACCCTTGTCACACAACTGGTTGATACTTATGAGATTGTGCTTGAGTCCATTGACGCATAAAACATCTACTATGAGGGTTCTGTCTTGACTTCCAATAAATCCACAACCGATCACTGAACCTTTTCCATTATCGCCATAAGTCACTGTCCCTTCTTCTTCTTTGATGTACGAGAACAATCTTCTGTTGCCAGTCATGTGCCTTGAGCACCCACTGTCTAAGTACCACTTTGGTGCTCTAAGGCTTCCCTGTAATAAATCACTATGATTTAGGTACCCAAGTTCTTTTGGGTTCTTGTTGGTTAGTTTCCTCACTTTTTCTTTTAGGAATCCACTTTAAGTGTTTAGTTGTACAAGTTATTTTGGTGTGTCCTAATTTGTTGCAATGACTACAACATGATAAATTATTCACTGTTTTAATTGGTTTGCATTTAATGTTAGATTTATAGTCAGTATTTTGTTCAGCTATAAATTTTGGCGTTGGATATATCTTAGGATTAATAGTTGTTTCTTCATGGTCAAGTGGAGTGTATCCTAACCATACTTTTTCTTACCTGATCTTCTTGCTCCTTTAAATATTAGAGATGATTTTCCATTTGTAAATTTTTCAATTGTATTTGTTAGATATTCATTATCTTTTTTAGTGTGTCAACTTCCTTTTTAAGTTTACTTATAGTTTTCTGGTTTACCAGGTTTGTTATCTGTTCATTTTTAATTTTTAAATCTTCACATAACAGTTCATTTCTCCTTTTTAATTCATAGATTTGTTTGTCTAGTTGTTCAGTTTCAGATCTTAAATCTGAGTTGGTGATTTGCAAGCATGCATAATTTTTCTTGGTAGTTTTTAATAGCTTATATACATCTTTACACTTACTGTATAATTCATGGAATGCGTCTTCTAGACTATCAGAATCAGATTCATTACATGAAGTAAAAGATGAGTCAGAAGTTACCTTTTCATCAGTGTTTGCCATAAAGGCCAGGTTGGCTTTTTCTTCTTCTTTATCGCTGGAGCTTGACTCACCGTCTGAGTCACTCTTGTTGTTCCATGCAGCCGCCATGGCTATCTTTTTGTATCTTTTGAACTTCTTTGAGTTGTCCTTCTTCTTGAACTCAGTCTTCTTCAGCTTTGGACACTCAGCCTTGATGTGTCCAGGCTTCTTGCATTCGTAGCATATGGGTTCTGACTTCTTAATATTCTTAACTTCAGGCTTCTTGAAGTCTCTCCCTTTCTTGAAGTACCTTCTCCCTGACTGATATTTTTTCTTGGCCAGAATACGCTGCAGTCTTCTAGAGAGAAAAGCTTCCTCATCTTCGTTGTTCTCATCACTTCCTTCATTTTCTGATTCTTCTTCGGAGCTGCCTTCTGTAGCATTTAGTACGTTGCTATGCATCTTCCTGCTGGAGGATTCTCCAAGCCTCTCCATGTTTATCTCATGGGCCATTAGTGACCTAATGAGTTTCTCAAGTGACATTCTTCTTGGATCATTGGCGTGTTCTATAGCTGTCACCTTTGGAGTCCATGAGGCTGGTAGTGATCTCAGTATCTTTCTCACCATGTCTCCGATGTCATAGGTCTTTCCAAGCCCAGCTAATCCATTTGTGATGTCAGTGAATTGGCTATACAATTGTGTGATGGACTCTCCTGATTGTATTTGAAATCTTTCATATTGAGCTACCAAGATGTCTATTCTTGTTTCTCTTACTTTGTCAGTTCCTTCATATGTAATCCTGGTTTTTCCCACATTTCCATAGCTAAGTTGCATGCTGAGATCCTGTTGAACTTTTTTTTGCTTAGCGCACAGCATAGTATACTTTTGGCTTTGCTGTTAAGGGATATTTTCTTTTTGTCTTCGTTTGTCCAATTTTCTCTGTTGTTGAGTACCACAAGTCTCCTTCTTTGATAATAGACCAAAGTTGAAAATCGAGACCTTGAAGAAAGAACTCCATTCGAGTCTTCCAGTAATTGTAGTCTTCACCAACAAATAGAGGAGGTTTGTTGACGGACTGACCTTCTGCATACCCTTGAGCTGCCATTTATCTTTGCTCTTTAGACCGTGAGATCTTCTTTCTTGATGAGACTTGGCACTGATACCACTTGTTGCCCAGATAGCAAGTCCGGAGGGGGGGGGGGTGAATGGATTGCTAAAAGCTCTTTTTGAAATAAAACTTGTCAATAAAAATGCTTAACAGAGAAACACTAAGATTGATAGTTAGAGTTAGTGAGAGTGAAGACAAACAAGCAAACACACAAACAACAGGAGATTTTTATCCTGGTTCGGACCTCCTATCCCAAGGAGTCCTATGTCCAGTCCCCAAGTAACAACTTGGGATTTCACAAACCAAGGTTACTGTCCCCCTTAAGGACTCTTACACATCTAGTAGCACCTGGCCTTCTCTTCTAACCCGAAGAGGTACAAACCAACACCTGATGCAACAAGTCTTCCTTCTTCAATGAAGGGAATAAAAACCACTTGTTTCCTACAGGTCTTCTCTTCACAACCGAAGAGGAACACACACAGAGAATGTGAGTAAAATGCAAATGGCCCCTAGACCATACTTATAAGAAATTGCTTGATCTGAGGCTAGATCTGAGAGATAAATATTTGCAACAAGAAAATCTCTTAGAACTACACTAGCTCTCCAAAGACTAAGCAAATGAAAAACGGAGAGCTGAGAGCTAAAAGTTGGTTCGCTGGAAAGAGTGAGCTCTTCTTGCTTATGCTCGCAAGTGCTTGATGGATTCTATATGTGTTGCTCGGTATATCTCTCTATGTCTCTTCATAAAGTCATCAGTCTTCTATATATCTTCTCTTGAAAATATAGCCGTTGAAGTGTCCATTGTCTCTATGTCTGAAGCACGTTAGACTGTTTGGACGAGGTGTGGAACAGGTAAGCCTGCAGTCATTAATGCTCTAGGAGACACATACACAAAGAGAAAATTCATCTAGATATCATTCACTTCAAGTTATCCAACGTTTTAAGATATGGTATTGGCAAAAGACGTGCACGCAATAAATACCAAAACGCAGATAGCTAGACTGTCTCTATGCTGTCAGTCAACGTTAGAAGTCATGCTATAAGAATGTACACCAATATAGAAATGCCATTCTGTCACCCTGAAAAGCGTTTGCTATAGAAACACAAGTGTAGAATGCATACAGATATGATGTGTACAATCACAATAAATGTTATGTGGTGCAATATACAATGATATACGCGGGAAGACTTGAACTCCACAGAGTTTTGAAAAATATGTTTGAATAGAATGGTTATTATCAAGCTTATCTGAGAAGATAATAATGAAATGCATGACAATTCATTGAAACCATAATCGTTGTGAAGAGTGTTGTTGTATACATGAAATCGATTTCATAATCATAATCTATAAATAAATGAAATTTTATGTTGATGTGAATAATGAAATCGTTGTGTGAACAAATCGTTGTCCAAGCAAATCGTTATTTAAGTAGAAGTAAATCATTGTTTGAGCAAATCGTTTCTTGACTAAAAGCAAATCGTTGTTTGAGTGAAAGCAAATCGTTGTTCAAGTAAAAGCAAATCGTTGTTTGCTATCAAATCGTTGTTTAAGTTAAAGAGAATCATTGTTTCGACCAAATCGTTGTTGAAGTGATAGCGAATCGTTACAACGATCAAATCGTTGGGTAGCTTACCAAATCGTTATAGCGATCAAATTGTTGTTTAACATATCAAATCGTTACAGCGATCAAATCGTTGTTTAACTTATCGAATCGTTATAGCGATCAAATCATTGTTTTAACTTATCGAATCGTTATGGCGATCAAATTGTTGTTTAACTTATCGAATCGTTACGGCGATCAAATCGTTGTTTAACTTATCGAATCGTTACGGCGATCAAATCGTTGTTTAACTTATCGAATCGTTACAGCGATCAAATCGTTGTTTAACTTATCAAATCGTTTCAGCGATCAAATCGTTGTTTAACTTATGGAATCTATAGAGAGATCAAATCATTCTTTAACTTATCGAATCGTTATTTCACTTATAAAACCGATGTTCTATCAGGGAAATCGATGTGTACTTAGAATGAATGCTTTGAACTGTGAATAACAGTGTAAGAGGGTAACTTACAGATTTTGCTTGACTTATTTCCTGTGGATGAACTTCAGAAAAGATTGTTAGAAAATAGTTGTTAAGGTTTTGTTAATCACCAAAAATTACATATAATAATTAAAATTATATGGGGATGGACTGATCATCAGACATGACTATTCTGACACGTTAAATTGTGCACCGTGTGGTTTTTAGTGCCATGCATGAACGCGACGTAGGAGGACGTCACGATTTACACCGTTTTCCCTCTCGTGGTTCTGTCCCAATTTATTTGGTTATTTTGAAATTATCTCTTGAACGTGACGTGTCGATACATCGCGATTCAAGGATGATGGCGACACTCTTCCTGACGCTATATGAACGCGACAGGAAGGTCCGTCACAATTTACACATGAAGGCGACTGTCAAGACCGTCGCGATTTGAGTTTTTATAGATTACTCATGTTTCAACTATGTACTGTCTTCTGAAATGCGACGATTGTGTCCATCGCGTATTTAAAGGCCTACTCGAGACCGGTTTTACGTGATGTAGAGTTTAAGGTTTGCATGTCTTGGTTCTAGTCAATGCATGAAGTCTGTTCAGTGGCTTATAAATAGTCAACCCATGAAAAAGCCATAATTATATGAATGTTTATTCTAATTGTTCTTTAATGATAAGACCTAATCTGACATACTATTGATTGTTCACCTTATTGTCCTAGATTGTTAAAGTGAATAATTGTGATCATAAAATACTGCAAACCATGTTTAGATAAATGTGCATTTCAATCTCATGTCATTCATGTTACTTGCTTTCCGTGAGTTTTAAACCAGTGCAATGTGGATTGAGACACGTACTCAGTACACACTTGCACATTTAGGCAACCCTTTCTTGGGGAATTGGAAACTCTCTGTTAGTCATTCTGTATCGACAGACTAGTGACCTTTTCTCTAAGACCCTCGTATATCTCTGTACTCCATGGATTCCCTCATGGAGACCGAGTTGGTTGTACCATTGAAGTTCCATGGAGATAGCGTACACTTCCTTCCTTCTCATGTTCTCGTGAGAGTGATCCATAATTTTAACTTAAGCCATTAATGGAAAAGAGTGAAATAAAGTATAAATTGCGCTGTTATGCTACGAAATCATCGCTTGACTATTGTTATCATGAAATCATGTTAACCATACTTGTAACGACTCGACCTCCCGGACCCCTGCCAGGGACCGCCGAAGGTTGCGCCGCCACCCACGGATCCGAAGACCCGGAAGGGTTAGAATTTAGTCCAGTGAAATAAGAAATGAATTCAAAGAACTATAACAAGAAAGTGTGTACATTAACAAGGAGATTATGTACAACATCTCCCAAATAAAAGTACAGGTACAGATAGAAAGGTGCAGTCCTTAAGGGGCATACCCCGAGGACTTGCAAAAAGGCCACTCTCAACTCACGGTACAAAGAGAACTCATGCTCACAACTCACATTTCTGGCAACGTACGGCGAACAAGCCACCACCATGACCGTCCAGCAACGAACTCCTGCAACAGCGAGTCCCTACCTGAAGAGAGTAGGGGTGTGAGCCTCGCGAACAAGGCTCAGTAGGATAACCAGTCCCTTACCAGATAGAGAAGCAGGAACTCCAACAAAAGGAAGCAAGACTACTCTACAAAGCAGTAAAGCGGGAAACGCCTACCATAGAGTACTACAAAGCAGCGGAAATAGACTAAACTCCTCGACTACAACCCGGATCAGGCCAAAGATGACTCCCGCATAACCAGCGGAGTCAAACACATGCGGAAGCAACACCTTGTCACACACCCACTGAGACAAAGGAGCTCACGGAACACCGGAGCAACCACGTGAGACTAGAGTCTCACGATACAAGCACCAACATCCCGGACATCCACGAGGCCGGGAAGGAACAATCAGGTGTGACCACGAGAGACACCTAGCAACCATGTGAGAAGCACCGTCTCACCACAGGTACAGCCACCTCAGACCTCCACAAGGTTGAGGGCCCACAAGAGAATCACCCTGCACATCGGACAGGCCACGAGGTCAAGGAACTACACACTCCGGTGCCACCACGGACGGCACGAAGGAACGGGTTACCAAAATAGCAGTTGGGTCCCTGCACAAGGCACCCCGAGAGAACCCGCAGAGCAGAAACCACTAAACACAGCCCACGAGGCCAAACCAACCAAGCCCACGAAACTAGACACGGCTAGGCTACAACCACCATGCAGGCTAGGGCAACGAGAAACCCAATCTCGGAAATAGCGTAAGAAACACCGTCACACAAGAGCACACAAGCTACCGCCAAAGGCAGCTAAGAGGAGGACACACAGTGCACTCCTCCAGCTCGCCAGCAGTCGACACCTACCTACTACCTCCCCAGTAGAGTGAGGCTAGCGAGCCACAGCCAAGAGCACAACCACAAACACCGCAGTCTGGCCGAACTGCGGCTCCACACCTGACCTCCCTACGCGGCTTTGGAACCAACCCAGAGCGAGGCAGTGAGACGGACTAGCTGATCCACACCGGACGAGAGCCTGAAGCACCTCGATGACCCAGACCAGCTAAGAGAGCTCTACAAACGACTCATGCTGATGTCTCCACCGTTTTCCCCTTCTACTCCAAGTCTGTGACTTGAGCACGCCCGCCACCCGGAGCAACTCCCTCTGACACAGACGTGCAGGGCTAGGGGTCCCAGGTAACGGTAACAACCTGTCTCGCTGACAAGCCCTCAAGTGCCGAGCACCGAGCGAAAGAGAACTGGCTTAGCAACCACCAACAGAATCAGCACACCTGGCTTGTAACCAAGACAAGCCCAGCAGGCACAGGCACGCACGACACCCCTTCCGAAACACCACAGATAGAACAGAAACCACCGCTCTTCTAATAATCGATTAACAGACAGACACGAGCCTCCTAGCACATCCGCTAGGACACGGCCATGAAGGTGTCACATTCGGACACTGAACGCAGGGAGGCAACCTGCCGCGTTCCCACCAGAAGGTCTTAAGGGCACACCCTGCCCTGGGGCACACGCCGACACACCAATCGTGGCCACGGAAAACATCCGAGGCAGACCAGGTCTTGTCGCGCCCACCTAAGCCATCGCGATACCTTCGCGACGGTCAGGGCCACCGCGACACGACCCATGTTGCATCGGGGAAGCGCGCCGTGACAACCAACTTGTCGCGACATGAGACTAGGTAGCGACAGTCGACCAAGCCGCGACAGCAAGACGATCGCGGCGGAAGGCCAGGTCGCGACACGACCCTTATCGTGACGGCCAACTGCACCACGATAAGGTCGCGTCTGACCTGGGCGACGCCTCCTCTGTTGTTGCAATGCGCTCGGCAGTCGCGACATCAGCTAGAAGGCGGACCGGCGGGATGCTACATCTCGGGGTCACCACAACTACACTAAGCACACCACAACGGGGAGGGGAGCACGGGGAAAGCAGTAAACACAAGCATTCCACAAAATGGACTACCAATCAACACCAACAAGAAAGGGCACAAGAATCCCTACAAGAGAACTAAGAACCAACCGACAAAGGGGCCTTCACGACGCCACGGCCGCCTCCTCCTCGCTCCACGACGCCGCTCCCGAGCTCCACACGATCCGCCGATGCCACCAAGCTCCAACCGCCGGAGAGGGGAAAGCTTTCCCCATCAGAGAGGAGGAGGGAAAGGAGAAAGGAAAAGAAAGGGAAAGGGGAAGCCGGCCAAGGCTTTTAGCCTCCGACCCCCAGAATGCGACAAGGCGGGGTGTCGTGATACAAACCTTATTGCGATGGCCGCCCAGACCGCGACCATAATGCACCCACCCTGGGCGCCCCAACAACCTGACAGCTCAGTCTACCACCCCTTCCACTTTGACAGGCGTCAGACGACCAAAAAGCAGAAAGCAGCCGCAACCCGTTGACTGGACGCGACCAGAACACGACGGCAAAGGCGGTCGCAACAAGGGATGAGTGTCGCGACGGGCACCTCCGTCGCGACACTAACGCATTGCCCAGGCCGGACGCGTCAGTAGCTAGTCATCCAAAATGCGGGCGAAGAGAACCGGAAAGCTCGAGATGTTACAATACTTGCTACTTGTTCTCATCATCATCATGAACATGACATTACACTTTCTTACATCTAGAAACTCTTATTGGCCATTAATGACTACGAGTATCTACATTTAAAAAATAGTGAGATGCTAATCGGGCACGGAGAGTGTCCAAGGGCTCCAGTCTAGCCCCAATGACGGAGAGTCATTAATATACTATTGACCATGGGGTATAATGATTACTGGCGTTGCATCTGCGCTAGGAGTACTTGCATGTTGAATGACAGATACAATAACCACATACACGTGTCCTAGTGTGCATTTCAAGGTGGATCATTTCTTGGTGTACATTAGTGTCTTCATGCTTTATTAGTGTTACATGATCGTGCTCATGCTTGCTTGCTTGCGTGATATGACCATCCTGCAATTATTGCAATTTAAGTGATATCTTGCATGCTTGTCACATGCCACACTGTTGATAACATCTTGCTCATTATATCATTCTAGATCTTGCTCTATCACATTCAATCTATCTAGCTTGTTCATGTATCATGTTTTAATGAGTTTTGTTCGCACAAGCATATCTTGATCATCGTGCTTACCTGGTTCTAAATTACTAATCACTTATGTCATTGCCCGCACATTGAGATATAAATTCCTATTGGGCTAGTTTGCTCATTCCCTACTCTTAACCATTGTAGATGACTATGAAATATAGGAAGAGGAGCAAGTCAAGAATGGGAATGCGTTTGAGTGATGAGCGTTCCAACACTTGTGTCTATCTACAGTTAGTTTGCTTTGAGTGTTAGATTCATGCAGTAGGTAGTGAGTCTTAGTCCTGTTATCCAATCTTTAAAGAGTTGTATTAGTTCCCTTTGAAACAATGAGATTAGATTTGCATACAATGTCACGCCCCGACGCGGAATATCGGAGCGCGAAGGCAGTTGCAAGAAAAAGGTATAGAGCAAATACTAGACATCAAACCATTGCACATTGAATAATACTAAAGCAAATCTTTCTCATTAATAACTTTTCAAATGTCTAGTTACAACCACTAATATCAGAGCCATTCTATAGGGCCCGATTACATTGCAAAAAGAAATAACTAACTACAACTCTAAGATAACATAATGACTCGAGGGTACTCCTGGCTTCACTCTTGGTCATTCCCTTCCTCGTGAGTGTATGTGTCATCCTCGGTCTCACCTGAGAACACAACATCAAATAACGTAGGGTGAGCGATAACGCCCAGTAGGACTTAAATCTCAGGCTCAAGCGGGCTTTAAATAATTAACACATTTAATGGCAGAGTATCTAAAGATAGCAGGTACAAGAGAGTCAAAATATAGCACAACAGGTAACAAGATAGCACAATAGCACGAGATCGTGTATAGTTTCCAAAAATAGCACAAGTATCGAGTATAGCACGAATAGCAGGATGGCCATAGCACAACTAGCACAAGTATGGTAATAGCACGACGAGTATAGCACTTGTTTGTCATTCTAGACATCGAGAGAGTATAGCACATTTTGTGTTTTGATTGTCATATATATAGTAGAGATAGATAGCACTTGAGTGTAATGCCAAACACTCTGATCATTTAACTCCCATGGGCACTAGCACTTTCGGGCGTACATCCCAGGACTAGATCGGGCCCTTTATATATTACCAGGCATTGGTTATATTGTTTATCTTTAGACAATCAGTCGATGGCCAATATAGAGTACCAAGAAGTAGATGAGAGCACTAGATGAATAGACGAGATAGTAGAGTGAACGTGAATAGATGAGTGAATAGAGTATATATGAGAGCTAATGGACATTACACGTAATGCGACGAGTAAACAGGCGATAGTAACAGTTGCACAACATGCGCACGTCGTATTGGCAGTCAGGTGGAACTCACGACCCTACCACTAGCCATGTTAAGCACAGGTCCGGAGGTCCGGCGTGATTCAAGGTAAGAGCGAACTTCTAATAGCCGTTTGGATCATATAGATCCCTAAAGATGTAATGGGTGTTAGGGTACAACTGGCTCATCGACCATGTGGGAATCCATGATCGGAGGAGACTTACGGAGGCCTTGTGCAAGAGTTCACTAGTCCGGCGAAAGGAATATCCGACGGAGAGTTCACCACAAGCCAAGTAAAGTGTGTATAAAACAGGTGCTCGACATTCTAGAGGAATTCTAGAACTAGTGGAGCGTCGATATCAATATATAAACAACGCAAGAAACGAATACAAGTCCTTTAAAATAGGGCAATTAATATACTTTATTGCAATAAATTACCAGATACATTATGAGATATTTTAAGCCAGATTTCAGCCATATATGGATGGTTCATGTGTGTGCATGTGTAAGAGAAATCATAGATAGAAATAAGTCGTGAATATGTATTGTAAATCATTCAATGTAGCTCCATTTTTAAAACAAGTTTTTATTGGGGGTATAACTGTAAAAAGACGTAAGAATTATTTAGAAAGCGACAGAAATAATTTTTATAGGTTTTTATGCAAAATCCAGTGAAGGCGACGTACCCATGTAAGGGTCGCGATAGGTACAGGGCAGATCGCGACAAGCACATGCATGGGTCGCGACATGACCTGCGAATCAGGCACTGAGAATGCGACATGGGCGGAAAAGGATCACGACAGGACGGGCACAGAGATCGTGACGGCTTACCTGTCGCATCCTGAACGCGACAAGTGGACTGTCGCAACCAGACCCAGAAGGCAACATATCGGCTTGTCGCGATCTGGTGGTCTGCGCCTGGCTCTGACAGGAATCAGACCAGGCTTGGGTTTGCGGGCCAACATGAATCAAATTGATAAAGGGTGCTTTGGAAAATTAGAACAAATCACACGATTTATGAAAATCCGTGAAACAAATTTTTAACAACTCTAGACAAGCCAGGGTACATGCAGTAATTAGGAATCTGTAGATTTGAAGGAATTCGATAGGCCTTAAATTCATGCAACATGAAGAACAAGAAGAGTGAGCAACTTGGAATAGACGATTTAATTCGCCAACTAGAGTGAATCAAATTTAGGGCTTTCAGGGGCAAAAGATGCTTATCAACCCTTAGTCCTTACTCAAAAAGTTTCATGACATGAGGACAAGTGGATTTGAAGATATGCACCAAAGAAAGGGGCTCGGGGTCATGAAGGGTACAGAACTTCGAAAATTCATAAGAAAAGATTTAATAGGTGGAAAAATATGAAACTTGGGGGTTTCGTCCAAGAGGATAGGAAGAACCTACAGACGAGATTTCAAAATTTTAGCTTGTGAGAATGCCTACCTTTGACTCGATTTATCTTCTAGGGCTTAGAACTTCAAGAACGAGGAAGAAGCTCCAAGAACTCCTTCTCCCCACGAGATCCTCTCCTCCTTGGCCTCTTCTCCACGTCCAACAATCTTTGGCAATGAGCTAGGGTCGGCCAAGAGGGTTTAAGAGATGTATTTATATAAACACAAGTTCCTATTCCTACTACTACTCAAATTCCTCCTAATTTCGAGATTTCCTAACTCCACCTTTCCTCTCTTGCTTTCCAATCTCTAATTGGGTTAGGATAGTACCTAAATTCGTGCTAGACTATATAGGGTAGGTTTAGGAATCCAATTCCAACTCTAATTGCCACTTTTATTGCTTCAATAACCCCTTTCTAATTATGAGATAATTAAACTCCGAATTTATGGTATTTTCTTATTATTTCCCCTTTGTAAATTCATATTTTTGACCCAATAAATTCTAGAGGGTCCATTAAGCAAAGTCCATTACTCTTTTCCATTTAATGAGTTTTATTTAATGCTCTTTTCATTTAAATATCCATTTAGCTAGGTTTTAATTCTTTATTTAATTTTTTATTTTTCTTAAAAATTCAGGTTGCTGCATACAATTTCAATTTGAGTTCTTTATTGGGCCCTATTATGATGCTGCGTTGTTTTACCTTTAGTGCGTGCTAGCTAGAGGCTTATTTGTCGACTGTTCACATCTCGGAATATTGACTCGAATTATCCAAATATTATCCGCTGCGTAATTCTCGGGACATGACATTTATCTTGAATAGCCTGAGTTTCATGAACCCATTAATTTTTGGGAGAAATAACAATGTCTGAAAAACGGAGAATAATTGATTCAAGTGTTATAAAAAAAGCTGGGCAGTCTAAGAAAGATGAGTTGTTTCACCTGTGATTGCTAATTGAGGAGGAACATTTTTGGCTGAGTTGACAAATTCTCTGAGTCACTTGAATTTCTATCATTCACTCATTCATTGATCACCCTTGTTTCTTTTTCAACAGATTCATTCTCTGAGAGGGAGTATTTAACTGTGATGATTTTTGTAATTGGGCAACTTTTCAGGGGGAGTTAAATCCTTATCCTCTAATCTCCATTATCTCTGAAAGTAAAAGAAATGGTTTGTCATTTATAAACTATTGAGTTTCACCTTGAAATTTATTGGAAATACTTAAAAGAGGTTAAATAACGGTTTTAAAAAATCTTGTACCAAGTGAAAAGTTGCATCTTAATCACTACTAAAATTCTTGTGTACTGTGGTTTCTCTGGTTGAATACTAAAAAACATCTGAGATGTATTGTTCTCAACTTTTTCTTCAGTTTAAAAGGGGTTCAAGCATATTCTCATATAATATTGTTGTGGCAGAACAATGACTAGTCTCTGAGAAACTACATATCCTGAGAAAATCAGTTGAATTTAATGTATGTCATAAAGAGTTAGTTAATTCTGTTCAAGGTTGATAAAAAATTCCTTTTGTGCATACTGAGTAACTTGGAATTCTTGTGTCTAACCAACATGTATCCTCACATGAAAAGTCGCACACAACCCTTGTGACAAGATGATTGCCTCACTTGAGTAATCAGGAGCTCCAGTATGTAAAAAGCATGAGCTCTTGCATGAAAAAGAAATGGTATATCTGAATGTTGATCTAATTGTCAAGAAGCAAAATAATCTTTCAAAATTGAAATTCAAGTCACTAAAATATTCTCAAGATAGTTTTATTTCAATACTTCATGGATTATTTTTTAATATTTCACCAGGGTTTCCTTTTTCATGAGTTGAGTAGAATTTTAAAAGACTGCAATTTCACTTTGAAGAAGTGTTTTTAATTCTGTTACTTATGTCTCTTAGTCCTTCAGTTTCTTTTAATTGGTTAAACAAAGCTTATAACTTTCAAACCATTAATTTCACTAAGAGGAGCATATAGTGAGGGAAGAGCATACCTTCATTAACTTCCTCAAAGATCCCCAAAAAGTTCAAATCTAATCATGGTTAATTGCTCTTATCCTCATTCATCTAAATTCTTCACTGAATCCTTCTTACTTGAGTCGAAACAACTTGTAATTTCTTTCAACGGAATCAGTTACACTTTACTATTCCGCGTGACCACTGCACCGTCTAGGGCAGGTCGACTCATGATGATCCTTTTTCCAAATAGTCTCAACACTTATGCCGATTCATGCTCATTTGTAACAAACCACCATTTCTTCTTCTTTCTCACTCTTTTCTGCAACAACCTTCTTTCTGCTCTAGTGAAAAATTCTTTTCTCCCTCAATTCCATCATGGTGTCAAAGTTATCTACTCGTCGAGGTGGCAAGCGGAAGGATGTTGAGCCAGCCTCTTCTGAACGTCATACCAAGGCAAGGAATGACAGAGGAAAGAGTATTGCACCGTAGAAGAGGCAGCCTATAGTTCCCTCCTTCTCCAGCTGAAGATTCAAACATCCCAAATCTGCTAAGGAGAAGACCTTATCAAAGGGTAAAACAAAGAGTGAGTTTGTAGATTTGCGTAGTTCTGGCGAGGAAAAAGATGAGCAGTCATCTAATGCCGTGCACAATGTCGAAGAAAGCCCTAATGCTCAAGAGTCAAATCAATCGTCTGATAGTCATGGCACATCTGATCAAGAAGATTCCACTTCTATGAAGTCCAATCACAGCACTCCAGATGATTCGAATGCTTCTGAAAATCAAGACTCTCAAATAGTTGAGACAAATTAGAGAATATCTTTGGCAGGGCAGACGGCAGTGATTATAAGTTACATAGCATAGAGCAACCCTCAAGATCTAAGAATGAGACAACAAATATAGATACTGAAAGCTGCCAAACACAGGAAGCAGTCACAAAACCAACTGAAAACGGATCAATTTTGAATCTAAGAACTGTTGACATTCATGATGAAGGTATGTGAAATGCTTTTCAAAACTTTTTGATATGATTAATTTTCAGGGTTGGACTAGTTTCATTAGTGATCATAGAACCTTCTATCCAACCCTAGTTCAAAAATTTTACAAAATGTGGTTATCAAAGAACATACTCTGGAAACTACGGTTCAAGGGATTCCTATAATTCTGACAACAGATTTTTTGAGTGAAGCTTTAGATATTCCAAATGATGGTCATAATACTCATGAATTCATTTCTGCCTGCATGAAGCTTACTCTCTCATGACTAGGCTTGATCATGATAAGGAGAATGTTGTACAGACTAGAGTGTCTAGCATAAATGCAAATAAATTTTCTCCTTTGAATAGAGTACTTCATCATATTTGCACCACCATTTTGACACCTCAAGGTGGAGGCATACATAGAGTGACAAGACTTCAGAGATTCTTGCTTTACTATCTACTCACTAAGGAAAAGGCAAATTTAGCAACTGTCTTCTGTCAGTTACTTCATGAGTCAACTAGACTAGAACTAAGAAGAAGTCTTCCATATGCAGCCCACTTATCTAGTATCTTTCTCAAAGCCAAGATCCCTCTTGGTAATTTCAAGCCTAAAATGATACAAAGATACAACATCTACTGCTTGGCTCATATAATCAAATTCATGAAATTCAAACTGGAAGGAGTCCACTTGGTGAGAGGACCAGCTCCCTCTCAAGTAAATATATCTGAAGAAATTGTTGTGGAACAACCACAATTCGAACAACATGAAGATCAGTCTCATGCTGAGCAGTAACGAGAAGGTACTGGTGATCAAGTCCATCAGATGGCAGAGGATAATTCCTCACCCACGCCATCCTTTGCACCTAGATCTTTTAGCCCTCTTCCCATATTTGATGACCTAGGTATGGATGCACCTGAAGATCAACCAGCTACTCTCACTCAACATGATGCATCTACTTTTCAACATGCTCCACCATCCACATCATCCAATGAGTTTGTCATTCCTTCACAATTTTTGCAGCTAATTCAAGAGCAATTTGCATGCATTCATGACTCCGTTGGCCAGCTCAATGCTAAGGTTGAAGAACAGTCACTGAGGTTTCAGAGCAGAATGGAAGTTATTGAAAAATAGCTAAGTGTGAATATAGACAGGCAGATACAGACTACAGGGTTTGCAGCTCTCATATCCAATAAGCTTATTGAAAAGATTGGAGAAGTATTCAATCATGCAACATACATTCAGGCACAAAATATTAATAAGCTATAGTCGATTGAGGAGATGTTGTCTAAAGGTTCTAATAAGTTATATGATATTCCAGCAATTAAGATGTCTTATTCTCAAATGGCTAGCAGTCTGAACATGCTAAGAGACTATCGTATAGCCATGGATGGCCATCTCCAATCCATGAGACATGACTTTGATCAGGTCTGGAAGCTTCATGGCGATACAGAGACAGCTAACAGTACCCATGCTACTTCTTCTACTACTGCACCACCCATGCCTCATGGCGTGGATCAGATCTATGTTCTTGTATCTGACAATCTGAAAGAAATGTCATACATTTTGAATACAACAATGAATGGTGTTCAGATCTACTTGAGAGATAACTACGAGATCTGGAAACAAGACTTGCAAGAATTGAACAGAGACTCACTGTCCATGCACCTCCATGTCCTACTTCACCACAGCAGTGATCATTTTTTTTGATAATGTCAAAGGGGGAGACATTTTCATAGTTTAATATATTCATAGAAAAACTCTTTTGTCTTTGTTTTTTTGTCTATTGTATGACTATATGTGATAGCCCTCTATGCCTCTATGCCTCTATGCCTCATATTGTAAAAATCTTACATGAAATGAAAACATCTATGTTGAACAATTATGATGTGTGGATTGCTTGTGTGCTCGTGTGATGGCTTGTGTACTTGTGTGATGACTATATGTGATAAATAAAGTCCCAGTCAAAACATCTATGAATCACAGTTGCCATCATCAAAAAGGGGGAGATTGTTGTGTCCCTTATTTTGATGATGTCATGAACCAAGTATAACTATGATAAATGTCTAAGAATCCTCTAACACATGTTTACTCATGAAAGGAAAAATCACAAAGTCAAAAATCATTTGTGTGTCGACACACATTGCTCTAAAGGTCGACACATATAGCTCAATTAGTGACTTACTGTTGTGCAGTGAACTACTTGAGTCGACTCCAGCCAAAGGTCAAGTCAGCACATGATATTTTTTCAGTAAGCAATGAAGAGAAAAGAACCACTTGAGTCGACACTAGTCAATGTTCAAGTCGACACATGTTGATCTTGATGTTAGCATTGAATGGAAAGGATCTCAAGAGGTCGACTCTAGATGAAGCTCGAGCAAGGTCGACACAAGTTCTAGCAAGCGATGGACTTAAAGAGCACCGGGAGTCAACACATGTTGAAGGTCAAGTTGACTCTATTGTTCCAAGAGATCGACACTTGATAGCAATGTGGTCAACACAAAGCACATTATGTAAGACCCGGCTTCCCGACTTTCCATCCAGTGTCTTGGATGACTGGCCACTAACATGTCTGGGCTGGGCGACTCATTAGTGTCGCATCGTGCTTGTCACGACCAGCTTGTGAGTTGCATTCTTGTCACGCCTGTCTTTCCCGTCACGTCTTTATGTCGTGCCCGGTCAACGGGTCACGAAAGTGTTCCATCGCTTCGGTCGTCTGATGCCTGACAGGGTGGTAGGCATGTCAGTACGACCTGTCAGGTTCTCGTGGCATCCCTGAGGGATGCATTCTTGTCGCGGTGCGTTGACCCGTCACGTTGACGCGTCACCCCGTCGCGTCTTGGGTGCTAAAGGCTTATGGCCTTGGCTGGCGACCCCTTCTCTATCAAGTCCTGAGAATTACGCAGCGGATAATATTTGGATAATTTGAGTCGATATTCCAAGACGTGAACAGTCGGCAAATAAGCCTCTAACTAGCAAGCACTAATTGTATATCAACAGAACATCATAATAGGGCCCAATTAATGAACTCAATTGAAATTGTATTTAAATCTCATCTCATTGTATCACAGTGAACTAATACAACTCTTAAACATTGTATAACAGGACTAAGACTCAATAAAAGGAAAAGTACATTTATTCCTCACTACCTACTACATGAATGTAACACTCCAGAAAAACTAACTATAGATAGACTCAAGTGTTAGGATGCTTATCACTCGGACGCATTCCCATCCTCTACTTGCTCCTCTTCTTGAATTTCATAGTCACCTAGAATGGTTAAAAGTAGGGAATGAGCAAACTAGCCAAGTAGGATTTATATCTCAATGTGCGGGCAATGATATAAGTGATTAGCAATTCAGAACTAGGTAAGCATGATTGTCAAGATATGTATGTACGAATAAAACTCATTAAAACATGATACATGAACAAGCTACATAGAGTGATCATTGTTGCCCCGCTAGCAAGCCCAGAGGGGGGTGAATGGGATTCTTAAAAATATTGAGTACCTTAAACCTGTTCACAAAATAGTCACACAAAACACACTTCGATGGTTGTTAGAGTTAGTAAAGAAAGATAGTAAACGCAAAGGAAGCACATAGACAACACAGGGAATTATCCTGGTTCGGACCTCCTCTCCACAGGAGTCCTACATCAAGTCCCTGAGCAACAACTCTGGCTTTCACTACCTAAGGGTGCAGTCCCCCTTATGGACCTTTACACTCCCAGTCACAGCTGGTCTTCTCTTCACAGCCCGAAGAGAGAATACACCACCCTGGATACCACCAGGTCTTCCTTCTACTCGAAGGGAACACACACCCTGGAACCCCCATGTCCTCCTTCAACACGAAGGGAACACAAGAACACAATAATGTGAAATGAGATTAAGCCCCTAGATCAAGCTTATACAATGCTAGATCTGAAGCTAAAACTGAGAGGGAATGATCTACAGTGAGGGACACTCTCAGTTTACAAAAGCTCTCAAGACAACACAATGAATGCAGAGAGCTAAGAGCTAAACAATCAGAGGAGTGAGGCTTGGCTCTTCGAGATGCTCGCATAAAGACTTGTGTAAAATTGTCGTTCGTATTCTCAAACTCAAAAAACCTGTTGTTCTGGAGCTTCAGTCTTCTTTATATATATTCTATTTTAAATTTGAACGTTGAAGTGCCTGTTGTCTCTAAGCTTTTGTTTACGTTAGACTGCATGGTCTTGTAGAGCTTTCCGTTCAACGGTCTTCATGCACGCACAGACAGAAGATCTTCTATAATATCCTTTGACTTCTATTTTGTCCAATGTTGTATGACGAGTGCTGTTAGAAACCTGCACGCATTACAAGCTTAAACAATAGACAGCTATGTTGTCTCTTGTTGTCAGTCAACATTAGATTGATTTTATATAAAAATAGAAGTCCCATTCTATTCTTCTAAAAAGTTGTTTACAGAATAAGCATGAGAATAGAAGATATCGTTTGCATGCACTGCAGTGATACGTTCAGTCATAATAATTGCATGGTTGTAAAAAAGATATACGTGAAGACTTTGACTTTTCAGCGTATTAAAAAATGAGCTCAAAAATCAAATCATTATTTTCACATGGAATCGTTATATGCATGACTTATGAAATCGTTGTGAGTGAATCGTTGTGCACTCATAAGTAAACTTATATACAAATCATTATACATTAATAACTAAATCATTACATTGACAAATCGTTGTGACTCCATAAGCAAATCGTTATGCACAAGTCGTTATAATCAAATCGTTAAAGACAATGTGAATGAATCATTGTTTGCTGTATCGAATCGTTACAACGACCAAATCGTTATGTGACTTAATGAATCGTTACAGTAATAGAGTCATTATGTAACTTATCGAATCGTTACAGAAATCCAATCGTTTTGAAACTTGATGAGTTGTTGTGACACTGAAATCGTTGTTCTCACTTATCAAATTGATGTGAGAGTAAATCGTTGGTCTTTCTTAAGAAATCGATGTGATCACTTATCGAATTGTTATGGGAGTGAATCGTTATGAACACTTAACGAATCGTTATGAAAGAAAATCTTTGTGATCACTTAAGAAATCGTTACGAAAGCAAGTCGTTATGACTACTTAGCAAATTGTTATGAAAGCAAATCGTTGTGATCACTTAAGAAATCGTTACGAAAGCAAGTCATTATGAATACTTAGAAAATCATTATGAAAGCAAATCATTGCGATCACTTATCAGATGGTTGTGAGGGAAAATCATTGTGATCACTTACCAAATCATTGTGAGAGCAAATGGTTGCGATCACTTACCGAATCATTGTGAGGGCAAATTGTTGCGATCACTTACCGAATCATTGTGAGGGCAAATCATTGATCACTTACTGAATCGTTGTGTGGGAAAATTGTTGCGATCACTTACCGAATCATTGTGAGGGAAAATCGTTGCAATAGAATAGCAATGACTTATGAAATAGTTATAGAATTAAAATCGATGTGAATGAGTAAATCGTTATGATTCTAAGGAAATCGTTATAAACAAGAAGGGTGTCGATTTGTACTTTGAGAAATTTCATGCTTGAATTTTTAAATAGCTACAGTGTGATGAATACTTACTTGAATGGCTTGTTTTTCCTTGGTTTATTTCTTGTGCTCAAATCTTGTAGAAAATATGTTAGATTGAACTTTATATAGTTTTGTTAATCACCAAAATAGATATGTAATTTATTTAAATTACATGGGGATAAACTGATCATCAATCTCCCCCCTTTTTTGTGAT